>CAJGYO010000013.1:43723712-44383188 GCA_904845875.1 Miscanthus lutarioriparius
TCCATTCTTGTAGGGGCACTTTGCATGATTTGCGGGTACTAAGGATGGCAATGGAGCGGTTTTGGGACGAGCTTCATGGGTTTCAGGTCTAGCTGGATTTGGGTTCGGGTTGATTTTTACTCCACGGTTTTCGGGTTCAAGGACCAAAAATTATCGGATTCTGCTTTCGGTTTTGGTTTTTCACCCGCAGATGTCCAATGGAGGTCCGGAAATAGAACATTTTGAATAAAAACTCATGTGTCTTTATTAATAAATTGTTTACGTAAGCTATAAATTTGTTATAAGTTGTCATGAAATCGTGTGTTGTTTATTGCCTCTTGTTTATACATATGAAAATGTAATATATATATTATTCGGGATGTTGCTAAAATTCCTTATTATTTTTTATTGCCATATAGTGGTGGGTTTTGGGTTTTGTTAACCAGCTTGAGTTTTGAGATCCAATTGGGATTGGTTTTGGTTTGATTATCACCGAACAGTGTTCGGGCGTTTTGGTTGAGTTTGGGTTTTAGATTCGGGTTCACCAAGGCTTGACCCAATCCGAATCCACTCGTTGCTATCCCTAGCCCATGCCATGGGCGGGCTCCCATTTATATTCAAGGGTATTCCGTTGAATACCCAAAATTTTGTTAATTTTTTTGTATATGTAATGTATAAAAATATAAATTAAAGTCAAAATAACTACTCATCAAGGACCAGCTGAAACATGCATGCTCCTGCTTCATCTCTCCCAACCCAAGGGCCTAGTGGTTGATGGCCCAATTCTCCTCACCCGGTGGTGAACAGGCACATCGACATCTTTTATAAAACAAGAACATCGGCATCAGCCACTCATGTGATCGTGCTCAAGCGCCTGCTTATTTTCTCTTCCCATCTCTCATTTTCCCCAACTCCAAACCCTAGCATGCAGGTAAGGCATGGCGCTTACGCCACTCAGCGCTTTGTGTGACGGGCAAAGTGAGCTGAGAAAAAAGGGTGTTGCTACAGATTTGAAGGTTTTCATGAATATATAAATTATTGTCAATTATGTGTTATATATTTGTTATTAACTCCATCCTAATTATAAACGTTTTGGCATTTCTAGATACATAGCTTTTATTATGTATCTAGACATAATATATATCTAGGTGGTTAGTAAAAAGCTATGAATCAAAAGCCAAAACGTCTTATAATTTAGAACGGAGGGGGGGTATCTATTAACCAATATACATTTATGTGGTATTATACTATTATACGTGCCAAAACTAGTTGTGGTTGCCAAAATTTTCCTTCCTATTTTGAATACCCAAGTTCCAAATCGGGTCCGGGCCGCCATTGCTTGTAATCAACACAAGTTTTCCATGGCTCGACACCGTGATGATATGATCCACTTCATGTCATCATGTTGCCTTTATTGGTTCATCAAGATCGCAACTTCGCTTTGTCTTCACCATTGCACCCGGTCCATCGACGCCAAGTTCTTGCTCTAACTTTGCCACCATGCTACCTCACATCTTGAGCCTCTAACTTGACCTTCACACTAGCAATCTGGTCCTTCATAGCCAAACCATGTCTCTTAATCTTCTCCACCTAGCCACATGACGCCATGTCATATCTCATATGCAATGAACTCCTCCAAAGCACTAGTTGAGCACTTGCAACATAACCAAGCCACCTCTCCACCATGGCTTTATGTGTTGCTCGTGACTAGTGTACCTATGGACTAATCCCTATGTATCTCACCTTAAACACATATTAGTCCACCTAAATTGTTACTCAATTATCAAAACCATACAAGGGCCTTTTAAGAGGGAGGACTAAGCCCATCAAAAAAAATATACAAGTTAGGCTACTTTTCATGATGGAAAAGAGAGTAGGTTGAGTAGACTAAGCCCAAACCTAGATGGATTTGTGTTAGACAAAAATCTCAGGCCAGTTGAGAATGATGTAGAGCATGGAAAAAGCAAAGAAAGGAAGAGAATAATTATATATGGGTCAGCTAGGATAAATATGGTTTTAGCGAAGATTCCATTAGGGTTTCAAGGAAGCGCAATTTGGGGATCTAAGATGACTAGGATGTTCGACCAAGGGCCATGTTTTTGAACATTCGATATTGGTTGAGGGTTTTTGAGATTAAAGGCAAGACTAGGGTTTATGGTTTCTGATGATCTCATTAGGGTTTGAAAACACTGGGCTACAATTGTGAAGATTCGAAGGATGGACCGGATTCAAGATTACTTTTGTTCAATTGATATAGAAGGCGGAAAGTGTCACACCTAATTTTAAGGATAAAATGGAGTGCAAAATTTTATGTGCGCCCAGAGATCAGTCACACACATAAGCTGACAAATTATGAATAGTATCATCACAAGTGTTTATTACATCGCGAATAAGACAGAGTTATCACATAAATATAGTGGAAATAATAAAAGATCTCTCGCGGAAGCTCCATTTCACAGGGACGTCGACTGGTTGGTCACAAGTCTAGTAGTCCTCAGGAAAATCATCATACCCAAAGCCATCTGTTACCCATCCGGGATTTTTATCCAAGTAATGAAAATAAACAAGCGTAAGTACATGTCGTACTCTACAAGTGTAACACAGGATTCATGAGGCTCAAAAGGCTTGACACAGGTTTAACAACGTTCAGCTTTTAGTTGTCACAATTTTAGCTTAAGAGCAGCAACAAGTTGTTTCAATTCCCAATGCAAAACACATGATCAAATGTAAATATGATTAATGAATAGCATAAACAAATAATACTTAGTGTTCATCTATTCCATAAGGGTTCCAAGGCCAGCTCGTGACCATGAGCACACCGATATACCGCTTTACACTCTGCAGAGGTTGTACACTTTCTTTGTGAGTCGTGATACCCATATGCCCGGGTTAATTACTCCCAAAACACTTTCAAGGTGAGTAGGCAGGGGTCACTATGAAGCCTTTCAAAGGTTTGTCTAACAAGTTAGGGCCATTAGATTCACTCGACAAACAGTTATAGGAACCCCCCTATCAAATGGCACAAATCCTTTACGGCTATACACATAAGAGTAGAGGTGTACTATACCGATTAGGTAAGCCATTCTTACACCAATAAAGGTAACCATTAACAAGCTAGAAAAGATTCTCATACTGAGCTAAAGCCAGAGCCATATAGCCCTCACAGCTGTACTGTAAGTCCCGGATGATCACTTATAGATAAGTCCTTAGGGAGAGGAATCTAAAGCATTTAGAAAGTAGCTAAATACTCCAGCCCCCTGTTTCCAAGTTGCTAAAAAGTCATATTTTAATGTTTATTGCATATACCATTAGTCAAGTTATAAGATCATGGTTTAATTGAGCACTAGCAAAGCTACCCAATGCATAACCCGTAGGTAACAAGGTAAAAGTTCAATTCTAGGAAATTCCTATCAAGGTGACACATGCAACATGAATTTAATGAATTAAAGTGAATAGGAAACACGGATGATCCCATGCTATACTTGCCTTGAGCAAAGTACTCCTGCTGGTCCTGCTCGTCAAAGTTGTACCCTTGATCTCCCATGAATTGCTCACCGTCTATACTCGATAACACAACAACATACAAGCATCCAGGAGCAATCATGCAAAGCAAGAAAAAGCTATAAATTATAATAGTACACCAACAGCATAGAATCAAGATGAAAAGTTTGGAAAGCGAATCTCCACGTCTTGCTACACGAGCACATAGACACGAAGATCACAAAATCGGAGCTAAAAGCATAAAAGTTATGAATTAAACAAGTTTTCCTTTAGTAAAATAATAGATTAAATCTAATCTTGAATTTTAAATGTTAGAAACCTTCTTAACAGTAGCTTAAACATGTAGATCACTTAATTACGTATCTAACGTAACTTAAAGCGGATCAAATCGGAGTTAAACGGAGATTTTATGGCTAAAACAAGTTGAGTGGCAAAAGCGTAAATACCTAAAACGTATTTTCAATCTAAACAAACCAAAATTCGCTTTCAAAAATAGAAAGCAGAATCTAAAAGCGTGCTTTGGACCGCATGGGTTAAATCTGAAATAATTGTAAGGGCGTTTTTGAAAAAGCTGGCGGCGAAGGGTATCTTGATCTTGGGCCACCGGATTAGATCTGAGCAGTGGGATTTGATGCAAGAGAGAGAGAAAAGTCACGCTGAGCAGTCTGTCGACAGCAAGGCTTATGCAGCGGCACCATTGCCGGCTCGCCGGAGCTTCGGCTTTCGGCCTCAAGTGCATGATTCAACGAAATAAAAATACAGGAGGGTAGAAGAGGGAGTGGGGATCTCACCCGAATCGAAAGAGGCGTCATGAGGAAACAACGACGGTGGCGCGACGCTCGGTGGTCGGCGATGGTTGCGGTGGTGCTAGGGCAAGGCAGAGCGACTGCAGCTAGCTTGGGCGAAAAGCTTGCGGCAAAGGTGGATAAGGAGGTGGAGGAGGCGGCTATTTATGGGGGCGGGGTTCTTGGGCGTCATGGCATCATGGAAATCGTGGTATGGAGGCGGACACAAGGCATTTAGCGGGATAGAGTCCAAGCGGTATATGAGCAAGAGGAAGGAGGAGGCCTTACGCCTGGGCAAGCGATCGGTGAGGCGGAGGAAGGTGCACGAAGCACCTGGCGTCCTGGCTAGGCACGGGCTCACCTGCTCAATTGCTTGAAAAGTGGCTTGAGGGAAAGTGGGAGAAGACCTTTGGGCTTGACTGAGCGTAAAAAGGGAGGGGAGGCGGCCTAGGAAGAAAAAAAGGAATGGGTCGGGCGCAAGAAAACGGGCCAACATGCCAAATGGAAAGAAAGAATAATTCTTTTTTCTTAAACATATTTCCAAAGCAAATTAAAAATGCAAATTCAAATCGATTTAGAATCCGATTTCAAACCAAGCAATACAAAATATTATGCAACAGCATGAATGCACATACATGATTGTTAACCTATATTTGTTTTTAATTTAATAAAATTTATTATTTTTCCTAGGTTCAAGTTCCCACAAAATGCTTAATTAACTATTTTCTCCTATTTCAAAAATATGCAAAATTTTAGGTATTCTGAAAAGCTTCGTCACATAATAGGATTAGGGTTTCAAGAATTTTCGGAGATTGCTCAAGTTTTCACAAACATGGATTTTAGATACTTGACTTTGGATTTCAAAATTTGTGATTCGGGTAAAAGCCTAGGCACATTTGAAAACATTTAAATTCATTTTCCATACATAAACACTATGTAGAGACATGAATGCTTCAAAAATGAAATTTAAATTCTAAAAGTTATTTATATAATCAAAATTTTCACCATCTAAACTAATAACAACTTAAACAAAGGTTGAAAAAAATAAAAAATAATAAAGTTATTTATTTTATTTCAGTATTTTTGTAAGTCACATCCTAAAATAGTTTTTTGGGTGTGACAATGGATAAATCCATCATGTCTTGGTGGACCGTTTCGTCGAGACATAAGCTGTGTTGACTTGGCTATTGTTACATGAATTTTGTTCCTAGAGATCCGGCAAACCATCCAACGGGACACAGCAGAACTAGGATAGGTTCATCTATAGTTAACTAGTTTGCAAATATGAACTTTAGATGATGAATATGCATAAGATGCTCATGATTCCCAAATGCATCTTAGAGTCATTATAATCCGCTACTTGAAATTTCTTCCTTTGGGATGATGCATTTAGGGTTGTTCTAAGATTAACAAGACCACTTAGAACGATCTCATGTCGCCATAGGAGGGGTTTATCCTGCTCCTCTTCTTCCCTCTATTTCTTCTTCTCCCTCTTTCTTTTCTTCTTCTATTTCACCTATGTCTAAAATTTATAGGAGGGGCTTGGGGAGGGGGCTCCATTGTGTTTATGGTAGTAGGGTGGAGGCCCACCCTCGAAAAGATCCTAATGGCTAAAGGGGTGAATATCCTATTAAAAAATTCTACAACAACACTAAGCCAAGTGGTTAGACAAATATGAGGCGAGCGAGTGTTGCACTAATTTACTAA
Organism: Miscanthus lutarioriparius; assembly: GCA_904845875.1. Classification (NCBI taxonomy): domain Eukaryota; kingdom Viridiplantae; phylum Streptophyta; class Magnoliopsida; order Poales; family Poaceae; genus Miscanthus; species Miscanthus lutarioriparius. The sequence continues at coordinate 43,729,685 of CAJGYO010000013.1, forward strand.
AAAAGCAAGCCTCATATCCACAATTTTAGTTATCTATGGTCTCTATGTCACACTAGAGGCTAAGTCACTACTCTCTAAGTTAGTGCGCTCTCAAAGACTAACTAAAGAGCCTCACTAATCACTAACAAGACACAAACTAGCTCTCAAGACTAGTTACACTAAAGAGCTTAGCTACAATAGAAAGTAAATGCAAAGAGAGGTAGGAGGGTTATACGGCCATGGCAAGTGATCAATCACAATATATCAATGAACACCAAAGAAATCATCGAAAACAAGATGACACAAGATTTTTCCTCCAAGGTTCACTTGCTTGCTGGCAAGCTAGTCCTCGTTGTGGCGATTCACCCACTTAGAGGTTCACGCGCTAATAGGCATCACACGCCTAACCCTCAATCAGGTGTCACACAACCAACACAAGATGTGAATCACACAGCCACGCGCAATCCACTAGAGTTGTCTTTGGTGCTCCGCCGGAGAAGGTACAAGAACCCCTCACAAATCAACACTCCTGCGCTGCTCCAAGCCATGTAGGCATCGGCAAACGCTAAGAGTAACAAGAAAACCGTAGTCAGACAATCCCCTAAGTGCCACTAGATGCAATCACTCAAGCAAATACACTTGGAATCACTTAATCTCACTTTGATTTGCACTATCAAGTAAGGAGATAAGTGGAAGGGTGCTTGCTCAGCTCAAAGGATGCTACCACACGTAAAAATAACCAAGAGAGTGAGCCAAACATGCCAAAGCTCTATTTATAGAACCCCCGAAAAGTTATAGCCGTTATGCCCTCGGGAGGTCCGGACCCAGGGTCCAGACCCAGGTTCTAGACCATCTACAGTGAAGGTCTGGACTCCCGGATCATGCCACGTGTCCCCACATTCAAGCATGCCCGTTAGATCGCAACAATCACTATTTACCATGCTATCTTTGTGGAACCGGGCCCAACAACCGGACCCTAGATCCGAACCAACTTCCAACAAGCAGCCTATTCGCTTATTGGTTTCAGCCAGGGCATAATCAGTTGGCCAATAGTGTTTTTTCTCTCACAACAAACCAGCACCAGCCGGGCTTATCAGCCCAGAAACCAACCAACGAACAGGCTAAAGGTCTAGAGGAATACTGAGAGAGGTTCTAGAGATGGAAAAAACACTCCGGACCTGGTCCAAACCCGGCCGAACCGAGCACCGTGGTCCGGACTCCTTCTGCGCCAAACATGAATCGCTGCCAGGCGTCACGCCTCTCGCCTGACAGTAGAAGCGGACCGTCTTGCACCTCCTCCTGGTCCGATGCCAAGACCGCACGGGTCCAGAACCCTTTGCTCACTGCCTGCTCTCCCTCGTGTCGAGCGGACCCGTTATCGGGAGTCCGACGCGGCGCTTTACCCAGGTCTGAGGGACCCTCGCTCCACACCCTTTTGATTCCTCGCCAAGGCCAGACCGTGGCGAGACGGTCCGAGGGCAGCGCCCCTCAAGGTCCAACGTCGCACCCTCTAGAGACCAAAGCCGAGCCGTGCCGATGGGACCCGCAGGCCAGGGAGCAGACCCGCTAGCTCTCCCACTATCCGATACTTTAGCGCCACCGTAGGTCACGAAGACCAGTGCCGCGCCCCTCACCGAGAAAAGCTGGCGTCCACACAGCGAAAACAAGTGGGCCGCGGGTCCGATGTCGCCTTACTGTGGTCCGGACGATGGCCCACCAAGAACCGAGGCCATGTGCAAACGTGTGCAGCGAGCGAACCCGCAGCAACACCGTCGGACCCGCAACTTCCTGCAACTCTGGTCCGAATCACCGTGCGCACGCCACGCTCAGCAGCCACAAACGCCCGATGTCGCTGCCGCTCTGCTACTAGGCCGTAAAGACAGATGGGCCGGTTCAGCGCCCTCGCACCAGAGCGTGCAAGGCAGCAGCCCGTCCCTCTGTTCTTTTCTTTTTCTTTTTCTTTATCTTTTAAACCCTTTTTAAGTGCCAACTTATCCAACTTGTACCAAAATAAATTTAGCACTTGAGTTAGCATTTTCATAAATATTTTTCAGGGTTAATTAGTTAGCTCACTAAGTCCTAATGCATATGCATGAATCACTTCACCTAGTGGCACTTGACAACCGCTTTGACCGAGATTATCCCCTCTTGATTGTACGGCTATCTATCATAACCCACTCACACCCACTTGGTGTCTTGAGTGGCTGTTGACGGTAGTTAGCATTCATCACAATCTGTCAATATAACTTTCATAAATGACTAAAATGGATCACCAACATAGACTTAGGGGTTTAAATTGATAGATTCCACGAGTTTTGGTGAATCCGTATTTCCAGCATGATTTAATCAGAAAACCGTCAAGGAGGACCTATTCGAGAAAGGAAATCACGTAATTCCGTAGGATAACCAACGTGGGAAGACTCTACAAGACTCCAGGAGGCTCTCCACCGAAGTGGAGCCTGAGCCCCTGCCATGTGGGGCCGGCTGGTCCCACATGTAGGCCGGCCGGTCTTTGGGCCCCGCCGTTAGCCTCCTCGTTGCTATGTTGGTTCTCCATCGCCTCAAGGATTACATCTATGCCATTTATTCAAGTCAGTTTGACCCGATGGTTCAGGATGCTTCATGGCCCCTATACATACTTGCCTGTACCCCCCTCTAGGGCAATAATTCATTCATTGGCATCTGATCCTGAGAGCCTGAGGGCCAAAAACCCTAATTCATCTTTCCACCAGGATCAACGCCAACAATCTAGAGAAGATTAGTCCTCGATAGGATCTAGTCTTGTATTAGAGATAGAGAGATAGAGTGAGAGGAAAAAGTTTTGGAGAAGTCCCGGCCTATCGGTGCTCTCTCTACGGCTTGTACCATGGCGGAATCAAGTTCTTCTTGAGCTTGCTTCTGAGATTTCTCTGGTAATCGATTTCTAATTCAAGTAAGCATTTTGTTTATATTGTTCTCAGGTTTGCGACTCTCTTTGTGTACTTTAATCCTTGTATCTCCTAGGTTAAAGTAGTAATCATAGTGTAAGCGTGGTGCTTAGACTCGGTTACTCGTGGATGTACCCTACTTTTCGGATCGATGATAGCTCGCGAGGTTGACTCTTATAGCCCCGTTGAATCATTTGTAGCCCACCTCCCGTTAGTAGGCCTAGCAGGACATTGTTGCTATAGAAAATATACTCTGCCTATGTTTTCTCTAGTAATATCCCCAGAATTAAACAATAGAAGACAAAGCCTACCGAAGTTAGAGCTAGAAGACCCTTGTGATCTCTTCTACGCTCCTATTATCTAGCCTTGATTGTGAAGTTAGGTTAAGTTAGATTTAGTTATTTTTACACATGTTTTCTCGAGTCCGATATAAAACTAGGTTACTCTCGGTGAAGTGCTACATCGATATAATATCCGTGCGCTTGTTGATTATTATGTGTGCATTAATATATACCAACAAACATTTCTAGCGCCGTTGCCGAAAATTCGGTTGCTGAGTTAACTTTGAACCTATCTTAACCTTGTATCATTATTCTTTTATCTTTTGTCTTCTTACCATGGATCTAGAATCCACCCCTATCTCCAATACGCTGCACCTACGAGCGCACACCTACATCCACTAGAATCTGCAAAGCCTATCCTAACAGCTGGCTATGAGTTGCGCCCGTGTTTAATTAACATGGTTGAGGATCAATCCTTTTCGAGCAAAGATGATGAAAATCCCTATTCCCACTTAAATGAGTTTGAACAGACCTGGGCATGCCTACACATAGCAGGCATATCAGACGAAACCTTACGATGGAAGCTTTTTCCTTCTCTTTGATAGGAAAAGTTAAATGTTGGTACAAGCTCACCATAGGGAGTAGACAAGGAGATTGGGAAGCCTTGTGCTCTAGCTTTTGCTTGTATTTCTTTCCCATCTCTAGAGTAGTCAGCCTTCATTCAGAGGTTATATCTTTTAAACAAGAAGAAAAAGAATCTCTAGGCTTGGCTTGGGAACGTTTTAATACTCTCATTAATACTGGCCCTGACCTTGCCATTCAAGACCCCATTCTCCTTCAACACTTTTACATGGGTCTTTATAGGAAAACCTCGAAGCCTCTTAATACGACCTGAGGAGGCTCGTTCCTCCATGTTTCTGCTAATTCAGAGAGAAGCATTCTTACTAAAATTCTAGAGAACACCCCTGAAGAAGTAGAAAAGAAGCCGCTAGAAGAGGAATCCTAGATAGTGAACAGAACTTTTGTCTAACCCATTACCCGACTTTAGCTATCCCAAATCTGAACAATTTAGGAAAAGGAGAAAACTCCAATTTCGGATTTCATGCTTGAATTTAAGGATGAACTTTTCGATAAATATGGAAATACCTCGAATTACCATACTATGAGGAGACCCCAGAAGCCCAGGAAGTCATCATCCCATGAAGAACCTTTAGACTCTTCTGAGGAAGCTTTCCTTAAAAAGACTACGAAAGAGCTAGTGTCCATAATAAGCAATGAATGGTTAGACGAATCAGAGTTTTCCTCTGATGTGATTCAATTAGATTCACCTTCTATTTCCATTCGTTGACAAAACAACAAATCTCCTTTCAATGCTCTTTACAATCCAGTTGCGGGTGTTCATATCATGTGTGCATCTTTTGCTCATGATTTATTGAAACACATGCCATTAACCCCAACAACAAAGCTGCTAAAAGGTCTTTTAGGACACATTCTCCCAAGTTTGGGAATTCTGTATGTGCTCCCTATCTAGATAAAAGGAACCAAGGTTCATTTGAGCTTTTTATATCTTTGATATCATGGAGTTCAACCTGTTGATAGGACAATCAATTAAAAGACTTGTCTAAGAGGGACAAACGGGGAAGTTGAAGATAAGTCTCAGGAAAAACTTTAAACTTTCTATACCCATTACTCATTCTCTAAATGCTGAGACTGAGCCAATTCTTGAGGAAGACCCAATGAAAGAGGTTAAGGTTGCATCACTTGATGATTTGATCGAACCCAACCTTGAAGAAGATGCCTAGTTCTTCATCGAAGAAGAAAAAGAAAATCCTATGGAGTCTGAACCTCTAGATAAATTGCTAGAACCATCTAAGCCCACCATTAAGCTTAAACCTCTGACTTCTGGTCTTAGATATGCTTTTCTCAATAATGATCAGGATTCTCTTGTGACCATAAGTGATAAACTCTCTCAGAAAGAGTCTCTCCGCTTGCTAACTATCTTAAAAAAGCATTGCTCTGCTTTTGGCTACTCACTCCAAGACCTTAAGGGAATTAGCCCTGCTCTTTACAGCCATCGCATCCCTATAGAGCCTAACTCTATACCTTCTAGGGAGCCACAGCGTAGGCTTAATAATACAATGAGAGAGGTTATTAAGAAAGAGGTTTTAAAACTCCTACACACCGGGATCATCTATCCTATTTCGTATAGTGAGTGGGTAAGCCCTGTTCAGGTTGTGCCTAAAAAGAGAGGTATGACTGTTGTTAAAAATAAAAAGAATAAATTAATGCCCCAAAGAACCATCACTAAATGGCGGATGTGTATTGACTACCAAAAACTTAACAAGGCAACAAAGAAAGATCATTTTTCGTTGCCCTTCATTGATGAAATGTTGGAGCGACTGGCAAATCACTCTTTCTTCTGTTTCCTTGATGGGTATTCAGGTTATCACCAGATACTAATCCATCTAGATGACCAAAGCAAAACCATTTTTACATGTCCATAAGGAACTTATGCTTATCGTAGAATGTCTTTGGGGCTATGTAATGCTCTAGTTTCTTTTCAAAGATGCATGATGTCTATCTTTTCTGATATGATTAAAGAAATCATAAAAGTTTTCATGGATGACTTTTCTATTTATGGAAAAACTTTTGATGACTGTCTTAAAAATTTAGACAAGATATTGCAAAAATGTGAAGAAAAGCTCTTAGTCCTTAATTGGGAAAAATGTCATTTCATGGTTAGAGAAGGCATAGTGCTTGGACACCTGGTGTCCGAAAGAGTGATTGAGGTAGACAGAGCTAAAATTGAAGTAATTGAATAGTTAACTCCTCCCATAAATATCAGAGGGATCCGTAGTTTTCTTGGTCATGCTGGCTTTTACCGCCGCTTCATAAAATATTTTCACACATTGCTAGACCTCTAACAAATCTTTTGACCAAGGATATTCCCTTTAATTTTGATGATGCATGATTCAAATCTTTTGAAATTCTTAAGAAAGCACTCATCTCTGCACCAATTATTCAACCCCTGATTGGTCACTACCTTTTAAAATTATGTGTGATGCTAGTGATTATGCTGTAGGGACAGTTTTGGGACAAACTAAAGATAAAACACATCATGCAATTGCTTATGCTAGCAAAACTCTGACATGACCTCAACTTAATTATGCAACAATTGAAAAAGAGTTCCTAGCTGTTGTTTTTGCTATTGATAAATATATATCTTACTTAGTAGGACCTAAGGTGATTATTTATACTGATCATGTTGCTTTAAAATACGTCCTTACTAAGAAAGATGCTAAACCTAGACTTATAAGATGGATTTTGCTAATCCAAAATTTGATTGAGAAATAAAAGATAAAAAAGGAGTAGAAAATTATGTTGCCGATCACTTGTCCGGAGTGCAGTTTGAGAATTCATAGGAATTGCCCATCAACGATTCGCTTTGGAACAACATGCTCTTCAAGATTACAAAATCCGACCCTTGGTACGCAAATATTGTTAATTTTATGGTTGCAGGTTATGTACCACTAGGGGAGAACAAAAGGAAGCTCATCTATGAATGTCGTCTCCACATATGGGATGAGCGGTACCTCTTCAGAATCTACTCTAATGGCCTACTCAGAAGGTGTGTGCCAGTAGAGGAAGGCTTTAAAATCATAGAACGATGCCATTCATCACCATATGGAGGACATTATGTTGCATTCCACACTCATTTGTAGATCTGGTAAAGTGGATTCTTTTGGTCAACCATGTATGAAGATATGAAGGACTTCATCCAGAGGTGTGGAGCATGTCAAAGGCATGGGAACATCAATTCAAGAGATGCCATGCCACTCACCAACAACCTCCAGATCGAACTTTTCGATGTCTGGGGTATTGACTACATGGGACCATTTCCAAAGTTAAAGAATTATGAATACATCTTAGTGATAGTTGACTATGTCTCTAAGTGGGTTGAAGCCATGCCATGTAGAGCTACTGACGCTAAGAACTCCAGGAAGATGTTTGAAGAAACAATATTTTCACGTTTTGGAGTTCCAAGAATGGTGATTAGTGATGGAGGCACTCACTTCACAGACAAGAACTTTCACAAGTACTTGTTAAGACATGGGATCCATCACAACATCGCTACTCCATACCACCCTCAGACAAGTGGCCAAGCAGAAACATCGAACAAAGATATCAAGAATATTCTATAGAAGACGGTCAACGAGATGGGGACTGCATAGAAGGATAGACTACCTGATGCATTATGGGCTTATAGAATGGCCTATAAAACACCACTTGGGATGTCACCATATCAACTCGTCTATGAAAAGACCTGTCATCTACCTATTGAGCTAGAATTCAAAGCTCATTGGGCTATAAACCGATGGAACATGGACTTTGAAGCTGTAGGAACCAAGAGGAAGATGCAACTCTCTGAACTTGATGAATGGCATGAAAAAGCATATCACAAAGCCAAGATATACAAGGAGAGAACTAAAAGATGGCATGACAAGAGGATCAAGAAGAAGGAGTTCGCCCTAGGAGATAAGGTGTTACTTTTTAATTCTAGGGTCAAATTATTCGGGCATGGAAAACTTCAGAGCAAATGGGAGAGACCATTCAAGGTTATAAGCACCTCGTCGCATGGAGCGGTAACACTTCAAAACGATGAAGGTACGTTATTCAAGGTAAATGGCCACTGTCTCAAGATCTTTCTAGAACCTAAAAAATCACCTGAGGATTTGGATGAGGTAGATTTTCTGATTTTACCAAAGATTTACACCACTGCCATCCTCTTTATGTTTCGTAATGGATAAATATACTTTTTGGGATTAGATAGGTATTAGAAACCACCGTGAGAAAAATCTCCATGGGGGCCACCATGTTGGACCTACCGGTCCCACCTACAGACCGACCGACCCCCTTGTAAGCCACCTCGCCTCTGGTCGATTCTCTCGTGTATTCTAGAACCTTCCCCTCTACAATCCCATAGTTTTTCGCCCCATTCATTTTTCCTTCGTTACGAGACCCTAATGGATAGATCTTGACCCCTGTTGCAAGTTGGCCCCCCTATATAAACGAGCCCCTACCTGTCTCCATAGTCATTCCAACAAGCCTCCTTTCTCGAATAGGAGAAAAGCTCTTCTCCTCCCTAGTTCCAATGGCTGTTAGAGAGATCGTCCCTAGGTCTAGAGGGAGGCAAGCAGGCTTCGCTTGGATTCCTGATCTTGTCAAGAGCGTGGTTTGGTATAATCTTTGTACCCCTCTCTCTTTTGTATCTCTATTACTTTTATATGCTAGTTATAATTGTTATGACAATATCAGTATTCATCTTATTCATATTCTTTGTTATAATATTCTTGGTCTACTTTGATTATATGCTTAGTATAGTTGGATTATCATTATGTTCATGTATAAGTTCATATAGCGCTCAGTCTAAGGATCCATGGGTGGGTGGTCGACATTGTGTAGCATGGTGCTTATACATTGTTTACCTGCGGATACACTCTGTATTCTGGGTCATGTGGTAGATTACAGATGTGACACTCCCATTGAGTCATTTGTAGTCCACTCCCCGAATATAGGCGCACGTAGGGTTCAGTTACGAAGGAAGAGCAAGCTCTGTTCTTAATCTTCCTTAGTAATATCCCTTATGTGTAGATATGACGATGATCTTAGCAATGATTACTAGGTATAATTGTACTAATCAATGTATGCTTTGACTTGTAATTAAGAATGACTTAGGAATTATTTTTCTAATATTCTATCTGACCATGTTAATGGCATAGAAAGGAGTACTCTGAGTGATTTATCATTATCATTGATCAATACTCATCATATATATATATATATATATATATATATCTTATACTATGACTTACCCTTGTTATGAGTAGAATATTAGTTATGGTTTACTTCTTCTTCAATAGTATAAGTTATCAATACATGTCCATGCTGGACCTTCCTTGTGGTAAAAATATAAATAACGGTATCTGGAAAATTCTTGGGTAAAATGCTACAATGGTATATTATCTGTGCGCTTGCAGATCCTTTTCATTTATATATTTATTTATTCTTCCTAGTCACATAATTAATAAAGAACTGCTTAGTATTATTCTAGTAGTAATGTTATGTAGTACCAACAAGTATCTCTGATATCATCACTAGGGATGACAACCTAGTAAAATTAGGAGATATATGTTTATAATAGGTGGCTATTTAATAACAAGTGACACGTTAATAAATACCAACAAGCATCTCTGACTCTGTTGCTAGGGACTAGATTTAAAACTCTGTTCTTAGTAGCGACGCTAAGAAATAGCAACACTACTCTCTATTTATTTTTGGATATATGTGTTTGTTTCCACATGTTGTGCATAAAGTATAGGAAACAAGTGTAGGGGAAGCACACCATGACAACAGAACAGAATCCAATCGCGAAGATCACGAAATTCAGAAAGTAATGGACCAAGAACCATGTCAACCAAAGCTGGACCCAAATAGGCATCGGGCCAGGTCGCCCGGTCTCTCCTATGGGCCGATTGGCCCACTACAGTGCCCTCTCGCCTCACATTTGTCTACGGTCAGGTGAGCGGCCCATATGTTTGATTTTCACATGTTATTCTTTCTGTCTCGAACGAATTGAAAATTCTTTGATAAAACAACTTAAAACCCGAGGAAAGATTATTTTAGTTATGACTAAAGGATAGACTCACATGATACTTTTCCAGAAAGTCTTGCTATTGTTGGGAACTTATTATTAGGGACCCCATGCTACTTAGTTGTTGTGGAATGAGATACAGTAGAATAATGAGAATTTGATTCTTGATGTCTTGTTATTAGAGAATTTTATTTCAAAAAGTTAAAATGAATAGCTACACCTCTCCTTTATGGTAAAGCAATATCCCACCAGAGCCATACCTGATATGATAGACTAGGAAAACCTTAAAGTTTGTCCTTCACAAAGCAGTGGCTGAGGTGGCACATGGTGTTGCTAAGGAGTGGGAGGATCAGATGGCTGATTCGAAGCGTACAAAGGTTCAGCGTAATTTCAAGGAAAGGCACTGTTCCTCGTCTGACAATATCCAGTTGCCGGCGGGAGCAGTGGCCGGGGCTGCTGTGGGTCTGGATACAGTTTCAGAAGAGATTTGAAAAGTGCGAGCTGAGTGTCCAACTATGTCTGCAGGCGAGGCTGAGTGGCTTGTCACAGTCTGTCGGGGTGATCACCTCAAGCCCAAGCTGCGAGAAATTGTTCAACAGAGTGCTGCAGTTCTGAAACATAGTCTGGGAGTTCTTGGAAAACACAGTGATCTGGAGCTCAATGTGATAAACCAAGATCTCAGTGCGAACTCTGAAGTGTTGGATGTTTCTAGCAAACGGAGGAAGGTACAAGATGGTGCAGATAATTGGAGCAAGAAGGGTGATGGTGAGCAGCTGTCTATCAACCTGACGGGTCCTCATGGCGAGGCCCGTCAGGAGCAATGAATATTTTCAGCTGGAACTGCCGGGGGTTGGGACTCCCCCGGACAGTTCAAGAGCTTGTTGCTCTTGCTAGAGAAAAAAGTCCCATGTTGGTCTTCTTATAGGAGACTCGCATGAAAGGTGGAAGAGTGGCGAATTTAAGATGGAGATTGGGCTTGAAAAACTGCATAACTGTGGATAGTGTTAGAAGTGGGGGACGATTAGCCTTGTTTTGGCATGAGTCGGTGGATGTTTCACTGATTGAAAAACATCAGCGATATATTGATGTTCATGTTAGAGAATCTCCTTCGGAGCCAAGAACCCGTGTTACCTTTGTGTAAGGAGAGCCACGGACTGACCAAAGACATGTTATGTGGGAGCTACTCAGGCGTCTGCGGGGCAGGTCCATGGAGCCGTGGTTGGCTATTGGGGATTTCAATGAAGCAATGTGGGGTTATCAACATTTTTTTTGCATGTCCGAGACCTGAACGCCAGATTGTTGCTTTCGGAGATGCGCTTGCTGACTGCGAACTCACAGATTTGGGTTTCACAGGTCTGCCTTACACCTATGATAATGGGCGTGGAGAAAATGCAAACGTGAAGGTGAGGTTGGACAGGGCTGTGGCCTGTCCGGAGTGGCGGGATTTGTTTGGTGATGCTGTGCTTCACCACCTAGTGTCATCACGTTCAGATCACTGTCCACTTTTTCTGGAAATTAGAAAGGAGAGCTGGGAACGACATAAACCAAGGATTTTTCGTTACGAAATAATGTGGGAGCGGCTTGAGTCCTTACCTTTGGAGATCAAGAATGCGTGGTGTACTGATGCCAATAGAGAGGGGTTGGGTGGCGTGGTTGCTGCCCTGAAACGTGTGCAATGTGCTCTACGGTCTTGGAGTAAGCAGCATTTTGGCATGGTCACCAAGGAACTTGAGGAATTGAGAGCAAGCCTAGAAGAAGCGAGAACGGACCCGTTATGTAGCAATCGTGAGGTGCGTCGAATCACTGACCGCATGGATGAACTTTTGTACAGAGAAGAGATGATGTGGCTCCAGCGTTCTCGGATTGCATGGTTGAAGGAAGGTGATCAAAATACTAACTATTTTCATAAGCAAGCTGTCTGGTGAGCACGCAAAAATAAAATCAAGAAGTTAAAGGATCAGGAAGGAAATTGGTGTGACGATCCTAGACAGATGCAGCGTATGGCGTCCAAGTTTTTCAGTGATCTCTACACGGCTGATCCAAATGTTGTGCCTGATGAACTCATAGATCTCATTGAGCCGGAGATAACAGACAATATGAATCATGACCTGTGCCAGGATTTTTCTGCAGAAGAGATAGCTGATGCTTTGTTTCAGATGGGTCCATTAAAAGCTCCAAGCCCTGACAGTTTTCCGGCAAGATTTTTTCAGAGGCATTGGGAGGTGGTCAAGGAGGATGTGGTTGCTGCTGTTAAAGGTTTTTTCAAGGATGGTTATCTCCCCCAGGGGTAAATGATACGGCTATTGTTCTCATACCAAAAGGGGCAGATCCTGTGGAGCTCAAAGATTTTAGGTCGATTAGTCTTTGTAATGTGATTTACAAGGTTATCTCGAAATGTCTGGTTAATTGGCTAAGACCTTTTTTGGACAGCATCATTTCAGAGGAGCTAAGTGTGTTTGTGCCGGGCAGACTAATTACAGACAACGCCTTAATCGCGTTTGAATGTGTGCATGCTATTCAAAAAGACAGAGGCAAGGATTTTTGTGCGTATAATCTGGATTTGTCGAAGGCATATGACCAGGTGGATTGGGGATTTTTACAAAGCTTGATGGAGAAGCTGGGCTTTCAAAGTCGTTGGGTGCAGTGGATCATGTCTTGTGTTTCATCTGTACGCTATACGGTTCGCTTCAATGGGTTGACGTCGCAGCCCTTCTCCCCTACACGTGGTCTACGGCAAGGTGATCCGCTTTCACCATACTTATTCTTGCTTGTGGCTGATGGTTTGTCTACACTTTTGAAGCACAATGAGCGGCTGGGAAATATTGATGGAGTTAAGGTGTGTCGGAGGGCACTGAGTGTGTCTCACTTGCTATTTGTGGATGATAGCCTATTATTCTTCAGAGCCAATGTGCATCAGGCGCTGGTTATCAAGGATGTTCTCTCTACTTTTGAGCGATGTTCAGGTCAGCTTCTTAGTCCTAACAAATGCTCCTTGTTAATTAATGAGAATTGTGATCAGCAGATCGCAGATCAAGTGCGCCTGACGCTGGGGGTGGAAAGATTGGATTTTGAAGCAAAATATTTGGGCCTCCCAACCCCTCATGGAAGAGTCCGGCGAGGACTGTTTCAACCCCTTGAGGGACGTTTCCATAAGAGGATGGTAGCGTGGAAGGAAAAAAATTTGTCTGCTGTGGGGAAGGAAGTTTTGATCAAATCGGTTGCCCAGGCTTTACCTGTCTATGTTATGAGTGTTTTCAAACTGCCCCTTACATTGTGTGACGACCTCATGAAGCAAATACGAGCTTTCTGGTGGGGTGCTGAAAATGAAGAAGGAAGATGCAATGGATCCCATGGGAGAAAATGTTAATGCCAAAGGGATTTGGAGGAATGGGGTTCAGGGACCTGAGACTTGTTAACCAAGCGTTGCTCGCCCGACAAGCATGGAGGCTGCTAGCTTATTCTGATAGCCTTTGTGCTAGAGTTCTTAAAGCAAAATACTTCCCTAAGGGCAAGTTGCTAGATTCTGTTCTTGCGGGAGAGGCATCCCAAACGTGGAGAGCAATTGAGTATGGGCTGGAATTGTTAAAGCTCGGCGTCATCAAGAGGATAGGTGATGGTAGATCCACTCAAATTTGGCGCAACAATTGGCTCTCGAGAGGTCACGGCCTGAAACCAATTGGTCCAAAGCGAGCGTGCAGACTGTGTTGGGTGCACCACCTGATTGATAATGGTACATGGGATGAAACAGCCATGCGCAGGTACTTTTTTCCTTGTGATGCATCAGAGATTTTTAAGATCAAGCTGCTGCCGTCTAGTACTTCAGATTTTGTTGCTTGGCATTATGAGAAAAATGGTTTGTTCTCTGTCCGAAGTGCATATAGGCTTGCTGTCTGGAATGGGTATGGTGTCGGTCAGATTGGTAGCAGCTCAAGTTCAGAACAGGGTCGGGCGGTATGGAAGAAGGTATGGAGTGTTAAAGTCCCTTCTAAGGTTAATGTTTTTATCTGGAAAATTGTCAACAATGGTTTGCCTACTCGTGTCAATAAGAAGCACCGTCATCTTGAGCAGCAGGATATTTGTCAGCTGTGTGGTTCTCAAGGTGAAGATGCCTACCATGCGGTCATCAGCTGCCCCCATGCTGCTGCAGTCCGGGCGGCAATGAGAGACCATTGCTCTCTGCCTTCTGAGAAGGATCTTATTTGGTCTGGGCCAGAGTGGCTGCTACAGATTGCTCTCAACTATTGCATGGAGGCATTGACTAGCTTCTTTCTGCTTCTCTGGCATACTTGGACCATACGGAAGAAAATTATACATGAGGGGGCTTCAGCTTGTATTGGGAGCTCTGTCATCTTTTTGAATCATTACATGCACTCACTATTCACTATCCGGCAACAGGGAGACCCTCTAGATAACAAAGGCAAACACAGTCTGATACCGACTGAGTAAAAGAAAGGGTCCGGCAATGAATCGGGTTAAGAAGATATGGCCCTGTTCGCTTCGCTGAAAAAACAAGCCGAAACACTGTTCCGTCTGATTTGTTGTGAGAGAGAAAATACTGTTCCGGCTAAAAAAACAAGCTGAAAAAGACGGATTATAAGAGAAGCGAACTGGGCCTAGTCCTCCACCCCTAGGTACTTTCAAAATCAATGTTGATGCTGCCTTCAATCTGCAGTATAGCTGGCCATTAAGACGCCCGGCCCGGCCAGCACGGCCCCGATAGGGCACAACACGCAGTGAAACACGACGGGCCGCCGGGCCGCTGCCATGATCCACCATGCCTAGCCGACGGCCCGTGCATGGCCTGTCGAGCCACTTTCCGTGCGGGCCGGCCTGAAAGCACGGCTTTTTTAATGGCCAGGCCGCCCGAGGCCCGAGATCGCCAGGGAAGGAGAGAGGACGGAGGACGCGAGGTCGAGGCGCCATCTGCGGGCTGCGGCTGCGGTGGCGCCGAGGCGACTTTTCGGTCGCCCACCACGTCATTGTCGCTCCATCACCTCCTCCAGCTGCCGCCGGCGCCCCTCCACTTCTTTGCCAGCACCGTTCATCTTCTCCTCCACCGGTGCATAAGCGGAGGTGGGGCGGCCGAGATCCGGCCGCTGATTCCACCGCGCACCCGAGATCTGGCCGCGGATTCCACCGCACATCCGAGATCTGGCCACGGACTCCACCGCGCGCCCGAGATTCGGCCGTGGACTCCATCGTCACGGGGCTCGATGAGGACGGGCGCGGGTCTCGATGAGGCGACGACCGACGGGCACACCCCGGTGGCCACACCGGATTCGATGGGAAACGCTAGAAGATAGGAGGGGTGAGGGTGCAGGTGCGGCCGCGTGACGGCGTGAGGGAGAGGAGGGGCGTGGGAGAGAGGAGGGGAGGGGCGCGACGGCGTGGGGGAGAGGAGGGGAGGGGCGTGACGGCGTGGGGGAGAGGAGGGGCGTGTGCGGGGACGGGGGAGTTAGGGTTAGAGCGATGGGCCTTTTAGCAGGCCATGGCTTGCATCGGGCCGCTGCCGGGCCGACCGACACAGGCGGGGCCGTGCCGTGCCAGCCCACGGGCCTGAGCAGCGGCCCAGGCACAGCCTGCTCCCTCGGTCCGGGCCAGCCGGGCCCGCATGCCACCGGGCCGTGCCGTGCTCGTGTCGGGCTAAAAAAGCGGGCTTCGTGCCGTGCCGTCGTGCCTCGGGCTGCATGGCTAGCTATAATCTGCAGACAGGCGAAGCTGCGATTGGAGTGGTAATTAGAGATTGGGTCGGAGACTTGAAACTAACCACCTGGCATGTCATATTCCATTGCAGGGATGCTGAGGAAGCTGAAGCGCGTGCTTGTCTGGAAGGTGTTCATCTGGCACATAGATGGCCGGAGGTTCCGATGATCCTGGAATCAGATTGTCATTCGGTAGTCACCAAACTCAAAGAGAACACTCGTGATCGATCGTCGATTTGCCAACTCATTGAAGGGGCGTGCAAGGTTTGGGGTCAGTTGAGTAGGATTGAATTTTCTCAGATTAGTAGAGTCCAGAATAATTTGGCACATGATTTAGCGCAGTTTGCTATTAGGTCTAGGGAGTGTTAGGTGTTTTTTTCTTGTTTTCCGGAGTGGATTGCCACTCAATCTTGTAAAGACATTACTTAAGTTTTAATAAAGTTTCGGTTTCGCAAAAAAAAACTTTTTTAATACTTAAAAAAAATCACATTTTCTGTACTTGGGGCTTTAGTGAAACAGCCGTGCAAATTTGGTCCTCTAGCTAGTTTCAAAGGTGGGTTCCTATTTTCTAAAATAATATAAATCCTATTTATTCTATAAAAATCCATAAGTAATTTGTTTTAAATCAGAAAGATATGAAAGTAGTCTTGATTTTTTTTTCAAAAAAATGCTATCTATTCATTGTGCTCTATTTGAAGTTATTTAGATATAATTTATTCATATTTCTAGTGTTTCATTGCTTATAGCCGTGCCTTATTTATTTAAATTATCTTGATTGCACTATTTACTAGATGATTACAATGTGAGTTTTACAACTTGATTATACTATTTTTATTGAATGTTTAAAAGTGCACATGCTCACTCCAACACCCTCAAGCCTCAACAAACGCGGCCCTGGCCCAGATGGTGTCAGCCGGCGTGGTCGCACCACCTGAGAGTTTGTTTGATACTTATGTTCACTTCAATCTACATGTGCTGAGGTAGATTAGAGTGTAAGTTCATTTAAGTTTCACTCCAATCTATGCTAACACATGTGGATTGAGGTGGATATGTATAAGTGGTGAGAGAGGCTCACAAGAGGTAGATACTTTTACCCTATAAATTTATGTAACTATACAAAAGTGAGGTTGAACCAAAACTATGTCTATATGACGAAAATCGTATCGTACAGAAATTATATTTTTGGAATTTTTTTGGTGGCCACATATAAAATCATATCTACAGAAATTATATTTTGAAAATCGTAATTAATGCACTCATCATATATGATCGATGCAGCCGAAGACGGCGATCCTCCAAGGCCTCAACTCTCAAGAACAGCAGTGGCCCAGACTATAACAAGTTTTTTTTGGCATATAAAAACAAATGTCAGCCCTACTAATACGGAGTAACACCAGCATTAGCGCTTCAAGCTCTTGGCTCTGGTTCAGCTTAGCAAACAGCTATTGTTTGCTAAGGAAATGACAATTAAATTCCGCATGATGATGCTGAAGTATGCATGATATCATGCCTGACAACTTGTTGCAGATACTGCATTTTTGTCAATCTCCCAACCTCCCATCAGGGAATTGTCTTGCACATGGAATGGCAGAACTTTCGAAGCACAGATGCTTGGTACAGTGACTAGCCTAACTTACAGTGATTAGAGGACCTCGAATGAACCAACAAAAATTCAAATTGATAGTTTAGGGAACTTAATGATATTAATGAGGGAGCTTAATGATATTAGTGAATAAGTTTAATGACCACTGATGTGTTGTTTCCAAATTTAAAATGCTGGTGCTGGCCAATAAATATTTGATAGGTAAATCGAGACTGATGCTTCACCAGAGCTAGGGTGTGTTTGGTAGGGATTCTTCAAAAAAAAACATCCGAGGCTTTATTTAAATTCAGGGTGTAAAGTTTTAAGGTGTCACATCGGGTGTCATATAGGGTGTCGCATGGGGTGTTCGGATACTCATAAAAAAATAAATTACAGAATTCGTTAGTAATCCGCGAGATGAATTTATTAAGCCTAATTAATCCATCATTAGCACATGTGTGTACTGTAGCACCACATTGTCAAATCATAGACTGATTATGGTTAAAAGATTCGTCTCGCAAATTAGTCACAAACTGTGCAATTAGTTATTTTTTAGTCTATATTTAATACTCCATGCATGCGTCAAACATTCGATGGGATATGGAGTAAACTTTAGGGGAATGAACTAATCAAGGCCCGAGTCCCTATGGAAACTGATTTTTTAGAGAAACAGTAGAAACACAGCAAAACGATTCTGAAATTTTAGTCATGACCAGAAACATTCATCGGATTTTCTTACACAAGCTAGAAAAACCAGTTTCACTTGAGAAATAGAATTAGTTTCTCTCTAGGAACGTTTATTAGAGTAGCCCAATCCTTGCCAAACACACCCCTAATGTCAGATTAACACGATCAGAGTTTGAACCGTAATTAGTGTTGCAAAAGAAGAATAGTAGAGAAAAAATAAAACAGGGAAAACTACTATCTTGTTAGGGCATTTTAACGGAAAGTTATGTTATTCAAATTTGATTTGGATCTCACTGGTAGAGAACAGAGCTTTACTCTCGGTGGGGAACCCCCTCTAGTCCCGGTTCCCCACCTGGGAGCAAGCATCCGGGACTAAAGGGGTCACTAGTAGAGAACAGACCTTTGATCCTCGGTCAAAATGGGCTCTAGTCCCAGAATTTTTTACGCCCAGGACTAGAAATACCTTTAGTCCCGGTTGGTGTCTCCAACCGGGACTAAAGGTCCCTGCCCCAACGGCTACTGCGCCAGGCAGAGGTGGCAGGGACCTTTAGTCCTGGTTGGAGCCACCAACCGGGACTAAAGGTATACTTTTACTCCCGGTTGGTGGCTCCAACCGGAAGTAAAGGTCTACTCTCGGGCTATGGCTGCGTCCGGGGTTGGAAAGTTACTTTTAGTCCCGGTTGGAGCCACCAACCGGGACTAAAGGTCCCCCCTTTATATCCCGGCCGTCTCCTTCTTCCTCCCCGAGCCCGAGCTCAGCACATTTTGAAGCTCACTGCACTAGTGTTCTTGCTTCCTCCCTCCCTCCATTGTTCCTCCATCCATTATTCGATTCCTCCGTCGATTTCTTCGATTCCTCCGTCGATTCTTCAGTTGTAAAGGTTACCAATCTCATACTCTCATTTTTCACCATTGTCTTATCTCATTTTGTTCACTATATATATATATGGTTCTTTATTGTGGTTTTTTTCATTTGTAAGCAATTTTAGCTCAAAATCACTTCAAGCTTGCATATTTACATGAAATAAGGTTAAAGTAGCTAGTTGAACTTACGGACCGTGTTCATCTCGGCGAGCATGTTCTCTGTCGAGCGGTAACGAACATCAAGGAGGAGTTTTGATTCTATGAGGGAGAGCGGCAACGGTCGTGGAAGACCGTGTTCCCTTCCTCGTAGAATCGGAGCTCTTCCGTGGCCAAGTACGGTGCCGTCCGGTGGAGAAATGCTTGCCGAGATGATCACGTAAGCAAGTTCAACTAGTACGGATGGTTATTTATTCATATGTCCCGATATCGTCGTAGTAGTCTGTCAATCACCGTACCCAAATGTAGTATATATATAAATATAAACTTAGAAAATAGTTAGAAAATTATAGAAAATCCGTACTAGTTGAACTTGCGGACCGTGTTCATCTCGGCGAGCATGTTCTCTGCCGAGCGGTAACAGACGTCAAGGAGGAGCTTTGATTCTACGAGGGAGAGCGACAACGGTCGTGGAAGACCGTGTTCCCTTCCTCGTAGAATCGGAGCTCTTCCTTGACCAAGTATGGTGCCGTCCGGTGGAGAAATGCTCGCCGAGATGATCACGTAAGCAAGGTCAACTAGTACGGATGGTTATTTATTCACATGTCCTGATATCGTCGTAGTAGTCTATCAATCACCGTACCCAAACGTAGTATATATATAAATATAAACTTAGAAAATAGTTAGAAAATTATAGAAAATCCATACTAGTTGAACTTGCGGACCGTGTTCATCTCGACGAGCATGTTCTCTTCCGAGCGGTAACGGACGTCAAGGAGGAGCTTTGATTCTACGAGGGAGAGCGGCAACGGTCGTGGAAGACCGTGTTCCCTTACTCGTAGAATTGGAGCTCTTCCGTGGCCAAGTACGGTGCCGTCCGGTGGAGAAATGCTCGCCGAGATGATCACGTAAGCAAGGTCAACTAGTACGGATGGTTATTTATTCACACGTCCCGATATCGTCGCGATGATACGTTATGTGTACACTCCCATTCTTACGTTAATTTGTGGAAATATCATGTGAATTACTTACCGCCGGTAAAGAAAAGGCGAGAACACAATGACCATTAAAAATATCATTGTTTAGAGATCTAGATAATTTTATAGTTTCTTAATTTTATTTGTTTATAAAAGGAGAAATTTATAGTGTATTAAAAAATGAGTATAGAGAGTAGATGGCAATGCGCTTCTAGGGTCCTCGGCCTCTCATGGGTTTCCAAAGCGACTTAGGGTGGGCCTCCTCTCATTCCATGCGGTAAGTGTCGTGATGAGGCGAAGATTGTGATGGAGTACCGAGTGAAGAAGGAGGGTCCCAACAAGGATCGTATCTTCTACAAGTGTCCGGATCGCAATGTGAGTTATTTTATCATATTTAATGATTATGGTTAGTTTATACCTATTTTCATGATGGTTGTGATTAAAGTTCTAATTTTTTGTTTTAATTTCGGTGGGATGGCGGTGGGACGATGTTCGAGGCTTCTACTAGGAGGAAGAGTATGTTGAACTCGTGCAAAAATATCTTGCACAACAAAAGAATCTGATGGCTAATGAGGCGTTGATCCGGTAGAAGAAGCCCAAAGATGTTGCACAATCGGGGATCTGTCATTTTTAATGACATTGGTCGTGAAATCCTAGTGCTCTTGAAATGTATTTTAGCTTTAGTTCTTTTAGTGGTAGTTGGGATTGTCTACATTGTAGCGATGCTTTCATAAATTTGTATCTTTTGTGGTGGCACGCATGTTGTATAAATAATTAATTATGATCTAGGTTTTAATATGGTATTTATGTCATGTAATGCAGATGAGCCGTCATTGGATGTATAATGCTGATCGCCGCTCCCAAGAGTTCATTGATCGCGCGCATTCTTTGTTACGTCTTGGCCGAGGCAAACAAACGCGACGGTTTCATGTCTTTGCCCATGTGCCATATGTAAGAATACGGTGGAATATCCTTGCTCAAGGACTCTTCATTCACACTTGTTCAAGTCGGGTTTCATGCCAAACTATATTTGTTGGACAAAGCACGGAGAAAACGGTGTTGTAATGGAAGAAGGTGAAGAAGAACAATGGGACGATAATGATATTATTCCCGATGGTGCGTGCTTCAATGATCTTGCAATGGGAGAATTTGAAGAAGAGGTAGCCGCAGAAGATGAGCGGTGATGATGTTTCTCGAGGTCATTCGTGGCGCTTTACAAAGAGAATGTGAAAGTGAAAAGGAGAAGATCAAGTTGAGCGGATGCTAGAAGATCACAAGAAATTGTTGTACCCAACTTGTGATGCAGGCGAGAAAAGTTGGGAACCACACTAGAATTGCTGCAATGGAAGGCAAAGAATGATGTATCGACAAGGGATTTGGAGAGTTACTAAAATTCAAAAGAAGATGCTTAGAAGGACAATGAATTGCCCGCCACTACCTACTGAAGCAAAACAAGTTATACGTCCTATGGGGCTAGAAATAGAGAAGATACATGCATGTCCTAATGATCGCATCCTGCATCGTGGCAAAGAGTACGAGAAATTGGATGCATGCCGGTATGCCATGCGTCATGATATAAGATCGGTGCGAGATGACCCCGGTGATGTTGAGGGCGAACGTCCATGGGAAGAAAATCCTCGCCAAGGTTATGTGGTATGCTCCTATAATACCACGCTTGAAACGTCTGTTCAAAAATAAAGAACATGCAAAATTGTTGCGATGGCACAAAGAAGACCGTAAGGTAGATAATATGTTGAGACACCCTACTGATGGGTCCCAGTGGAGAGCAATCGACAGAGAATTCCTGAAGTTTGCAAATAACGCAAGAAACTTAAGGTTTGCTTTAAGTCACAGATGGTATCAATCCTTTTGGAGAGCGGAACAATAGTCATAGCACTTGGCACATTACTCTAAGTATCTACAACATTCCTCCTTGGTTATGCATGAAGCGGAAGTTCATTATGATGCTCGTGCTCATCCAAGGCCCAAGCAACCGGCAATGACATCGATGTGTACCTAAGACCACTTATTGATGAACTTCTCATTTTGTGGAATAAAGGTGTATGCGTGTGTGGGATGAGTACAAACAGAACACTTTGATCTACGAGCATTGTTGTTCGTAACAATCAATGATTAGCCCGCTCTAAGTAATCTTTCGGAGACAGTCAAATAAGGGATATAATGCATGCACACCTTTGCTTCGGTGATATTAGAGGTATATTCTTGAAAAAATGTCGAAAGGTCATGTACCTTGGCCATCGCCGCTTTCTTCCCGCAAATCACCCGTAAGAAAAGAAAGGCAAGCATTTTAAAGGGAAGGCGACCACCACGACCAAGCCTCGCAACCAAATCGGTGAGGATGTACTCGATATGGTCAATGATGTGAAAGTCGTCTTTGGAAAAGGACATGGAAGCCAACCTGTTCCGAACGATGCTAACGGTCACGCACCCATGTGGGAGAAGAAGTCCATATTTTGGGACCTACCCTATTGGCAAGTCCTAGAGGTCCGTAGAGTTCGATCGACGTGATGCACTGACGAAGAATCTTTTTGTGTGAACCTCGCTAGGCTTTATGGGTGTGTATGGAAAGCCTAAGGACACATTTGAAGCACGACAGGACTGCGTTGTTTGAGAGAAAGAGACAACTCGCATCCGAGAGAAGGCAGATGATGGACGCCATTACTTACGTCCTGCTAGCTACACTCTAAGCAAAGAGGAGAAGGAAATCATGTTTGAATGCTTAAACAACATCAAGGTACCATCTGGATTCTCCTCGAATATAAAGGGTATTATAAATGTTGCAGAGAAGAAATTCTGTAACTTAAAGTCCCATGACTGTCACGTTCTCATGACGCAATTACTTCCAGTTGCATTAAGAGGAATTCTACCTCCAAATGTACGTCTAGCCACCGTGAAGCTATGTGCATTCCTCAATGCAATTTCTCAGAAGGCAATTGATCCAACTGATCTAGCTAAACTATAGAATGATGTGGTTCAATGTCTCGTCAGCTTTGAGTTGGTGTTCCCTCCTTCCTTCTTTGATATTATGACACACCTCCTAGTTCACCTAGTCAAGGAGATTTTCACTCTCGGTCCTGTGTTCCTACACAACATGTTCCCCTTAGAGAGATTCATGGGAGTCCTAAAAAATATGTTCACAACCGTGCTCGCCCCCAGAAGGAAGCATCGCCAAGGGCTATGGAACAGAAGAGGTCATTGAGTTCTGTGTTGACTTTATTCCCGACCTTGACTCGATTGGTGTTCCTGAATCGAGACATGAAGGGAGACTAAGCGTAAAGGGGACACTAGGGGGAAAACATATATTGGTGTACGGATGATGATTATTTCAATAAAGCGCACTACACAGTTCTATAGAACTCCTCTTTGGTAGATCCAGATATTGAGACACACAAGGATCTCTTATGATCCGAGTTTCTAGGGAAGATCAGAAGCTTGGATTACGCGTAAGCACATGGAAACTTTCAGTGTTGGTTTGCGAAAAAAATGTCAAGGTGATGAGAGCATCCATGAGCAATCATTTATTGGCTATGCAACCATCATGGCATATCGTCACATACAAAGGGTACGAGATAAATGGAAACATATTCTACATAGTAGCCCAAGATAAAAGGAGTACCAACCAAAGCAGCATTGGTGTCCGCATAGATGCCATGAGACCGAATGGGAATAAGCGGACATATTATGGACGCATAGATGAAATATGGGAACTAGAATATGCACCTACTTTGAAGATCCCATTGTTCAAGTGCCAATGGGTCAAGGTGACCGGAGGCGGGGTAACAGTAGACAACGAGTATGGAATGACAACAGTAGACCTTAGTAATATTGGGTACAAAGACGAACCATTCGTCCTTGCCAAGGATGTGAATCGGTGTTCTATGTCAATGATATGTCTACCAAACCAAAAGAGGAAAAACGATAATGACTCAACCAAAGAGACAAAGCGCCACATAGTTCTTTCAGGGAAAAGAGTCATCGTGGGAATTGAGGACAAGTCGGACATGTCAGAAGATTATAAAAAGGATGACCGAATTCCACCATTCAAAGTGAACAAAGACCCTAGCATCTTGGTAAATGATGAGGACACTCCATGGTTAAGACGCGATCATAACCAAGGGACATACGTAAAAGAAGAAATTCAACTTCTTTGTGCCCACTTGATGATATAGTGATTTAATGTAGTGTGTGTTTGAGATATTATGTAATAATTGTGAATTCAGATGTTTATTATGTCATGTTTCAAATTAAATCAATGTTTGATTTGATGGTATTTCTCTCTCAAAAGGTAAATTAGGATATTGAGTGATGAAAAATTAAAATATTAACGTTAAAATGATGTGAAAACAAATTTCTGTCCAAAACCAATAGTTTTAATAATTTTAATTAAACACTACATTTTGCATTAACGAAATAATAAATATTAGTTACATTATGTTTTATAATTGTAACAAAAAAAAAAAAGTTAGGTTATAGATTTTTCCTATGTGCAATAAAGAAAAAGAAAATCCATATTTTTAACAAAATAATTTTATGCCTTTTATTTAATTTACTATGTATTTAACAAAAACTATTGCATTTCTATTGTATTTAACAAGACTATTGCTTAAAACAGGCGGGAAACGAAACTGTAGGCCACCTTTACTCCCGGGTGGGAAGCCCACCCGAGAGTAAAGGTGGGCTACAGTTTCATGGCCCGCCAAAAAAACCCTTTACTCCCGGTTGGTAATACGCACCGGGAGTAAAGGACCTTTACTCCCGGCTGGTGGCTGGCACCGGGAGTAAATCTCCTAGGTATATAACCGCCAGTGCCAGGCGTAGATCGATCCCCTCCTCTTCTTCCTCGTCGAACATCGCCGCCCTTTCTCTTCTTCCTTGTGCCACCGCCGATTCGTCTTCCCCTGCGCATCAGCCCACCCCCGTGACACCGGAGCCCGCGCCTCGCCTCGTGTGGCCCTCCACCGCCGACAACCTCGCGCCGACGACCTCATGCGGCCCGGCCTCCACCGCGCACGCCCGTGGCCCTCCACCGGGCCCGCCCGAGGTGAGAGTTCTCTCGGCTTTCATCATGCATGGTGAAACGGCGTCAGTGAGGGCCCATGCATGGTTGGGGTCTTTTGCTGCTTGTCATCCATAGCGGAGGAGCCATCAGCTGCTCGTCTTGGGGGCATGCCATGCATGGTTGTCAGTTTCAACAATGGCGTCTTAATTGGGGGCAACGTCATGCCATGGCTGCGGTGAATCATTTCCTTGAAGCATGCCACGTGCAAGTCAACAGCCTTGCCGTCCAAGTGGATGTGGTACCTGTACGCCCAGAACCTACTCATGCCCTTGTTGTCTCCAGAAGTCACACGGTGGCAAATCTTGCGATGCCTTCCGGTGGAGCTCTAAGGCTCGGCCGTCGTGGACAATGCATTCCGGCAGTGTGGCGCAGCCCTGGTGGATGCCGAGGTCTTGTTCGAAGCAGTGGTAGACGTAGCTAGCTGAAACTTGCAACATCATGACATCACGCACCGACGACACCGCCCCGGCCCGCCTCATGTCGTCGTCGTCAGCACACCGGCCACCGCACCGACACGTATATATACGTCATTTGTATTCATATGCATGTATATATACGTCGCGGAGCACCGCCGCCCTTGTTCGCCTATGTGTTTCTATGTATATGGCGGATCACCGCCGCCCTTGTTCACCCATGTGTACAAACATATATACGGCGGAGTTGAGCACCGCCACTCTCGTCACACCGCCCTCTCTCGCGGCCTAGTCGATCAACATTCGTATTACGTGTCGGCATAAGATATATTGTAGTTAATAAAGTGACTATGTTTAGTTTAAGATATATGATGAATGACTACATGGTTCACATGGTACATAGGATATATAACAACATCATGCACTAACACCGCCCCGGCCCGCCTCACGTCATCATCGTCAGCACACCGGCCACCGCGCCGACACGGTTATATACGTCATTTGCATTCATATGCATGTATATATACGTCGCGGAGCACCGCCACCCTCGTTCGCCCATGCGTTTCTATGTATACGGCGGAGCACCGCCGCCCTCGTTCACCCATGTGTACAAACATATATACGGCGGAGTGGAGCACCGCCACTCTTGTCACAGCGCCCTCTCTCGCGGCCTAGTCGATCAACATTCGTATTATCGTTATCGTTAACGCTAAACAATCACACCAGGGCGAATTGCGTCGGTGACTAGGGCGAACCGCGTTGTTGATGTCACCGACGTGGTTCGCCCTAGTCACCGACCGAGGGCAAACGGCCGAGGGCAAATTGCGTCGGTGACTAGGGCGAACCACGTCGGTGACATCAACAACGCGGTTCGCCCTAGTCACCGACGCAATTCGCCTGTGGTAGAACCTCCTAAATTATAGGGCCCACATGCACCTGTCACTGTCCAACGACCTTTGACATCTATGCATATGTTCCTGGTAATTTAAGAAGACTGTCGGGTGTCCTCGGGGAACCCCGAATCATCCACGATTTCCGAGCAGGATCACATTACAGAGTCATTGCAGTATTACAACAGTTTATTCAAATAGACACATCAGAGCAAAAGTAGCGGAAGACTTACAATAACATAGTTTACAAACCATTTGTTTCAAACCGTACAACTAAGTTCGATATTAATACAAACCAAAGTAGTGGAGTGGCATTATAATATAATACAAAACACACAATGAGGTTGCCCTGCCCAAGGGCCACACAATTACTTCTCAACGTCATCACAAGGTACAACTGTCATGCAGCACGATCCACAACAGATCTGCTCATGAGGCTCACCTGCAACAAGGGTCAACGAACCCTGAGTACAAAAGTACTCAACAAGACTTAACCGAAATAAGAATTAAAAGAACGCAGGAATGCAGGCTCATGGGATTCAAGGTATGGCTTTAGCAATAATCAAGGTTCTTTTGCGTAAAAGCATTTTAACAAAAATCTATATATCAACATTTAAAACTTCATAAAGATCATATACAAAGCTGACATGATCCTCATTGATATCATGAAACTTCATAACCAACACCTTCTCAAACCATCCTCAAGTTCCAGTTATTAATTACTACGATGATGAACAGTGAGTTGAGTCTCCATAACCGAGGAGCAACGACGATTCGAACCGATTATAAACCCAGCTGGGGATTCCAGACCACACGACATATGCAGGTCTCCGACCTACATATACCAACCTACCCTTGGATCCTCTAAAACAAGAACGGGTCCGCGCCACCTGAGAATACAGTACTCCACCAATCCAGCCCATTGCCACGTGGGTACACGCTATTCCCGCCATCTCTCCACTCCCAGTGCGCGAGTAGCCATTCTCGTAATAGAATTGCCAAGTTCAGGCTTACCGGAGTATGTGGTTAGTACTACAAATTCTCACCTCATGCAATTCAACAACGGACGTGCCTTAATCGACACAGACGGAAAGATTCCGCTCACAAGACCTCCATGTCTTGTGGCTCACACACACCGAGTCCGCCCGGTCTAGATTTATTACTCCACATTCCCATATCACATGCTAACATAATTAACCAATGTCCCATTTAAAACTTTGCGGTGGCGGTAGTCACCCGACTTTCATCGTTTCACGCATAGCTAAGCAAAACTAGGCATATCTAATTTAAAAGCGGTAATATGGTAAATATGGAATAACAAGGGTGGTAATGCACCAATTAGGCTTTTACCTAACTCCTAATCACTTAATGCGAAGAACGGAAAGCAAAAGCGAAATTAATTTGTAAAACACAAGGTAGGGTTGTATGCATCCGAAGCTTACTGCTTGATGAAAAAAGTCCGGCTCTTCTTGACGCTTCACAAGAATTCGGTCCGACCTCAGCAGACGGATTAACCTCCTCAACAACTTGATTAACTACCACGTGTTCACCTTCGTTCACTACACGTAATAACAATGCCATGTTTAACATGATGCGGAATACGAAATATGATGCTCGATGATGGATACAAAATCAACAATTTGAATACAACTTTCCTTCATGCAGATGCAGGTTGCAAGTCAAACAAACTAAATCTTTTTCGTAACACATACATCAACTGCCAAGGATCATTAACAACAAATGACCCAAGGTCATCACTCAATCCAAAATTACAAACAAAACCTAAATCACTAAAGGTTACTATTTGCTTTTATGAATTAATTATTTAATTCAAAATTATGAAATAAATCAACTTATTCCAATTGAGCTAAAATTTTTTGTAAACATTCATTACATGATAACTAAGTGGCAAAACAAATTTCATAATTTTTGGACAAGTAAATAAGCCTAGAAAATTCATGGAAATCCATTTATTAATAAATTGAGCAATTTTTATCACATTCAAAAAGTACTGAAAAACATTATTTCATATTTTTCTTAAATACTTTACATCATAGAGAAGTCACACAAAAATTTTTATAATTTTTGGAGCTCTAAATAAATCTACACAAAAATAACAAAAATAGACACTATTCATTCAAATCTGAAAATAGAAAAATCCATTTGAACGCTGAGTCACTGACATGGTGACCCCACCTGTCATCCCCTTCCTCCCGCTTTGACTACGGCGATGATGGCGCTGACCGGCGATATCTCGACGACGGCGAGATCAACGGCGACGGCGAAGGCACTATCATGATCACTACATCACGGCGCACCGATTTGTAGCACAAACGCGACCAATTACTGCCTGGACCGAGCACTACGCCGGCCATGGCGGATGCGGTGACACGGCGACACAACGCCGGTGAAACAAAGCCGAAAACGGAGAAACAGAGGGCATGGGAAGGTCCAGTAGCTCACCACGAACACGCTGGAGCAAAGAATGAGACTGGATAAGCTACGAGGACACAGGTCGACGTTGACAGCGGTCACGGCGGAGCGATCTTCGACGACGGCGATGCTCCGGTAGCTATGGTGGTCAAAATGAGAAACCAATAGGTCACAAAGCACTACATCAATGCGGCGAAGCTGAAGCAAGACTCAGCAAGGGCAGAGACTCACCGTAGCGCACTGGCCACGGCGACGCGGGCTCGACGGCGGGACGACCGGCCGTGGAGAAGAAATACGACGAGTGGCGGTTCCCGGTGAAATTAAGCCGAATTGATGAGTTGACTAAGCGCGCAAGGATAAGGCGGAGCTAAAGGATGCTTTGCTGCAACGGCAGAGGCACTGGTTCGACGACAAGAGCTCACCGGAGATGATCGGCAACGTCGAGAAAAACAGAGGGCGAAGGAAGAACAACGACGACGGCGTCGGAGCTTTATAGGGCGGCCAAGGAAGCAAGGAGAAGCCACGGCGACGCCTTTCCCGCGCCAGCGCGAAGCCAAGAACGCCACACGCGCGCATGGAACGCCGAAGAAGGTCGCCGGCAGTGAGTCGGCTTCCGCAGTTACTGTTCACAGTAATTACAAGTTTGCCATTCGCTAAAATTCACAAATTACTCTCAAATTTTCATAACAACTCAAAAATCTCCAAAAATAAAAGTTGTTCAAAATCAAAAGTTCTACAACTTTGATTTTATAACCATCTCCTAATTCGGTCTAGATTTTGAAATCAACTTTTGAATTTGAATAGGGAAATTTAACGAATTACGCCTTTTTGAATTACTCAAAAATTTTCTAAACAACTTGAAAAACTCCAAAAACAAACTTTGTATAACTTGCCAAGCTCTACACTTTTTCTTTTGGGATCAACCCCAAATTATGCTTAGATTTTGAAATGGATTTTCAGGGTAGGATTAAAATGCTGAAAAGCGGGGTTTTCTCGAAAAATTCAAAATCCAAACAAACTTTGAACTAGAGTCAACCAATACAATTCAACACATACCACATGAATATAAACTTGTTTTAGTGTATGCATCTC
Organism: Miscanthus lutarioriparius; assembly: GCA_904845875.1. NCBI lineage: Eukaryota > Viridiplantae > Streptophyta > Magnoliopsida > Poales > Poaceae > Miscanthus > Miscanthus lutarioriparius. The sequence goes on from CAJGYO010000013.1 coordinate 43,759,400, forward strand.
AAAGTTTTCACCAAATGCCAAATGCTTTGCGATGCATATGATGACATGTCAGGTTTTAGTATTTTAAACACCCGAGATGTTACATCGCCCTAGTGTGATTGTTTAGCGTTAACGATAACGATAATACGAATGTTGATCGACTAGGCCGCGAGAGAGGGCGGTGTGACGAGAGTGGCGGTGCTCCGCTCCGTCGTATATATGTTTGTACACATGGGTGAACGAGGGCGGCGGTGCTCCGCCGTATAAACCCTAAACCCTAGGGCGAACGAGGGCGGCGGTGCTCTGCCGTATAAACCCTAAACGTCATGGAGCTAGCCGAGGAGTGAACTTCTTCTTAGCGACCGCGCCACACATCGTGGACGACTGCCTCAGCATCGTGCAGCTTCTTAGCGACGGCACCGTGACGCGCTCCGCGAAGTACTCCGCGCTCCCTCTCTAGGGTGAGGTGCCATCCAACCTGCCCGTCCAGTGGAAGGACGTCGTCTACAACGCCGCGCACGCGCTCCGCCTCCGCATTTATAGGCCCACCGACGACAACACGACGATGGCCAATAATAAGCTGCCAGTGCTCGTCTACTTCCACGGCGGTGGCTTCTCACTGTCGCGACTTCGAGCTACCACTTCCATCTTTGGCGCGGCCAGCTCACCGCGGAGCTCCGGTGCTCGTGCTCTCCGCCGACTACGCACTGGCACCCGAAAGCACCGCCTCCTGCGACGCACCACGCACGCCGAGGCCGCCCTGTCGTGGCTCGCGCCCGAGCCCGTGGCTAGCCGGTCGACGACTCGGCCGACTGGGGTGGTGTTCGTCTGCGGCGACTTCGGCCGGGCGGCAACATCGCGCACCACGTCGCCGTCCCGTCTGCGCGGCAATGCAGCTTCGCCCTCGACCCCGTCATCCGGTACGGCAGCGGGCAGTGGGTTGACAGCGATGGGGAAGCCGAACTTGCCGTGTTCAGAGGGGGCCAGGGCCACGGGTTCTTCATCTTTGACCCGAAATGCGAAAGCCGAGAGAACTCACCTCAAGACCGAGGGAGGCACGCGGTGGAGGGCCTCGTCGGTAGCGGTGGGGGTGGCGCACGTGGCGGCGCGAGGAAGAAGAGGAGAAAGGGCGGCTGTTCGATGAGGAAGAAGAGGAGGGGATCGATCTGCGCCAAGCACTGGCGCATATATACCAGGGAGATTTACTCCCGGTTCCAGCCACCAACCGGGAGTAAAGGTCCTTTACTCCCGGTGAGTGTTACCAACCGGAAGTAAAGGTACCTTTACTCCCGGTGCTTGTTACCAACCGGGAGTAAAGTATACTTTTACTCCGGTTGGTAACACGACCGAGTAAAAGGTTTTTATGAATACGAAGCGCAACCCAACTTTACTCCCGGGTGGGCTTCCCACCCGGGAGTAAAGGTGGGCTGCAGTTTCGTTTTCCGCCTGTTTTGAGCAATTTTTTTAATAAAAGGCAATAGTCTTGTTAAATACATAGTAAATTAAATAAAAGGCATAAAAATATTTTGTTAAAAATATGGATTTTCTTTCTTTATTGCACATAGGAAAAATCTATAACCTAACTTTTTTATTTTTTGTTATAATTATAAAACATAATGTAACTAATATTTATTATTTTGTTAATGCAAAAATGTAGTGTTTAATTAAAATTATTAAAACTATTGGTTTTGGACAGGAAATTTGTTTTCACATCATTTTAACGTTAATATTTTAATTTTTCATCACTCAATATCCTAATTTAACTTTTCAAGAGAGAAATCCCACCAAATCAAACATTGATTTAATTTGAAACACGATATAATAAACATCTGAATTCACAATTATTACATAATATCTCAAACACACACTACATTAAATCACTATATCATCAAGTGGGCACAGCAGTGAACTTCTTCTTTACGTATGTCCCTTGGTTATGATCGTGTCGTAACCATGGAGTGTCCTCATCATTTACCAAGATGCTAGGGTCTTTGTTCACTTTGAAGGGCGGAATTCGGTCATCCTTTTCATAATCTTCTGGCATGTCCGACTTGTTCTTAATTCCCACGATGACTCTTTTCCCTGAAATAACTATGTGGCGCTTTGGCTCTTTGGTTGAGTCATTATCGTTTTTCCCTCTTTTTGGTTTGGTAGACATATCATTGACATAGAACACCTGATTCACATCCTTGGCAAGGACGAATGGTTCGTCTTTGTACCCAATATTACTAAGGTCTACTGTTGTCATTTTTTCAAGAATACACCTCTAATATCACCGAAGCAGTGTGTGCATGCATTATATCCCTTGTTTGACTGTCCTGAAAGATTACTTAGAGCAGGCCAATCATTGATTGTTACGAACAACAATGCTCACAGATCAAAGTGTTCCTGTTTGTACTCATCCCACACACGTACACCTTCTTTATTCTACAAAATGAGAAGTTCGTCAATAAGTGGTCTCAGATACACATCGTTGTCATTGCCAGGTTGCTTCGGGCCTTGGATGAGCATATGCATCATAATGAACTTCCGCTTCATGCATAACCAAGGAGGAAGGTTGTAGATACTTAGAGTAACAGGCCAAGTGCTATGACTACTGTTCTGCTCTCCAAAAGGATTGATACCATCTGTACTTAAAGCAAACCTTAAGTTTCTTGCGTCATTTGCAAACTCCAGGAATTCTCTGTCGATTGCTCTCCACTGGGACCCATCAGCAGGGTGTCTCAACATATTGTCTACCTTACGGTCTTCTTTGTGCCATCGCAATAATTTTGCATGTTCTTTGTTTTTGAACAGACGTTTCAAGCGTGGTATTATAGGAGCATACCACATAACCTTGGCAGGGATTTTCTTCCGCGGACGTTCGCCCTCAACATCACCAGGGTCATCTCGCCTAATCTTATACCGCGATGCATGGCATACCGGGCATGCATCCAATTTTTTGTACTCTTTGCCACGGTATAGGATGCAGTCATTAGGACATGTATGTATCTTCTCGATTTCTAGCCCCATAGGACAGACAACTTGTTTTGCTTCGTAGGTAGTGGCGGGCAATTCATTGTCCTTCGGAAGCACCTTCTTTTGGATTTTTAGTAACTCTCCAAATCCCTTGTCAGATACACAATTTTTTGCCTTCCATTGCAGCAATTCTAGTGTAGTTCCCAACTTTTTCTGCCCTGCATCACAAGTTGGGTACAATAATTTCTTGTGATCTTTTAGCATCCGCTCGAACTTGATCTTCTCCTTTTCACTTTCACATTCTCTTTATGCGTCACGAATGACCTGACAAAGATCATCAGCAGGCTCATCTTCTACGGCTACCTCTTCTTCAGTTTCTCCCATTGCAGTATCATTGAAGCACGCATCATCAGGAATAATATCATTGTCGTCCCATTGTTCTTCTTCACCTTCTTCCATTACAACGTCGGTTTCTCCGTGCTTCGTCCAACAAATATAGTTTGGCATGAAACCCGACTTGAACAAGTGTGAATGAAGAGTCCTTGAGCAAGGATATTCCACCGTATTCTTACATATGGCACATGGGCAGCACATGAAACCGTCGCATTTGTTTGCCTCGGCCGCACGTAACAAAGAATGCACGCCGTCAATGAACTCTTGGGAGCGGCGATCAGCATTGTACATCCAATGCTGGCTCATCTGCATTACATGACATAAATACCATATTAAAATCTAGATCATAATTAATTATTTATACAACATGCGTGCCACCACAAAAGGTATAAATTTATGAAAGTATCGCTACAATGTAGACAATCCCAACTACCACTAAAAGAACTAAAGCTAAAATACATTTCAGTAGCACTAGGATTTCACGACCAATGTCAGCTAAAACAGACAGATCCCCCGATTGTGCAACATCTTTGGGCTTCTTCGGCTGGATCACTGCCTCATTAGCCGCCGTATCTGCCTGTTGTGCAAGATATTTTTACACGAGTTCAACATACTCTTCTTCCTAGAAGAAGCCTGAACATCATCCACTGCCATCCCACTGAAATTAAAACAAAAAATTAGAACTTTAATCACAACCATCATGAAAATAGGTATAAACTAACCATAATCATTAAATATGATAAAATAACTCACATTGCGATCCGAACACTTGTAGAAGATACGATCCTTGTTGGGACCTTCCTTCTTCACTCGGTACTCCATCACAATCTTCGTCTCATCACGACACTTGCTGCATGGAATGAGAGGGAGGCCCGGCCTAAGTCGCTTTGGAAACCCATGAGAGGCCGAGGACCCAGAAACAGTTCCATCTACTCTCTATACTCATTTTTAATACACTATAAGTTTCTAATTTTATAAACAAATAAAATTAAGAAACTATAAAATTATCTATATCTCTAAACAATGATATTTTTAATGATCATTGTGTTCTCGTCTTTTACTGCGGCAGGAAGGGAAAACGGTCTTCCACGACCGTTGTCGCTCTCCCTCGTAGAATCAAAGCTCTTCCTTGATGTCCGTTACCGCTCGGCAGAGATCATGCTCGCCGAGCTGAACACGGTCCGCAAGTTCAACTAGTACGAATTTTCTAACTATTTTCTAAGTTTTTTATTTCATAAAAAGTTAAAATAAAATGTTTAGTCGCGGAGTCCATAGAAATGACCATATTTTGACCTAGCAACGCATTGTCAATTGTCATTGCGTTGCATTGCACCCCGGACCGGACTCCGGACAATAAAATACTATGGTCGATCGATGTCGTTCTTTGTCGTACAGTCGCACGGCGACGGCCGACAGACCCGTTCAACCACCAAATCTGTCAGGCCCGGCTGTTCGGGCGTATCATCAAAAGAGAACGGATTTGCTTCCTATTGCACGGCCTTGCATTGCATCTGTCATACCAGTCGGAGGCACCAGTCCCTATACTCATTTTTAATACACTATAAATTTCTTATTTTATAAACAAATAAAATTAAAAAACTCTAAAATCCTCTATATCTCTAAACAATGAAGTGTGCTATGCATGCTACAAATGAACGGTGAATACTAATTTTTAATAGCTACTTTAACCTTCCTTCATGTAAATATGCAAGCTTGAAGTTTAAATGTTTCCAGAGCGTTTAACACTACTCTGCTTGCCGTGGCCATGGTCATTGTGTTCTCGTCTTTTACTGCGGCAGGTAAGTAATCCACATGATATTTCCGTAAATTAACAGAAAAATAGGAGTGTACACACATAACAATCGATTATCGTTTATATTTATATATATACTACGTTTGGGTACGGTGATTGACAGACTACTGCGACGATATCGGGACATGTGAATAGATAACCATCTATACTAGTTGACCTTGCTTACGTGATCATCTCGGCGAGCATTTCTCCACCGGACGGCACCGTACTTGGCCACGGAAGAGCTCTGATTCTACGAGGAAGGGAACACGGTCTTCCACGATCGTTGCCGCTCTCCCTCGTAGAATCAAAGCTCCTCCTTGACGTCCGTTACCACTCGGCAGAGAACATGCTCGCCGAGATGAACACGGTCCGCAAGTTCAACTAGCTACTTTAACCTTCTTTCATGTAAATATGCAAGCTTGAAGTGATTTTGAGCTCAAATTGCTTACAAATGAAAAAACCACAATAAAGAACCATATATATAGTGAACAAAATGAAATAAGACAATGGTGAAAAATGAGAGTATGAGATTGGTAACCTTTACAACTGAAGAATCGACGGAGGAATCGAAGAAATCGATGGAGGAATCTAATAATGGATGGAGGAATAATGGAGGGAGGAAGCAAGAACACTAGTGCAGTGAGCTTCAAAATGTGCTGAACTCGGGCTTGGGGAGGAAGAAGGAGACGGCCGGGATATAAAGGGGGACCTTTAGTCCCGGTTGGTGGTTCCAACCGGGACTAAAGGTAACTTTCCAACCCCGGGCGCAGCCACGGCCCGCGAGTAGACTTTTACTCCCGGTTGGAGCCACCAACCGGGAGTAAAAGTCTACCTTTAGTCTCGGTTGATGGCTTCAACCGGGACTAAAGGTCCCTGCCACCTCTGTCTGGCGCAGTAGTCGTTGGACAGGGACCTTTAGTCCCGGTTGGAGCCACTAACCGGGACTAAAGGTATCTCTAGTCCTGAGCGCAAAAAATTCCGAGACTAAAGCCCATTTTAACTGAGGATTAAAGTTCTGTTCTCTCCTAGTGTCTGAAACATTCCAGCCAAATTAACACTCCCACTCCAGACGGGACTTTAACTATTTTATGATTCTGTACCACATCAAATGGAGATTAGATGGCGAATATCCATTTTGCAGCCCTATCTTGTATATGGTCAACACAGCTGAACATGGCAACCCTCCAAGACTTGAAGAGAAGCAGTGGCCCGGACCATAACGAGAATCCAAATGTCAGCCCAGCTAATACAGAGTAATACCAGATTAGGGCTTCAATCTCTTGGGCATGGCTGTGTCCAAACAGTGCTGCTGTAGAGTTTGAACCATCTGAACATGCTATGTCCAGTGGGAAACCACAGAGCCCAAAGTTGTTGCTGTAAATTGACGGGTCCACAAGCAGCGACGAAGCCAGCGGGGGGGCTACCCGTGCTCCAGCCCCCCCTACGGCCATGATTTACATGGAGCCCGGGCTTAGCCCGGGCTACCGCCATGAGGAGGAAGAAGAAGGCAAGGAGGGGCTGGAGGAAGTGGAGGAAGAAGAAGAGGAAGCCAGCCCTGGCTTCGTCGATTCCTGGCTTCGTCGCTGTCCACAAGTGTTTGGAGTTGAGAACCTGTTGGTATCTCACCTGACAGATGGTTGTTGGAAAGGTTTAGCAAATTAAGGGACATCAATTCTGAGATGCCTGAAGGAATAGAGCCATAGAGTTCATTCAAAGATAGGTCAAGGGTCTCCAAAATCACCAAGTTACCAATGTCTTTAGGAATACCGCCAGATAGATGATTTCTTGACAGGTTTAGGAACCTGAGACCCACAAACTTTGTAAACTCAGGAGGAATGTCACCAGAGAGATAGTTACTTGACAAATCAATACCTGTCATAAGTGCAATGGCTCCTTCAAAAGTATGATATTGCCTCTTCCAGTTTATGTTGATCCGCTCAGTGTATATATATGACAAGATGATGTAGAATTTGGTAGCTGATTTGCAGAGGTATGTTGAATTCCAATTTTGGTTGCATCATGGATGTTAGATTGGAGAGATTTCTAGGGATGGAACCTATAAAACTGTTGCCTGATAGATCAAGCAGCTGGAGGAAAGAGAGCTGTGATAGCTGCCAAGGAATACTCCCATGGAGCATGTTTGACCGTAATATGAGCACCCTTAGCAAGGGATTGCTAAATCCTATCCATGAAGGAATTGTATCAGAAAACTTGTTCTCACCAAGATCCAGAATCAGCAGCCTTCTGCATCGCTTAAGGACATGTGCGAATCCTCCATTGAGACCGTTATTCGCTAGGTGCACTGATTCTAGTGATAAATTGAAGTTCTTTGACATTTGGACATTCCCAGAGAAGGCATTGCTTGACAAATCAATGAACAGTAGATCCTGCATGTTCCGCAAGCAGCGGGGGAGTTTGCCATATAACTTGTTGTTTGATAGGTCCAAGATTTGAAGACACGACTGTTGACAAAGCACTATAGGAAATACTCCAGTGAAGCTATTGTTTGCTAAGCTGATGGCAAGCAACTTCCTGGTGTTGAGGTATGGTATTACATCAGAGAACTTATTGTTGCTAATGTCGAGGAATTCAAGGCTCTGGAGGGCTGAGAGGGCTTGGGGCACCTCACCCTCTAGCTGATTGGTGTCAAGATCAAGGGACTCCAGTGCCGTCAAATTGGCGATTTCTAGCGGTATTTTCCCAATGAGGTTGTTGCAGAAGATTCCCAGAAGCACAAGACTTGTTAGATTTCCAACTGAATGCGGAATCGGTCCAGTGAAGGAATTACATGACAACATGAAACGCCACAAACTTGCTACTCTTCCAATCTCCACTGTGATTTTACCATATAAGTTGTTGCGGTGGAGAAACAAGGTCTGTAGTTTGGATACGTTGCTGATCTCTGGAGGGATGCTTCCAGCGAGGGAATTGTTCTGTGCGTAGAACGATGTGATCTCTGGCCAATTCATGAACAGATCCGGAGGAATGACCCCAGTGAGCTTGTTTCTTGCCACATCGAACACCCGCATGTCACACATGACACATGTTGGAGAGTGACCGTGGTATCGAAGCGTACAATCCATTGGCGGACAGGTTGAGGTACCTCATCCTTTGGCTCGTCGACGGTAGGGTGTCCGGTAGCTCCCCGGACAAGCTGTTCTGCGACAGGTCAAGGTACGTCAGGCTGGAGATGTTTGCTGGGATGCTGCCACAGATGTTGTTGCGGAGGTCAAGCTTAGTGAGCGCCGAGAATGCAGCCAAGCCTAAGGCACTGAGCGTGCCATGGAGGCCAGCGCTGGGAAGGCTCAGCTCGGCGACACGGCCTGTAGCGTCACACATAATGCTGCGCCAGGAGCACGTCCGCTTGGTAGCCAGCCATGAGAGCAGAGGGGATGATGGCTCGTCCCCGCCGTTGGCCAGCAACAACGTAGATTTCCACCGGAGAAGTGAGCCTGCTTCTTGCTCGGTACCATGGGATGTGGATGTGCAGAGCAGCAGAAGTAAGAAGGCTTGCAGGAAACTTCGATTTCTTGTTTGGAGCACCATGGCTAGATGCTGCAGGTTCTCATGTTCTTGTCCACACGCGCAATAAATGGATCTGCTCTTTGAGTGGATAAATCAAGTCAAGCCTCAATAAATTCAATGGCAAATCCTAATGGCAGAGTCAAGGCACGTGGGAGCCTTAGTCCGGTGTTCACACAACAACCTTGACAGGGCCCGTTTGGTACTGTAGCGGCTCTGGCTCCACCCCCAATCCCATCAACCCAAAATGAAGCCGGTGAAGGCTGACATGCAGTTCTATTATTCCAAAGCAGTTTTTTTCTTCACGGACTCCTACTACAGTATCACACCACTAAAGGACATGAACATGAACATTGGTGAAGCCATAGCTAAAGCCATGCCAAACAGGCTCGAAATCTTCGCCCTTGTGTTGGGGCTGGTGACATGTAAAGCCTAGTTTAGCTAGGTAAGTGTCATGGTTATCCGCTATGCTCTGTTCGCTTGAACTGCTTATCAGCTATGATACGGTGTTTTTCTCTAACAACAAAACAGCATTAGCCGGCTTATCAGCCGCAGAAACCATCAGCCGAACAGGGTTATACCACGCTATATCGATACAATTCCGGGGGACGCTCTCCCCGGGACCATTTAAAAAAAACTTTTGTGGCTTGTACAGTACAACTGAACAATGTAAGATAGGCTACATCGTGCCTGCTAGTGTTGCTCCATTCGGTCATGCACCTTTTGTAAAGTCTGTTCTGCCCAATAAGGTATAATGGCCTGGCCATGTCATGGGAAAAAAGATCGAACGAAGGAGGATTGGTGCTTCCCTCCATAATGAGCAATGTACAATGTCTAGCTGTAGTTAGTTTCATTGAGGTAGGTGACAATAAGAACGTTTTTTTTAATTGTTATACTTCTCCAGTTTGTAATTTGAGGAAATCGCCAATGATGATATGTCAGTTGGACGCAGCATTTACTGAGGACTTGAACCAGTAAACCGTTTGCTTTATCGTGTTATTATATGTTTTGTAGGTTCGTAACCTTGCCACATAAATGCAATCAGGGTTATGTCTGCACCCACAACCATAAGAGTTGTTACGAAAGAACAATGCAGGAAAAAATATATATACACTGGGGGGTGTTTCACCAGAAAAAATCCTGCTCTTATGCAATTTTAGATTGGGACCAAATGTTTCCAGCAAAGTATCTCCAATCCAACCAAGCCCTATCTATCTCTCATCGTGTAACATAAAGATATTAGGCTCTGAAAAACTTTTCTACAGCGTTATCTTGTATATGATCGATACAGTGGAAGACGGCAGCCCTCCAAGGATAGAGGAGAAGCAGTGGTCCAGACCATAACCAAAATCCAAATGTCAGCCCAGCTAATACGGAGTAATACCAGCTTAACGCTTCAAGCTCTTGGTCTTGGCTCTGGCTGCTTAGTTCTGGCGTAGGGCTTGAACCATTTGAACATGCTACGTTCAGTGGGAAACCACACAGCCCAAAGTTGTTACTATAAATTGATGGGTCCACAAGTGTTTGGAGTTAGAGAGCCTGTTGGTATCTCACCTGACAGATGGTTGTTGGAAAGGTTCAGTGAATTAAGAGACATCAATTTTGAAATGCTTTAAGGAATAGAGCCATAGAGTTCATTCCAAGATAAGTCAAGGGACTCCAAAATCACCAAGTTTGCCAATATTCGGACATTCCCAGAGAAGGCATTGCTTGACATATCGATGAACTGTAGATTCTGCAAGCTCCACAAGCAAGGAGGGAGTTCTCCGTATAGTAGGTTGTTTGATAGATCAAGGATTTCCAAAAAAGCCTGCTGACAGAATGCCAGAGGAAATCCCCCTTCAAATCTATTATTTTCCAAGGAGATGGCATGCAATTTCCTGATGCTGAGGTATGGTACCATTCCAGACAACCTGTTGTTGCTAAGGTCCAGGAATTGTAGATTTGGGAGCGACGAGATAGCTGCCGACATCTCACCCTCCAGCTGATTGGTGTCAAGGTCAAGGGATTTCAATGCTGCCAAATTGGAGATTTCTTGCGGTACTCTCCCTGTCAGGTTGTTGTAGAACAGACCCAACAGAACAAGCCTTGACAGGTTCCCAACCGAATGCGGAATTGGTCCACTCAGGGAGTTCAATGCCAACACCAGAATTTGCAACTTTTCCAGTTTTCCGATCTCCACTGGGATTTGACCAGATAGGCTGTTGCAGTACAGAAGCAAAGACTGTAACTTGGTTGCATTGCTGATCTATGGAGGGATGCCACCCACCAGGGAATTGTTCTGTACATGGAATTCTGTCATCTCTTGCCAGTTCCTGAACAAATCTGGGAGAATTTTCCCCGTAAGCTTGTTTCTTGACACGTCGAACGTGCACAGCTCACGCATACTGCAGAGTGACAGCGGTATCAACCCATGCAATCCATTGGATGACAGATCGAGGCACCTCATCCTTGGCGTCGCCTTTGCCAGGGCGTCTGCTGGTAGCTCCCCAGACAAGCTGTTCTGCGACAGGAAGGACCTCCACATTGTTTTCATTGACTTGGAAAAGGCTTATGACAAGATACCAAAAAATGTTATGTGGTGGGTTTTAGACAAACATAAAGTACCATCAAAGTACATGACCCTCATCAAGGACATGTACAACAATGTTGTGACTAATGTTCGAACAAACGATGGCAACACAGATTACTTCCCGATTAAAATTGGATTTCATCAAAGGTCAGCCTTAAGCCTATATCTCTTTGCCTTAGTAATAGATGAGATTATCAGGAACATACAAGGGGATATCCCTTGATGTATATTGTTCGCTGATGATGTAGTGCTAGTAGACGAAAACTAGGCGGGAGTAAATAGGAAACTAGAGTTATGGCGGCAGATCCTTGAGTCTAAAGGTTTTAGATTGAGCAAAACTAAAACCGAATACATGAGATACGACTTTGGCGAAGCTGAACAAGAGGAGGGAGATGTGACTTTGGAAGGTCAAGTAGTGCCTAAGAAGGATACCTTTCGGTATTTGGGATCGATGCTACAGAGGGATGAAGATATTGATGCGGACGTTAGCCATAGAATCAAAGCAGGGCAGATCAAGTGGCGACAAGCTTCTGGCATTCTCTGTGACAAGCGGGTACCACAAAAGTTAAAAGGCAAATTTTATAGAACAGCGATTAGACCGGCTATGTTGTATGGAGCATAATGTTGGCCTACAAGGATTCAACATGTTCAACGACTGAGTGTTGCAGAAATGTGTATATTGCGATGGATTTATGGTCACACAAAAATGGACCGAGTTCAGAACGATCATATACGTGATCGCCAAAGGGTAGCACCAATTGAAGAAAAGCTTGTCCAACATCGATTGAGGTGGTTTAGCCATGTCCAAAGGAGACCTCCAAAGGCACCAGTGCATTATGGAGTCCTAAGCCAAGCTAATAGTATGAGGAGAGGTAGAAGAAGACCGTAATTGACATGGGGGAGGCAATAAAAAGATATTTGAAAGCTTGGGATATACCTAGAGATCTATGTTTGAATAGGAGTGCTTGAAAAGCAGTTATTGAAGTGCCTGAACCGTGACTTGGGCTTTTGGTGGGTTTTAACTCTAGTCTACCCCAACTTGCTTGGGACTGAAAGGCTATGTTGATGTTGATGTTGAATTAGGCACAAGGAATAATAGATTGATTATGGAGGATATGATGTTACACATATATAGGCAAGGATGACCTTAAGGTTTACAGAAGTAGAACCAATCAATGGTGATACTTGTATAATCAAGATCAATTTATCTATCCTAGCCATATGCGTGCTAGGCCCAACAGGGGCGCAGAGGCCCAACAAGAGGAACCAGACGACAGTCCTAGAGGCTGTCGTACCCCTTTGTTATGACAAGTAAATGCACAACTTTCATGATTTAAGTAATGTACTAGCAGGTAATCCCGCGCTTCGCGCAGGCAACAGTGGACGCTGTGAGGACTAAAAAAAAAAGGTGGCACTGTTCCTTATCGGGTCGGATACTGTTCATCTGATCCGTTACTGTTTACCTACTGGAATCTGGGCCAGGGCGCGGCCGATGAACAGTAACTGCGCCGTGACTCGCCTCAAACTAATAGTCTTTTATAGGTTACTTGAACCTACTATGTAATACAGTGTGCAGAAATAAGGAGGTTCCTGCAAATGTATAGGCACATACCATGATTTTTCAAAACTTTATCTTTGGTACCCATTTTTTAGAATGAGCATATTCTTCTCCCTACTACTCGCATCTTATAGTATTTGACAGGATGAAAATAAATAATGCCTAGGGAAGGGATCATGATTTATTCTAAGTTTTGTCTGACACAAGTCCAAACTTTTGCAAGGGCTGCCCAAACAATTCTTTTGAGTAGATATCTATCTTGTTTGCACCTTACAACGAAAAGTAATATAAAATATGAAAATGGCCAACATGGGAAATTTATGGATGAACGGAATACAGAACTTCTGAAGCAAATGCTCATAACCTCACCTTGCAGGTAAGTCCGCCGTTTTGCAGGCGGGCAGCCACTGCAGGAGCCCAGCTGCCAAATGCAGCAGTCAAGCCCTCTGGGTTGGTATCAGTAATCCCATCGACTGGTGGCTCTCCAAGCTTTGATATAGCGAAGTAGGCCAATACCTGGTTTGCGTCCACTAGGCCCTTGATCTCGAACCATGGATCCAGCATTCCATTCTGGAAGAACACAAAATCTGCTGCGATATTAGCTCACGAGTCCCAACATGCAGCAACACTACGCAAAAATGGTACACAATGCTGTAGTTAGCATGCATAAGATAGAACCATGGCAGATCACTTTTTGATAAAGTGACTGGAAGCGAAGCCACACTAGAAGGAACGCTTCAGAATCGAAGTAAATGCTCATCTAGTGACAAATTCATATCAACGTGACCATCCTATGAGGTTAGTTTCTTCAAACTACATTGATGGCAGAGATTATTTACCAAACTTGCATGTTCAGGTGAGATACCAGCTGGTTATCAACTCCAAACACTCGCCGATCCCTCGATTTATAGCAACAACTTTGGGCTCTGTGGGTTCCCACTGAACATAGTATGTTCAAATGGTTCAAATTCTGCAACGAAGTTCAGTAGAAACCACCAAGAGCTTGAAGCTCTAAGCTGGTATTACTCCATATTAGCTGGGCTGGCATTTGGACTTTGGTTATGGTTCGGAGCACTGTTTTTTTTTAAACCTTTGAGTGTCGATCAAATCTGATAAGGGCACACAAATCCGATAGGGGCACACAAACAACCTTCAGCATTAGTTTGTATGATTAGTAATGTAGCAGCTCCTCCAGCTCTGTATTTTTTTTTCTGTTATTATTATTGTTATCTTGTTACAGCTCTTATTGTTTAAATAGAACTTTAATCCTGTTCACCGCTGATTCTCTGAAAGAATGTAACTCATTTACTACTTGGTTGAATTAAGTTACAGGATGAAACCACATGTCTACGGATTTTACAACCACTCTGATCTACCGGTCAAAACAAGAACAAGCTGGAAACGATACCGCAACAGCAAACAATCATGCTCCAGGTTGTCACATTTACATCAATAATTCGCTAAAATTAACAAACTTCTCAGTGAACAGTTGATTATTAATTAATTAAGATCAACACTAACAAAATTATTTGCTACTTAGGGATCAAAGGGTACTCAGGTTGCACGGTACCAAATTAACTGAGTCACATGTCACACGGGAGACAATACCAAGATCTCCTGGACGAATTACAGGCGCCATGGTGTTTTTAGCACACCATGGTAAAAGAACAATATAGACCTACCCCAGTATAACAGTTTCCACAAACTCAACACTATCACTATTACTCTATTAGATTTGCCTCTACCAGTACAGTAAATTTTGTGGTCCAATAACATCAGCATGAATACAAACCACCCACCACCAAAAATATACAGATTCATGGTATGAAGAATAAGACCTGTGACCAGACTGCATATAAAACTCAATAATTTGGTCTTCCATCAATTAGTCTCCAAAGTCAGCGGAATTTCAACTTTCCATGTTGCAGCACTGATCTTGCCTGGCACTCAATCCTCTCTGCCCCTGCCAATCCAGTGCAAGCATCTGATGCCCCCAAGGTTACTGCAAAGTACAGATAGATAGTGCACAGGAAGGCAAGCACAAGAAGTGTTGTCAGGAGGAACCGGTGCCGCTCAACCAGTGCAGACCAACTGTCATCACGAGATGACTGAGGCTTTTTTGCAGATGATACGAAGAATGTGTTTTGGGACCTCCTGTGAGGAGATGATAATGAATCAAGAACCATGGTGGTAATGTACTGGTTTGTTTGAATCCTGTCCAAAAGAGACAAGAATAATGAGCTAAGTATTTTCAAGCTCTACACTCAAGAAAGATTGCTCAAGTGAATAAACCATCAGTAGCTCAAATCAATCACGAACATGCTAATATGCTGTGAGACTTTGGTGACTCGACTAGAACTCAACAGACAGTAAACAGAGCAAACAAATAAACTATGTTTCACATCTGGCTATACAGCTCCATTTTGGAAATATGATATGCACATATCTAGAACCCGAATCATGCCACATAGTAGATAATCATTTACAATTTTACTAAACAAGCACTGTCTTCTTTGATAATATGGGTAGTTCTATATCCATTTTTGAAAGGGGAAACATGTCACTCTCTGATTCAAATATATTTCAGTGTATGTTGCATAGTTTATTTTCACAATTCACAATTTTCTCCCCATTCTTAAATTCAAATCAGAATAATATATTAAGAGAAAAAAAAATCTAAGGAGCTATAGAACACACAGATAAAAACATCTGGCTAAGAAAGTTTCAGTACATTTCTTTAGGGAAGGAGAGGATCTATTTTGTGATGGACAGAACAGAAAGGGATAAGAATGATTCAGGTTACTCCAACTCATCGATGTTTGAGTAAACAGAAAACACAATGGAACTGGAATTTCAAATAATGATTGCTGTTTGAAATGCCTGATTTCGCTGGACTTTCCAGTCCATGAAAAACCAGAAAAAGAAAATCTTTCCACTGTCAAAACTGCCAGCAGAACCTTAATGGATAATCATCATTTCTGGAAAAGAATTATAACCTACTGTATCACATCAGTCATAAAAAAAATCAAAGTTAAAGAGAGTCTGAACATTAATGGACAAGCAACATTTCTGGAATCATCATCACCTATTGTGCCACATGACAATCCAAGGCTCCTAGGCATAATAAGTTAATAACATCAAAACGAACCAGGATCTATTACTAGAACTCTGTACACATTGAAATTCTAGTAAACCACTGGGTGCAACATCAGTTCATCACAAAAGGCAGCACTAAAAGCATGTGCAAGCATACAGTTTCCTGGCACAAGCAGCATGGTTTAATTGTCACATAGGAGAAAGCTATTTCATTAAGTAAAGAAACTACAAGAGATAGTGCATGTTCCCCACCTCTCTGAATTCCAATAAATCGGAAAACATACGTGATACCAAAATAAATCTGGAGCCCAATATCACTTTTTTACAAGTGAGGGCCAAAAGTCCATTGTATATAAGGTAACTGGGCAGTGAGCACTAAACTAAAGCTCACATGTTTATCCATGACCGCATGAAAGGCCAAAAACATATATTAAAAAAAATTACCACAGCTACTATCCTGAAAGAAATTAGAGGATTAAAATGCGCTACTATCTATATCCTTGCCCGGAGCTTTTGAATTGTGGGGATAAAAAAAAGTCAACTAAAGTTCAGGTAGCACAGTCTTTGTTGAGAGTGGGATTGCTGAAGTGGAAGTGCAGAACGACACTGTGCAATACATAGCGAAAACGACTCCTTAATGCGGCACTATCGTGGTCCCTATCGCAATGGAATCCCAGATTTTTTTTTCTGCGTGTTGAAGGCTGAAACAAAAACATCTAAATCAGTTCTTTTCCCCCTAATGGATCAAAAATCCAGGCCAGAAGCAGAATAAATTGGCAACTATACTGAGAACACATGGTATTACGCACCATCTATTCCGATTCACATTGACCCAAATTGATAATTCTGATTTAGTTTGAAGAAAACATTTAACCACGGAAGCATTAATAACGACTGAGGTACATTGGAGGAACGCAACGGGGCAAATCTGTCAGCCACCGTCATGACCCAGCCCAGGAGGAAGATGGAGTATCCAGGGACCAGCCCAGAGGACAAAGGCCCAAGAAGCCGAACCCACGAGTCTATGGCGAGCAGTGGGCTTGAACGCTTGCACGCGTGAAAGGGGCAGAGCCTCTGTAATGAGTATATGAGATCGGCGAGAGGAAGAGATCGGACAGGCAATTGAAAACATTAAACTCCATTCCTGAAGTAAGAACTCCTCCGCGCTCATCTCCTGCCCCTTCTTCCTCCCCACGTCTGCCTTCTCCTTCCCCGGCTCCTCCCAACTCCTACTGCTATCGCTCACAAGTGGTATCAGAGACACCGGTCCTCGGCACCGATCGATCGTCTCGAGCACCTTATCCATCGATTGCTCGAACTCCACTGGATTTGGTTGGTCTAACCCCGAATCTGAGCTGTGAGCTGCAGTTCAATTTGGGGATTCCGTCATTCCAATCCCGGAGTCGCAATTTGTGGCGTGCGCCGCCGATCTGGATCCTGCCTTCCTTTCCACCCACGAGCACTACACCCGTCTTCAACGCACCTGTGGTGTCATGGGTCCCGACAAGAAGGCGGCATTGGCCGAGCTCGATAAGCGCTTTGCCGCCCAAGAGAAGCGATTCGATGGCCTAGAGCGGAAGCTCGATTCTACCACTGCGTCGTCTTCCACCCGTCTGGATGCCTTGGAGTCTGCAGCCAAGGTGTTCGACGAATGGCGCCCAGGGGTCGACGGCGTCATCGACGACCTTCGCATCGAGGTCAACAAGCTCGCAACATTGAAGCTTGAAGTGGGGAAGATCTCCAAGTACATGGAACGCTCGATGGTGGACGGCCCGTCAGTGACTCCCGGGGTGTTCGCGACCGCGCCCGCCACCAAGTCCGCGTCGGCTCCCATGTCGCCATGCGCGTCGATCCACGACGCCAAGCCTGTCATCACTCCGAACTTCAAGTCCACCGGCTTCGGCGGCTTTCAGGCTGCCCCGTGCCCATCTGCGGGATCTGCATGAGCCTCGCCCAACAGCACCGTCGAAATCGTGAACCGGGAAGGTGCATTCGGAGTGGTTACCACTTTGATTCCACCTCCCGGCAAGGGTACGTTTCCTTGCCATCCTCTTTCCCCGCATCCGTTACCAAGTCCTCCTCCACGCCCACCACCACCACGTCCACCACAGCCACACCCAGGAGGTTATTACGAGTCCAGCTATCAGGGGGTTCTGGGGGCGGCCTTACCGGCAAGCTTCCCAAGTTTGATTTCCCTAGGTTTGAGGGGGATCATCCTAAGTTGTGGATCAAGCAAGCCGTTCACTACTTTGAACTCTATTGTGTTGAGTCCGTGGTTTGGGTGCAGGCTGCCACTATGCACTTTCATGGTGCAGCCAAACGTTGGCTCTCTTCAGTTGAGGATCGGCTTGAGGCCATCACTTGGTCCGAATTCTGTTCACAGTTGCTGTTGCGCTTTGCCAGGGATGAGCACGACCTGCTGCTGCGTCGCTTATTTCAGATTCGGCAAACCGGCCCTGTCAATGAATATATAGATCAGTTTGTTGCTCTCGTAGATGACCTGAAAGCCTATACCAAACACCCAGACCCACTCTATTGTACTCAGCGTTTTATTGATGGCTTGCGTGATGAAATCAAAGCTGTTCTTGTTCAACGTCCATCCACTTTGGATTGCTCAATTACAGGAAGAGGCGCTGGGACTCAACAAGCGGCCTACTCGGCGTTTTGATACATCACCTGCTTATAAGCCGGCATGGCCTAGTGCCATGGCTCTGCCTCCACCGCCACCGAAGCTTGCTGATGGTGAGAGATGTGACCGCCCAATGCTCTTCATACCTCGGTTGAAGACAAGTTCAAAGCCTTACAGGCCTCTCGCCGCGCCAGATCTGTGTGCATCCGTGTGTGGCGCAAAATGGAGCCGTGAACACAAATGTTCGAAATGGTGCGATTACACTTGGTGCGAGAATTGATGGATATATTTCGAAGTCCGATGCTGGTAAAGTGTTACGATGATTCATCGCCTGAAACTCAAATTATGATGCATCTCTCGGTGGCTGCGGCAGTGGGCTCAGCTTCCCCTAAGACATTTAGCCTGTCTGGAGATATCCAAGGTCATCCTCTGTCTATATTGGTGGATTCCAGTTCCTCTCATACTTTCTTGAATTCTGCATTGGCTCAGTCGCTCTCGGGTATCAAGGAACTTCAGTCCCCAGTTCAAGTACAAGTGGCTAATGGTGCCATATTACAATGCACATCATTTTTGCCCGGTGCTCGTTGGTTTGTGCAGGGGTGTTCCTTTTCAACTGATCTCAAGTTGTTGCGTCTCTCATCATATGATATGATCCTTGGTCTAGATTGGCTGGCAAGGTTTAGCTTGATGCAAGTACACTGGGCTAAAAAATGGATCTCCATTCCTTACGAAGGTGCTACTGCTATGTTGATTGGGGACAACATGTAAACTCCGCGGTGGGTTCCGTAATTCAACTACTGCTGGTATGACTTCACGAGTCTTCACAATCGATCTCTTCTACGAACCCATTTGCTTCGGCTTTGATCGATGAATATGCCCATCTATTTGAGTCGATTTTGAGGTTGCCTCCGGTAAGCATTGTGATCACTCCATTCCCTTGATGTCAGGGGCTCAACCGGTCTTCGTACGGCCTTACCGCTATGCACCTCTTCTAAAAACAGAAATCGAACGGCAAGTCAATGATATGCTTCAGTAGGGCATCATTCAGAAGAGTACAAGTGTGTTTGCCTCTCTGGTTCTATTGGTGAAGAAAAAAGATCAGAGCTGGAGGTTTTGCGTCGATTACCGTCAACTGAATGCCATCACAGTTAAGAGCAAATATCCAGTTCCTATCATCGAAGAGTTGCTGGATGAGCTGTCCGGGGCAGCTTATTTCACAACCTTGGATTTACAGTCCGGCTTTCACCAAATCCGCATGAAATCCGGCAAGGAATTCAAAACCGCCTTCCAAACCCACTTCGGGCAATTTGAGTTTCGGGTTATGTCCTTCGGCCTCACCAGAGCCCCGGGCACCTTCCAGGATGCTATGAATACAACTCTTGCTCCCTGCCTTCGGAAGTTCGTGTTGGTCTTCTTTGACGATATCCTGATCTATAGCCGAACATGGGAGGAACACCTCATGCATTTACGAGCTGTGTTTGAGTTATTGTCTAAGGATCAGTGGAAGCTGAAAATGTCAAAGTGCTCCTTCGCCCAAACCAAGATTTCTTATCTCGGCCATGTTATTAGTCAGGCTGGCGTGGGTACTGATCCTTCCAAGCTGAAGTCTATTGCCTCTTGGCCTACTCCGAGCTCAGTCAAAGAACTTCGTTCCTTTCTGGGGCTCGCCGGTTATTATCGGCGTTTTGTTCGCCACTTTGGAATCATTTCAAAGCCACTGACAAATCTTTTGAAGAAGCATGCCCTGTTCATTACTATGCTTTTCAGACATTGAAAGCTGCCCTCTGTCAAGCTCCGGTGCTGGCTCTTCCAAATTTTGCCAAGCCTTTCTCAATTGAAACTGATGCATCTAAGTCGGGTGTCGGTGCGGTCCTCATGCAAGACGGTCACCCCCTGGCGTTCTTCAGTAAAGCGTTGGGAGCCAAGAAACGTGGTTTATCAACATATGAAAAAGAATTCATGGCGATTCTGTTTGCTGTGCAACTGTGGCGTCCTTACTTGCAGTTTCAGGAGTTTGTGCTCCTCACCGATCAGAAAAGCCTGACACAGCTCACTGATCAAAGACTGCATACTCATTGGCAGCAACGGGTTTTCTCCAAATTGTTGGGTTTACAATACCGTATTGTGTATCGCTCAGGTTCTGATAACAGAGCAGCGGATGCATTGTCTCGCCACCCCTCACCTCCAGTTGTTTGTGCGGCAGTAACTTCTCTGGTACCCTCCTGGGTATCTGCGATGATTGCTAGTTATCGCGAGGACACTTTTGCTACTACTTTGTTGACCAAATTGGCTGTTGATTCAGAGGCCATACCTCATTATTCCCTACAGTCCGACTTACTCCATTATAATGGCCGTGTCAAGATTGGAGATGACCCGGCACTTCACCAGCAGCTTATTGCCCAATTTCACTCCAGCTTGTGGGGCGGACATTCTGGAATACCAGTGACCTATATGCGGCTGAAGCAATGTTTTGCTCAAGGGTATGAAAACTGCGCATCAAGGAGTTTGTGCAATCTCAGGTCAGATGTCAGCAATCCAAGTATGATCGATCCAAATCTCCAGGCCTATTGCAGCACTTGCCGGTTCCTGATTCGGCATGGCAAGTGGATTTCATCAAGGGACTTCCATTGTCTAATACATTCAACTGTGTACTGGTAGTAGTTGATCTGCTGATCAAGTATGGACATTTCATTCCCCTCCGTCACCCTTTTACTGCTGCCAGCGTTGCCAAGTCATTCTTTCATAATGTTTATCGCTTACATGGCCTTCCGAGCTCTATTATTTCTGATCGTGACCACATATTTACCAGTTGTAACATCCCGGCCCATGGCTTAACAGGATTAATATGATACTCATACCAATAAGTTGTAACTTCTTTTCCGGAAGCCCATCTGCAAATAACTCCGAGGTTAAGCGTGCTTGGCCTGGAGCGATGGGTGACCGACCGGGAAGTTCTTCCGGGGCGCATGAGTGAGGACAAAGTGCTTGAGAAAAAGACTAGTGTTGGTCCTGTAAAGGCGATCTATGTCCTAGGAAAGCTATCGATGTAAGCGGGCCCGGCCTCCGAGAGGTGGGACGTTCTGAGAATGGTATCGAGCCGACTCTCGCGGTTTTCAAGTAGCGTGTGTCGCATGATTCATGCGCAGCATGTGCGCGCATGGTCGGTGTGGATCCGGCGTGGTCACACAAAGATGGCACATGCGCTGGCGCTCTGACACACCGGACGTGGCCAAGAGAGGACGCTCCTGGCTTGGGATTGATCGACGAGGACGTCGATCTCTTAAGGGGGTGAGGATGTAACATCCCGGCCCATGGCTTAACAGGATTAATATGATACTCATACCAATAAGTTGCAACTTCTTTTCCGGAAGCCCATCTGCAAATAACTCCGAGGTTAAGCGTGCTTGGCCTGGAGCGATGGGTGACCGACCGGGAAGTTCTTCCCGGGGGCGCATGAGTGAGGACAAAGTGCGCAGAAAAGACTAGTGATGGTCTGTGAGGGCAGTCTATGTCCTAGGAAAGCTATCAGATGTAAGCGGGCCTGGCCTCGGAGAGGTGGGAAGTTACACCAGTCACTTTTGGTCTGAGCTTTTCAAGATGGCTGATGTGTCACTCTACCGAAGCACCGCCTATCACCCCCAATCCGATGGTCAGACGGAGCGGCTTAACTAGTGCCTAGAGACCTATTTGCGGTGCTATGTCCATGCATGCCCCAACAAATGGAGTCAGTGGTTGCCATCTGCAGAATTCTGGTACAATACATGCTTCCATTCGGACATCGATCGTTCACCCTTTGAGGCGTTATATGGATATCCTCCACGTCTACTGGCTGTTGACCCTTCTATTGTTTCTCATCCGGAGGTGACCATCTGGGCTTCCGACCGTCAGTGGATGGACCGGCTCCTCCAACATCACCTCAACCGGGCAAAACATCGGATGAAGAAACAATCTGATCAACATAGGTCGGAGCGCAGCTTTGCAGTTGGTGACTTCGTTTACCTCAAACTGCAGCCGTATGTGCAAACTTCCCTGGCACCTCGCTCCCATCACAAACTCGCTTTTCGCTTCTTCGGCCCCTTCCGTATCCTGGCTCGTGTCGGTTAAGTGGCCTACAAGCTTGAATTACCTGCTCACTCTGCCATCATCTGGTTTTTCATGTTTCACAACTGAAGAAAGCAGTTGGTGCCGCTCATCAGGTAATCCCAACCCTGCCTTCTGACTTTGCCATCCATTTGGCCCCAGAACAAATTCTACAGATTCGCATGGTGGCCCGTGGTACTTCTACTATCCCTCAGGTGCTTGTGAAGTGGAACAACCTGCCGTCGGCTTTGGCGACATGGGAGGACTTTGAAGCTGTTCGCCAGGAGTTTCCTCGAGCCACTGCTTGGGGGCAAGCAGTGTCCCAAGGGGGAGGGGATGTCAGCCACCGTCATGACCCAGCCCAGGAGGAAGATGGAGTATCCAGGGACCGGCCCAGAGGACGAAGGCCCAAGAAGCCGAACCCACGAGTCTATGGCGAGCAGTGGGCTTGAACGCTTGCACGCGTGAAAGGGGCAGAGCCTCTGTAATGAGTATATGAGATCGGCGAGAGGAAGAGATCGGACAGGCAATTGTAAACATTAAACTCCATTCCTGAAGTAAGAACTCCTCCGCGCCCATCTCCTGCCCCTTCTTCGTCCCCACGTCTGCCTTCTCCTTCCCCGGTTCCTCCCAACTCCTACTGCTATCGCTCACAAAATCCTAGAAAGAAATCGTTAAAATAAAAACCGACTGACTGGAAATGTAAGCGGAGGTTTGGATTCCAGCGCTCTCACATCAAAGAACGGGGAGAATCCCGCAGGCCGAAACGAAACGAACAAGCAAGGCCATCCTATCCCTGTCCGAACCGGCGAAGATGACTGGAAGGGGAACATACAACCCCGTTCGGATCTCCACTCCATGCCAGAGGCGTCCAGCGTAGGGAGGGGGTGCGGACGCCTGCCGACGGGGAAGGAATCGAGGAAAGAGACGCGGTTGCGGCTGAAGGAAAGAAGATGCATACCTGGATCTGGATCGGGGTGTGGCCGGCCGGCGCCGAGGGCGGTGGGGGAGGCACTGCGAGGTGGGGGACGGAGCGGACGCGGCGGCCCTTGGAAAGGGAGAGAGGCGGGGGGGGCCCGGTGAACCGTCCGAAATTGACGATGGCCGAGGAGGGGGGAAGCCCGGCAAAACTACCTCTGAAATAGGATTAAGATGGATGGGCGTGTCCACTCGCATGTGTATATCCTTTTACTATACTATGCCTCAAAATTCTAAGTTTTTTCACTCTCTTTCCATTACATTAATTTTTAGTTGTTTACATAAAGCATTAAATATAGATAAAAAAAATAACTAATTATACAGTTTAGTTGAAAATCACGAGATGAATCTTTTGAGCTTAGTTGGTCCACGATTAGACAATATTTATCAAATAAGACGAAAGTACTACTATTTATCGGGTTGAAATTTTTTTCAATCTAAACAAGGCCCTATTCTTTCCAATATTTTAAATCAGATACTGTACGAGATCTTTTCACAAATATAAACAGAATTTAATGACATTTGACGGTCGTTAATTTGGTTAATTTTAAATCAGATACTGTATGAGATCTTTTCATAAATATAAACAGGGAGCTTGCGCAGATGTGCCACAATGATCAAGTGACGTGCCCGCCACGCTCGGCGTCTGGTGATCTTCGAGTACCTATCAGCTACGTTCATTGTCTAGGTATAATTGTAGGTTTGTTCATATACCGTGTGTGTGATGGTGTGTGTCTGTATCCGAACAGATTCTACAGCTGTACTTAAGATGAGAGGAAAAAGAGGATGAAACGGCAACAGGGCAGTCACCCCTGCCCCCAATTCAAACAGGGGATGTTGCGTTACTGATCACACGGCTGATTCTCCATTTGTGCCACCATAAATTCATCAAATGGTCATCTAAACTCTTAGCAAAAAAATTTCCACGGCGACACGCGGAGAATTCATTACAGGGAATATAGGTAGGGTTACGCAAATGCACACCGCCATCGCCAGTAGTGCACTCCAGTCAGATATGCATAGCGTCCCATGAGGCCAGAACTGAAGACAAGCAGCTTTGTTTTTGTTTAGGGCGGATTAGGGGAAGGTCTGTACTGTACGGGAGCCTGACCAAACAAAAACTGATGTTGTCTTGTCAAGTGTCAACATGACAAAAACACTTCCGGTTCCTAAAGAGTGCAGTTTTGTTTTTAGTCAACTTTATCTTAAGATGGACCAAATATGTAAATATTAATATTTATATACCAAACAAACATAATTACATTAACCATGGAATATATTTTATAGTAGACATATTTGAGATATAGATGTTGATATTATTTTTTATAAACTTTATTAAACTTAAAAAATGGATTATTTTAAATCTAAAATTGTTTTTTTTTCAGAACAGAGGGCATACATCCTGACCCATAACAGATTAACAATATGGCACCGACAAAACTTATTTTAAGAGAAAGCTTTTGAAGAAGCAGCGACCGGATTATTGCTGAAGCTACACCATACCATCGGGCTCGGGCAGAACGGAAACCAGGGGGAGCTTGGCCATGAATGCAGAGGAGGCCAATATAATGATGTAAAATGCAAAAAGAGAAGGGTATATTAATATCTTATTAGCAACAAAAGTAGAAAACTAAGCCCTTCATTGGGCTTTAGTAGAGATTCACCGGCTCCAGATTCACCAGAACCAAATCCATATTCATTTTTTTTGCCAAACGGTTCTAGCTCCACCAACTTTACCGTGGATCTAATCCACCAAAAGGGTGGACCTGGCTCCAGAATCACCAAATTGGTGGAGCGGCTCAGGAGGTGCTCCACCAAATCAAAGTTTGGTGGAGCTGGGAAAAATTACCCACTATGCCACTGATTAGTGGAAAAAACAGTTCGTTCTTTCCCCCTTCTTCTCCGTGGCGACTCGTCTACGCGCCCGCACCTGACCGCCGCACCGCCCTCCCTCGGCCGCCGCGCAAGGCGCCTCCAACACATGCACCACGCGCGCGCCAGCCGTGCTGGCTCATGCTCCTCGCCGTGCCCGCGCGGGCCACGTGCCCTCCATGGCCGTGGCCGCGAGCTCCCGGGCCACGTGCTCGCCATGGCCATGGCCATGGCAGTGAGCTCCAGGGCCGCGTGCCTGCCGTGGATGTGCCCAGACAGGGCCGCGCCCTACGCTGTGGCCGCAAGCTCGCGTAGTTCCTGCGCATGAAATGTCGGAGGAAGAAGATGTTTTTTTTTGCATTTTTGAATTAAGCCCCCCTTGATGCGTGGGGTCTAGGTGGAAGTGACATAGACGTTAGTGAAGCTGTACCAAACACTTTGGTGAATTTTAGATCCACGAAGAAGCTGCTCCATCCAAATTTACTTTTTTTTTTGTGGAGTCTACCAAACAAGCCCTAAGAATTGATCTAGCTTAGGTGGGGGACATGACCCACTATGGCCGTCACTAAGCTTCGCTTGTGTGCAGGCATGTGGAAATGAAAATGCAAGACAGTATCCTGCATGATGAGAACCACAAGTCGAATAAAAATTACCCTCCTTTTCAGATTAATTGCAACACCAAAATTTAGAAAAGAAACTAGTGTAAATATTTTTTTTATGGTAGAACCATGCGGTATCTCCCGCTTAACCATCTTTTGGCGTACGTCCCCTTTGTTTCGAGTTTCCAAACGTTGGAAGAAGAGATTCTTGGCAGCGAAAAAAACGCCATTCATGCCAATTATGCCTCTAAAAAATAAGATATATTTTCTTTTTTATATTTCTTCAAGATCTGTAGTTGACGGCTATTTCATACGTACCTCTGTGTGCCCTTTTTATTTTAAGCTTTGTTGATTCTTTATAAAAACGAAAATTTGATGATCCTAGAAAGAATGTATTCTATGTTCTAAATTATAATAAGTTGTTTTAGCTTTTAGTTTACCTAGGTTTGTTATGCACCAACAGATATAAGGCATATCTAACTACTTTAATTTGTATTTGTAGCTAAAAAACTACTTTAATTTGGAACGAAGGTAGGGTCGCCACGCATTCTTGAGA
The DNA here is from genome assembly GCA_904845875.1 of Miscanthus lutarioriparius. Taxonomy (NCBI): domain Eukaryota; kingdom Viridiplantae; phylum Streptophyta; class Magnoliopsida; order Poales; family Poaceae; genus Miscanthus; species Miscanthus lutarioriparius. The sequence goes on from CAJGYO010000013.1 coordinate 43,785,987, forward strand.
TGCTTGTTTTGTACTTACATTTGTCATGTTCACTTGGCTTATAAGTTGTACTTTTTCAACTAACGAATATTATTTTTCTCTCACAACAAATCAGCCAACAGTACTTTCAGCCATGACTTATCAGCCAAGCAAACAGGGCAATTATTATAGTCGTGGAAAAAGGCAGATTTATTACACGGAAACGTAGCAGATCTGCTCCAGAGATGATACAACAATAATGACCAGAGCTTCCCTGCTACGTCAAGCATGTCTGGATGGCTAGTAAATACAATAGCAACACAAGAGCAATCGTTAGCCCTTTTCATTCAGAAAATTCAGTGAAAGCTTTTCGGCTATATTATTTGGTTAATGTAGTAAATTCACGCTGTTTTTGAGCTTTCGGCCTCTCTGAAGGTTTGGAAACATGTGATACAATACAATTTTCCCATATAGATTGAGCCATTTTATGGATCAGCCACCTGTAAGCAAAAATGCCCTTACATAGCTTTATTTCATATTTACATGCATCACTGTTGGAAAAGCTTCGTGTTGGGGGGAAGCTTTCCTGGCACAGCTTCTACCCCGCACTCGACCCCCTACTGGCCTGACTAACTAGCCTCATTGTGGGTACTCACCCCGCCACGAGGGTTTTTGCTCGTCATGTTTGATCCATGTGTTGGTGTGTCGACGTGAAGGCCCGCCTCGCCGAGGGATTGTGGCAAGTGAAGTGATGACCGGTGACGATTGGCGGACCCTCGTTTGGAACGCGCGAAGGTTCGACGCCTGCCGCGGGAAGGAACCATTCTGGCGGTGGCGGCATCCTCATCGAGGTGATTAGGGCCCAGAGTGGTTGGCCAAGGGAAGGAGATTACCGCCGTACCCTGGGTTGTTGTACAACAATTGCCTCCCCGGGTTTAACCCTAGTGTAATTTCACCGTGACCCGGGTTTGGTCTATAAATACTCCGGAGCGCTTGTGTAAGAAGTCGGATCCATCTTTTAGGACAAATTAATGGGCATTTAAACCAGTATTTATTCTTTGTCTTGAGCTCGGATACCCTCGCTCTCTCGCTCGCGCCCGCTCGATCAACTCCCTCCTTGTGGAAACCTCGGCCTCTCCCCGAGTGATTCTCGGCCGAGGGTGAGAGGTTAGGATCGACCCTGATTGGCGCCTGTCTGTGGGGACCCCATCGCACCACAAGACTTCACCCAATGGCCACCGGGACTAGGAGAACTAGCAACAACAACAATAGAGATCCTCCACCCTCGCACGGGGCGGAGACGGTTGCAGGAACCTCCATAGACGGAGGCAGGGGCACCACCCTGCCCTGGACCACCGCGCGGTCGACGAAGGTCACGGATGACCTAGAATGGCCCCTTCCAGCCGGGGCCGAGGCTAATCCTCAACCCAGCCCACCCAGAGTCGACGAGGCTGGCGTGGTGCATCAAGATGATGACGAAGACGCCGAGGAAAGGGGCCTCAAAGCCTTGAACCAAATGCATGAGGAAATCTAAGAAAAGAGACATCGAGTTGAGGCTCACGAAAGACAAGCACGTCCGCGTGTCATCAGACAAAAGGCGGATAAAGCCAGAGAGGAGCTAAGAAGGATGAATGAATACCTTGCAGCCCTCGAAGCAGACCCTAACCACACACCTGAGCGCAACAGCCTACCCCCACCCCTGCCACCCCCACCACTACCCTCTTGTTTCCATCAAATCTACCTAGAGTATATTCCTCTAGCCATTCAATACCAACCTCAAAGAAACCCACCCCCGCCAATGCCATATGACCCAAAAACTCCCCTAACCTAGATACTGCAAACCAAAAGCTGGCCACTTGAATACAAGCCGCAAAATCTACCAAGGTACGACAGAAGTGTCGACCCTCGCCAATTCGTAATGAGCTATGAGCCGCAGTGGTAGCAGTAGGGGGGATGAGTACACCATGGTGAAGTCCTTCATGATCATAGCACAGCATATCGCTCAGAGCTGGTACAACAACCTTCCACAAGGCTTGATAGATTCCTGGGGAAGCCTCCACAAAAAACTATGCAACAACTTCAAAGGTGTTAACCCTTCAACCAACAATCCCATGGAACCGTTCACTTGCACTCAATCCAAAAGAGAACCCCTCCAAGACTTCTAGCGAAGATTCGTCCAGCTCAGAGCTAGAACCCCAGACATAACAGATGAGGCAGTAATCCTGGCAGTAGTCAACAGAATGAGGCCAGGACCATGTTCCTCGAGTCTCGCAAGAAAGCCACCAAAAACCATCACCGAGCTGCATGAAGTTATGAAAAATACGTCAGGGCAGACACCGTCTTCCGGTACAAGACCGAAGCTTAGAGAACCCAGCTATGCCCAACCCAACCCCTGCAACAACAAATAAAAACAAAGCCAACGAGCCAACCCAACCAAACAACAATCAACAACCCAACCTCAACCTTTGGCGTGATACTCTCAATCACCGAAGGATCCAATGAGGATCACGGCAACAAGAGGCAACGCAAGGATCATATGAGGCGGGTGCATCATCTTGCCACAGAAGGACCCCACAAGAACTCGCAATGGTCTCACATCCTAATAACCTTCGATAGTACATATCTCAAACTGAGGGATTACCCCCACACAGACGCGATGGTCATCGAAACAAACCTGGACAGCTGGGCAGTAACAAGAATACTGGTAGCTCCATCGACATCCTATTCAGATCAACATTTGATAACATGAAACTTGACAGAAACCTTCTCCAACCAACCGAACGCCCACTGTATGGATTTGGGGGCAAGCAAGTGAAGGCAATAGGCAAAATCACACTTTCGGTAACCTTCGGGGATCAGAACAACAGCAGGACAGAGCACATAACTATAACAACCTGGGTTTTCATGCAACCAAAAATACGAGCTTTTTAAATTTTTTCCTGCAATGTCTTAATCATGTGGTCGCCAGGTCAAACCCTAGTCAAACCTAGGAGAGCTCACCGATAATTTGTGCATTCATATAGAATTGCTTGTAGGAGTATCCCTATGTTCTTGAGTTGGATTTTGGTTTGAGTCTTGTTGGAGTTTGGAGAGCACGAACCCATAGCAAATTCCTCTCAATTCTCTTTTGAATTCATCTCAATTCCCTTGAGACATAATTCATAAAAGGAAAATCTATTTTTATTTTCTCAATCTAGTCGAAGCAGCCCACTTCCTCACCCCCTTCCCTTCACCCACGCCAGGCCTAGCTCCCCTTCTCCCACTTGGCTCACTCGCATTGCAGCAGTCCACCCAGCCGGCCCACTCCCCCTCTACCTCTTCCTCCCTTCTCATTTCCCATGACCCAACTCACGCCCTTCCTTCCCCGCTGGCCCAGCTCACCTCCCTCCCCTCCTTGTCGAGCAAGCCAGCCTCCCTCGCACCCTTGGCTCATGCAGCCAGCAGCACGCGCAACCGCTAGTGCGTGGTGGCCCCCGCCGACCCATCCACCAGCCCCCCGCGGGCCCATACGCGCCCCCTAGGTTGAAACCCTAGACACCTCACACCCGCTCGCCCTGCCGCGCGTCCTAGCTCCTAGTTTTGAGCCACCGCCACCGCGCCTGTTCCGCGCCCACTCCCTTGGCGTCCGTGTCGATGCGCTCCACGTGTCCTCGTGTACAGAAGCCGAGGTTCATCGTCGTCCATCACATCAGAACCCTAGTCTCCGCGCCTATAAGAGGCCTAGCCACCGCCGCTCCCTTCTCCATTTCCCAGCGTTGCCACCATCCCCTTCCCTCCTCTTCGCCTGCCACCTCGCCGCGCCGCGCCATCACTTCGTTGAGCCCCTACACCACCACCACCCTTCTCGCCATGATGTCCGCAGCACCGACGCCGAGCCCTCGCCGTTGGCCTCCTTTCTCGCCGCACAGGCGTGCCCAAGCACCTCACTGAGCCTTCTTCTCAGCTGTGGCCATAGCCGGTCACCGTGCCACCCACCTCACCACCAGGCCTGCGCAGCCACACCACCGCAGCTCACCCTACGCTGTGACCACGATGCCCTACCCTGTTTCCACCCCAGGCCTCATGATGTTGCCTCCGTTCGCCATCGACGCAACGTGCCAACATGGGTCATCGCGGTGGACGTCCAGCGCGTCCGTGACACCAACAGCGGGAGCCACGCCCTCGCTGCGACCTCCTTTGCCCTGGCCTAGTCACTGGCCCCTCCAAGCTCACCATCATCGAGAGCAGCCATGGCCACGTTGTGGTGAGCCACCCCGACGTGCGCACCTTCCCTATCCCAAGCCACACGGAGGCTGTGACGTCGCCCACCACACTGCGACATCGAACCGAGGACTGAAGCCACGCCAGGCACCCCCACGATGTTGTGCTTCGCTTCGTCCTAGACTTTGTGGCCTCCATCCTCGACATCGGGCAGACGTGCGCCGCGTGGCCTCACCCTCTACGACCACCTCTGCTCGCCATCGCCATGGAGCCGGAGACTGACACCCTCCACCACCGACGTTGTCCTCGACTAGCACCCCGACTCACCCCTACTCCAGGCCTGCGACGTCGAGTCCACGACCAGCCACATCCCTCCGCCACCTCGATCGCACCTTGTACTCTGTCAAGCCGGCGTCTTTCATGCCTTGGTAGCGACACAGTCACCTCGGTGACCCAACACCTTGCCGACGTCTCGTCGGTGAGCCACCATGGCCCAAGCTCCTGCCTTTACCCCTTCCTCTATGTTGATCCTATCTAAGGCCAGCATTCATGCTGTGTTCCTTCACTACTGCAGGGGAGCCGCGCCATCCACAATGAGCTCCTGCCCTAGCTGCGTCCCTAGCGTCCTGCAGCTGCCCATGCACCCCATCGTCCAAGCTATCGGAGTCCAGCGCCTCTGCTACCTACGATGCCGGCCATCTGTTTCCTCCGCACCACCTCCCTACGCTTCGCTGTTGCCTCGTCAAGCTACGAAACTGGGTACAGGAGCTGCTGGACAGCTACCGCCAAGCCGCTACCCTACCAGACCCCATCCTCACCATCGGGAGGCCGCGCCTTGTTTTTTCCTCGGCATGGCTGCCCTGTTCTACGCTATCAGAGCTGCGACGTCTCCTGAACGCCTGCTGCCATGTCTAACCAGCATCAGTCGTGCCCTGGCCACTTGCAGCCACATCCAGCCAGCCACAGCTAGCCTACAGCATGCTACAGCAAGCCATGGCCGGCCAAGGATGGCTGTAGCAGGCCACAACTGGCCACAACTTGCCTGTACGAGCCGCAATAGCCCTTCACCATCAAGGTCGACCCCTTTTAACCTAGCCGACGCCATCCTCGGCATCGGCAAAGCTCCGCTTTTCATTTCATTTACTTGCTCATACATCTATATATCATCATTCATACTTGATACATGATCCATCTATACCAGTTATCTATACTTGTTCATACATGATACCTATTTTATGCCTGTGCCATGCCTTCATCGCTGGTCTAACATTGTGCTATGTATATGTGCTACTCCTTCGGTTGTTGCGTGTGTAGTGGTTTCGTTGTTGGGTTGTCGGTTCCTTATGTGTTTGTGTTGCTGCCTGTGCCGTGCCTTCGAGCCGGTTTAGTGAGCGATACATTTGTGTGTTGCGATTGCGAGCTCATCTCACCATGGTCGTGACGCCGAGTGTATCCTTCCTCTCGTGTTTTAGTTGTCTCCATCGAACGATGATAGTCAGCGACCCTATTCGGCCCTTGGATGAGGCCACCATGGACTCGATGTTGGTGCACTTCCACCCACACTTGGCAAACCATTCGTGACCTAGCCTAGTGGGAGAACTAGGGAATGACCATCGTGGAGCCAACAGAAACCAACTCGTGTAGGTGAAGCTCATGGCCGTGAATTGCCTCGCCATGACCATCGGGCTCTACCTCTTTTGCTCTCTCATTCTCTTTTGTTCTTTTGTTTATCCTAACTACCTCGTATGTTTGTGCCACTTAGACCATCGCATTTCTATGGTTCTAGCGGTGACAACCACGCCACTATGAACCCTGAGAATAGCAAAGTGCCGATCTAGTTACACATAGGTCGTGGTGCCCTACGAGTGGGTTTGGATCGTGGGACCTTGTCTCCTTTCTTCCAACCTTCGCCCATTCCATGATGAGTTAGTCAAAAGAGTGCAGATTCCATTTTTCTCTCCTCTCTTGTTCTCAATCCTTGTCAATCCAGTAAGATGTGGATCGAGCCCTTCGCTTGTTTGGTGTTTATTGCTCTCTTAATTCAATTCCTTCGATTTCCGTCGTTTGCTATGGTGAGTGAATCAAAGGAAGTTGGATCCCATGTCCCCCTCTTTTGGTTCTGTCGTGCCTAAGCCCTTGTATGGTTGTACCTACTTAGACCGAAGCATTTCTTTGGTTCTTGCAGTGATAACCGCACTGCTAAGAACCCTAGGGATGTCTTACTGCATTTAGTGGACCTAGGTCGTGGTACCCTACAAGTAGTTTGAGCACTCATGTTCTCTTGTATGACGCTGTTGACACGGAATTTCATCCCGTGCCATGGGCACACGAGGAAGCCGGAAGGGTCCGCTCGATGGAGCTGAAGATCCACCTAGCTTCAGCGCAGGGATGGTCGATCCTGCACACTCCTCCCGAGACGTGCCAGTCAATTTGACCCTGCAATTGACAAGGAGAGAAAGTTTATCAGTAATTAAGGGCAGAACATGCCGGTGTTGCAAGACAGTCCCGAATGTGCGGCTCTGAGAGCCGATATGAAAGGAGATCGACTAAATAGTCGATTCCAACATATTCATAAGAATAAATCGGTTAAAGCTCATAGGGTTGTGTAAGAAGAATCGGTTATCATTTAGGATGAATATCATTCTTTAAACAAATATTGGTCACTGGCAATAAGATATCAACAATAATTAGTTTGTACTGAGCCAATGACTGCAAGTAACCGAACCCCTTTTTATAAAAGAAACAGTTCATCATCATTCAACCATTTAATAGAGGTAAATCTAATGAACATATTAGATCTCAACTATAGCTATGACTAGTGGGGCATGAGACAGAATCATGCAGGTCGTAGAAACAATAATAGACTCGATGACCCTAACTTATTACTAATATCAGTGGGGCATGAGGCAGAATCTGCAAGCCGTAATACTATAATAAGATCATAGGGCTAACACATCTTTCAACCTATCGCTACTTCAACGATCTCGTGATGTGAACTGTTCGTGAAAGCGCTCAATATCGGCTAAACAGCCGATTCAGGCATAGCGCTCAGTTAAGGTCATGTCCTCTCAGGAACAGATCTATCAAATAACGATCCCCACTCCACGGTACTAACAGTGGGGTGTGAGGCAGAATCACATAGGCCATGATAACGGGCCATGGAACAGTTTTCGCTAGCCAATAGATCTACTCAAAATCAAACATGCCTTAACCACACGCTATGCACAATCAAGATTGATGTAAAACAGCCGATAAAACATAACTCATCGTTTAAAGTACATGTTAGATCAGTTTAAATTAACAAACGATGGTTTAAAAAAAGATATAAGGCCGATCTAGATCAATCTCAATCGGACGAAGTGATATTGCTGTAATTAAATAAATAATGGAAGCAATAAGCAATATCGGTAACTTAATGAATCTATCCGAAGGAACGCCACCCTTAGATAGAGCCGATAACTTGACCTTAATCTAGTTCGAGCAGTGGAGGTCGACCGGATCGATGCAGGCGTACTTGAACTAGACAAGAGTCGATAACTAACTTATACCAGAGTCATAGTGGAGGTTGACCGGATCGATGCAGCCGTACTTGCTAAAGAACTCGCCGAGATCTACTCTACTCCTACTCCTAAGGGGTGGCCAGAGCTGAAAAAAGTAAATAACTGGTATTTGATTGATTGTGTGTTTTTTACAATAACCGGGGTCCGATATTTATACCCGGAGTCTAAACATGAATCCTACTCGATCATGATTCGTTACAATCTTTGGCATAAAGGAAAACATTCCTAATTTAAGATAATTTAGACCCTAATTTTTCCCTTTTTGTAGAGTCCGCTATGTAGTTTCCTAGCACCAACCGTAGCTCCTCATCGCTATCCGCTGACGTCATCCAAGAGATCCGATTCCAGAGTCGTATCCGAATCAGCTGATATCGATCTTCATGCAATCGATTCCTTGTTTGGCACAACTTTGGAAGCCCACAAGTTCCTGCGTTCTTCTCTCAAATTTTGGTGTAAACACATGCCTCCTAATTTTGGGATAAAATAATTTTATTCCAAAATTTTAGTTTATTGGTTTACCACGCCGCAACCGTTCTATTCTGAGATATACGCATAACTTCTGACTTCTCGATCCGAGTCTTATATAACATCCCAATAGTATTTCTTCCGATTCACTCGGCCCTTTCACTTTCTCCTCCTTTCTTGAGCCAACTCCAACAGCTGACGCCATCATCGCCAAGGCCCTAGACCCTAGCAAATCCTCTGTTCTATCGAGCTGTCATCCAAGCTATCTTCGTCAGATCCAAACCTGTTCCGGCTGCAATGGCAACCAATGACCATGTTCCTGAGGTATGCTCCCAAGTTTCTATTCTCCAAGTATTGGCTGCTACCCCATATTTTTCTTCTTGAATTTATTTCACCCAATTTCTAGGAAATGAGGAACGAAATCTTGATTCCATCAGCTGTTGTTCCTAATGTTTATTTCCTCGGGCCTATGGGTGATCCTGATCCATCCGATTTTATCCGTCAAGAAACCAACTAGATCCCCTTCAAACAGTCTGCAGTGGATTCATCTTCCTAGAATAAAACTCTGTTCAGAAACTGGCCTAAAGCATCTAAGGGATGGAGAAATTGGTTTCGTAGGATCTTCGAGAAAAAGGGTGGATATTGGGAGCTTTATGATTTGAATCAATGCTTGACGCTCTCGCTGTCCAAAATGGAGAGGAATGATTCACTCCTGATCTCTGCTTCTTTTTTCTGGTCCAATGCTCTGAATGCTTTCATTTTTTGTCACGGTCCAATGACTATCACCCTGGGCGACGTTTACATGTTGACCGGCCTCAGAATTATCGGATCAGTGCAGCCTTATGAGTATTTGAGTGCTGGTTCTAAGAAATTAGCCAAAATAACAGACTATACAGGATGGGCTAGCTACATTCTGAACCACGTTAGAGATGGTTCAGTTGTCAGCGAAAGGGAATACGTGGCCTTCCTGAACATGTGGCTGGAAAGATTCATTTTCTGCGGGTCATCTTGTGGTCCAACCTACAATCATAAACTCATGACAGAGCACCTAGCATTAGGCAAGAATATCCCTCTTGGAAAGTATCTTCTAGGAGCTACTTATTATCTGATGTACCAGGTAGCTGCCCAACTACTGAAGAATGAACCAGTGCATACTATCAGCGGCCCTTGGTGACTGATACAACTATGGCTCAATTTGTATATGCACAAGCTGGTAAGGCCTGATCTCAGAGACCTAAACTTTCCTTCCTCCAATTTTGATTAGGAATATAAGGGCGAAGGAGGAAGAACCCGCCAGTGCATGAGCTATGGTGGTGAAGTGCATCGGCCATAATAATTAACGTCGATGTTGGCCATCTCTTCAAAAAGTTTTACAAAGGGCTTGATGCGAGACGTCTTGATTTGGCTATCTTATGATGAAGATGAAAATAGTGAACTGTCTTTCCTGTTCAAATTTTGATTTGAATCCTATTTGTTCGAACGAGACAAAGACATTTGTGATCTTTAATTCTTTTATCAAGCCCCTGTGTTCTTCCAAATTTGAATTTCACCATGGTCGTGGCAAAATGGTCACTGTGTTCCTTCATTCCGTGCAATCTTCCAACTTATGAGTTTTCTGACCCTTCGTTTGTAGCTCGTCGGTTTGGTCTCGGCCAATTGCCACCCAACTTTTCTTCAAGGATATACTGAGGCCAAGAGAAGATATTAGTGAAATATTGGAAGCCTCTAGAGTTTTCCCACTAGGATCAGATCTCCCTTCCCTTTTCTTGCATGATTGGGCCAAAGTCAGCTTTTCTTCCAATCTCTTTGACTCCTGGTGGCAAGAATGGTACTCTCACCTCTTCTGCGGGTTGGTTCATTCTATGTGCATGACTCTGGATGGGGAATTTGCCTATAACAGAGAGGTAACTTGCCATTTCTTTTAGGAACATTGTTCGAAGAATTCTTTCGCCAACCATTCTAACCAATCCTTTTTTAGGACATTGAATTTGATCCCCCGAGCTTGGATAGGAAGGGGCGTCCTATAGATAATCGGCCATCATGTCCAGTTGCAAGATTAGGATCGGCTGCACCTTTGTTGAAGAAATTGGTGCAAACTCATGCTGCTCCCATGATTGTGACATGTCAATCTCCAAAGCGCAAGGTAGTTCAAGGGGGCAACTCAGAAAGCCACTACTAGAAAAAGACTCCATAGGACGAGACCATCAGCTGCTCAGGTGAACGATTCATATTTTCCTCGAACCGATGTTCAACTTTCTGATCCCTTTTTTTTCATAGTTATCGAGCATTGCGTCCCAGTCTAATTTGGGTGTGGGACTGCTATCCCAGGCGCTTGATTCAACACCAACTGAACCCCCATCGGCTGTTCCACGAAAGGAGCCGATCTCGGTTGAAATAACCGATACTTTCACAACAGTAGAAAACATGAGTTTCCACCCTTGATATTTTGTCAGAGTATTTTCTTTAACTTTTTGATTCACTCAGCTTTCCACCCTTTATTTGATTATTTATCATGCTAGATACCCTCTGAGGAAACACCCGTACAAGAACAGGAGTCTGGCAGTTTACCTATTAACAACGATCCTGTTGACATTGGGAATAATCCCGTTGTTGATACTCATACTGCCGATTCCTCAATCCGACACACACCTGATGGTAAGGAAGCCGTATGCCCCTTTTTATTGCAATAATCATGAATTCAAAATTTTCCTTGCCATTGCAGATACCAACGTTGGAAGCTTAGAGCCGATTCAACCAGATGTTATGGGTGCATTATCAGCTGATCCTCCTCTTTGGATAGAGGCTACTACAAAGAAGGTACTATATCCTCTTTGCCATCTGATTTGTGATAAACTGATTCAAACCCCTTAATCAAGATTTCCCTTATATGTAGGCACTCGATCTTCCAGTCCGGAGCTACTGTTTCAACCTTGAGGAATATTTTGATGAAGATGAAATCAGATCATCAACTATTTCCTCTAGTGAAGCTCTGTCGGAGGAGACCAGAAATTGGTTGAGAAATACACTGTCAATATTCAAGAAGAATATAGCCGATCTGGTCCAAGATATTGATTCAATGCAGAGAGTCTTCTTGGCCATTAAGGGCGATCCATCTCCAGCTCTCTCTAGAGTCTTGTCATCTTTGTCCACTCTCGAAGATCAGGCTTTGAAGGTGAAAAAGACTCAGAGAAATGTGTCCAATCGTGAAGCCCTGCTGGCTAGGGGTAGCTCCAACAGGCAAGAGGCTAAAGAGCTAGCGTAGTTGATTGATGACTTGAAGAACTCCTCCCTCAGGACCGATCCAGAGTTGTCCCAATTGGAAATCAAGCGTACAGAACTTGAGAAGGAGCTAGAAAACATGAAGGCTGCCATTGATCATCGTAAGTCCACTCTGGTCCAAATACCTGATGCTATCAAACAGAAGAAACAAGAACTGTTGGCCAAGGTGAAAGAAGGCAGAGCCATCCAAAGCAGTCTTGAGAACACTCCTAGAACAGCCGAAGAATACGAGCAAAAGATTGCAGAAGCTGATGCTATCCGGCTAGAAGTACTGAAAGTCATCTAGGATATCCTAAACTTATAATCTATATGTTAACACATGTCTTATGTAGGATCAATGATAACCATGTTTCCGTTGTCTCGTTGTTTTTCTCATTTCGGCTAAAGAGCCGATTTGAAAACAGCCGACTCCATACTTCCAATCTTAATCCAATTAAGTCTAAAAACACGGCTTTTATTAAGAAAACTCTTCGATTTCTTGCCCTCAGTTGCCCAACGCCGTATTCTCATCAACATTAATGAAGTGGCGCTTCGCTTTCCATTAATTGTGGTTGCCTTTTGTGCGCCTCGATGCGTCCGCCTCTTTGCTTCATGTCTTCAAATACCAGCCGATGGCTCCTGGCCTCGAACTCATCTCCACTCGCAACTGTTCCTTTGCTCTTCTCTGCCTGCCGAAACCCTGTAGCGGTTTTCTTTCTCCCTTCCGTAGATCCAATCATTTTTCATGGTCGGTGAGGACAACCGAGGCAAGTGCGCGGCGGAGAAAATCCCGGAAGTGAACATGCCGATGAACCAGTGTCTCCGACGCATGAGGTGAGATTGACATTTCCTGTTTATGATGATGAACTGTTCTGACTCGCCTACAGGTTTGTTGTGAATGACAGTATTCGTCCTCTCCCCAGGGCCGGCGGTCCCTCTGACACCGCATCTTCTGTGCCGGCCTCGTCGTCGGATTCTTCCAACTCCTACAATGGTGATGACACCCGACGCTACCTTTATGAGTGGAGGATGGCTCAGAATCGTTATTCCGAGGCGACTTGGGAGAACGGCCAACTTGAGATTCACCTCGGGGTTTCTCAGGCTGCTCTTCATGTGGCCGAGCGTGGCTGGCCGAGTCTGACGCCATGGTGGCGGGTAAGATGAATTCCAGGAACTCCTCATTCCGATTTCCATTATCTTTATCTTGTTAGTCTTTTTGTTCCTAGGATTGTTAGTCCTGACGGTGTAGTTGGAATCTCTGCATCTGGCGGCGAATGCGTCCGCAGACACCGTCAACGCTCGGGGTTCCCCCATGGCCGCTCGTCTCCAAGACATCCTGGCCTGCGTTTAGGAGATTGCCCTCCACTGCGTTCGACATGGTGCGGCGGTGGCGCTGACCGCGGCACAAGTCCAAACTGGGTACGAGCTCCATGCCATGGAGACTGGTTTCCCAATGGGCGATGGCCCTAAGGAACATGAGGACCTACTCGAAGAATTTGTTATGGCAGCGGAGGCCATAGTAGACATCACATCCACCCAGGATGTGGTGAACAAGGTCTTTGATTAGATTGTATCTAGGGTAATCCGATAAACAAAGACTCCTGTTCTTTTCATGAATGTGTCTCAGTACAATGCTCTTGTGTATGACTATTTTTGTTTTTATTCTTTGCTCTGGAGGTGATACATATCATATCGGCTTTCATGTCTTTTAAGTTTCTTCATTTTTTGAACTAGAGGCAATACTTTTCTGGTACCAGCTATTAGAGCCGACGACCAAATGAATCGGCTATCAAGTGTTGATCAAATGCTAGGATAACATCCCTTTAAATATTTTTCCACAGAACTTTTCATACCAAAGGTTAAACGATTGATCAACCCAGGTCAAGCATCCCATTAAGCGAAACAGAACTTCCCTTAATAGATCTATTATAATTCAACTTAGCGTTCACATACGTCGGCCTAAGCCCATTTCCAGGACCAATGCTTATCCTTCCTTAATCCAATGGCCGACGTGAATCCATGACTATTCACTAAAACTCTCAGAGCCGATCGCTTGCATCGGCTATTGGCTTTCATTGCTGATCTTAATGAAGCCTCCTTCCCATAACTTGCCAGAAAAGCATTTGAAGTCTCCTAGTTCCCAAAAGACTAGATCGGCTGTTGCGATGCTCACAGATTCATCAACACAAACCAGCTCAACATCATCTCCATGCCATTGGATCAAACATTGATGCATGGTTGACGGTACACAATAGTTCGCATGAATCCAATCACGACCAAGGAGCAAACTATACGACCCTTTTCCATCGATGACGAAGAATGTGGTGAGCAGAGTCTTACTCCCGATTGTTAGTTTGACGTTTATTGCCCCCCAGGTCTTAGATGCATTACCTCCAAAATCCTTAAGCATCATGTCAGTCTCCATTAGATCTCCTGGTCCTTTGCCAAGTTTACGAAAAGTGGTGTAAGGCATAAGATTGATAGAAGCACCTTCGTCCACTAACATCTTGTTGATCAGCTTTCCATCAACAAGACCTTTCATATATAAAGCTTTTAAGTGCCAATGCTTGACTGATTTATCAAATATTGCTTGCTATACAACCGTTAACTTGTCAACTATCTCCTCATACTCTGATTCATTGAAATCCGAATACACTTCTTGATTTGTCAGAGCTCTGAATTCCGATGGCAATAGAAAAGCCATTTGGATATTAGCCGATGGTTGCTTTCTATCAGCTGTTTGCTTAGTACGCCACACTTGAGGTTTACCAGATGCCTGAGCCTGTTCCATCTCTTTATTCCTTAGGCGTTGCACTCTTCTCTTTTGGCTTCTTGTTAAACCTCCTGGACACCATTGTTCTTCCTGCCAAACATATTCTCTTTTGTTGCCTTCTTCTCCATAATTAGCCCAGTCTTGGTCAACAACTCGCTTTCCAAGCTGATCATGAACACTTTTATTTTTAAGCGCCGATCCATGTTATTATGATGATATGCACCTTGAGCATGGATAGACCGACGGTTGGTTTGAGATTGCCTAAACTCCCAATACTGATTGCTGCATTCTGGACAGTCATGTCTGGTAGGCAACTTCAAACCTTCATTCCAGCAATGTTTGAAGAAAGGACAATTCCAATGTGACTCTGCTTGTTTCCTTTCATACCTCTCTCTTTCCAATTGACGATGGTATTCTTGATCCTTTAACCAACGCTGATAATCCTTTTCCTTGTGCCGCTGCCACTTATTCAACAAAATCCGAGATGTAACTTGCGGCTTTGTCATCCTTGCTTTTGACGTTCCTCCCTTCTCATATCGGCTCTTTTACTCATCACGACGTCTCTTAATTTTCCTGTATTCGTCGGCCGATATTTGCATCTTGGGATCTACTGTTCCAGCTTCTCTTTATTTGGCTGATGTTAGGACCTTAGTCTTTCCTTTGAGTAGCCGAGCATCAACCATGTTTTGATCTCCTGCGAAAGGATTATTATCAACTTTCATTTTCTGAGGCGTATCAAATTTGAGCCTCCCTTGCTGAATAGCCCTCTGTATATGCTGCCGAAAAATTCTACATTCTTTAGTGGAATGAGAAGTAGCATTATGGAATTTATAGAACTTCTTATTCTTCAACTGATCAGGGGGCAACACAACATGACCATCGGGCAGCTTGATCTGCCCCTTCTCAAGCAAGAAATTGAAGAGTTTGTCTGATCTGGTGACATCAAAGTCATAGCTCGCCTCGACTCCTCTTCCCCGAGGATTTAGCACCATTACTATTTTCTTTCCCCAATTCCATTAAGCCACAGCAATCTCTTCTTCTTCATCTTCATAGCCATCATCGACTGAGTATGGATTGTAAGCCTCGACCACTGTGGTAATTTTTTGAAATGGGGTATCTCTGTGCATACTCTGGAATTGGCTATTGAGCACTGCCACTCGTTGAGCTAATTGACTCAAGTTATCAAATTCTTGTCCCAGCAGCTTTTCTTTCCACATTGGTAGCATTCCCTGAATTGCTAAAGCAGCTAGTTGATCATCAGCCAAGTTTAAGGAGAAGCACAAGTTCCTAGTCTCTCGGAACCTCTGAAGAAACTTAGTGCCCGATTCATTAGTCTTCTGCCTTATAGTTGTTAGATCGGTAATCTTCTTTTCTCCGATTCTAGTATAAAAATATGTATGAAACTTCTTCTCTAGGTCAGCCCAATTGGCAATGGAATTGACTGGCAATGATAAAAACCAAGTGAAGGCTGGCCCTGGCAGGGACAAATAGAAGAAATGAACTCGATGGGCATCCTCAACTGATGCTTCGCCCAATTGTGTAAGATACCGACTGACATGTTCTATCGTGCTTGTACTGTCTTGGCCAGTGAACTTAGCAAATTTCGGAAGCCTATAATTTGCAGGAAGAGCGACCAAATCATACCATTCTGGATATGGGCGTTTGTACGAGAAAGTCAGCCCTTTTGGCTTCAGATCGAACTGATTCTTCATCATCTCGGTCACCTTCAGCAGCAACTCATCAGCATTTGAGTTTGGATTTCTCTGTACTTGCTGACCCATCTGTGGATTGAAATCCCGTGTGCCTTGATACCCTAGATTTGGAATCATGTGAAGGGTGTTATAGTCTGATCCATAGTGATATCCTTGTGGAACCTCTATCTGTTGGGTCCTTTGCTGGCTTGTTGCTTGAAGTCTCTGATTATAGACATAAGGATCTATATCTCTACGGATCCTTTGAATTGATGGTGCTATTTTTTGAGCCAACGACGGTATATGGCCTGATGTGCCAAAATTGATCACCTGGTTCTGACCTTGCCCTGCCGGCTGTTGCACATGCTGTACTAACGGTCTAGGGTTATACTGTATCTGATTCATAGTAGTTCCTTGAGCTTGTTCAGATGAACCCTGAACTGCCTGGACATCACCATTACCAGCTGGTGCTGCTTCTTGATGACTGGTACTAACTTGATTAGTCCCTTTGGTCGACGGATCTGGAATGTTGTAATAAGCCGGCCCACTTTGACTAACTAGAAACCCATGAATCGCTTCTTTCATGGTGTTGTGGAATGTGTCCAAGAAAGCTTCATTTTGGCTTGATATGGCATCACGAACAGATTTGTCTACGACTTTCGTAAAGAAACGTCTGTCTTCAGTTTCAGTTGTATCTGTCTGCCCGTGTAATAGAACTCTTGGTAGTGGAAATTTCTGAACAATTGTGTTGTCACGTGTTTTGGTGTAGGACAACAAACATTTGCTCTGAAACTCTTCTGTAGCTTTGCCGATGACATCTTTATCTCCATCATGTAGACCTTCATAATGTAGCATAAGGATGTCTTTGTTGTTGTGAACCGCCATGACAATTGTGGGGTCCCACCGGGGGTGCCAGAAACGTGTGTCGACACGGAATTTCATTCCGTGCCGAGGGCACACGAGCAAGCCAGAAGGGTCCGCTCGATGGAGCTAGAGATCCGCCTAGCTTCAGTGCAGGGATGGTCGATCCTACGCACTCCTCCCGAGATGTGCCAGTCAATTTGACCCTATAATTGACAATGAGAGAAAGTTTATCAGTAATTAAGGACGAAACATGCCGGTGTTGCCAAACAGTCCCGAATGTGCGGCTCTGAGAGCCGATATGAAAGGAGATCGACTAAATAGTCGATTCCAACATATTCATAAGAATAAATCGGTTAAAGCTCATGGGGTTGTGTAAGAAGAATCGGTTATCGTTCAGATGA
This sequence comes from Miscanthus lutarioriparius, assembly GCA_904845875.1. Taxonomy (NCBI): domain Eukaryota; kingdom Viridiplantae; phylum Streptophyta; class Magnoliopsida; order Poales; family Poaceae; genus Miscanthus; species Miscanthus lutarioriparius. Next base: position 43,803,157 of record CAJGYO010000013.1, read on the forward strand.
ATATCATTCTTTAAACAAATATTGGTCAGTGGCAATAAGATATCAACAATAATTAGTTTGTACTAAGCCAATGACTTCAAGTAATAGAACCCCCTTTTATAAAAGAAACAGTTCATCATCATTCAACCATTTAATAGAGGTAAATCTAATGAACATATTAGATCTCATCTATCGCTATGACCAGTGGGGCATGCAGCCGAATCATGCAAGCCGTAGAAACAACAATAGACTCGACGACCCTAACTTATTACTAATATCAGTGGGGCATGAGGCAGAATCATGCAGGCCATAATACAATAATAAGAGTATGAGGCTAACACATCTTTCAACCTATCGCTGCTTCAATGATCTCGTGATGTGAACTGTTCGTGAAAGCGCTTGATATCGGCGAAACAGTCGATTCAAGCATAGCGCACAGTTAAGGTCATGTCCTCTCAGGAACCGATCTATTAAATAACGATCCCCACTCCATGGTGTTAACAGTGGGGTGTGAGGCAGAATCACATAGGCCATGATAACGGGCCATGGAACAGTTTTCGCTAGCCAATAGATCTACTCAAAATCAAACATGCCTTAACCGCACGCTATGCACGATCAAGATTGATATAAAACAACCGATAAAACATAACTCATCGTTTAAAGTGCAGGTTAGATCAGTTTAGATTAACAAACGATGGGTTAAAAAGGATATAAGGCCGATCTAGATCAATCTCAATCGGACGAAGTGATATTATTGTAATTAAATAAATAATGGAAGCAATAAGCAATATCGGTAACTTAATGAATCTATCCGATGGAACGCCACTCTTAGATAGAGCCAGTAACTTGACCTTAATCTAGTTCGAGCAGTGGAGGTCGACAAAATCGATGCAGCCATACATGAACTAGACAAGAGTCGATAACTAACTTATACCAGAGTCATAGTGGAGGTCAACCGGATCGATGCAGTCGTACGAATAGAGGTATAAGCCATGACGGTACTTACAGACAAGTAGTGGAGGTCAACCGGATCGATGCAGCCGTACTTACTGAAGAACTCGCCGAGATCTACTCTACTCCTACTCCTAAGGGGTGGCCGGAGCCAAAAAAAGTAAATAACTAGTATTTGATTGATGTGTGTTTTTTACAATAACTGGGTCCGATATTTATACCTGGAGTCTAATCATGAATCCTGCTCGATCATGATTCGTTACAATCTTTGGCATAAAGGAAAACATTCCTAATTTAAGATAACTTGGACCCTAATCTTTCGCTTTTTGTAGAGTCCGCTATGTAGTTTCCTGGCGCCAACCGTAGCTCCTCATCGCTATCCGCTGACGTCATCCAAGAGATCTGATTCCAGAGTCGTATCCGAATCAGCTGATATCGATCTTTATGCAATCGATTTCTTGTTTGGCACAACTTTGGAAGCCTATGAGTTCCTGCGTTCTTCTCCCAAATTTTGGTGTAAACAGACACTCCTTTTCGATGCCTCGTCTCTTGCCATGGCGTGTGGATTGGAAGGAGTAGACCACCTCCCTTCTCTTCTCTCCCTGTTCCACCCTCTCTTGGTTCTCGTCAATTATAATGGCGTATGGATTGAGAGAGACAGGAACTGCTTCTTTTCCCCTTAGCCCGCTCTATTTGATCCCGTCCTTAACAATGATGATCGGATCAAAGGCCGGACTACCACTGCTAGTTAGCGAAGCTTCGACCCAATCGACCATTAGAGTGCCATCTCTACTGAGGATGAGACATAGACGTGCCTAGCTGACTTTCTCCCTCGTCCATTTTTAGCCCGAGGAAAACGAACTTGCTTCGTGAGGGCTAGCCTTGTTCTTCCATGGTGTTTGCTTAAGTAGAGCTAGGGTGTAGGCCATTTTACTTGAAGTCGTACAGGTCGACAAGATCAGCCGGGGAAGTACTGGCTAGGCTGTAGCTTGAACTTTTGCTTAACAAACAACCACTCCAGTTTTTAAGCCTAGGGATCAGAAATCCTCCACTAGGGCTAAGTCTTTTCCCTCAGTGTTTCTTTTGGTGTTATTTGATGTTCCTGTGTGTTGTTGCCTCCTTTTTCGTAGTCCTTCTTGGTTAGTGGTTGATTGCTCGTTTGCCTTGTTTGTCGTACGAATGAGGTAGTTGCACTAGGAAGTGACGTTGATTGGGCCAGAAACCGTTGGAGGAAGGACATGCGAACGATAGCAGGACTTGGAATAGAACAACTATGAGTACACTGAGGATCTCGGAGATGATCAGTCAACATGTGCCACATACCACCCAACCTCATAGAATCCTATTAGGCATGCAATAATGTAGCTGCTAGTGCTTTACTTTTATGCAAATAAACTGTGATAGGTTGCATGGTAGAATTGCTTGAAGTCAATACCTTGACACAACATTTACCCCTGCACACCCACTGTTAGCCTAGATGCTCGCTTACTACTTAATGCTTACTTCTACTACGCATTATATCTGTGATGTGATGCTCGGTGGAGGATTGTTTGTGAGTGGCTAAGGCACATGGTGCCGCTAAAACTGGTGATAACTTGGGGAGATCTTGGCGTGTGTCTTGGGTGTGTGGTGAGGGTTGCATCGACCGGAGAGGATTCTACGATGAGTCTTTGGATGAGTCTTGCCAGGGGGATGCGACCTGGGCATTTCCTATGAGAGGTACCTATGGTAGGTACATGTGTGAGGAGTATATTCCAAGGAGGCGACTCTTTGGGATGGAGGTGCCGTCGAGGCATGGGGTGTTGGTTATCCCCTTTGAGAAGATATCTTGTTCGGTCCCCCTAAGGACTGGTATGTCGAGAGAACCAGATCATAGGACCCTACGTGCACGCCACTTGTCCCTGAATGGGCGGGGGACGGATGCTGACCAGCTAGGATGATGCCACTACTGCTAGGTTGGAACTGGATAGTGTAGGGAGGTACAAGCGTATGGCCGACACCCTCCTAAGACAGCATAGTGACCTCTGGGGCCCGGTACTACGCCTCACAGTCTCAGCGTTTTGGTGGACTCCGGGGTGGCCCAGGGCTAAGTGGTAGGGTGGCATCGCACCTGTTGGAAGATAGCCCTAGTATTAGCCTAGGTGGGGCACCGCCGATGATGGTGATCTTGTTGTTCTAGGTGTACATGCTCTATAGAGTTGATCGATCTATACGTATAGCCACGTCCTTAGTTATGTACATTCCTATGACCTATGCTTCCCTTGATTAGTGAGTGGAGTCCTTTTTTCTTCTTCCCCCTGGGTTTGGTGTTGGTTTTTGGCTTTGGCCGTTGAGGCAAGGCACGAGAGGGAGGCATCCTTGCCGCTAGAGAGTGAGAGTGTGGTGAGATGTGTGTGATGAGATGGGTGAACGTGTGAATGAGATGGGTTAAAACTTGATGAGCTATTATAATATATTGATGAAAACTTGCATAGGAAAGCTACATCCATAAATAGGGCTTTTGCTCTACCCTTGCATTCCACTTACCACAAAGCAAAGCAAAGCATAGGGTGGGAGCCAGTGGCCTGTACAACTCATACTGAAAGATATTTGGCAGGTTTGTATGTCATCTACGACGACGACAAACGGAGGATAGAAGTATTAGATGGTCTCGTTCCTATGCTCAAGTTTGGTTGAGGAGATGAAGTCTATGCTCGCTGACCTTCTACGCAGACTCTGATGATTGCTTGTGAAGGAGGAGCCTTCACCCATCGATGCACCATATCTACTCTGATTTGTGTGTGTTTCCGCTAGTATGCATTGTACTTAGGTGTGATATCAAGTGTTGTAATACCTTGTAAACTTGTAATTTCTCGATGTATGAACTATGGTATCGACTGAATAATGATAATGTGACAGCTTGGTCTTCCTAGACAACCACATTATGATGTAATCTGTGAATTTCTCTTCGAGGAAATCATGGATTGTTTTAATAACCTTCGATGTGGTTGACATGCTATACAACTACAATGCAATCTTTGGCTGAGGGGTCACAAATATCTTCAGCGCGGTCCTCCACCGAGGATATCTCTAAATGAAGCTACCCTCCACCAAGGGCGTTATCGCAATATACGGCGACCAAGACCTCGCTCAAGCAGTAGAGAAAACAGCCACTCCAGGATAGAAAAATGTACACAACCTCAACAAGGAAAAGCCAGAGAACAATGAACCTTCGCTCGACAAGCTGGAATAGCAAATCCAGGCGAAGCCAGCAGAAGAAACCAAGAAAGTACCATTGTTCGAAGGCAACACTAGCAAGCAAGTCATCATCTCCGCCTTGCTGGACGAGAAAACTGAGAGTGAGCTCATCAACTTCTTGCGCGATAACAACAACATCTTCGCATGGTCAGCCAAAGACCTTCGCCGAGTAGACAGATCTATCATTGAGCACAATCTAGAAGTAAACAAAAACCTCCCCTCAGTAAAACAAAAGCTTCGCAAAATGTTAGAAGAAAGAAAGCAAGTGGCAAAAGCGGAGGTCCAACACCTGCTAGACGCGGGGGTCATCCAACCAGTCAAATACCCAACCTAGCTATCTAATGTTGTGCTCATAAAAAAGAAAAAGGGCAAATGAAGAATGTGTCTCAATTTCATGATCCTAAATAAAGCTTCTCCCAATGACGATTTTCCTTTGCCAAGAATAAGCACCCTTGTCGACTCAGCCGCAGGATGCGAACTCTTGTCACTCCTCGACTGCTTCTCAAGCTACCATCAGATCTGGATGAACCAGGAAGATGAGGAAAAGACAAGTTTCATCATCCCTTTTGGGACATACTATTTTAGAAGAATGGCAGAGGGATTACACAATGTAGGGTCAACCTTTGCTTGCATGACAGCGAAGGTATTCAAAGAAGACAAGACAATATTAGCCTATGTGGATGACAACATCATACAAAGTAACCTCAAACAAGATCACATCAAAGACCTCTGCAGGGCATTCAGCAACCTCCGCAATGCTGGCCTCAAGCTTAACCCTGAGAAGTGCATATTTGGCGTCAGTAAGGGAAAGTTGCTCGGCTGTCTCATCTCAGCAAGGGGAATCGATGCCAACCTAGAAAAAATCGATGCAATCTTCAATATGGAACCTCCAACATCCAAAAAGCTGGCATAGAGTCTCGCTACTCTAAATAGATTCATCTCAAGATCAGTGGAGTGTTGGCTCCCATTCTTTGAAGTCTTGAAAAACACAGACCCATTCAGCTAGGGACCTAACCAACAAAAGGCCTTCGAAGACTTGAAGGTCTACCTGCACAACCTTACAACCCTCACCAGCCCCCAACCCGATGAACCACTTGTTCTTTATGTGGCAGCCTCGCCCCATGCCATCAATGCCATGCTAATAAGAGAAAAGCAAGAGGAGCACCAGAAGAAACAACTACCAGTCTATTATGTATCCAAAACCCTCAACGGTGCCAGAAAATTCTACACGGAAATGGAGAAGGTGGCCTATGGCCTCCAAAAAACTCAAGCACTATTTTCAAGTGCATAAGATTCGCATACCCTCGAGCTTCCTACTTGACAACATTTTCAAGAACCCAGAAGCAATAGGGAAAATCGGAAAGTGGGCAACATAAATTAATGACTATGCAATTGAGTTCATCGGTAGAAACACAATCAAATCTCAATCCCTCACAGACTTTATCGCAGATTGGACACCTGACACACACAACACAACAGAGGTCTCAGAACCAATCTAGATAGTGCACACAGACAGGGCTTGGGGGTCAGCAGGAGCTGGAAATCATAGCAATACTAACCTCACCGTCTGGCATCAAACTCGGATACGCAGCAAGGCTTGAGTTCCAATGTACCAACAATATCACAGAATACGAAGCAATCATCCTAGCCCTATCAAAGCTTCACGCACTCTCAGCGAGGCGTGCTGTAATCAAAATAGACTCCCAGGTCATCTTAGGCCACATTGAGAAAAGTTTCAAAGCCAAAGAGCCCGAGCTACAAAAATACCTACCCACAGTCCGCAAAATCGAAGGTTTCTTCGTAGGAATCACAACTAAACCGATCCATAGATCAGAAAATAGCGAGGCTGATCAACTAGCAAAAGCTATTACACAAGGCATCACCTTACCCTTGGACATTTTATGAGATCATTAACCAACCCTCAGTAGAAATGAACATCAAAGCACCAAAGCTTATCAATGCAATACACAGCGAAGATTGGAGGGCACCCATCGTCACCTACCTCAAAGGCTACCATGAACCAGAAACCAAAGAGGAAGAAAAGAGGATGCGGCAGAGGGCGCGGGGTACAAAATCATCAATGATGAGTTGTACAAAGCCAGCATAGTAGCCCCACTGCTCAAGTGTGTCACAATCAGTGAGGTAGCCCCATGAGCTCGAGCCTTAACTTGGCGATGCGACCGGTGGACTCTCGATTGTTGATGACGTCCCCCGAGCTGCTAGAGGATACAACCACCATAGGGTGGCTGTCGAAGTAATGCTGGAGCTTGCACTTGGTGATGAGGACAGCGTAGAGGACCTCGCTAACAAAATACACCGGCCGCTGAACCTTGAGGGTGTGGCCTTCCTCTTCACGTTCTACTACCAGCGCTGCACTGACGGTGTGCGGGGTGGCAGCCATGTACAGGAGTAGAGTCTCCCCCTCGATGGGGGAGGTTAGGACCGGAGGCCTGGTCAGGAAGTCCTTTAGCCTCGTAAGCATGTCCTGGGCTTCCTACGTCTACTCAATGCGCTCAGATTTCTTAAGGAGTTTGTACAATAGCATACATCGTTTCCCAAGGCAGGATATGACACGACTGAGTGCCACCAAGCACCCAGTGAGCCTTTGGGCTCCCTTCAAGTTCTTGATCAGCTCCATGTCCATGATCGTGGAGATCTTCTCGGGGTTGATTTCAATGCCACGCTCAGAGACGATGAAGCCTAGAAGTTTCCCGGTAGGGACTCCAAACATGCACTTGCCCGGGTTGAGCTTGATGTGGTTGACCTGGAGGTTGGAGAAGGTCTCCTCCAGGTCATTGATCAGTCGCATGGCTGTGCGGGTCTTGACGACAATGTCATCGACATAGACCTCTAGGTTGCGGTTGATCTGCTCCCTAAAACACTTTTGCATGCACCGCTGGAAGGTGGCCCCAACGTTCCAGAGGCCAAAGGGCATGGAAGTGTAACAGAAGGCACCGAATGCGGTGATGAACAAAGTGGCCAGCTGATCGGAAGGGTCCATCGCGATCTGGTGGTACTCGGAGTACGCGTCTAGAAAGTAAACGGCCTCACAGCCGGCGGTGGAATCAACGCCTGGTCAATTCGAGGAAGGCGAAATGGCTCTTTTGGACAGACATTGTTGAGGCTGGTGTAGTCGATGCACATTCTCCATTTCTCGTTCTTCTTCTTGACCAAGACCAGGTTGGCTAGCCAATCAAGGTGCTAGACCTCCCTGATGAAGCCGGTAGCCAGGAGCCTGGCGAGCTCCTCTCCAATCGCCTTGCGCTTCTCTTCGTCGAAGCGGTGGAGGCGCTGTTGCACCGGCTTGCCGTCGGACTGGATATTAAAACGGTGCTCGGTGATCCCACAGGGGATGCCGGGCATGTCAGAGTGCTTCCACACGAAGATGTCAGCATTGTCGCATAGGAACTCAGTGAGGGCCGCTTCCATGTCCAGGGACATGTCGGCGCCTATAGAGTTGTTTCTCTAGGTCTTGAGGATGGATCTAGACCATATTGGTGTCGTCGGCCGAGCGGAAGGCCTTCGCTGGGTCCCCCTTTGTGCTGTGAGGGCTCTTCTCCCGGTTGATGTTGGATCCGAGCGGAGTTGGCAGTGGTGACGTCGGCCACGGCGAGGGTGGCGCCTTCTTGCTCGCAAAGGTACACATCGGTCGTAGAGGGGGCCACTACGATGACCCCCTGTTGGTCGGGCATCTTGAGCTTCAGGCAACCATAATGTAGGATGGCCATGAACTTAGCATAGCATGGCCACGCCAGCAAAGTGTGGTAGGGGCTGGCGAAGTCAAGCACTTGCTTTTGAAAGTTGGAGGGTCCCCAGAATGTGACAAGGAGCTAGATGCTTTTGAGAGGAGTGGACTGAATCCCAGAGATGCCCCCGAAAGAAGGGGGCTCTGCTAGGGCGGAGACTTGCCCTCTGGATCCCCATGTGGTCGAGGGTGTCGTCATAGAGGATGTTCAGGCCGCTCCCACCATCCATCAGCACTTTTGTGAGGTGCACCCATCCGACAATTGGGCTGATGACAAGCGGGAAATAGCCGGGTTGGGGACGTGCCTGGGGGAAGTCTTGGTGACCAAAGGTGATGGGCACCTCCGACCAGTGAAGGCGCTGTTGAGGCACCCTATTCACCACGTTGACCCCCCGCAGCAGGACTCTAGAGGGCCACAGGGGCGGTAAAGTCGGTCCTCTCCCAAAGATCATGGGGCAGAGTCGCACTACGTCAGGGGTGAGCTCCCCCACAACCCGCCCTCCTACGGGCGGGGGAGCACCCATTCGCGGTGCTCTGGAGACATCACAGGGCTCCCTAGCCAACCGGTGGCAGATGCCTGGCGGACCAGGCACCGCCAGCCTTGGTAGGCCTGAGGGAGTGAAGGGGGATCTCCCATGCCCCTTAGGAGAGCCCAACCTGGGCGCAGGGTGTTGTCCCTACCGTGCCCGGTAGATCCACGGCGGACCTAACGGGTCGGGGCCCCAAGATCTATTCCCGGGGGGCCCGGTGGTGGGGGCGGCGCCGGGAACTCGCTGTCTGCCGGCGCAACCCCGTTGAGCAGGTGAAGCTCACCATAGCAGTCAGCGACATAGGCTGGGCTCCCAAAGTTGAGGACCTAGCCTAGAGCGAAGGTGTCGGCCATGACAAAAAACTCACTAGGGAAGCAGCCACCGCCGTCTAGGGCGGTGTCGCTTGCTCAGCGACGAGGTGGGTGGCTCCGGCCATCGTAGAGCCTGAATCACACTTGACGCTGCCCCCTACCTGGCGTGCTAGCTGTCCCGGGGTCGGAACCACGGCAAGCATAGTTGTTCGAGTCGGTGTTAGAGTACAAGTCTCCGGTGGCTCGGGTGGACTAAAAAACACAAGAATCACAGAGAGGACGCAGTGGTTTATTCTGGTTCGGGCCAATCGATGCCCTATGTCCATCAGCTGATGATCCTTATACTCAGAAGCACCCAAAATTAGGGGGTTACAACAGAGTGTAGAGAGAAATTTGGTAGGGGGTTAGCTTGATGCTAATCCTGAGGTTGCGTCATTGTCGGTGGAGTCTTCCCCTCGTCGGAGAGGAGGAAGACGATGGGATGCGATGGAGGAGCTATCGGTGCCCCTCTCCTGGTTGCCCTGCTCTTGGTGTTGAGTAGGAGCAGATGGAATGGAATGGAATGTCTTGGGTTTGATCCTCCCCCTTGGTCCGACCTTATCCCTTACATAACAAGATAAGTCGGGTACATGGCGGTTTGGGGAGATGAGTCTATGGTCTACATGCGCCAGAGTCCAGGAGGGTATTGCAGCGGCGCTCTGTGGACCATGGTGGTGTCGTGGAGCCAAAGAAACCTTGGGTGCCGTCCGGCTGCTCTGCTTTGACACTCTGCGTGTCAGGCTATGTCGGCTTGGACCGGCGTCCCCTAGGTGGACCTTCTGGAGTCTTCTTGGTGGCGATGGAGATCGGCTCCAGACGCTGACGTGTGGGCCTAGGAGCTGCCCAGCCCCTGGAGGTCATGGCAAGCTTGTTTTCTTGTGTCATGCCCCACACATGACCTTGTGGCGGAAGTGGTCGGCAAGGCCACGCCCAGAGCGCGACGTCTGGGAGCCCCTGAGCCCCGATGGCCCGGGGCTTATCTTCTTGTGCCCGAGCCTTGGCTGGCGTTACAAGCCGGGCAGGAGCCAAGGCTCGAGCTCGAGCATGTCATCTTTCAGGAGCCTTAGGCCCGGGCGAGCCCTCGAGCCCTATGCGGGGGCTACACCATGCCCAGGCTCGGTCAGGTTTTTTTGTCGGAGGGTGTGTGCGAGCGTACCCGATGGGTATAGCCCCTGAGCCCCCAGGTGATGCTGGAAGGGTTGATCGGGGGGTCGCTTCGGTTGAGAACCAATGATCCCGAGGCTTAACATACCTATACGTTAGGATCTCATCACCTGGACACTCAAACAACAAGACCAGGGGCGTTCAACCTGCAAGACAGCGAGAGTAACCAGCTCCCTCACACATGGAACATCGATGATCTTCGCAAATATTACCCTTAGTGGCGCCTTAGCGCGCGCTCGCACTATGTAATTTTCCTTTCCTATTCGAATATCTAAAAACTTGGCACTTTACTCTTTTTCGTTGCGAAGAGGCGCAAGGTTTTTTAACGAGTCAGTCGCTATCCCCTCTATTGTAATATCTATTCCCCCAAGATTCAACCTCCACCGAAACGGGTGGCCCAAGGTCGACCCACCCTCATCGCCCTAAAATCTAGGTGAAAGATTTGTACCAAATAGGGCTCCTTTGCTCAATCCCTCGCTCGGTACAAAACATTCGACAAGCACTCACAAAAGCAAACCCCACCTGCCCTTAAGAAAAAAGGATAGGTGCAGAGGTCAAAACACGTGAGTAGCCTCGCAAGTCATGCTAGGGGCTCACGAAGCAAACCCCCACCTGCCCTTAAGGGAAAAGGACAGGCGCAGAGGTCAAAACATGTGAGCACCCTCGCAAGTCATTCTAGGGGTTCACGAAGCAAACCCCACCTACCCTTAAGGAAAAAGGACAGGCACGGAGGTCAAAATAAGTGAGCACCCTAGCAAATCATGCTAGAGGCTCACGAAGCAAACCCTACCTGACTGGCACGAAGGTCAAAACAAGTGAGCACTCTCACAAGTCACGCTAGGGGCTCATAAAGCAAACGCCACATGTCCTTAAAACAAGGGACAGGCGCGGAGGTCAAAACAAGAGGGCACCCTTGCAACTCATGCCTAGGGTTCACAAAGAAGAACCCATAGGTCAGAGCAAATCATGAAACAAGCATTTACTCCTCACCCACTCCCCAGCAGTCAAGAAGTTACATCCAATAAATGCAATCAACACGCCAACCACCAAGCACCGGAACCCGAATCGACCAAAATTAAACACACCAACAAAGGCGCAATTACCCATATGCGCACATTAACTCCCACACCCATGTCAATCTCCATAGCCCGATTCCCCTATAAATACGACCCCAAACCCACCCCAAAAACCCATCAGGAACATTAGCATCAAACCTCCACACCAGAGCCCCCACGCAAAAATGCCTCCCAAACCACGAAACCCCACAACAGGAAAGCCTCGCCCAAAAAGCCACTAGATCCAACCCTCGACCAAACAACCCAGGGTACCACAAGAACATATGTAATGTTAGGGACAGCTAGAGCAACCTCATCCGCAAACCTGCTCAAAGCAGTCCCAAAGCCCAAAGCACTTGGGGATACCACAAGAAAAACATAACACCCCCCGAGTGCCCCCTCGCCACCGCTCTCAAGCCACCATGTGAAGGGATTGCCAACACCTGCCACTAGAAGCTGGCCAGCGCCAAATGGCACCCTCGAGCGACAACAAGAGCTGCAAAGCTTACATATATCTAGCAACACTCGACCGAGGGTCAGGGAAGATCAACATCGATAAGAGCTTCGGCGCCAACCATGCATACCTCAAGGGGAGGGGTCTCAATCCCACTCTGCAAAAAGTTGGCGGCTAGCCGCACGCTAATGAAGCTTCGCTAGGAACTAGAGCATGAAGGCGCTCGAGGAGAAATTCATGCTCTAAGCTCACAACCATGGCTGGACCAAACTACACAAGAAGGAAACGCGGCTATCGAAGACAGCATCAACGGGGACCTCCTTCGCCAAGGCAAAGCGAAGATCACCAAGGTTAAGATCACCAAGGTTCATCATCAATCGGTGAGCGAACTTCTGAAGGTCACTTCATCTTCCACTAGGACTGTCATCTCAAGGCCTAGCTCCAACAAACCCTCAACGTGGAAGGAACTCGATCTATATCGGCAATCAGATACTTAGAACTAACGCAGCTTTGTAACCGTCGACATCAGAAATAAAGTCAAATTTTACTTATCTCATTTCATTTTGCATCTCTCATAGGCTCATTAAGTTTGCATTAAGTTTCAAAGGAAAAACGAGCTTGCCTGTTGCCTAAAGAAAAAGGGGCGTCGTTGTGCGTTAAATTTCAAAGCAAAAACGAGCGAGCCTCGCCTAAAGAAAAAGGGGCATCGCTGCGTGTTAAGTTTCAGAGCAAAAATGAGCGAGCCTCGCCTAAAGAAAAAGGGGGTGTTGCTGCGCGTTAAGCTTCAAAGCAAAAAATGAGTGAGCCTCGCTCAAAGAACAAGGGGGCGTTGCTACGTGTTAAGTTTCAAAGCAAAAACAAGCGAGCCTCACCTAAAGAAAAAGGGGGCATCACTGCGCGTTAAGTTTCAAAGCAAAAATGAGCGAGCCTTGCCTAAAGAAAAAGAGGGCGTCGCTGCGCATTAAGCTTCAAAGCAAAAAACGAGTGAGCCTCGCCTAAAGAAAAAGGGGGCGTCGCTGCGCGCCAAAATGTAAAACACAGAACGAATGAGCCTAGCATCAACGAGCAACGAAGCGATGATGCAAGCCTTACCATAGTAACAGAACAAGAACCGTCCAACTTCAAGCCCAATAACAAACACTCGTTGCAACCATACAAACCCTCGATTTGGTCCTCAACAGTATCACGATTACAGCAACCACAGCAAAAACAACACCAACACTACAACACATAAAGCCGCCCCTCGGTGGCGGTATTCCCAAACATCAGGCGCATCCTCCTCGAAGCACACTTCGCACGTGATCTCCCTAGCCATCTCAGAGACAATATCCTCAAGTACACTTTCCACTAGCTCACCCGCCACACCCTCCACAAACTCAACCACATCATCCACCACAACTTGTAAACCTCCGCAAGCTTCAAGCCCTCGACTTTCTACAATCGCCCCCTAGAGAACAGGAGCTGCTCGAACTATGGGCAGATCCCCTTCCAAAATCCTCACCCGGTACATATGCCGATGATCACGCTCATCAAGCTCCAAAGGTTCTGGCTTAGGTACTTTCAGGTTACCCTCGCCATCCAAACTCAAATGCCCTCGCCCAAAAAGGTAGTCTATCGTATCATCATCGTCGACTACCCCCAAAACTGACCTCGAACCAAAAATCAGCTGTTCCGACTGGCAATCCGTGAGGTCAGCATTCTGCCAAAACCTACATGAGTCCTGATCCTTCCTGTCATAAACACCCACCTTCACCCACCAAAATCGATCAAACATCAAAGACAGAAACTTGGACTTGGCATGTGCCCAAGACGCACCAGAGATAAAAACATCCTGATGATTCATCATCAAGGACAAAATATCCAACACCTCATGCGCAGGCCCCACAGGAACCTAAGCGATGAAGGCAAAAGTTAATCTTCCAACCAAAAATGCACCCCGCACAAGAGCACATTAACCGTATCCCCGTAGTCTTTCCAACATCTACGACGCACACACGTGTCAAACTTGCTCAGTAGTATCAACATCCATGGCCATCGCAGCTTGCGAACCATCTTGATGTTCACCTTCAACACCTCGGCTCCAACCATCACCGCCATGACCCACATCAACACCAGCTATGCTCGCTGAAGCCTCGCCCACAGTAGATAATGCGGGTCTCGCGCTTGTGGAAGAGGTGCCAGCATCGCCGGCTCCGGTTGCCATCGGCGAAGGGTCCCAAGGTTGATTCAGCTGACAAAACACGAAAACATAAGTCAAAATCACTTCAAAGTTACAATAAAAACCACAATGACATGAAACCAAATCCCTCACCTCCTGAGTGCCCACAATAGCCTCGCCAAAAGCAAGAGCTCGGCCTCCGCCTTCCATCCAGAATTTCTTTAGAAAACGCGCACATACATTTTTGCAAGCTCGATCCTCAGCAGCCCCTCGCACTTCCTCAACACTTGGAAAGTTATGGTTAATGCGATCCACCCTCTTAAGATGGTCGCAACAAGCAACTTGAAAAGACCGCGCCACAGCGAGGGTAGGGTCATAAGTACCAAAATCCAAAACACTATCTAGCAATGAAATCAGCTGGCCAACCTCCACCTTAAGCCACGCCGAAAACACCGCATGATTAGCATCTAGCAATTCTTCACACGGCTCTGAGCCAGCTTCAGCAAAAACAACAACCAAAGCAACCTTCGCTTCTCGCATAAAAGTGAGCAAGGCAGCAAGAGAGTCCTCCAGCTTCTGGCCATTCGTTTTTGCCAACTCCTCAGCCTTCTTACGAGAGTCCTCAGCCTCCTTCAACTTCTCGCCTTTGTCCTTCAGCTCCGTGCGAAAGTCAATGTTACGGTTTAATAGTCCTTGTGCCTCATCTACCATGCCCTTATTCTTCGTGATCGTGGCCTCCAGAGACTCAATTTGTGCCTTCCACTCCTTACTAGTAGTAGCTAACCCTTCCTTTGACTTCTGAAGCTTTTCAACCCGCTCAAGCAGCTTAGTTTCAACACATGGCACCGGCAAGCGGCTCGGGCGAGCATAATTGCCCTCACACCGATCACCTCCAAGCCCTTGGTCAAGTGATCGACCGACTCATTGCTCAACAGAAGCTCCACCTCGGGCATGCAAATCCGACGGTACACGCCAGCCATAAACCGGCGCTCCTCCCCAGTCCCAACCAAACGATAACCACGAAGGTCCAGGCTGGTAAACAACTCAGTATCAGGCTCGTTGGAGCCACAGGCAATAGCAAAATGCCTCAAACTACCGCGATCAGCATCGCTTAGAGGCCGCTTCACAACAAAACCCTCATACTTATCAGTAGGGACATCGCGACCCTCGCGCATGATATGAATGCGATGGCGATGAGGCATCGCAGTAGCATCCTCAGCACGAGAGACAACTTCTCGGTCTACTCCAGCCAAACCACCCTCTAATCCAAGCTCCGCCAAATCCACCGTGCGAGGGTTTCGAGAATCCTCTACATCTGCATCCTCATCTTCATCATCATCGTCACCTCCACTATCACCTGAATCGCTGCTCCCACTGGAGGAACCCGACCCACTACCCTTATGGTCTCCTGAGCCCTCGCCATTACCCTTCTCCTCATCATCCTCCTCACCCTCATCATCGGAAATCACTTGCAAAATAGGCAAGTCAGTGAGGGTTGGCACCTTCCAAGCCTAACGAGCTCCTCCAACCGCACTCGGCTTAAACACTGGCACAACCGCCGATTCTGGCTTCGCGGCCACGGTCGAAGAGGAAATAGATGAGGCGAGGACCTTCACTGCCGTAACTCTCGCAACCTTTAGTGTTCCAGTGTGCCCTTGACCGCGTCCACCTCGCCAGTACGCACCAGTAGGCTTACCACTCACCTCAGATCTCTTCCTCTTCTTGCTACCCTCAGCCTCTGAGAGCTCCGCCTGCGGCTAATCCGGATCTGTTAACCCAAGCAAATCGAAAGCCCAGTTAACAAGATGGCAGTCGGCCAGGGCAGCCCGTATCACTTTGATCTCGATGTTACCAAGAGCACCGACAAAGCTCCTTAGTCACCACCGCTACCTCCTTGTAGACAGCCTTGATCCCCGCCACCGAAGAACTGCTCTTCTAAAGTACCCTCGACCAAGCTTGCTTAACGTCGATACCAAGACCCTTCAGACCATGATCCTAGTACCTCTCATCATCCTTAACTCGAACCAGGACTGGTTAGCCCTCAGAGGTAGCACCTTCGAGCAGAGAAACTCCTCAACCAGGTCTCGAGCACATTGGTGACACGACAGAGCCCTGAGTGCATCCACAACAGCAATGCAACCATCGGTCATGATAGCCTCGAAGTAACATTATCGAAGCCTCGACAACTTCCCACAGAGGCTTGGTTTGCTCTCAAGTTTCATATAAAACCAGTTCTCAGTCCAAGACGAGGCCCACTTGTTCTTCTGCGCCTGAACCAAAACTTCCACCCCATGACGATAAACAAAAGTATAAACACCGTACTGCCCTAGAACAGTCTTCCCGTCGACAGTCATCTTGCGAGGCTGCGGATGAACCCGGTGGAGGCGTATGAAACCCTCAAGATCCGGCTCCATCCCTTGAGACTTGCAACCCTAAACGTAAATGTTAAGCTTCACAAAGCTAGAGGGATTTAACTGATGAAACTTCAGATTGAACCTCTTCAAGACCCCAACCACAAAGGGATGTGGCGGAAAACCTCAACCCCGCCACGAAGAATTCTTTGAAAACGACAACCTCGTCATCTTGAGGGTTAGGGACAACCTCTCCCTCCGACCGCCTCGCCAGCTTGCGGGGGAACCATCCCATCTTCGTGAACTCGTCCAACTCTTTCAAAGTGACCCTCGTAGGGCCAAACTCGAAGCTCACAGCCACATCTGCTGCAGAGTCAATGGCCTCGGAGTTGTCAATAGGCCTGGCTGTCTTCTTCACGCGAGCCATCACGCTACAAAATGAAAAACAAAAGAAAATCAACACTAGAAACATAAGGGAACGAGTCTTAAAATAACAAACAACTAGCACTCACCCAAGAGTCAAAAGGGAAGCGACTAAAAACCAAGCAAACAAAAAACCTTCGCCCAAGACGCCAACCTTCGCTCTAGTGCAACCCTTGCTCGACGGAAACAACGACAGCAACTGGCCAGCAAGCAAGAGACAAAACATCGAAAACCCTAAACCTAACACAAGTATTTATAGGCACCTAGCACCTGCACCAAAGGAAGGTGGGCGTCTCATATCCCGACAAAACAGGAACCAGGCGGGCGCCGCAAATCTCGAGAAAATAGGGAACAACCTTCGACAATCGCGTGTCACATCAAACCGTACACCAAGCCCAAAAACGCTAAAGCCCAGCATTGGTCGAGCACAATGGGGGCGTCGCTGGGCCAGGCCGCAGGCTAAGTACCCTCGCCTAGCCCCCCTCAAGTTTCAACGTTGCTCCGACCCATCATGCTGGGCCCGACCCTTGAGGGGCTACTGTTGGGGGGAAGCTTTCCTAGCACAACTCCTACCTCGGCACTCGACCCCCTGCTGGCCTGACTAACTAGCCTCGTTGCGGGTACTCATCCCGCGCACGAGGGTTTCTACTCATCATGTTCGATCCATGTGTTCAAGTGTCACACGTGAAGGCCCGCCTCACCGAGGGATTGCGGCAAGTGAAGCGCTGACCGGTGGCGATTAGCGAACCCTCATTTGGAACGCGCGAAGGTTCGACGCCTGCCACGGGAAGGAACCATTCTGGTGACGGCGGCGGCCCCATCGAGGTGATTAGGGCCCAGAGTGGTTGGCCAAGGGAAGGAGATTACCGCCGTACCCTTGGCCGTTGCACAATAATTGCCTCCCCAGATTTAACCTTAGTGTAATTTCACCGCGACCTCAGGTATGGTCTATAAATACTCGGAGCGCTCGTGTAAGAAGTTGGATCCATCTTTTCCGAACAATTTAATGGACATTTAATCCACATTTATTCTTTGTCTTGAGCTCGGATACCCTCGCTCTCTCCCTCGCGCCCGCTCGATCAACTCCCTCCCTGTGGGAAACCCTCGGCCTCTCCCTGCGTGATTCTCAGCGAGGGTGAGAGGTTAGGAGTGACCCCACACTTCGCTTCTCTGTTGCCTATGTAAGCCAGGTGGGGCGACTACAAGAATTTCAAATATGAGGCGCAGAAGCCTTCAGCTTATTATGCTAGTACAACATCACCATTATCTAGACCTTGTAAGGGCAGCTGCTGCTGTTGCCGCAATCTCATTTCGAAGTCCTCCAAATATTCTCTACCGTTGATCTCTGTCAACCTGTAAAAGCACAAGGCATAACAGAAGGCATCAGTTAAATATGAGCTTAACGGGTTGATTGTGAATTGTGAATTGTGATTCGACATGGCAGGCAGAGCACCAATCTGAAATCTATATACATTGGCAAACACACATTTCCAGTACCTGCTAATCGTACGATCCTTGGCAAATCCTAGCTCATTGTCCACACATAGGTCAGGACCGTCACTTTTCTGTGAGCGCGAAGATCTTGGTGAAACCTTCTGTGCTTCAGCAACAGTCACGATATTCTCAAATAGATCTATCGGTCCAGCCTCGGCTGTACATAACAACCTTTGCTTTGTTCTCATACATAACCTAAAAAATCATTCATTATTTGAAGATAAGTACATGTAGTAGGCTGCAATATGCAAAATCTATTGGTGGAGAGGGGAAATGCATTTTTGTTGTTTATACTCAAGTATAATTTTGAAGTATGACAGACTACTGCATGTAATGAGATCTAGTCTATGATAAAACCTCCTTATACCAACACTGAATGTTAGTTTTGAGGTGTCTTTAGTTGAAATATAGAAAAACAAAACATTGTCTGCTCATATTGAGGCCGAGACAAACTTAAACATAATAAAATGAGACATAACAAGGATCATACATCAATCAGTGTGACGAACCGATAAGCTGATGTTCTGTTACTAGACCCAAACTTTGGAACACCATCTGTAACACCCCAGGTGTTTGTCACCAGTTAAGCAATGGGTTTCAGCTCAAACATGACATGTCGAGTGGTAATGAAGGTGTCAAGATCAAATCTACATGATGGAGCTCCAACTTAAACTTGGGCCACGCACATTTGCTTACATATGGACCCTTGTTAAGATTATGCAAGAGTAATGTTAAACATGCTTATTCCATGTACATTACATCCACATGCATCCATCTAGACCCGTGGAAAAGTTTCATGAAGTTCGGAATCAAGAAGTCGCATGAAATGATGAGCTACATTCTTGCTTGAATTGCGCTAGTAAGTGAAGGGAATTATAGGCCGTCAACCAAACCTTGCAACCTTGCCCAAATGACTCTAATTGAACTCTACAACAAAAGTCATGAAGGGTTCGTGTTGGGCGGAGGACAAGAAAATACCTCAATCGGTCTAAAACTCGGATTTAAGCTTTACCGTGATGCTACTTTGACCGGTGTTGACCAATCACTTATAGTGCTTGCATGGAGTTGCACCTTAAATAAAAGTTGAAGTTTGAGTGGAGTAGAACAAACTTTGTTTTTGGACCAAGAGCCAGATCAACTTGGAACTAAGTCAAACCGAAGCTCAAACTTGGAATCTACTGCTGTTTTCAGAGTCCGAAAATTTTGCTAAGTCTGAGTAACTGAAAACTGAATTTTCAGTTTCATGAGCCCTACTTTGCAGCTCTCTATCTTCCAATATAATCCGAGTTAGACCAAAAACCTTTAAGCAAAGTTGTAGCCCTCATATAGCTCTACAACAATTGTTACTACCGTTTGTGCCTAAACTAAACGTATTAGGAGATATGAAAGGACAAAGATGGATGTTCAGTCGCGTTTTTGAGGTAGAATTGGGATTTGAAATTGATGAACAGCAATGTCCGACCAGACCATGCAGACCATGCAGACTGCTCGCGCCGCGTGGCTCTGCCACCTTGCCGTGCACATGTAAAGGACCGGCACTCTGCCTTCTCCACTCTCTCACTCTCCCTTTCCCTTCCCTCTCCTGCTCTCTCCAGGCCGCCATTGCCTTGCGCCGCTGCCGTGTGTGCTGCCGCTTGCGCTGGCTGCGACCGTGCAGCTGCTGCCCACTGCTGGCCGAGCCAGGGCCCCGGTGCGGCCACGGCCCTCCTTCTCAACCGGCCGGCCAAGCCTCAGCGCGCTCGTCCTCGCCTAGCTACGGTCACCGGTGCGCCGCTCTACGGTCGCCTTGGGCCACTGCCGCCGCAGCCACGCCGCTGCTAGCTCCAGCCGGCCGGGCTAAGGTCACAGCCGGCCACGGCAGAGCCGGACGACCCTTGTCCTGCCCTGTCTGGCCACGCAGCCGGCCGATGCAGCCGCTGGCCGGTGCCGACGGCCGCAGCTTCCCTCTGTCTCTCGTGTGTTCGGTTTGAAGAAGACGAGGGACGTTGTGCAGCAATTCAAGAAAAGCAAAGGGTCTAAGTGCAAATCCATGACTCATGTGAATAGTGCCATAAGGACTGGTTTGTAAGTAATTTGCTGAATCTTTGGAAATTCATAGTAATTCATAGGAAATTCGTAAAATAGCAAATGAGGACTTTTTGGAATCCTTGTGAAGTTTTCTATGCAGTAGATCTATAATCTTTCATGTTTTAGTTTAAAATATTTTGCGGTAAAAATAGATTTGTGCAGTAAGGTTGTAATGCTAGTTGAATTTCTTATTTTCCATAACTGCAGATCTAGGGTTCCAAATGAAGTGAAATTTTTGTGGCATGCTACTCATATGATAGTTGATGTGTGGTAAAAATTTCATGAGTATTGGATGAAGTATGAGTGAGTTATTGGTTTATCTTGCTCTCACATGATTTCTTGCTTTAGCAACTTGTCTTTTTCATAGAGGTTGCTATACATATTCAAATGGAGTGAAATTTGTACAGTAGACTAATGAGAGGATATGTGAGCCACTGTAATTTTTGTAGAATTTATTGTATACTTTTGGTATATGTTCATTAAGTCACCTTGTTATCTAAAATAAATTAAGAAATGCATTAAAAGAATTTATTTGGCCATGGACACTAGGTTTTCTGGTGTTGTTTAGTCATGTGTGACATGTTGGTAAAGTTGGTTTTGCCTAATTATGTGTTTGCAACATAAGTTAATATTTATTTTCTTGCAAATGTGGTTTATGGACAGATCTGGGAACCTAGCAAAGTTCTTCATGCTAATGTGCTTTGTTGTGAAACGTGTTTATACAAAAGTTGTAGATAATTCATGTATCTAGCTGCTGTTAAAATTTGGTGGCATTTGGCCTTGTAGTTTGTGAGTTATGCCTGTTTAAAGTTAGGTTTTAGAAATGGCTGCTCTCTGTCAATCGTGGACCAGTTTCTGTAAATGTACAATTTCGACCTACTTAACTTGTGAATCATGCTATGCTGGTTATAGATGAAATGTAGATAATTTCATAAGCTTTCCAAAATATCTTCTTGCAAGTCATTTGGATTTGTGTAACTCCAGTTATAGCTAAATCTTGTAGCTGCTGTTTGCATGTCCAGAAATTGGCAGATTCCAATTATAGTGTTTGCTTGTATATTGTTAAGTGTGACTTATGCCTTGAATGATGATTGAGTTAGAGCACCTGAGATCTTGGAAAACTTGTGTCATGCTTGGTGTTGTCGTCTTCTTTGCCATCTTAGCATGATAGGTTGTGTGATGTTAGTTAAATAGCTATTGGTGTCTATGTCTTGCATAATCTTGTGTTTGTCTTGAATGCTTATGTGATGCATCTTGTGTTACCATTCATCACATTCATGCACATGCATCTTGCATCTCATCTAGGTGCGCTAGATGAACCACATGAAGGATGTGATATTGGAGCCGAACCCGAAGATGGTGTTTGATGGATCTATCCTGAAGATGGAAGGACTAAGCAAGTGCTAGGACCTGAGATGTCACCAGGATGGTACAAGCTAGCCCGAATCGACTTATGTCGGATCCCTGCAGCCCGGAGCATTCTAAGTCTCCCATGTTTTTACAAATATCTTGAGTATCTTTTATTGTTGATGATGCATTAAGTATAGGAATTGGTTGGAACCAATTGTTGTATTATATCCTTACCTTGTCCAGATAAAATCCTATGAATCCTAATTAAGTGTAGGATCGAATGATGCTTAGCTATGCTTAGACCGGTAGAAGTCAGGTGATTTCCTGTCACCTGCGAGATGTAGGATGAGCTCTCGTCACGGTTGGCTATAATGGCTATCATGAAAAAGAACCATGTGTTAATAATGAAAAGGAGACCGGACGGGATGATGGTAGCAGACAACAAGGCATGGAGGTCTTGGGTGTGAATCTATCCCCGTTTGTGTCGTTTAAGGACCGATACGCTGTACGTCCTCATGTCATGTTGAACGCAGCCTAACACTTAGCTGGCCGGATAAGTCGTCCGACCGCTGAAGCCTAGTAGCTCGACTCGGGCCGGGGACGCGAGCGATGGCGATTCGGAGGTAGTAAGGATGTGCGGAGAGCCATTGGCATAAGTCCAAGGCGGGTTAGAGTCCCGAACAACCTTGGCGAGTGGTTCTCTGAGAATGTTGATCTGTTCGGACTCGCAACTCTTGAATCGTACCAAAGGTGACTCGTTTGCGACCACGAGGGGGAAGCGGGTGGTTTGTGTTTAGGAATACCCCTCCGGCTGGATAGGAATCGATTGAATCGCCGCGTCTCTCCGGATAGTGAGAACTTGACTGGGCAGCGGCAACGTAGATTCACTAAATTTAAAGATATGGTTAAATGATGATGATGATGATGATGATGACAATGAGAGCCCATGAAATACGATATGGTTATTATTGTTTGCAACTTAATCAAGTGATTGATTAGTCACAGGTGCTAATATAGATGGTAGGTAATGGCTAAAAGTCACCGCTAAGTACATGTGAATAATGCTAATGGTTACTCAAGCTTTTATGCAAAAAGGTTGTCCACCAGATCCACTAAATTAAGCTATGCATGATCCTTGGTGTCATTTGTTTTGGTTTCCGGCGGGTAAGTCCGGCTGAGTACATTTCAGTACTCGGGGTTTATCCCACCATGTTGCGGTGGAGTTCTCGGCCTGTTGAAGATGGTGGCTAAATAGATCTGATGGGCTCGGTGATTCTATAGTTAATTCTCATCTATATGCTTTTGTCGGATGATGTCACTTATGCTAGCAATATATTTGGAACTTATATTAATGTAATCATTTGAAAGCTATGTTGTTTTCACTAAGCGGTTTTGAAACCCAAACTTGTACTTTTATTTGTGAAACCTTATGTAATATTATTTCCGCTGCAACCCTGTGTACGTGATGTGTATTTGCTTAATCACGCGATCTTGGTTGTGATGTTGATTTACCGAGGTCTTTCGAGACACTCGGCGGACTACCGGGTTTATATAAGTGAAAGTATGTGTGTGTCAACGTGTTAGCGGGGACAACCGTACTTGATCTTGTATAAATTGGACGGTTCTGTCACACCATCAAGTGCCAGGGTGTGAAATTTTTCTGCGCAGCAACGTTTGGTTATCAGTTAGGTTATGTCAAGAGTAAATTTCGTAATCCAAATACTAGAAATTACATTGCAGAAATATACTTACTAAAGAGTCCAAAATAATCTGCTGCGCCTAAAGGTTTATCACAAAGATTTTCAAAAGGAAAATACGCACAACTATTTGCTCCAAGGGGAACCTGCAAAGTCATGTTTAAGTAATATATAAAAAATAATGTGTTTTAGTGGGTTGCTTTTGAATGCTTCTACCATACGTCCATACTGGTAATATCCGTCCCATAATTACTTCAACAGTTTGTAGGCTGGGTTCCTCATCTCCAATTAAAGACTGGAGCCTCTGTTTCAGAAGCGTACTGTAATGTTTTCCGACGAAATAGAAACCTTGCTCAGCCTGCTCAGATATCAGTTCAAAGATATCAGATAACTAGATAAGGGAAGGAGGGAAGAAACCAAGGACTACTAGTAGCTTGCAGAAGTTGGTAACATACAGAACCCATTTGGCGATAGTCCACCGCAGATCCAATGGGGTGCACGATGCACCTTTCCTGCAATGGTCCACAAAAGTAAACACCACCATACTAGCATATTAAACTTCGATTGACAATGCAGACAAAATTGATAAATGTGAAACCACTCATACTTTAAAGGTGTCAATAAATGGCAAGAAAAGGTCCCGTTGTAAGCCACCTTCATAAAGCTTATCTGGAGCGCGGTTAGAAGTCGAAACAAGAATCTGAGCACAAGACATGTAAATAAATCCATGTCAAAAGTTGGTGTATTGATAGATAACCTGAGTAATTAGTCCCCATAAGAAAAGGGAAGAAAATAGTAGCCACATACAACGCCTTTGCTGAACAATTGTCTAAACAGCCGGTTCAGAATCATAGCATCAGCAACATCAGTTACCTGTGCAGTATAGTTGGGCTTGTTACAAACATATATATTGGGACATTGTTGGAATATATAACCTCAGAAAAGTGTACCATAAACTCTGTCAGTAGTTAGCCTAGTGTTCATGTTTTCCAGTTACCTACTATAGCTATTTACTATTCACTGTCATGTAATTTTTCAGGTTCCTTGGCAACCAAGTTGATCATGGTGCCTTGGCAACCAAGTAGGAATCATAGCATCTGCTTTATGCAGTTAGAATATGCTAAGGAGTAGGTACACCACTTGCTTATATATGCAGTGGTTAGCATCTTTTGTATTTAAGTTGTTATTGCAATTCAATACAATCCAAGCGGCCTGCTGGCCAAGCTGCCCTCTGGCAGCCCCAATTCGCCAACAATTGGTACCAGAGCTCCAGGTTGAGAGAAAGGGAAAGGCATGGCCACCTCCGCAGAGAGAGTAGCAGCCGCCGCCGCCGCCGCCGCCGCTGTTGAGTAAGCGTAAGCGCGTCTGCGCTTCGTCAGCGCAGAGGCAGCAGCATAGCGCAGCAGCCGTAGGTAGCAAAGCTTCCTCGGCAGCGCCACGGCCGCGGCTCACGTCGAGAGTTGGTGGAGGAGGATCCGCCGCGATCGCCGCCGCTTGCTCCGCGGAGGAGCCCGGGCTTGGAGCAGCAGCGACGCGGTCGCCCGATCGGGATCAGGATCGCCGCCGCGGACGGGCCAGGGGCCGCTCGCCGGTGATCCAGACCGTGTACAAGGATTTTGGCTCGAGCTCCACCCGGCCGATGCTCACCAAGTCAAATTACCATGAGTGGGCCTCGATCATGAAGCTGAAGCTCCAGGTGCGGCAACTCTGGGACACGATTGAGTACCAGGACCTGCCGTACCATGAGGACAGGCGCACGGTGGAGGCGATCATCGCTGCCGTGCCGCAGGAGATGCAGATGCCACTGTCCGAGAAGGGATCGGCCAAGGAGGCCTGGGACTCCATAGCCGCCACGCGGATCGGCGTCGATCTGGTGCGCCGCGCCACGCTCCAGTGACTCCACAGCGACTGGGAGAAGCTCGCCTTCCGTCCGGGTGAGCAGATCGAGGACTTCACCCTTCGCTTGATGGCCCTGAAGCAGCAGCTTCTTCTCCACGGCGATAACGACATCGATGAAGAGCGCGCGGTGGAGAGGCTCCTGCGCGTCGTGCCGCCGAAGTACGCCCAGCTCCGGATCACCATCGAGATGCTTCTCGACTTCCAGGACCTCACCATTGAGGAGGTGTCTGGGTGTTTGAAGACGGTGGACGACATGGAGGCGCTGCCCGCGGAACCGGCCGCCATCGGTGGTCTGCTGATAAGGGAGCAAAGCGATGGCGAGAAGAGAGGAGGAGGCTGCCGCTTCGCGTTAGGGGCAAGGAACCGCGACGTCGTCCACGCGGCGGCAAGAAGAAGTAGCAGGAAGGGCAATAGCGGCGGAGGAGGAGAGAGGCGGTGGCGACGATCGCGGGCGGACGATTTACACACCTACCTCAACTGTGGTGATCGCGCCCTCTGGCGCGAATCGCCGCCACCGGCTTGTGGTGGTGGTGACCGCGCGGCGCGGCGGTGGCAAACCAACGCGGAGGAGGCAACCGCGTTGGAGGTGATCGAGGTGCACGGCGCGGTGGTGGGCGTGGCGGTGCTGCGCACGTCGCAGAGGCGGAGGACGATGATGGTGCTCTGTTCCTCGCCCATGGCTTCCTCAAGCTCGATGAGAAGGCTGAAGCCGTCTGCTCCAAGGCCACGGCTTCCCTCGACATCAACGAGCCGCCCGCGCGCGTGTCTTCCTCAACACCAGCGCCAACGAGGAGGCGCTCGACGGCTGGTACCTCGACAGCGGGGCTACACATCACATGACCGACCGCCGGGAGCTCTTCGCCGAGCTCGACACCACGGTGCGCGGCACGGTGCGTTTCAGCGACTCGTCTCGAGTGGAGATCAAGGGGACCGGCTCCATCGTCTTCCAGGCCAAGAACGGGGTGCAGCGCGTCCTCCATGGCATCTTCTACATTCCAGCGCTCCAGAACTCGATTATGAGTTTGGGGCAGCTCGACGAAGGAGGCTCCAGGGTGGAGATTGAACATGGAGTGCTCCGTATCTGGGACCAGCGTGGTCATCTTCTCGCCAAGGTACATCGCGGGCCCAGTCGGCTGTACATCCTGCACTTGGAGGCCACACAGCCGGTGCGTCTTGCTGCTAGGAAGGAGGACGAGTCATGGAGGTGGCATGAGCGCTACGGGCATCTTAGCTTCGAGGCGCTGCACCAGCTCGGCAAGTAGGAGATGGTGAGGGGGATGCCGGTGATCAAGCATGCAGAGCAAGTCTGCGACACCTGCGTCACCACCAAGCTCCGCCGCAAGCCGTTTCCGCAGCAGGCGCAGTACCGCGCGCAGGCGCCCTTGGACCTCGTCCACGGCGACTTGTGCGGGTCGGTGACACCGGCGACGCCAGGAGGGCGCCGCTACTTCTTGCTGATGGTGGACGACGCCACCCCCTTCATGTGGGCGGTGCTTCTGTCGACC
Organism: Miscanthus lutarioriparius; assembly: GCA_904845875.1. NCBI lineage: Eukaryota > Viridiplantae > Streptophyta > Magnoliopsida > Poales > Poaceae > Miscanthus > Miscanthus lutarioriparius. The sequence continues at coordinate 43,829,566 of CAJGYO010000013.1, forward strand.
AAGGATGTTGCTGCGGATGCCGTGAAGCGGGTGAAGGCCGAAGCAGAGAAGGAGACCGGCCGTGAGCTCAAGGTGCTGCGGACCGACAATGGAGGAGAGTTCACCGTCGGCGAGCTGGCGCAGTACTTCGCCGCCGAAGGAGTCAAGCGGCACTACTCTGCACCACACTCACCGCAGCAGAACGGTGTGGTGGAGCGGCGCAATCAGACGGTCGTGGCGACCGCACGCGCGCTCCTGAAGCAGAGGTCAATGCCGGCCAAATTCTGGGGGGAGGCGGTGATGACGGCGGTGCATCTGCTCAACCGCGCACCGACGAGAAGCTTGCAAGGCAAGACCCCCTATGAGGCCTGGCACGGACGAGCGCCGGTGGTGAGCTATCTGCGTACATTCGGCTGCGTCGCCTACACAAGGGAGCTCGGGCAGCTGCGCAAGCTCGACAACCGCGGCTAGGGCTGGGTCTTCATCGGCTATGCCGAGGGCGCCAAGGCCTACCGGGTCCTCGATCTGGCGACAGGACGCGTCAAGGTGAGCCGCGACGTGGTGTTTGATGAAGGGCGCGGCTGGGATTGGTCCAATTCGGCCGCCGGGACATCTGCTTCCGCCTCCAGCGACTTCGACATCGAGTTCTGGGGAGTCGACGCAGACGGAGCTCTGCCGCGCACGCCGTCACTTGCTCTAGGGGAGCACGATCCACCGGCCTCCTCGCTTCTGGCGCCAGCGGAGACCGAAAGCAAAGCGAACCAGTTGAGTTCCGTCACCGCCACCGGGGAGCGGCGACGCGATCGCTTTGACGCTTCCCTACGCGGCGGCGATTGCGGTACGTACCATGCCCAACATCGTCGGGGACGCGCCCACACCGCCGCCGGCTTCACGTCTCTTCGCCGAGCTTCACCTCACGCACGCCGGCGAGCCGGCCAACTTCGCGGAGGCTGAAGGCGATCCTGCCTGGCAGGCCGCCATGGAGCAGGAGATCAAGGCGGTTGAGCAGAACCGTACATGGGAGCTTGTGGAGCTTCCTCCCGGTCACCGGCCCATCACTCTAAAGTGGGTCTACAAGCTCAAGAAGGACGAGCGGGCGCGGTGACTAAGTACAAGGCGCGCTTGGTGGCGCGGGGTTTCATCCAGTAGGAAGGGATCGACTTCGACGACACGTTTGCTCCCGTGGCGCGCATGGAATCCGTCTGAGTCCTCCTCGCGCTGGCGGCCCAAGAAGGATGGCGTGCCCACCACATGGACGTCAAATCGGCCTTCCTCAACGGCGACCTCAAGGAGGAGGTGTACGTGAAGCAGCCGCCTGGCTTCACCGTTGCCGGGAAGGAGAAGATGGTGTACCGTCTGCGCAAGGCTTTGTATGGCCTACAGCAGGCTCCGCGAGCTTGGAACACCAAGCTGGACGCCACCCTCAAGGAGATGGGTTTCCAGCAAAGCGACCATGAAGCTGCGATGTACAGGCGAGGAGCTGCTGCTGATCGGCATCTATGTTGACGACTTGATCATCACCGGTGCCAGCGCTCAAGTCATAGAAGGTTTCAAGGCTCAGATGAAGAAGGTTTTCGACATGAGCGACCTCGGCCTCCTGTCCTTCTACCTGGGGGTCGAAGTACACCAAGATTCAGCTGGGATCACTCTGAGGCAAACCCATTATGCCAAGAGGATCCTTGAGCTAGGAGGTATGGATGCCTGCAACCCCGCCCCATACACCAATGGAGGAGCGGTGAGGTTGAGTAGAGCAGAGAGCACGCAGCTGCAGCAGTTGATCCTACCCAACACTGAGAAGATTGGTGGGCAGCCTGCGCTACTTGGTCCACACAAGACCTGACTTAGCCTTCTCAGTAGGCTTTGTTAGTCGATTCATGGAGAGGCCGACTGCAGAGCACCAAGCTGCCATCAAGCGCATCCTGAGATATGTGGCTGGTACTCTGGAGTTTGGCCTGCACTACACTAAGGCTCCAGGGAGAGCAAGGTTTGTTGGGTACTACGACAGTGACTTGGCTGGGGATATTGACACCAGCAAGAGCACTAGTGGCACTCTGTTTTTCCGGGAAGCAATCTTGTGTCTTTGGCGGTCAACAAGAAGAAGGAAGGTGGTGGCTCTATCTAGTTGTGAAGCTGAGTACATTGCCCTACCACAGCTGCAACACAAGCTATTTGGCTATCCAGGCTGCTGGCAGACCTCCTTGGATGGAATGTGGAAGTGGTCAAACTGAAGGTTGATAGCAAGTCTGCACTTGCTTTAGCCAAGAATCCAGTCTTTCATGAGCGCAGTAAGCACATCAGAATCAAGTATCACTTCATCAGAAACTGTTTGGAAGATGGAAGTATCAGGGCTGATCACATATCCACCACTGATCAGCTGGCTGGCATTCTAACCAAGTCTCTTGGAAGATCAAAATTTGAAGAGATGAGGGGAAGAATTGGGCTCAAGCACATCACTTCCAAGGACCACAAGGCTAAAGGGGAGAATTGTCAGTAGTTAGCCTAGTGTTCATGTTTTCCAGTTACCTACTATAGCTATTTACTATTCACTGTCATGTAATTTTTCAGATTCCTTGACAACCAAGTTGATCATGGTGCCTTGGCAACCAAGTAGGAATCATAGCATCTGCTTTATGCAGTTAGAATATGCTAAGAAGTAGGTACACCACTTGCTTATATATGCAATGGTTAGCATCTTTTGTATCTAAGTTGTTATTGCAATTCAATACAATCCAAGCGGCATGCTGGCCAAGCTGCCCTCTGGCAGCCCCAATTCGCCAACAAACTCATCAAGACATAATATGATGGCCTCATCTGAAATCTCAGATGCTACAACATCAAGGGGATCTGAAACACCTTTATGCATCTGCATATAGACAAGTGTCATGACAATGATTATCATATCTTCCTGAAGCTTGGAGCAGGGCACTTATGAAGGCAGTTTGCACATATAAACAAATTACCTGAAGACGACTATGTACGTTCAACATGAAATCATGAAAGTGAATACGTTTTTTTCTCCAGTTAGATGGCCTGCCAAGACACAATAATATCAGTTATCTAAAGTGAAGAATGCGTGCAAATACCAACCTTTTGTCTGAATATTATTGTAAAAAGCCATGAGATTTGTATGCAAACTCTGTCGTTTCCAGATTATTGGGAACAAAACTATCTTGCTGAATGTATAAAATGACAAGAAAGATATGCCAGCATTTCATTCTTTCCATCTAGTTTATCCATCAACAAGAGAAATATGACAGGATATCTGTTGGCCACAGGCACTACAGATTCCATCTAAAAAATTAGAGAACTGCAAAGGCATCAGGCACAAATTTTGTCTATTTGCTTATCTTTCATCTAAGTCATTTATCCTGGGAGTCCATAAATTGGAATAGCCCCTGCATCGCGTAAATTTCGTGATATGTTCTACAGAATGTGCTGGGATATAATCAGGGAAGATTTATAAACTTCACAATCAATCCCAAAATCAGAAAGCCTAAAAAAATTCCATTAATGATCCAGTCATTATCATAGTGACTAAGATGTATAGTCACATTGAATGATTTCATGCCAATTTCTTAACCTAGTTTTGCACTTAGGTTCTAAAAAAGCTTTTAACCAACAGATTGCAGAAGGTTATTCCTGGTACAGGCCATCAATCTAGCTTCAGTAAACCAGAACAATTCATTTTCAAGAAATGGCAAGGGAATTTCTTAAGTAAAAGTGTGGTGAATTCTGCAATGAGCAAGGATCATCACTAGAGTGCCTAAGAATGCAACTCATGGTGACTATTTCTGATTTCAAGTCTATTTCTTCTATATGGCTTGTGCTACCTATAATGAAATAAATCGAGGTATAGTTTATATGTGAACAAAAATATTTGATATATATCTGTATGAACGATTTTGTGGCTATAGACCAATTATCTAACATGTTTCTCCTAAGCAGATAAAAATCAAAGTTTAGCACTGAGAATTCTCAAATATGGGTACTTGCTCTAACTTTGTGTATGTAGCACCCAGTGGCATGAAATTACATTACAGGTAAAACTACAATTACCGTACTGCTAAATTCCTAAAGCTATTCATAGATAAAAATGTCAATGTGCCAAGTTTTCAGAGTACAGGTCAACTATCTGTCTAGAAAATTTCAATGTTAGGTTATAGTATCAGAGCAACCAGTTAAAATTAGATTAATAAAAAATGATGCCATTTTACTTCTGCTAGCCAGGTACCTTCTTCTCATTCACATGCCGGTCTTCAAAATTTTTGACAACAATGATGTGTATTATACTAATGCATTCGTTATCTTTGCAATGTGTTCTGTTAATTCACAATTGCACATGAACTAAAAAGAATGAAAAAGAAAGAATATTGAGCCTTAGAATGTGAATAGTTGCCATGACAGTTGTGATAGAATCACTTATATAGACTGATGTACCAGAAGAACAATTAATATATTCACAAACTACTGGTAATGGACTAGGATTACTGAGGAAGTTCTAGTGGGATTCAAGCAGTATTTACACAATGACGATCCATAACATGGTTACCATAAAGTGGTGTAACAGAGATCTTATCCTAGAAGCTAGAACTGATAGACTTACAGCTGTTCATAGAACAAGTCCATAAGCATCGTCTTCCCTGTACCGACACCACCATAGAGGTAAAGCCCCTTAACTGGAGCATAGGTAGAAGGCTGAGTAATGAGACGGGACCATAGCCATCGACTCCTTCAATATCAAAGACTAAGGTTAAGATAATGCACTATACACAGAAGATGACACCTCAGTGTACTAAAACTGCTCTTACCGTCCTGATTTCTCAGATGACTTACATCTGTCCAGCTGGCAGTCTTCTTCATTCTCAATCAACTCCTCATAGAGCCTTTGTAATTGTTGAATTGTATCAACCTGTATGAGCCAGTAAAGAGGTGGGAAAACTTTTTACCACAGCATTGATGGAAGCTATCCAAGAAATGAACCTTTGGTCAAGGACCAGAACAACACCTGAAAGCTCGCCATCTACTAGCTCTCCTGATGCTATTCTCCTCTCTGTTAGTCGTTGAACTCTCACTCTCGGTAGTAGCAGAATTCTTACTCTCATCGAGAGAGGATGACACTAGGAGTTGGGACAATTTTCTGGTTTATTTCTCACACAAACTCACACAAATGTCATGCCAACCTGAGGGGTTGGGGATACATATTTATAAGCTGCTAGCCAGCCAAGCATATGCCAAGATTCTAGTCTAAGATGCTAGTCTAAGATGCTAATATGCTGTCCTAAGATGCTGTCCTCTCAGTCAAGCAGTCAAGATGTTGCTGCTGTCCTCTCAGTCAAGCAGTATGCTGTTGCAGCCAGCCCCACAAGGACTGTCAACAGAGACTTATCCATCATTCTCCCCCTAAGTCTTGTGCGTCGTCTTGTGGAAAAGTTGAACCATCCCGGTCCTGGAACAGAGCTCAAGGAACTTGATCCTCTCAAGGGGCTTGGTGAGCAGGTCCACAAGCTGGTCCTTGGTATTGATGTAGCTCGCCTTGATGCTCCCGTCCTCCAAATAGCCTCGGATGAAGTGGTACCTCACCCGGATGTGCTTACTCCGTTCATGGAAAACGGGGTTCTTTGCCAGGGCCAGAGCGGACTTGCTGTCCACCCTGAGCTCCACCGCTCTAGTGTCTCTGCCGAGGAGATCACCAAGCAGTCGAGCGAGCCAGAGCGCCTGAGTCGAAGCGGTGGAGGCCACTATGTACTAGGCCTCGCAGCTGGACAGGGCCACCACCTGTTGTTTGACCGACTGCCAGCTAACGAGGCACTTGCCGAGGAAGAAGAGGATCCCGCTCGTGCTCTTGCTGGTGTCGATGTCGCCGGCGTGGTCGCTGTCGCTGTACCCAACGAAGTGTGCCTCCCCAGGGCACCTCGGGTAGTAGAGGCCGTGGTCGAGAGTCCCCACAACGTAGCGGATGATCCTCTTCATAGCTTGCTGGTGCTCCGTCGTCGGTCGCTGCATGAACCGACTAACGTAGCCGACGGAGAATGCCAAGTCCGGCCGTGTGTGGGCGAGGTAGCGAAGGCTCCCCACAAGACGCCGGTACAGCGTAGCATCCACCTCCTCCGTCGTGCTGTCGCGGCTCAACTTCAGCCTCTCCTCCATCGGAGTGAGAGCTGGGTTGCAGTCGGTGAGCCCAGCTAGCTCAACGACGCGCTTGGCATAGGCGGTCTGTCGAAGCGTGATCCTAGAGTCATCCTGTTGCACCTCGATTCCCAGGTAGAAGGAGAGAGGCCCCAGGTCACTCATCTAGAAGGTGGCCTTCATCTCTTCCTTGAATGCCGCCACCTCCGCATCCTTGGTGCCGGTGATCACCAAGTCGTCGACGTAGACATCCACCAGCAGGACATTTCCTCCACTGCCCCGTCGATAAATGGCCGCCTCGTGCGGGCTTTGCTCGAAGCCCATCCCCTTTAGCGTGGAATCCAGCTTGGCATTCCACGCCCTCGGTGCCTGCCACAAGCCATAGAGGGCCTTGCGCAGGCGGAGCACCTGCCCTCCTTGCCGGGGATTGCAAATCCCGGCGGCTGGTGCACGTAGACCTCCTCCTTCAAGTCGCCGTTAAGGAACGCCGACTTGACGTCCATGTGATGAACACGCCAGCCCTCCTGGGCAGCTAGCGCAAGGAGGAGTCGCACGGACTCCATCCGTGCCACGGGAGCAAATGCGTCATCGAAGTCGACCCCCTCCTGCTGCACGAAGCCTCGTGCCACCAAGCGAGCCTTGTGCTTGACGATGGCACCGGCTTCATCCCTCTTCAGCTTGTACACCCACTTAAGGGTGATCGCGTGGTGACCACGAGGAAGGTCAGCAAGCTCCCAGGTGCGGTTCTTCTCAACCGCATCCATCTCCAACTGCATCGCGGCGCGCCATGCCGCGTGTCTCTCGGCCTCTGCAAACGACCAAGGTTCGCCGTCGTCACACGCAAGGTGCAACTGCACCTCCAGGTCGTGAGGCACCAGTCCCGGCACCGGCTGGTCGCCGAGAAGGTTCTCCAGCGTACGGTACCGCAACGGCTCGCCGTCGTGGTACGCGTCGACGCGCTCCTCATCGTGAGAGAGCGGAGTAGCGAGCTCAACCGGGCCGTGCTCGACACGAGCTGGTGGTGGGGTAGACGTGCCCAGAGTGGTGCCTATCGATGCTAAAGTGCGTGGCGTTGCCAGCTGTGGTGGAGCCAGCGAAGAACTCATCGCAGCCGAGGTCCTGGCTAGAGAGCGTGGTGCTGTCGGAGTAGCAGACGCCGGGGTCGGTGGAGGCTCGGGGACTGGGATAGACGCGCTCACCGAAGAAGAGCTGCCTACTCCCCCAGCTCCCTCGGAGTGGACGTACTCGACAGTGAAGTCGTCGTACGTCGGAGCCGAGCCGTCGTCCACCGCCTTGTCCCACGCCCATCCTCGCCCTTCTTCGAACACAACGTCGCGCGCCGTGCGCACACGCTGTCTTTGGGTCGAGGATGCGGTAGGCCTTCGAGCCCTCCGCGTAGCCGATGAACACTCCCGGAGTGCTCCTGTCGTCGAGCTTGCTGATGTGGCCAAGCTCCTTGGCGAACACGAGGCAACCGAAGACCCACAAGTGGGAGACCGCCGGCTTGCGCCCATGCCAAGCCTCGTACGGCGTCCTGCCATCGAGCGCCTTGGTAGGCGAGCGGTTGAGGATGTAGACGGCCGTCACCACCGCCTCTCCCTAGAAGACAACCGGCATCCCCCTCTGCTTGAGGAGGGCCCGAGCCATCCCCACAACCGTCTGGTTGCGTCGCTCGACGACGCCGTTCTGTTGTGGGCTGTACGGCGCGGAGTAGTGGCGCTGAATGCCCTCGTCAGCGCAGTACGATGCGAATTTAGCCGCCGTGAATTCACCGCCGTTGTCGGCGCATAGCATGCACAGCTTGCGGCCGCACTCCGCCTCCGCAGCCTCTCCCTTGCTGCCGAGGACCATCACCCACATGTAGCGGGACAGGTCGTCGACGAGCAGCAGGAAGTAGCATCGTCCTCCCAGTGTGGCCGGTGTCACCAGGCCACACAAGTCCCCATGCACAAGCTCGAGCCTCTCCTTGGCTCGAAAGCTCGCCCGCTAGGGAAAGGGGAGTCGCCTCTGCTTCGTCAACACGCAGACATCGCAGAGCTGCTCCACATGGTCGAGGCACGGTAGGTCTCGCACCATCTCCGTGGCACTAAGCCGCTTCAGGGCCTCAAAGTGAAGGTGCCCGAAACGCTCGTGCCACTACCACGCCTCGTCGTCCCGACGAGCAGCGAGATATTGGGGTTGTGCCACCTGCACATTAAGGACGTAGAGTCGATTTGCGCTTCTGGATACCTTGGCAAGAAGGCGACGACGACGATCTCAAATCCTCATGACTCCGTCCTCAACCACCACGCGCGAACCATTCTCATCTAGCTGTCCCAAGCTGATGATGGAGTTCCTCAACGCGGGGATGTAGTAGACTCCGGTGAGCAGCCTGTGCTCACCAGACACGGCGGTGAAGATGACGGAGCGGACGCCCTTGATCTCCATGCCGGAGGCATCCCCAAACTTGACGGAGCCTCGGACGCTAGAGTCAAGCTCGGTGAAGAACTCCCGTCGACCGGTCATGTGATGGGTGGCGCCGGTGTCGAGGCACCACCCGTCAGTCTTGTTGTTGCCAGAGCTGTCGCCGAGGAGGGCGTGTGCTTTTGGCTCGTCAAGGTGGAGGAGAGTCGCTGCGGCCGGTGCCGCTAGAGGTAGCTCGATGCTTGCATGTGCCATGAACAGAGCCGGCTCCTCCTCCTCCGCCTGTGCGACGTGGGCCTGGCCGCGTCGTGGCTGTCGGCAGTCCTTGGCCCAATGGCCAAGCTAGCCGCAGTTGCGGTAGACGTCGTCTCGTGCCGGCTTGTGCCTGCCGGCGGCGCCGCCCTAGGCGCCTCCATGGGCATCACCCTCGGCACGTCCTCGCACCCCGGCCTGGGTGTCTCTGCGCGCCTTGCGTGGCTTGCCACGCTTGCGACCACCTGTCGCAGAAGAGGGTTCCCCTTCTTCTGGTCATCTTGGCTGGCAAGCCACTGCTCCCGAGTGAGAAGGAGCTTCCCGCCAGTGGTGATAGGCCCTGAGAGAGACTGTGGCTCATCGCTATCGACGACCTTGAGGCGACCTATCGCCTCCTCGATCGACATCGTGGAGAGATCCAGCAGGGACTCGATCGAGCGAGCCATCTGCTTGTACTTCTCAGGGACGCAGCGAAATTGCTTTTCGGATGACTCTCTCCTCGCCGTAGGTGTCATCGCCGAACTCGCACCATCTTCTCGCAGCTGTGAGTGTTGAGACGGAGAGCAAAGTCATCAACGCCCTCACCTAGCTTGAAGGCCGGTGTTCCCACTCCTTGCGAAGTGCCTGCAGTGTGGACTTTTGGCGCGATCGCCGCCTGGCGCGTGCGTGCGCGGCGATGGCGTCCCAAGCCTCCTTGGCGATCCGCTTGTTGGTAAGCGAAGCGCATCTCGGCGGGCTCGCAGCGATGAGGGCATCCAGCGCCCGTCGATCTAGGTCGTAGTTGACGTCGCCGTACCGGACTGCCTCCCACATGTGCAGCACCTGGAGCTTTACCCTCATCACCGTAGCCCACTCGACGTAGTTGGTCTTGGTAAGGGTAGGCCACCCACCGCCGGGACCGACGTCCCTGACAACAGCCTGGAACCCGTGGTAACCACGGTACCGATCCGGGGAGAGAGCCACGCTGCCTGTGAAGGCCGTGCTCTCTATCGACCCGTCGGTAGCGATCCGGGGAGAGAGCCACGTTTCCTGTGAAGGCCGCGCTCTCCATCGACCCGTCCGCCACCGTTGCCGTGTGCGCCTCCTCCAGGAGCGCCGCCGCCGTGCGCGCCTTCACCATGAGTTTGTGAGACCCTAGAGTCTTCATAAACAGCCGCCGCCCCTCCATTAGGGTTTGGGTTTTGCTTAGATTATTCTGTCAAGAAACAGTTTCGCCGTTCTTCGGTTTGTGAGACCCCAACTCGTGAGATTAATCATACATTCGCAATTTGGTTGCGTTCTTTCTTGTTCTTGCTTGTGTTCTTCGTTGCGTAGGCAGGGATTAGCCTTCTTGGCGAGGTCAATCTGGTCCGTGACTCGGTTGATAACCAGAGGAGCTGTGGTGCTAAGATTGTAGGGTTCGATCTTTCGATCTGAAGCCGGATCGGTGTGTCATTCTCCGCCACAACGATAGTTACCATCACCTGACGGAAGATCGGGATCCCCGTCTCCATTAAGTGGTAATCAGAGCTAAGGTATACCATCAGGTTCACATTTATTCCCTCGTTTGAGTGTTTCACATTCGTCCCATAGTCCAGTGCCATACTTGTTTTTCCTGTCCTAGAACCTTCCGCGCCATAGCCTTTGCATATTTCAGTTTCAGAGTCCGTCGTGTTGAGTTTGTGTCCTGGTCGAGGTCTTGTTGCTGGTTAGGTCGTGTTAGAGTCCGGTTCGTGTGTTTCCTCCCATCGTTTCCATCAAATCTTGGCTGTTGTGACCAATTTTGCACACATTGTTCCCGTTTTGTCCTCTAATTGAGCCAATTCTTAAAAGCTGGTCTAGTTTTCATGACACGAACTCCGTTTTTGACGTTCCATATATGCAAATCGATCGAAATTTTTTTGGATCCGTCCATCCGCAGCTTTTTTGGGGGGTTCGAATTTTAGATTGGCCAAAAGTGGTCACAAGATCCTCGTTTCATGGTCACAAGGTTTTGTCAATTTTCATCCAGTTTTCTAAAAATTCCACAGCCACACGTTTTACACTTGTTTGAGCTCATATTTTTCGTGGTTTTTGCTTTTGTGCTCCTAAGTAAAGGAAAAATATCAAAAAATAAAATAAAAAGTCGAAAATTCCCCAAAAAAAAACAACGACAGCCCCAAAAATAGAAAAAAAGATAGGGGTAAAAGAGGAACAATATCTAAAGGAGCACATAGAGAAGCCCAAAGTGAGTTTGTGTTTTGCGTGTCTTTGTCTGGTTCCTTGTTTGTGTTCTTTGTTTCCATCCACCATACTTGTTTTTCTCATACCTATCACCTTGCTATCCACCATACTTTTGTCACAACTTTGGTACTTGCAACACTTTAGACCAAAGAACGAGAACAAGTATTTTGGACTATAATTCAAGCATTACTTTCATTCTTGACTTGTGTGCCAAATATACATATTACTCTTTGTTTGCCTTCCAAGCTCCACAAATTCTTCAGATCAAGATGCAGATAAAGGGCCTTGCAATCTCGGTACCACTACCTCCACGGTATCACGAACCCATTACCGGTTGTACCACCCTTCGCTATGCGTTGGTAAGAACTTGGTAAGAGCTTGGTAAGACGCTTCCACTGCTTTGTGAAAAGTGACACCACTACAACCACGTAGTCATTTGGTAGGGATAACTTTCACCTGTTTGTTCCTGATTTTGTGTTTTCAATGGCAGGAGGTGAACAGACTGCAGATAATAATCCTAAGGGTTTCAACGAGTGTGTCAGCCAAGAGCAACTACAAGCTGTTGTAGAGGATGCCCAAAAAAGGATGAATGAGGCCGTCAGGAAGGCCGTCACTGACGCACTCATTGAACTCAACATTGGCAATAGCATGGAGAGATTGGACAAGCGAATTTCCACGCTAACCGACAAGGTTACTGAGTTGGAAACCTTCGTGGCGGGCAACAACGACGCGTTTCGGCAACAACACCGATGGTCAAGACCACGGTGCATGATGCCGCTGGAAACATAGGGTCGGCGACTATCCGACAAGAGAGATTACGGCAACGTCTACGCCGCAACACGACAGGTATGGGTGGTGTCCACCACCACCACCGTCAAGGTAATAATCACCGTGTGCCCGATGATCCTTATGCTAAGATTAAGTTCACAATACCATCTTTTTCGGGTCATTATGATGCTGAGGGATATCTTGATTGGTAGATGACGGTAGAACAAAAGTTTAGTGCCCACCTTGTACCTGAGCAGCATAGAGTTAGACAAGCTACTAGTGAGTTTAAGGATTTTGCCATTATTTGGTGGAATGGGCTAGCTGCACAGGATGCTTTACCTAGTACATGGGAAGAACTTAAGGTAGCTATGCGTGATCGTTTTGTTCCTCCTTCTTATCATAGAGACTTGCGTAAGAAATTGATGCGTTTAGAACAAGGAGATAAATCTGTACAGGATTACTATGGTGAGCTCCAAAAGGGATTGATGCGCTGTAGTGTTGTAGAGGGAAACGAAGATGCCATTTGTCGTTTTTATTCTGGTTTGAGGCGTGACATTCAGGACATTGTTGATTACAAAGAATTTAACATCATCAACCAGCTTGTTTCAGTTTGCTATGCTTGCGAGAAAAAGGAATTGCGTAGGGCGTGAAAAAGCAGGGCAAGAGCAAGGTCAAGACCAAAGACATACACGCGCCACGCTTCGGCACCATCTTGGGGCTGACCAAGCCAACCACTTTTCGGACGCCTCCACCACTGCGAGCAAGCGACCTACAGCCTCTGGAGTTTCCGCTACACCTAAGATGATTCAGGTAAAATTTTTTTGCGTGTGCCTACCAAGAGTTCCTCATCCGTTGCATCGACGGACGACTTGCCGGTATTCGGTGCCACCATTTGCCATGGCATTGGCCATGTGCGTGAAGGACCCCCAAGTCGTGGGCATATATTGCTACTGAGAAGATGGTTACATCAACACCTCGACATTGAGGATGAAGAAGACCAAGAAGATGAGATGAGGAGGACGGCGAAGTCCTTGGTGACGTAGAGCTACCACGGCGTCCCTATAGGAGCATTATTGTACAAAGTGGTGCTCACTCACAAGTCCAAAGAATTTCGAGAAGCTACTAACGCCATAACTTGTTCCAGATTTTCTTCGTCATCAGCGATCGTCGAGCACGTGTCATTATTGATGGAGGTATTTGCAACAATTTGGTGAGTTTCGATTTGGTCAAGAAGCTTAGCTTGACCACACGCCCACACCCACGTCCATATCATATTCAAGTGGCTAAATGATTACGGTAAAGCAAAGGTAACACAAACTTGCGTAGTTTTATTTTCCATTGGTTCTTATCTTTGATTCTCATTGATTGTGATGTGGTACCTATGCAAGCTTGTTCACTTTTATTGGGTCGTCCTTGGGAACATGATAATGATGCTACACACCATGGTAGAAGTAATAAATACACTTTTGTGCATAAAGGAAAGAAAATTACTTTGGTACCTTTGACCCTGCTCAAATTGTACAAGCCGATAGAGAATGCAATCGCTAGTTTGAATGATGTTCAATCTGAAAATCAGCAAGTTGCTAATTCTATTTTCCCACCTAAAAAGGATAAGTCTACATCTATTTCTAAAAATGAGGGGATTAAATTGAAGGGTGGTGTTATGCTTGCAACAAAATGTGACTTTGCTGAAATTTCGTTGATGATATTTGCTATGCTTTGGTATGCAAACGAGCTATGTTTTCACTTGATGATATTGTTAGCTCGGTACCTCCTGCTATCACTAACCTTTTGCAGGAGTATGAGGACATTTTCAATTTGAGACACCCCGGGGCTGCCACCTATGAGAGGGATAGAGCATCAAATCGATTTGATTCCGGAGCGACCTTGCCCAACCGAAAGCTGCATATCGAACCAATCACGAGGAGACTAAGGAAATTCAGCGGCAAGTCCAAGACCTTTTGGACCGCGGGTATGTACGTGAAAGCCTTAGTCCTTGTGCCGTTCCTGTACTTTTGGTTCCTAAGAAAGATGGAAGTTGGCGTATGTGTGTTGATTGTAGAGCCATCAATAATATTACTATTTGGTATCGTCATCCTATTCCTAGGCTAGACGACATGCTTGATGAGTTGTGTGGTTCTATAATTTTCACTAAGATTGACTTCTTGAAGTGGCTACCACCAGATTAGAATGAAACTTGGAGATGAATGGAAGCGCATTTAAAACCAAATTCGGGTTGTATGAGTGGTTAGTTATGCCTTTTGGTTTGACAAATGCACCTAGCACTTTCATGCGCTTAATGAATGAGGTTTTAAGAGTTTTTATTGGTCATTTTGTGGTAGTTTACTTTGATGATATATTGATTTACAGCAAGTCTTTTGATGAACATATGGATCACTTACGTGCTGTTTTTAATGCCTTACGTGATGCACGTTTATTTGGTAACCTTGAGAAGTGCATCTTTTGCACGGATCGAGTTTCTTTTCTTGGCTATGTTGTAACTCCACAGGGAATTGAGGTGGACGAGATGAAAATTGAAGCCATAAAGAGCTGGCCGGTTCCCCAAACCGTCACACAGGTGAGGAGTTTTCTTGGTCTTGCAGGATTCTACCGCCGCTTCGTCAAAGATTTCAGCACCATTGCTGCCCCATTGCATGAGTTGACGAAGAAAGGAGTGGTGTTTCATTGGGGAGAGGCACATGAGGAGTCCTTTGACACTTTGAAGGACAAGCTTACACACGCACCATTGCTGCAACTTCCAAATTTTGGTAAGACTTTTGAGCTAGAATGTGATGCTAGTGGACTTGGCATTGGTGGTGTTTTGATGCAAGATGGTAAACCTGTTGCTTACTTTAGTGAAAAATTACATGGTCCTGTTCTTAATTATTCCACGTATGATAAAGAATTGTATGCACTTGTCCGTTCTTTAGAGACGTGGCGTCATTATTTGTGGCCTAAAGAATTTATTATTCATTCTGATCATGAATCGCTTAAGTATCTTCGCTCTCAAAATAATCTGAATCGTAGGCATGCTAAATGGGTTGAATTTATTGAGTCTTTTCCTTATATTATCAAACATAAGAAAGGGAAGGATAATGTGATTGCCGATGCTTTGTCTAGAAGATACACATTGCTATCTCAACTTGATTGCCGAATTTTTGGTCTTCAATCCATTAAAGAACAATATGCGCTTGATCCTGATTTTAAGGATGTGTTGCTTAATTGTAGAGAGGGACGCACATGGAATAAGTTTATGATCAGCGATGGGTTTTTGTTTAGAGCTAACTGCCTATGCATTCCAGTTGGTTCCGTTCGTCTTTTGTTGTTGCAGGAGGCACATGGAGGCGGATTGATGGGACATTTTGGTGCCAAGAAGACGGAGGAGGTGCTGTCCACACACTTCTTTTGGCCTAGGATGAGGCGTGATGTGGAGCGGTACGTGGCTCGGTGTGCCACATGTCAAAAAGCTAAGTCGCGTTTGAACCCACATGGTTTGTATATGCCTTTTCCTGTTCCTTCTACTCCTTGGGCAGATATATCTATGGATTTTGTGTTGGGATTGCCAAGGACTAAGAGGGGGAGGGATAGTATTTTTGTGGTGGTTGATCGTTTTTCTAAGATGGCACATTTTATTCCTTGTCATAAGAGCGACGATGCTGTTCATATTGCTGACCTTTTCTTTCAAGAAATTGTTCGCTTGCATGGTATGCCTTCTACTATTGTTTCAGATCGTGATGCAAAATTCTTGAGTCATTTTTGGAGCACATTGTGGAATAAATTGGGGACCAAGCTGTTGTTTTCTACAACATGTCATCCCCAAATTGATGGGCAAACTGAGGTTGTGAATCGAACATTGTCCACCATGTTGAGAGCCATTTTGAAGCGCAATTTGAAGATGTGGGAAGAGTGTTTGCCGCATGTGGAGTTTGCATATAACAGGGCGGAACATTCCACCACCAAGGTAAGTCCTTTTCAGGTAGTGTATGGTTTTAACCCCCGTACTCCTATTGATCTTTTGCCTTTACCTACCACTGAGAGAATACATAGTGATGCTAGAGAGCGTGCTGATTTTATTCGTAAGTTGCATGAAACAACTAAAGCAAATATTGAAAGCATGAATGAGAAGTATAGAATTCTTTGGTAGTAAAGGTAGAAAAGAGATTAAACTTGAACCGGGTGATTTGGTTTGGTTACATTTAAGAAAAGATAGATTTCACGAGCTACGTAAGTCTAAATTAATGCCAAGAGCAGCTGGTCCTTATAAGATTATTGAGAAAATAAATGATAATGCATACAAACTTGAGTTGCCATCCGAGTTTCGGGTTAGTCCCACATTTAACATTGTAGATTTGAAACCTTATTTGGGAGAAGAAGATGAGTTTGAGTCGAGGACGACTCCAATTCAAGAGGGGAGGATGATGAGGACATCACTCCTTTGGATGTACCTACTGATCCTCCAACCGTCATGCAAGGTCCAATGACCCGGGCTCGAATCGTCAACTCAATTTCTGGTGAGCTCGTTCTTAAGCGATCCTTTTCATACTTTTGAGAATAGACTACTACCTAATGATGTTATCTTGCTTAGGAACATTGGAGAGGGTCAAGATGGACTAAGAGGACGTGGAGGAGGTGATGATGACCAGCAAGGACGTCCAACACAAGCCGGAGGCCCAGTCCAACACGAATTCGAGTCTGCCTCGGCCTCCAGGACCAGTCTGCCTTAAACTGGTCGCCCAGGATGCATCCGGACTCCGTTTTCGATGATCCACGTATGGATGGAAAGCTAATTTGATAAGGAAGTCAATCCAAGTGGTTTCACGTCAAAAGCTGTTCGGAATCAACGGGAATCGTCAAAACAAGTCAGCGTCCAGAATCTGCCAGGGTGCTGCGACACCGTCTTTTGGTCCGTTGGACCATGTATCGAGTTTGGGCCCATTAGGGGCGCGTCCAGGGGTCTTGCACGACCCTAGAGTCTTCATAAACAGCCGTCGCCCCTCCATTAGGGTTTGGGTTTTGCTTAGATTATTCTGTCAAGAAACAGTTTCTCCGTTCTTCGGTTTGTGAGACCCCAACTCGTGAGATTAATCATACATTCGCAATTTGGTTGCGTTCTTTCTTGTTCTTGCTTGTGTTCTTCGTTGCGCATGCAGGGATTAGCCTTCTTGGCGAGGTCAATCTGGTCCGTGACTCGGTTGATAACCAGAGGAGCTGTGGTGCTAAGATTGTAGGGTTCGATCTTTCGATCTGAAGCCGGATCGGTGTGTCATTCTCCGCCACAACGATAGTTACCATCACCTGACGGAAGATCGGGATCCCCGTCTCCATTAGCTTGCTGACCTTCCTCGTGGTCACCGCGCGATCACCCTTTAGTGGGTGTACAAGCTGAAGGGGGATGAAGCCGGCGCCATCGTCAAGCACAAGGCTCGCTTGGTGGCACGAGGTTTCATGCAGCAGGAGGGGGTCGACTTCGACGACGCCTTCGCTCCCGTGGCACAGATGGAGTCTGTGCGACTCCTCCTTGCGCTAGCTGCCTAGGAGGGCTGGCGTGTTCATCACATGGACGTCAAGTCGGCGTTCCTTAACGGCGACTTGAAGGATGAGGTCTACGTGCACCAGCCACCGGGATTTGCGATCCCCGGCAAGGAGGGCAAGGTGCTCCGCCTGCGCAAGGCCCTCTATGGCTTGCGGCAGGCACCGAGGGCGTGGAATGCCAAGCTGGATTCCACGCTAAAGGGGATGGGCTTCGAGCAAAGCCCGCACGAGGCGGCCATCTACCGACGGGGCAGTGGAGGAAATGCTCTGCTGGTGGGTGTCTACGTCGACGACTTGGTGATCACCGACACCAAGGATGCGGAGGTGCCGGCATTCAAGGAAGAGATGAAGGCCACCTTCCAGATGAGTGACCTGGGACCTCTCTCCATCTACCTGGGAATTGAGGTGCACCAGGATGACTCCGGGATCACGCTTCGACAGACCGCCTACGCAAGCGCGTCGTTGAGCTAGCTGGGCTCACCGACTGCAACCTAGCTCTCACTCCGATGGAGAAGAGTCTGAAGCTGAGCTGCGACAGCACGACGAAGGAGGTGGACGCTACGCAGTACCGGCGTCTTATGGGGAGCCTTCGCTACCTCGCCCACACACGGCCGGACTTGGCATTCTCCGTCGGCTACGTTAGTCGGTTCATGCAGCGACCGACAACGGAGCACCAGCAGGCTGTGAAGAGGACCATCCGCTATGTTGTGGGGACTCTCGACCACGGCCTCTATTACCTAGGTGCCCTGGGACGGCACACTTCATCGGGTACAGCGACAGCGACCACGCCGGCGACATCGACACCAGCAAGAGCATGAGCGGGATCCTCTTCTTCCTCGGCAAGTGCCTCGTTAGCTGGCAGTCGGTCAAGCAGCAGGTGGTGGCCCTGTCCAGCTACGAGGCCGAATACATAGCGACCTCCACCGCTTCGACTCAGGCGCTCTGGCTCGCTCGACTGCTTGGTGATCTCCTCGGCAGAGACACTAGGACGGTGGAGCTCAGGGTGGACAGCAAGTCCGCTCTGGCCCTGGCAAAGAACCTCATCTTCCATGAATGCAGCAAGCACATCCGGGTGAGGTACCACTTCATCCGAGGCTGTTTGGAGGAAGAGAGCATCAGGACGAGCTACATCAACACCAAGGACCAGCTTGCGGACCTGCTCACCAAGCCCCTTGTGAAGATCAAGTTCCTTGAGCTCTACTCGAGGAACGGGATGGTTCAACTCTCCCACAAGACGACGCACAAGACTTAGGGGGAGAATGATGGATAAGTCTTCGTGGGGCTGGTCTTTGTGGGGCTGCTGCAAGGTGGTTATCAAGGACAGCATCCTTGACTGAAGGACAGCATCTAGGACAGCATATAGGACTAGCATCTTAGACTCTAAGACATCATCTTAGGACAGCATCTTAGAGGGACAGCATATTAGCATCTTAGACTAGCATCTTGGCATATGCTTGGCTGGCTAGCAGCCTATAAATATGTATCCCCAATCCCTTAGGTTGGCATGGCATTTGTGTGAGAAATAAAACCAGAAAATTGTCCCAACTTCTAGTGTCATCCTATCTCGATGAGAGTAAGAATTCTGCTACTAACAAGAGTGACAGTTCAACGACTAACAGATAGTACTGATCTAATACCAGTTGTTAGTCGTTGAACTCTCGCTCTCGGTAGTAGTAGAATTCTTACTCTCATCGAGAGAGGATGACCCTAGGAGTTGGGGTAATTTTCTGGTTTATTTCTCACACAAACTCACACAAATGTCATGCCAACCTAAGGGTTGGGGATAAATATTTATAGGCTGCTAATCAGCCAAGCATAAGCCAAGATGCTAGTCTAAGATGCTAATATGCTGTCCTCTAAGATGCTGTCCTAAGATACTGTCCTCTCAGTCAAGCAGTCAAGATGCTGCTGCTGTCCTCTCAGTCAAGCAGTATGCTGCTGCTGTCCTCTCAGTCAAGCAGTATGCTGTTGCAGACAGCCCCACAAGGACTGTCGAGAGAGACTTATCCATCACTCTCATATTCCACCATCGGACCACCTCTTCTAATATCTACAGCGAAGTTGAAGAAAGCAAATAGGTTGATTCAAATGCCCCCCAGAAATAAAAGATAGAAAGGCACCACACATAAAGGGAAATGAGAAGTGAACCTTTGATCGAATCAGCCGCTACAGTGGAGAACATGGACCTCATCAACTCCATGGCAGGGCTTGCAAATCTGCTAGTTTCACCGTTACGACATAACATGCTCAGTGAACGAGTTGTTGAACTGCACATGATTAAAGCATTCTGCTGCCTGATCAATCTGGTTGGCTGGTGAGTGCCTCTCTGCATGGTGCTGGGTGAAGCGGCGAAGCTGGCGAAGCGACCGAGCGACTGATCTCATCTTCCACTACGTATCTTATGTTTTTCCACTTTCTAGGCAGGCACCACAAGGAAGCTATGAGCCTACAAATGCAGCAGACCAAGGTTCCATTAAAGAAAGATACAGGGTACACCTCCTAAGAGTAGCATATTACCGGCCGTGTGACCAAGGAAGCATCAATCATGTGGCACAAACAAGAAATCTCAAAAGTAAGTAAACAAGTTAAATAAATGGGGTGGGAACATGAGACATGGAATCTACCATCATAAAAGGTAGTACGAGTAGTAATCAAGAAAATGACATGGAAAAGGTGCTCGATAGTAAAGAAATGATGCTACTACATACTCCGTACCATTACCCTGCAATTAATAATTAGTTCAATATAAATACCAATAAAGAAGCACTAAGTTTCCAGAGAAGAACTAGGAATTCGTATCCAATTGACCAGTACGGAGTACCACTACAGCTCCATCGATCGGCTACAAGTTCCATGGGTAGATGAAATACTACTATTTATTAATCCCTTCAACAAAGCAGGAAACCAAGAGACCGAGATGTGTAAATTCTTGCGCGATGGGCTAAAAGGTAACGCCATCTCCAGGATTATGGGAGCACTGTTTTTTTAACTTTTATGGGAGCACTGTTGCGACGGTTTCTCAAAAGATGGAAACTAGCTACGGATCGAGGAAGACGAAACAGTATCAGCGCCCGCTAACGGCCGCGGGTAACAAGAAATGCACCAAATGGGGAAATCCGAGCTCCAGATTTTGCGGAATCACAGAGCAATCCTGAAGGAGTGATCCAAGCTCGAACTAAAGAAGACCAGCCGCCTCATCTGACCTGAGCGGAGAACTTTGGCGCACGAACGGCCTGCTGGGCTGGCCCAGCCGACACCCGACGGCGCCGCGCACGCCTTCCGAAGAGGGATGCCGCGACGATCCGCTGCGGCACAGCAGGAGACGTCCCGGCGCGGCAACGCTGCCACCGGACGCGGCCATTAGCAGGCTGGGTCCGCCGGCGAGCAGGCACTCTAACAGAGGGAGGAGACGGAGAACAGGCGGGGTCCGCCGGCGAGCAGGCACCCCAACAGAGGGAGGAGACGGAGAGCGAACGAGGGGACAACGACGGCGCCTGCAGCCAACTCTGTACCACCTTTCCTAATCCAATCCAATAATAGAAAGAAAGAAAAAAGTCGAGAATAATCGAACCAGGGAGTATTACGGAATATAATAAGCACGCACCACAAACCAGGTGAGAAATCGAACTCGGGCCAGCCAAGAAACCGAAACCACGCCGGCTGCCGCTGCTTCTGGTCGCTCCGTTTCCCTGACCCGACAGCGACGAGTGCCCC
Organism: Miscanthus lutarioriparius; assembly: GCA_904845875.1. Classification (NCBI taxonomy): domain Eukaryota; kingdom Viridiplantae; phylum Streptophyta; class Magnoliopsida; order Poales; family Poaceae; genus Miscanthus; species Miscanthus lutarioriparius. The sequence continues at coordinate 43,850,542 of CAJGYO010000013.1, forward strand.
AGGAGCGCCGGGCTTCTCGTCCTGAGACGTCACGTCGGTCGGGCCGGAGGCTACACCGGGTGGATTGTGCCAGCGCAACTTTTCTTCGTCTTACGCCATGTTTTCTTTAACACTGTTTTACGCCATGGCTGACTGCTGCTTGCGTGTAGGTTCGTTCTGTTTTTTACAAATCATCTACCGTGGTAAAACCAATAAACCTCCTAAAAATTTGGAAGTACAGTGTGAAAAAGGAATAGGCACGAAGCTGAAGCTTATACTGATTTATTGTGAAAGAAAAACGCTGTTTATTTGACATTCACCAGCAAGATGTCAATTCTGAATACTTATCATCATTATTACTATTAAAATTTCTTTCTGGTGACGTTTTATTTAAATGTTAGACACGTTTTATTTCATCTTCACTATTAGAAATCTCCTACTGATATTTTATTATTTATATACACGTTAGACACACTTTATTTGTCTCTACCAAAATACAAATACATTTTAGTAAGGCATGCTAGAAGTGTCTTCGCATGGATCATGTAAGCCTCTAAGTGTATTGAGAAGATAAATACAAATACAAATACACTTTCATAGACACATCATATAATGTGTCTGTTTGTGTAGTTACGTTGTATAGAGGCGCTCCATTACATGTTAGACAATGTAGAGACATTCTCATAGATATATTTATATAATGTATGTACTAATGTAGTCACCTTGTATAGTTACGCCATATTGCTATATTAAGAAGTATACATACGGTTTAGTAGATACATCTATGTCGCATCTACCAATATAGACAACACCATTTTGTATTTCTAGATAAATTTTATATATACATTTATATTTTGTGTCTACTAATACAGACACGTTGTATAGTAATGTTTTATTATATCATAATAAATTTATGGACATTGATGCATCTATATAGCATATCTATTAATGTACACACATTTTATACATTTATATTTTGTGTCTACTCATACAGACACGTTGTATAGTAATGTTTTATTATATCATAAAAAACGTATGGACATTGATGCATCTATATAGCATATCTATTTGTCGGTGTTTCAAGTTACCACCGACGAGTAAATTTCTAGTATTGCGCGTCTGGCTCGGATGGTGTGCCTAAAGGATATGAGGTTTATACTGGTTCGAGCAGAAAGTCCCTACGTCCAGTTCGTCGCTGCTGCTCGTGTTACTAGCACTGAAAGTTTGTAGTAGGGGTTACAAACGAGCGAGAGAGGGACAGGTCCCAAGTCTCTGATGTGCGTGTGCTACTAAGGCATGTTAGGGCGTGTGTTTTGATGTCTACAACCGTGTAGAGTGGTGAACCGCCCCCTTCCTGGGATGTCCTGATTCCCCTTTTATAGACAAAGGGGAAGAGCAGGTTACACACAGAGAAAGATGGAGAATAGGTAAGGAGAGGAAGGCTTCCAGGACCACCGGGCCTTTCTTTTCCATTGTGCGGGTCCCGCCGACATTGCAGATGGTGACAGGGACGGCTCCACGTCGGGCGTCTGTTCGCCGCTGATGCCACGCCCCGGCGTTGTCAGCGGGTCGTGACGTCCCATTCCGCCCTGGCGGGCGACGCGGCGAACCAACATGCTGGTCAGCGGCCGTACAGGGAGTAGGCGGCATATTGACCACGCGTCCGTCACTGTTGATGATGTGAGTTCCCTAGAGTGACATGTCGTAGGCATGGGTCATGTTGAGATGTGCCCACTCCCTGCATGATGCCAGAAGTTTGACCTTGGGTTGTACTTTTTGGCAAATAGTGGTTGGCGGCGGTATGAGCTTCCGTCAGGAGTCGTGCCTGAGGGGTCGGACGAGACGAAGCCCCCGACCCAGAGGTCGGGCGAGGTGGAGCCCCTGACCTAGAGGCCAGATGAGGCAGAGACCGTGGCCTCGGGGGCGGGCGAGGCGAAGCCCGTGACCTCAGGGTCGGGCGAGACGGAGCCCGCCCCGAAGGGTCGGGCGAGGCGGAGCCTGTGGCCTCGGGGTCGGGCGAGGCAGAGCCTGCGGCCTCGGGGTCGGGCGAGGCGGAGCCTGCGCACCTAGGGGTCAGTTGGAGCTGTAGTCGTGCTCTTGACTGCTCGGATGAATCAATGTTGATGACCATTAGCTAATCCTCTTTGGGTACCCTAGTATTGGTACCCGACAGTAGCCCCTAAGCCTGCAGAGGAGTAGAATACTCCTTCAGAGGTTTTTCCGAACAGGAGGACTCTGAGGGCCTCGGCCTTCTTTTGTCACCCACGACGTGTCCTGGGGACGGCGATTCCCTTTCATCGTGATCGGACCCTCGAGGGTATAGCCATGAGATTTGGTGGGTCGGAAAAGGTCTTTCCTGATTTCAAGCCCTACGGGGGTCTGTCGTTCTTCGACCGCGCGTTCGGTCTCCTTGCGAGTCCAACTTTCCTCGAGCCCCCGTGCGTAGCGGGGGTTCGGTCGAGGATTGACTCGTCTTTGTGATCGTCTTCCCTCATGCGTGTTTTTCGATAAAAACGGAGGGGCTAAGCCGTGCCATCATTTTTCTCTATGGACGAATCATGGTGCTTGGTGGGCCGTTAACGGGCTAGTCCAAGTGGGGCCCCGGCATCCCGTTCGAGGAGGTCCGGCTTGGGTCAGCTAGTGATCGACTCTAAATTCTCAGTGGTCAATCCATATAGTTCTCGGGTCTGTTCGACCAGTCTTGAGGGCTCTCTGTCTTTCTTCGAGGAAAAACCACGGATCGTATCCGGCCAAGACTCGAACGTGGGCCATGATGCCCGCGGCGCTCGTGCGCCCGGGCACTGGCCGCTAGCGGGCCCATCCTTTTCCACCCCCCACTCTAAGGTCCCTGGAGTGGTTGTTTAACCCATCGGTGGGGCAACCTTCGAACTCCTGGGCCTAGATGGGCCATAGGAGAGTTTTTAGCTCCGTATCCCTCTTACCTCTAAGGGGTCGTGGCCCGTTTGGAGAGGCGAAACGTTCGGTGTGTTTTCCGAGGGGACAGCATAGGTTGCGTGCACACGCCCCGTGACGAGGCATGGTGATAGGTCGTGGTAGGCACGGAGATCTAAGCGGGTGGTTGGTTTCCTCGCACCCGTCGCCCCAATAAAACCAAAGGGTTAGCCCTCTGTGTTTCATACGCACGCCTGTACCCTTACCTCTGTAGCCACGCCACCGCCACCAACGCTTAGGTTTCCTGCCTCTAGATCTCCGCCGCCGTTGAGTTCACATCCATCCGCCCCCACCTCCAATGGATCCATGGTGTCGTTCTGACATCACCTTCCAACGCATGGAGGGCCTCGTTCGTCATGGTCTTCTCCGCACACGGACCTCGGCCGAGGAGTGGTTGCTGCTCGACGACGAGGATTTGCCATCGTCGCCCAAAGGTTACGTGGTGTCGTTCGCCCACTTCCATGAGCGTGGGCTCGTGACCCCCGCCCACAGATTCCTTCGGGGGCTGCTGCACTTCAACAAGATTGAGCTATAGCATCTCAATCCCAACGGGATCCAACACATGGCGGCGTTCGTCACACTGTGCGAAGGATTCCTAGGGATCAGCCCCCACTTCGACTTGTGAAGGTATTTCTTCGCCGTCAACCTCTAGAAGAATAGGGAGAAGGGTGGTAGACAGGAGCTGCACATGCCGATGGGGTGTGTCGGCATCCAACTTCGAAACAATCGGGTCAACCAGTACCCGTCCATGTGGCTCTCGACGTCCAACAAGGGGTGGCACTCGCAGTGGTTCTACCTCAAGATTGACGCCGCCGCCCCTCTGTCGGAGTTCACCGGGTGCCTGATCGAAGAGGCCTCAGAGCAGTGGAGGAAGTGGGGTGTCCTGGAGAAGGATAAGAGGAAGATCCGAGACCACATCGCCACCATCCACATCCTAAAGGAGAATGGCCTAAAAGGGTCGGGCGTCATTGGGGCTTACCACGCGAGGAGGGTGACGCCATTGATGACGCGCGCGCTCCCGCTATACGCGATGGCGCCTGAGGCGTCGTTCGACGGAACGACGCTCGTCGAGGGAACGCTCCCCAACTCTGAGATTGCGCAACGCATCAAGGAGGCGATGGAGCCTTTGCGGGATGATGCAGGTGCTGCCCTCGACTTTGTCTACCCGGTGCCAGGGCATCCTCCGATGCGGCAGGAGCCAGGCTATGTTGTCTTCATAAGTTTCCCTTTCTCTTGTCTCCTCTTCAATTGATTTCCCGACCCTGTGAGACTAACTTTGAGAGGCACGGGACCAGCCGAGGGACCTCATCCTCACGGATCACCTGGCACCGCTGCCGAGGGATTTGGTCGTGAGGGTGGCGAATCACGTCGAGGGCGAGCGGCTAAGGAAGGTGAAGGAGGACAAGAAGAGGAAGAAGCAGCAGGCGTGGGAATGAGGGGAGGACACTGACGATGATGATGACGATGACGATGGTGATGACGACAAGGTGATGGAGGAAGAAGAAACGGTAGCTGACGATATCGAGTGGGACAACCTAGAGAACAAGGATGGCGTCGATTCATCCTTGCACATCTGGGGAGCCGGCGGAGGCAGGCCATTTCGACGATGCCCCCTAGGAACCGATGGAGGTGGGACGTACCATCGGCCTACCCCAGGAGCCAACTGAGGTAGGCGGCTCTGCCATCGTGCCTGAGGTGCTAGCAGAAGCTGGCAGCTCGTCATGCCCTAAAAGCCAAGGGGAGTGGGGCGCTCTGCCAATGCACCTCAGGAGCTACCAGGGGCGAGCCCCTCTTCCCAAGAGCAGGGGGTGGGCTCGAAACGGCCTTGTTCCGATGAGGCGGAGCAAAGGTCGGGGGGTTCATCCCCTAATCGTATCTGTCGCCCGACAGCGCTGAGGTGAGTTATCAATTCCTCTGTTTTTCCTATTTTAGTCGGATTTCATCGTGACTTATGTTTTTCATCCCTTGCAGTGTCGGCAGGCAATGGAATCCTTTGGTGCTGGCGTCGAAGAAGAGCATCGCCCTCCAATCGAGGCGGCAGCCATTGGCTGGTGTCATGCCCGTTTTAGGCAGGAGCGGTGCCATTATGACCGCATCACTGGCCGGTCAGGCGCCGACCACGGTGGCGCTGAAAGCTCTAGTTTGGTTTTGGTGAATTGATGAAACCCTAAGTGCTAACCTAGTTTATCAAAGTAATTATGAGATAGGTAGCACTATTCCAAGTGATGAAGCAAATGAAGATCATGACATGATGATGGTGATGGCATGGCGATGATCAAATGCTTGGACTTGAAAAGAAGAAAGAAAAACAAAAACTCAAGGCAAAGGTGAAACTTGATAGGAACTTTTTTGTTTTGGTGATCGAGACACTTAGTGAGTGTGATCACATTTAGGTTCGATAGTCGTACTATTAAGAGGGGTGAAACTCATATTGAAATGCGGTTATCAAAGTGCCACTAGATGCTCTAACTCATTGCAAATGCATTTAGGATCTAGTAGAGTGCTAACACCCTTGAAAACATTTGTGAAAATATGCTAACACATGTGCACAAGGTGATACACTTGGTGGTTGGCACATTTGATCAAGGGTGGTGAAGTTTAGGGTCAAAAAGAGCTATTTTGTATTGACCGGACTCTGCCTTGGGTAGTGATAGAACTCTAACCCAGCGTCCGGTCAATGGCACGCAGTGAAAGCCGCCCTAGGTCCCTTGAATGGACACTGAAGTGAAAAAGGGACCGGACACGCAGGGGGTGCGTCCGACCACCTAGTGACGTACGCTAACTCAAGCAATAGAGAGAGAGAGAGATTGTGTTGACCAGACGCTAGCCTGGGTCCGGTCATATGCCATCGGACGCGTCCGGTCACGAAAAACCATCTCTAGAACCTTACTGGAAACCACCGAACGCTAGTGATGGTGTGTTCGGTCACTTCGAGCAGCGCGTCCGGTCACAACTTAAGTGTACTAATGACCGTTGAGATCATACGATCAACATTTGAAGTTGGGGACACATGGCGAATATCTAAGGACCGGACGCTGGGGTCCTCCGTCCGGTCAAACCGACTGGTGCATCCAGTTGCCCTATTTTTTCAGGGGGCAGAGGAGCCAACGGCTCTATTCGTGGGGGCTCTCTATTTAAGCCCCATGGCCAGCTCAAGCTCACTCTCTTGGCCATTTGCATTGACATGGCAACCTTGTGAGCTTAGCCAAAGCCCTCCTACTCATCTCCATCATTGATTGAACATCTTTGTGAGATTGGGAGAGAATCCAAGTGCATTGCTTGAGTAATTGCATCTAAAGACACTTGGTGTTCGTGTTTTGCTGTGGGATTCACTTGTTACTCTTGGTGGTTATCGCCACCTAGATGGCTTGAAGCAGCAAGGATCGTTTAGCGGAGGTTGGTGATTGTCTCCGGCTCCGATCGCGGTGATTGTGAGGGGTCTTGTGCCTTCCCCGGCGGAGCCCCAAAAGGTAACTCTAGTGGATTGCTCGTTCCATTCAGTTACCTCACTTATGGGTAGGTTCTTGCAGTGTCCAATTGTGTGGACGAGGTTCGTGCAACACCTCTTAGCCACCGAACCACCAAGTGTTGGTCGACACAACGGGGACTAGCATGCCGGCAAGCACATGAACATCGGGAGAAAACATTGGTTGTCTCTTGCCATTTGGTATTCTCCCGGTGATTCAATTAGTATTCATCTTATGATTGGTTCACTCCTCTACGCGGTGGTATAATCACCTCACTTACTTATTTACATTCCTGCAAACTAGTTGTAGCAAGCTTGTCGGTGTTTCGAACAAACGCCGGCAAGTAAATTTATAATTGATGCGCATTAGGCTCGGATCGTGCGCTAAAGGACACAAGGTTTATACTGGTTCGGGTTGAATGTCCCTACGTCCAGTCTATTGCTGCTCGTGTTATTAGCACCGAAAAAGGTTCGTAGTAGGGGGTACAAACGGTCGAGAGAGGGACTAGTCCCAGGTCTCTGATGGAAGGGTCGAAAGGATGCCAAGAGCCTGGTGGCGGCCTAGCTGTGTGCGTGATGTGTCGAACCGAACTCTCTATGAGTTCGTCTGTGTGTGAGTTGTCCATCAAAAGTCGGTCCCTCTAGTGGGGAGCCCTGCCCTCCTTTTTGTAGACCAAGGGGGGAGCAGGGGTTACAAATGGGAGAAAGAGGAAAATACCAAGGGTATATAAGGTCCTTCGATGGATCCGGGTCTTCCTTTTTTCCCAAGCCTGCCCTGCATAACATGGCAGACCGTGTCAGAAGTGGCATGTTTGTTGATCTTCGTAGGCCATACCCTGGCTTCATTTAGCAAGTGGGTGCGTCCTGTCCCGCCCCCGCGGGTGGTGTGTCGGATAGGGGTGTTGACCTGTGACCCCGTGGGGAGCGGATGGCGCGGTGACTGCTCGTTCGTCACTATAGAGGATGGGAGTCCCCCCTTGGAACGTAGTGGTTGTCGTATGTCTGTGTCGGGTTCTTCTCCCGAGGGCTGAAGGCGGCGCCTACAACTCTGTAGGGCGAAGAGCACGCGCCTGCAACACTATTCAAGCTCTACCACACCTAGAAGGGTCTAAGCGCCCATCCCATCATGCCCTGACAGTACTTTCCTACAGGGGCACAGGGCATGCTCCTTGATGCCGCGATTGACCCGAACGTCTTGTCCTACCCTGTGCCTATCATCATGAAGGAGCGGGGTGCGGTTGTGAGGCGAGGTGGATCCAGCTTTTGGACATCGGGCGAGGTGAGGTTCGTCCTCGGGCACCGGGCGAGACGGAGCCTAGCCTTTATCCATCGGGCGAGGCGGAGCCCAGCCCTTGGGGTCAGGTGAGGCGAAGCCCATACCTCGGGGTCGGGCGAGGCGGAGCCCAGCCCTCGGGGTTGTGCGAGGCGAAGTCTTTACCTTGGGGGTCGGGTGAGGCGGAGTCTTGCTTTGAGCCATCGGGCGAGGTGAAGCCTGGCCCCGGACGTTGGGTGAGGCGGGGCCTAGCCCTCAGCCCTCGAGCGAGGCGGTGCTGGCCCATGGGCGTCGGGCGAGGCAGAACCAAACTCCCATCATTCAGAAAGAAGTGCGGTAGTGCTCTTGTTCGTCCGGGAGTTTTTAACGTTCGATGGTTATTAGTTCCACCTGCTCGGGTACCCCGGTATTAGGTCCCCGATAGTAGCCCCCGAGGCCCCGGGTGATTTGGACAGAATCGTCTGGGAGGTGTTTTGATTTCGTCGGAGTTAATCCGCCAGAGGGTACGCACGAGCGCACCCGGTGGGTGTAGCCCCCGAGCCCCCGGGTGATTCGAGTAGAATCGCCCAGGGGGTAGTATTGGACCCTCCGTGGGTAAGGCCGTAAGACTTGGTTTTTTCGTCAACTGGATATTTTTAAGGGAATCGTGGTATCCCGTTCATGGGGATTTCATTTCGGGCTGGCCTGGTTGGGGCTCAACAGCGGGTCGAGGCCCTGGTGATGCTTGCGCCCTTGAGTCCTGGTCATTTTGCGGGCCCATCCTTCGTTGGGACGGCCCTTGGGCTCTGGGGCCCTAGGTGGGCTGGAGAGAAAGGCTTTTGTGACCCGTGTTCCCTCGGTGGGAAGAGAGTCCTAGTCCGCCTGGGGAAGGCGAACCGTCTGGCGTGACTTTTGCGGGAAGGGATGGGGATCGTGTGCGCGTGTCCCATGACGTGACGCGACGGTGTGTCGTGGCAGGCTCAGAGATCGAGGTGGACCGTTGCCCTTCTCACATCCATCGCCCCTATGAAACCACGGGGTTCACCCCTAGGGTTCTGTACTTTGCCTCCTTGCCCTCACATTCTCAGCCTCCGCCGCTAATCGCCTTCTTGCACCCGTACTGCTTCCTCCGTCAAACTCACTGCTGCCTTCTTCCCCGTGCTGCTCCTACCGTCGCAATTGACCTGGGGTGCAGATCCAACGTCTCCCCTCAATGCTTAGAGGGCCTCATCCACCGAGGCCTCCTTCTCCCATTGATCGCGGCCGAGGAGTGGCGGCTGCCCGATGAAGACGACTAGCCGTAGTCACCCGAAGGGTACGTCGTGTCTTTCGCCCACTTCCACGAGCGGGGTTTCGCCATGCCCGCCCATCAGTTCCTTCGGGGTCTGCTAGACTACTATCAGGTGGAGCTATAGCACCTTACCCCCAATGGGATCCAGCACATTGTGGTGTTTGTCGCCCTATGCGAGGGGTTCTTGGGGATCAGTCCCCACTTTGACCTATGGCAGTATCTTTTCGCCGTCAATCTTCTGAAGAGGCGGTCCAGGAAGCAAGAGCTGCATGCACCGGTAGGGTGCACTGGCATCCACCTCCGCCACCACCAGGCAGGAGCGTACCCGCTAATGCGTCTGTCCACCTCCAACAAGGGGTGGCATTCACAATGGTTCTATGTCAAGAATGACACCGCCCTTCCTTGCCAGTTTTCACTGGGCGCTACATCGTGGAGGCCCCGGAGTCGTGGGGGTGGGGTGTCACGGCCAAGGGAAAAAAGCATCTCAATGGCCATCTCGCCGCCCTCCGAACTCTGAAGGAGAGGGGCGTGAAGGGATCGAGGATTATCGGTGCCTACCATGTGAAGAGGGTTGCGCTGCTGATGGCGCGTGTGCTTCCCCTATATCAGATGGTGCCTAGAGCATCGTTCGAAGGGACAGTGCTTGTCGACGAAGCGCTCCCTCCCTCCAAAGTGGCGCATCGCATCAAGGAGGCGATGGAGCCTACGAAGGACTCCGTTGGTGCCATCTTTGTCTTCATGTACCCGGTGCCGGGCATCCCCCAATGCGGCCAAAACCGGGGTTTGTTGACTTTGTAAGTTTTTCTTTCCCCTTGCTCCTCCTTTCACTTGAATTTCTGACCCCCTAATGCTAACCTTGGGAAAGCGGGACCAGCCGGGGGGACTGTTCTTTAAGGACAGCCCGGCTCCGCTGCCGAAGGACCCAACCCGGACGACAGCGAACCGCGCTGTGGCCGGTTGGGACAAGAAGACGAGGGAGCTCGCGAAGAAAAAGGCGATACGGAAGCAGCAAGCTCGAGATCGAAGAGAGGAGACAAGCAGTGAAGATGATGATGATGAGGATGAGTCTGATGAGGTAGCAGCCGCGCGTGGTTTGGGGTGACCTGGAGGACGAGGACTCATTGTCAACGTAGGGACCCTTCCTGTTCCACGTGGGGGGGGGGGAGCGAGTCCGCGAGGACGGAGGAGCCAGGCCTGCCCCTGGGTCTGGTGGGAGCCGGTGGATCTGCCGTCACCCTCGGGGTGCCGGTGGAGGATCGATAGATGGGAGGGGATGGATCCATGGCCGCCCCTGAGGCACTGACGGAGGGGGCCAGCTCTGACGCCGCGCCCCATGAGCTGATGGAGGGGGTGGCTCTGTCGCCGCGCCCCATGAGCCGACAGAGGGGGACAGCTCTGTCACCACGCCCCATGAGCAACGAAGGGGGGCAGCTCTGTCGCCACACCCCATGAGCCGATGGAGGGGAGCGGCCCTATTGCCGTACCCTCGGAGACAAGGGAGATGAGCCCCCCTGCCTTGGAGCAGGGGTTAGGCTCGAAACGGTCCTGCCCACATGAGTTGGAGCAGGGGTCTGGGGGTTCGTCCCCAAAACGTACCCGCCGCCCGAAAGCGCCAGAGTATGTCACCGATTTGCCTCATTTTTTCCCTTTATTTTTCTATTCCGACCTTATGCCTTTTTCCCTTTTGCAGATTCTTGCGATGGGGCCATCCTCTAGGGCCGGTGCCCAAGAAGAGCCTTGCCCTTTAGGCGGGACGGATGACGCTGCCCGACGTCGCCCCTGTTTTGGGCAGGAGTGGCGCTGACTTTGTGGCCTCGTTGGCCGGTCTGGCGGCGCCCGCGGTGGCGCCCGTGCCCTCGGTGGTTGCCGAGCAGGCAGCCACGACTGCGCCAAGCCAGGAGCAGCCGGACGCAGCCGTGGTGGTGTCCGAGGGGGTGGCGCAATCCGTGCCCCCGGCGGCCCAAGTGACGGTGCCTGATGCGGGCCGGGCGGAGTCGGATGCAGCCGCGGTGGCGTACGAGGGAGTAGCACAGTCTGTGCTGCCAGAGGCCCAGACGGAGGTGGCCACGACCGCGATAAGCCCGACAGGGTTAGATGTTGCCATGGTGGCATCCGAGGTGGTGGCGCAATCCGCGCCACCAGCGACCCAGGCCGCGGCGCCTGAGGCGGGCCGGATGGAGGTGGACATGGTCGGAGGGTCTCCGGGCATCATGGCGGTGGTGGAGAGGACCCGCAAAAGGTCATCCCTAGCCCTGTTATCGGGGGACAGCTACTCCCCTGTGCGGGGCGAGCCGCCGCTCCAGTGGATGACCACTGGGGACCCAACGTTGGTTGCTTTCTCGCTCGACGATGCTTCTGAGAGCATGGAGCGGGAGAATCTTGACATCGGGTTCTCGGCTGTGATGGATGCCTTGAGCTAGGCCAGTGGTGCCCTGCACAAGATCCTTGTTCCTACTGGCTAGGTACCCACTTAGTCTTCTCCCTTGTTTTCTTCTCTCTTCACGTATCTTTGTGTTTCCGTATTTTTGATACCGGTCTTCTTTTCGGTGTATCGTTGCTAGTAGCCTGAACAAATCCTAGTTCCTCCATGAGCAGAAGGCAGAGTGGGACCGCCTTACCGAGGAGGCCCGACTACGAGGAGACATGGGCACGTAGCTTGCCGCCGCCCAGCAGCGGGAGGCCGAGGCACTTCGGGACGCATAGGAGATCCATGGGATGTTTGAGGACTTGTCGGCGAGGGTGAAGCTAGACAAGGAGGCGGCAGCCAGTCTTCGAAAGGAGCGGGATGAGTTGTTGTGGAAGGATGTCGTGGCCAGTGAGTAGGCCGTCGAGCTCCTGGCGGAGCTAGAGATAGAGCAGGACCTGAAGCTGAAGGCTGAGGAGAGGTCCGCGGCGTTGCAGCAGAGGGCAGACCAGGACGCTGAGGTGATCGCTCGGTTGTACGAGGAGCGGGACGAGCTACGCCGGACCGAGGAAAGACTTCGCTCGGAGCATGGCACAGCCCGTGAGGATTGCGACCGAGCCATCCGGGAGCGCGACAAGGCGTGTGGGGTGGCCGACTCCCTCTGAGCGGATCTTGGAGCTGCGGTGAACCGAAGGTTGGACGCCAAGAGCGTCGCTGCCAGGCTAGACAAGGAGCTTACCAAAGTGCGAGGGATCCTCCGGACCGAGAGTGATGAGCATGACCTTCTGCAAGCCGCTGTCGGGGTGGTCATCGATGCCGTAAGGGTGGCGCAGCCGGTGGAAACCAGCTCGCTCGCGGCTCGTGCCGCGGGTATCACGTCACGGGTGGGCCAACTTGAGGAGGATGCCTTTCACGCTGGGATCACCCAAGCCTTCGCTGTTGCCCGTTCCCATTATGATCGAGAGATCAACCTGGAGGTAATGAGCCAAGGCTTTGCACCTGTCTATGAAGATGCTGAGCTGGACGAGATGGAGAAGGTGGTGACTCCTTTTGCGAAACCTAGTGAACAGGCTAAAAGAAACGGTTCTCCTTTCGTGGAAGTAGTTAGTTAAATTAGTTTGATAAACATTTATTCATAATATGTGAACAAGTGTCGGTACTTTCGTGTCCTGGAAACGGTTTCGTGGATTCATATCGTAATTTTGTTTTGTTTGATCTTACCTTCTTCCCTTTTTGCGATGAAAAAAGATTTAGGCGATCGACCCTTCCGTTTGTTAAGACCGTAGGGCCCGAGGTGTTTAGGGGAAATTTTGATTATGCTGGTGAGCAAAATTACCATAGCCGTCTGGGCATAGGCTTTTTGCGGTCTTACCAATGTGTTCCCCCGAACCTTGCCGCTAGTCTTGATGCGAGGAAGAGGTCTGATGTAATGACTTTTTTGAAAAAAGAAAGGAGGTACCCGTACCTTTATCAGCCCCCGAGTGAGATCCGACCCTTGCGGTTGCTGGGGTCGGATGTTACTGGAGACTGGAGCGAGGGAAGTGAACTTAGGTTTTGTATTCGCTCGTACCCCTCAGTTAGGATTTTGGCGATCGCTGCATGACCGTGCGTTCGGTCTTTACTGCTGGCTCGGCCTTCCCCGAGCCCCCATGCGTGGTGGGGATTTGGTCAAGGGTTGGTCTATTTCGTAACGTTCGTCCCATCCACAATTCTTCGTAATTTGGAGGGATTGGGGCGGTGTCACTCGCCTCGATGGCTTGAATGACGTGCCAGATGAGCTTGCTAATGGAGGTGTTCGGGCAAAACCCGATCCCGCTGCTTTGCGATAGGGTCGGCAAAAGCCCTCGGGTGGGGTTTCGTTACTCCTTGACCTGCCTTCCAACAGATTCCCCGTTAATGGGGATTCTATGGGCACGGCGGGAGGCCGGATTGAACTTAGAAGGTTGAGATGACCCCGTCCGCATTGATGCGGGATGGGCGAAGGCCGCTGAGGCTCATCTATGTTTTCTCCTTGGCTCTTGTTTGACGCGGGCGACCTCGGACCTTTTGCGGGTCTGCCTTCGAACCTCAGTCTTTCGATGTCGGATCGAGCGGCTCGAGCCCCCGAGCCCTGTTAGGGTCTGATAGGGGTCAGCCGTGTTTCGCACGTTACCCCGTCCTTGGTTTTCGCAACCAGAGGGGCTGAGTTGACGACACTTGCCTCGACGGCTCGAGTGTCATGCTCAATGAGCTCGCTAACGGGTACATTCGTGTGGAATCTGGGTCCATCATTTGCTGACGGGGTCGACAGAGCCCTCAAGTGGCACTCCACTACTTCTTAACCCGCCTCCCGGCAGATGCTCGAGCCGTTCGATAGGCTCAGGTGTCCCGCTGGCCTCTCCTCGGTGGAGACTCTGTGGGTTTGGCTCGGGGTTAGAATCGAACAAGAAAGGTCGAGATGTCCCTGTCCGCTTCTGAGCGGGGTCGGGCAAGGCCGCTGGGGCTCGTCTCTGTTTTTCTCCCATGGCCCTGTTTGACGCGAGGCGGCCTCGAGCCCTTTGTGGGCCAGCCTTCGAACCTCGGTCGGTCACTGCTCATATTGAATGAGGCGGCTACCGCTTTGTGACGTGACACGAAGCGTTAAGATGCAGGGATTTGCATATGCAATGTTTGGACGTATGGATTTAGTGTATCACTTAATTGAAACGAAAGTAGGATTACCTTGGTGATATGAGTGATGGGAAGCTCCTACCAGATGTGTCCGTGTGGGGTTCGGGCCCTGATGTTTGCGACAAGGTTGGCGTAACCTGCATAAGAATCACTATTCTTTATTTTTGTCCCTCGACGGTGATTCGAGCCATTCGATTGATTTAGTCGACCTGATAGCTTCTCCTCGAAGGAGGCTCTACAAGGGGACCCCTCCAAACCCTTCTCGGGGAGGCGGGAGCCGAGGCTTGCTGTGCGGGGAACTGTGAGTTCGATTTATGCTAGTGAACAAAAAACACCATAGCCATCGAGGCGTAGGGTCTGGCGGTTCGTCTAGTTGTATTCAAAGTTTTATACCCACACACCGCGCTTCTAGTTTTTAAATGTAAGGAGGGGTCAGGCGAAGAGGGTGTCTAAACAAATAGACACCCTTAGCAGCCCCCGAGCAATGTCCGTGCCCATGCTGTTGCTGGGGTCGGTAGCTCGGTGAAGAAATTATCTCTCAAAGTAAGTAAGCAGAGGTACTTATCTTTTAGCGGTCGTTCGTTCGTCATTTTACTTGGGCCGCCCGATCGGCCTAGGAGGCCCGCTGGGCTCCCTTTGGACGAGGGTTCCGTCGTTGGGTCGTTCCATGGTCTTGCCCGGGGAAGCGGAGAGTCGCCTGCATGCGAGTGTGCCCCAGTTCTCGCGCCTGGGGCACATTAGTGGTGGGCCACACCCAGGCCACTTTTGTTTGACCAGGCGACGCCTTGTTGACCAGAGCGCGTCCCGCCGGTTCCGTCGCGTCCCCTCGAATTTCTGTCAGCATTGATTTCACATTTGTATTGAATAGAGGAAGGCAGAAAGTTTTTTGTCCCAACCTTTTGCCTTTCCTCAGCTGTTGAGGCCCTTCTTTAGGGGGGAGGGGAGTTCTCGTCCCACTTCCCTGCCAGCCTCTGTGCCGCCACCTCTTCTCCTTCCTTTCTGTCGGATGCAGCGGTTTCCTAAGTGAGAGAGGGTAATGCTGGGGAGAGAAAACACTCACAGATCCGCTCGTGAATCCGGAGCGTGATGTCGAGCCAGAGGTCATCCAATGTAGATGAGATGGTGTGGGTGGCCTTTGCTGAGAAGGGGTCACCGCTGCCGAAGGAGGAGGAGCACTGGAGGATGCCGAGCATCATTGGCCTCGCCGTCGTTCGTTGCGGCCTCCCTTCGGCGGGAGGCGCCCCCCGTTTAGGCACCATTGTTGGGGTTGCGGTTGATGATGATGGCGTAGTCCCCGGATGCCCCGACGGAGGTGCCGTTGTCAGGGTTGTGGCTGATGATGATGGCATAGTCCCCGGATGCCCCGGCGTAGGTGCCATTGTCAAGGTTGCGGCTGATGACGATGGCGTAGTCCCCAGATGCCCCGGCGGAGGGACACCACAGTCGCCGGCGTGGTGCTCGACGTTGCAGATGACAACGCCTTCGAGGGTCCTGTGGAGCGGCGGGACGTCGCCGATGGAGAGCATGGCGCGGCGGCCTCAATAGATGAACTGGGCCGTGTGCATGCCCGAACGTTGCCGATGGAGAGTGTGGTGCGGTAGCCACGGTAGTACTAGGTAGAGACTGTAATTGAATAAGTTTGTGGGGAAGCCCCCGAGTGAACAGTCCTTTGGATTTTAAGAGTACATTAGTCCTTTTCGTGATGAAATCACTTTGTAAGCGGTGAATTTGTGCAAAAATGAACAATTTTTTTGTTTTTTGTTATGGCAAACAGCTTTTCAGCTTCCTCTTTTTGTAGAAGAGGTCTCGGTGCCCTCCGACCCTTCCCATGGTTCAAGTTAAAAAAACTAGAAGTGCGGGTGAATCAATTCTGATTATGCTGGTGAGCAGAGAGGTCGTAGCCGCTGGGGCGTGGGTCTCCCGCAGTCCTACTAGTTATACTCAGAATTTGTTCCCAAAATCTTAGTCCTTGGGACTTGTTATGAGAAGAACAAAAAACTTAGAGAATGTTTGCAAAGATAACACAGGAAGTGTTTGCAAGATAAACATACTTGTGTTATTTGTATCGGCCCCCAAATGAGGTCTGACCCCTCACAATTTGCAGGGGTCAGATGTCACTAAAGGTCAGGGATTTGTAAAGACAAAAACTGATAAGGAAAAGTATGCATTTATTTAAGGGTAAAAACGACATAGCTGTTCGATGTTCCAGGCATTGGTGAAGGCCTTGCCGTCGATGGTTTTCAACTTGTAGGCACCTAGATGGAGTACTTCCGTGATGACATACGGCCCCTCCCAGGGTAGGGAGAGCTTGTGGCGGTCCTTGTTGTTCTGTACAAGGCGGAGAACAAGGTCCCCGATGTTGAAGGCTCGGTCCCGCACCTGTTGGCCGTGGTACCATCGTAGCGCCTGCTGGTACTTGGCCGAACGGAGGAGGGCGATGTCGCGGGCTTCATCTAGTTGGTCCATGGTGTCTTGGTGGGATGCCTCAGCTCCCTGTTCATCGTATGCTCTGATTCTTGGCGCTCCATAGTCGAGGTCCGTCGGGAGGATGGCCTCAGCCCCGTAGACCATGAAGAAAGGCGTGTTGCCGGTGGCCTGGCTGGGAGTTGTTCTCAGGCTCCAGAGCACTGCGGGAAGCTCGGTGACCCAGCGTGCGCCGAACTTGCTCAACCTGTTGAAGATCCTAGGCTTGAGGCCCTGTAGGAGCATGCCGTTTGTGCGCTCGACCTGCCCATTTGTTCTGGGGTGCGCGACGGCGGCCCAATCGATCCGAATGTGTTGTTCATCGCAGAATCGAATGAATTTCCTGCCGGTGAACTACGTGCCATTGTTTGTGATGATGGAGTTTGGTACTCCAAAACGATGGATGATGTCGAGGAAGAACAACACAGCCTGCTCGGATTTGATCGTGGAGATCGGTCGAGCTTCGAACCATTTTGTAAACTTGTCTATGGTGACAAGTAGGTGGGTGAAGCCCCGAGCACCTTTTTGAGTGGCCCAACCAGGTCGAGCCCCCAGACCATGAAGGGCACGTGATGGGGATCATCTAGAGTGCCTGGGCTGGGAGGTGAGTTTGCCGAGCATAGTACTGACACCCTTCGCAGGTGCGTACGATTTGCTCGGCGTTGGCTACTGCAGTGGGCCAGTAGAAGCCCGGTCGGAATGCGTTTCCAGCCAAGGTCCTCGGTGTGGCAAGGTGACCGTAGACCCCACCGTGGATGTCGCTTAGCAGAAGTTTTCCCTGTTCACTGGGGATACAGAGCTGCAGGATCCCGGTGTGGCTCCGTTTGTAGAGTTCGCCTTCTACAAGAACGAAGGACTTGGCGTGACGTGCGAGCCGTCGAGCTTCCGTCTTGTCCGTCGATAGTTTGTCGTGGAGGAGGTAGTCGAGGTAAAGCGTTCTCCAGTCGTTCGGAGGGTCGGGCTCTACTACTAGATCCTCTTCAAGCTCCATGACCTCGAGGCCAGATTTGATGGGCCATCGTTGGCCTGTTCCGACCCCTCGTAGTGCACCGAGGGCTTGTGTTGATCACTAGCAAAGACTCCAGTCGGCACTAGCTCTCAGCCGGACGCTGCTTTCGCGAGCGCGTCGACCACTTCGTTGAGGCGTCTTGGGATGTGATTGAGTTCGAGGCCGTCGAATATGTCCTCCAGCCGTCAGACTTCTTGGTAGTACGCTGCCATCTTGGCGTCGTGGTAGCTCGACTCCTTCATGACTTGGTTGATGATTAGCTGGGAGTCGCCCCTGATGTAGAGGCGTCGGATGCCCAACTCGATGGCGATTCATAGGCCGTTGATGAGTGCTTCGTATTCGGCGACATTATTTGATGAGGGGAAATGGAGCCGAACCATGTACCTCATGCGGACCCCGAGGGGTGATACGAAGACCAGCCCTGCGCTGACGCCCTTTTTCATCAGTGACCCGTCGAAGTACATCGTCCAGTACTCTTAATCGACGACGCTGGTGGCATCTGAACCTCAGTCCATTCCACGATGAAGTCAGCCAACACCTGGGACTTGATCGCCATTTGGGGTGCATATGCGATGCCTTGATCCATCAGCTCGAGTGCCCATTTCACGGTTCTTCGTGTGGCGTCCTGGCTATGGATGATCTCACCGAGGGGAAACGATGTCACGACTATCACAGGGTGTGACTCGAAGTAGTGGTGTAACTTCCTCTTAGTGATGAGTACGGCGTATAGGAGTTTCTGGATTTGGGAGTAGCGGGTTTTGGAGTCGGACAGTACCTCGCTGATGAAGTACACATGGCGCTGCATCTTGAGGGCGTGCCCCTCTTCTCCCCACTCTACTACCAGGGCGTCGCTGACCACTTGTGTGGTGGCCGCTATGTATAGCAGGAGGGTTTCTCCGTCGCTTGGAGGAACTAGGACCGGGGGTTTCATTAGCAGCAGTTTGACCATGTCGAGCGCCTCCTGGGCCTCGGCTGTCCACTCGAAGCGGTCGGCTTTCTTCAGGAGTTGATAAAGGGGGAGTCCTCATTCGCCGAGGTGTGAGATGAATCGGTTGAGGGCAGTGAGGCACCCTGTGATCCGCTGAAACCCTTTCACGTTCTGGATCGGGCCCATCCTTGTGATGGCTGAGATTTTCTCCGAGTTGGCTTCGATGCCGCGCTCGGAGACGATGAAGCCGAGCAGCATGCCCCTTGGGACCCCGAAAACACATTTCTTGGGATTGAGTTTGATGCCATTTGCCTGGGGTTTAGCAAAGGTTTGGTCAAGATCGGCGACAAGGTGGTCCGCCTGTTTGAACTTAACTACGATGTCGTTGACGTAGGCCTCAACGGTCCACCCAATGTGGTCCCCGAAGCAGTTGAGCATACAGCGCTGGTAAGTTACCCCGGCGTTCTTCAGACCAAACGGCATTGAGATGTAGCAGAACGATCCGAAGGGGGTGATAAAAAACGTCGCAAGCTGGTCGGACTTTCTCATCGTGATTTGGTGGTAGCCGGAGTACGCGTCAAGGAAGCAGAGGGTTTCACACCCTGAGGTAGAATCAACTATTTGGTCTATTGGTGGCAAAGGAAATGGGTCCTTTGGGCACGCTTTGTTGAGACCCATGTAGTCGACACACATCCTCCATTTCTAGCTCTTCTTTCGTACAAGAATAGGATTTGCTAACCACTCTGGGTGGTGTACTTCCCTGATGAATTCGGTGGCCAACAGTTTTGCTATTTCTTTACTGATGGCCCTGCGCTTTTCCTCGTCGAAGCGGCGTAGGTGTTGCTTCATCGGCTTGGAGCCTAGGTGGATTTTTAGAGTATGCTCGGCGACCTCCCTCGGGATGCCTGGCATATCCGAGGGTTTCCACGCAAAGATGTCTTTGTTGCCGCGGAGGAAGTCGACGAGCGCACTTTCCTATTTAGAGGAGAGCGCGGTACCAATGCGTACCATTTTACCCTCGGAGCTGCTGGGGTCTATGAGGACCTCCTTGGAGCCCTCTGCCGATTCGAACGATCCGGTTGATTCCTTCGCGTTGGGCGTTTCTTCGACGACCTCCTCCTTGAGGGCGGCGAGTTCCCCGGAGGCGACGATTGCTGTGGCGTGACCGCAGCACTCGACCTCGTACTCATAGGCCCGCTGGAAGGAGGTGCCGACGGTGATGGCCCTATGTGGGCCTAGCATCTTCAGCTTGAGGTATGTGTAGTTGGGGATGGCCATGAACTTTGCGTAGCACGGTCGTCTAGGATGGCGTGGAAAGTTCTAGGGAACCCCACCACATCAAAGGTGAGAGTCTCAGTCCTGTAATTGGGCTGATCCCTGAAAGTGACGGGCAGATCGATCTGTCCCAGTGGCACGGCCTGTTTTCCAGGCACGCCACCATGGAAAGGCGCTTGGATTGGGCAGAGGTTCGTCCGGTAGACACGCATCTTGTCGAGCGTGTTGGCGTACAAGATGTTGAGGTCGCTGCCTCCGTCCATCAGTACTTTTGTGAGTCACTTTGGGCCAACGATCGGGTCGACAACAAGCGGGTACCTTCCCGGGTGAGGGACGGCATCCGGATGGTCGGCCTGGTCAAAGATTATGGCGGATTTTGACCACCAGAGGAAGGCAGGCGTGGCCGGTCTGGTCATATAGACCTCACGACATGCGACCTTCTGGTGTCGTTTGGAGTCGTAGGCCATTGATCCTCCGAAGATCATGAGGGCGCTGTTCGGCATCTGGAAGGCGTCGTCCTTCTCCTCGGTGTCATCTGCGGTGGGGGCAGGTTCCTTCCCCTGCTCCCCTTTGTTGGCACTTCCGAGCAAGAACTTCCGCATGAGGCCGTAGTCTTTGAGCAGATGTTTTATGGGAAAGGCGTGGTTCGGGCACAGCCCTTCAAGCATTTTTTTTGAAGTGATTCGGAGTGCCCTCCGCAGGCTTCCGACCACCCTTGCGGTCAATAGCGGCCATGAGCAAGTCGTCGTGCCGTTGCTTCTTGTTCTTTCTTTTGGTGGAACGGTTGGAGGCACCTTCACGGCGCCCTCGTCCCGCCTCGCCTTTCCGTTGGAACGGTCGAAGATTGCTCCGACCGCCTCCTCTCCTAAGGCGTGGCTGGTGGCGATGTCCAGGAGTTCCTTGGTGGTCCATGGGCCCTTGTGTCCTAGCTTGTGAACCAAAGACTCACAGGTTGTCCCGGACAGGAAGGCTCATATCATGTCGGCGTCGGCGACGTTAGGGAGCTCGTTGCACTATCGAGAGAAGCAGCCGGATGTACCCACGGAGGGTTTCGCCAGCCTTCTAGTGACAGTTCTTGAGGTCCTAGGGGTTCCTGGGATGCTTGTACGTGCCCTGGAAGTTCCCCACAAAGATCTCCCTTAAGTCCGCCCAACCTTGGATGGCACCGGACGGAAGGTGCTCCAACCACGCTCTTGCCGAATCGGCGAGGAACAGTGGAAGGTTGCAGATAATTAAGTCGTCATTATCCGCACCATCGGCTTGACAGGCAAGCCGATAGTCTTCAAGCCAAAGCCTAGGGTTTGTCTCCCTGGAGTACTTAGGGATGTTGGTAGGTGGTCGATACCTTGGTGGGAAAGCGGCGTTGAGGATGTGCCAGCCGAAGGCCTGAGGGCCCGATAGGCCGAGGCTCGGGCTCCGGTCCTCACCGCTGTCGTAGTGTCCTCCACGTCGAGGGTGGTAGCCGCGTTTGGCTCCTTCTCTTGAGTCACTATAGGCGCGTTTGCGGGTGTCGATGGTGTTGCGTGTGTCGTGGTTGTGGCTGAGACGTTGATGCACCGGGACAGCAGTGTGCTGCCTACCGCTTGGAGGTGTCTGGTGAACCGACGCGTCCTTGGCGGGGCGCACCGAGGGCGTGCACTGGCTGGTGTCGAGCTCGCGTCGCTGAGACAACGAGTTTTTCGCCCGTTGCGCCGCCGCACACTCGAGCAACGTGTGAATTTCTCGGCGGGCCCAGTGATCCTCAGACGTCGTGGCCTCTAGAAGGCTGTGAAGCAAGGCCGTCGCAGCGGCAATGTTCTGGCTTGCCCGAGCGAAGTGAGGGAGGGTCCCATCATTGGTGAGGATCCTTTGGTGTACATCACAAGTCGTGGCGTGCGCGCGCCCACCGCTTCCGCGGCGTTCGATCTCGCGATTGATCTCCGCGTACTCCCGCACGAGCCCTTGTCTGGCCTCATCGATCTCCAGCTTCTAGGCTCTAAGCTACTCCATCCTCACATGAGATGGGGCCGCTGCCTCACCTCCGGTCCTGCCATCAGGGTTGCCTGTCGGGGTAGCCTCCTCCCGGAGATGCTTTCGATGTGCCCCTCGGGGGTTTCTGCCATGAAGCATTCCCGGGAAGGGTGATGGCTCCCCCTGCTGGAGTCAGAGCTAGAGGAGGATCCTGGCTCCTCTATGAGAAGCCTGTGGAGGGACTCCATGTCATGTTTAATTACCCCCACGAACTCGCTATCCGTGGGCAACTGAACCATGCGTAGTGCCACAAGGTGGCCAGTGGTCGCCGCGGTGTTGCAGAGACCGAACGGAAACACTGTTGGGGCGCTCCGCATGTGGCGTTCCAGAGAGAGGAGCCCCTCTCCGGAAGGTCATGCCATGTCATCATCGTCAGAAAGGGTGAGGCGACACTAGCTCTCCCTGGACTGCTGGGGTCTAAGGGAGACGCCGAGCCGGCGCCCAAGCCTCTCGTGGTCGAGGTCGATGGAGGGGAGAGATTGGATGGCGGTGTGTGCCCGTACCAACTCTCCTCCCATCGTGATGACAAAATCCAGGCTCCCGAAGCGCACATGTGCGCCCGAAACCCAGCTGACATTGTGGTTAGCCATCCGTGGCCTGGTTTGGAACGCGCAAAGGCCCCTACTTGGCGTGCCAACTGTCGGTGTTTCAAACAAATGCCGGCAAGTAAATTTATAATTGATGCATGTTAGGCCCAGATGGTGCGCTAAAGGACACAAGGTTTATACTGGTTCGGGCTGAATATCCCTACATCCAGTCTGTTGTTGCTCGTGTTATTAGCATAAGAAAGGTTCGTAGTAGGGGGTACAAATGTTCGAGAGAGGGACTAGTCCTAGGTCTCTGATGGAAGGGTCGAAAGGATGCCAAGAGCCTGGTGGTGGCCTGGCTGTGTGCGTGATGTGTCGAACCGAACTCTCTATGAGTTCGTATGTGTGTGAGTTGTCCGTCAAAAGTTGGTCCCTCCAGTGGGGAGCCCTGCCCTCCCTTTTATAGACCAAGGGGGGAGCATGGGTTACAAATGGGAGAAAGAGAAAAATACCAAGGGTATAGAAGGTCTTTCGAAGGATCCGAGTCTTTCTTTTTTTCCCGCTGCTGCCTGCATAACGTGGCAAACCATGGTAGAAGTGGCGTGTTTGTTGATCTTCATAGGCCATGCCCGGCTTCATTTAGCAAGTGGGTGCGTCCTGTCCCACCCCCGCGGGCGGCGTGTTGGATAGGGGTGTCGACCTGCGACCTCATAGGGAGCGGATGGCGTGGTGACTGCTCGTTCGTCACTGTAGAGGATGGGAGTCCCCCCTTGGAACGTAGTGGTTGTCATATGTCTGTGTCGGGTTCTTCGCCCGAGGGCTAAAGGCGGCGCCTACAACTCTATAGGGCGAAGAGCACGCGCTTGCAACACTATTCAAGCTCTGCTACGCCTAGAAGGGTCTAAGCGCCCGTCCCGTCATGCCCTGATGATACTTTCCTGTAGGGGCACAGGGCATGGTCCTTGATGCCGTGGTTGACCCGAACGTCTTGTCCTACCCTATGCCTATCATCATGAAGGAGCGAGGTGCGGTTGTCAGGCGAGGCAAAGCTAGCTTTTGGACATTGGGCGAGGTGAGGTCCGTCCTCGGGCGCCGGGCGAGACGGAGCCTAGCCTTTATCCATTGGGCGAGGCGGAGCCTAGCCCTCGGGGTCGGGTGAGGCGGAGCCCATCCCTCGGGGTCGGGTGAGGTGGAGCCCAGCCCTCGGGGTCGGGTGAGGCAGAGTCTTTACCTCGGGGGTCGAGCGAGGCGAAACCTGGCCCCGGACGTCGGGTGAGGCGGGGCCTAGCCCTCAGTCCTCGGGCAAGGCAGCGCTGGCCCACGGGCATCGGGCGAGGTGGAACCAAACTCCCATCATTCGGGCAAGAAGCGCAGTAGTGCTCTTGTCCGTCCGGGAGTTTTTAACGTTCGATGGTTATTAGTTCCACCTGCTCGGGTACCCCGATATTAGGTCCTCGGCAAAGCTCTTTAGTGTAGTTAGAATTGAGAGCTTGCTTTGTAGCTTAAGTTCATCTAGTGGAGATCTTTAGTGTAGCAAGTGTGAGAGCTCTTAGTGAGTAGTGACTTAGTAAATTGTGTGTCTAGTGATCAAAGTAAATAGAATTGTTGGATAGGTGGCTTGCAACCCTTGTAGAGCTAGAGCAAGTTTGTTTTTCGCTATTTGTCATACTAATCAAATTGCTCTAGTTGGTTTGTAGATTTTTAAATAGGCTATTCACCCCCCCTCTAGCCATATTAGGACCTTTCAAGTGGTATCAGAGCCATGGTCACCGTTTAATTGAAGGCTTAACAACCTCGATGTCAAATTATGGCTCAAGTTGTGTTCAACCATGTGGGGGGCAAACCACCGTTCTTTGATGGCACATGCTATGATTATTGGAAGAGAAAGATGAGGATGTATCTTGGTTCAATCAATGATCAAGTATGGGATGTGGCCGAGAGTGACTATGCCATCATTGATCCTAACAATCTCACCAAGCAAGACAAGGCCAACAAGCAATGCAATACAATGACTCTCAACACCATATACAATGCCATTGATTCCAAGGTGTTTGAACAAATGAAGGATTATGATAGAGCTAATGAGGTGTGGAAGAGATTGGAGGAAACATATGAGGGGACACCGGCGGTGAAGAGTGCCAAGTTATATATTCTCAAGGACAAGTTGGCAAGCTTCAAGATGAAGGAAGATGAGAGCATTCCAGAGATGTTCCATCGATTCCAAGTAATTGTCAATGATTTGAAGGTATTGGGAGAAAAGATCAATGATGATGATGTCTCTCATCGGTTCTTGATGTGCCTACCTCCAAGATTTGAGATGTTGAGATTGCTTATCATAAGAGAAGGATTGAAGGAGATTACCCTTAACCAAGTACTAGGTGATGTCATGACACAAGAGACATACCGTGTGGAAAGGGAGGGGGTTGACAAGGATGACAAGAAGGAAGATGAAGACAAGAAGAAGAAGAAGAGTGTAGCATTCAAGGCTAGCTCATCATCTAAGAACAAGGGCAAGTCCAAGAAAGAATCAAGTGATGATGATGATCTTAGTGATATTGATGATGAAGCTATGGTTCTCTTTGTGCGCAAGATGGGCAAATTTATGAAGAAGAAGGGCTATGGTGCAAGAAAGAGAAGAGATCATACCAAAGCAAAGAATATGTGAGAAGATGCTACAATTGCAAGAGTCCTGATCATGTTGTAGCAGATTGTCCCTACAATAGTGACAATGATGAGGATGATGAGAAGAAGAAGCACAAGAAGGACAAGAAGGAGAAGAAGGAGAAGAAGGAGAAGAGGATGACCTTCCAAAAGAAGAAGGGTGGAGGCTATGTGGTCACATAGGATAGTGATGGCTCTTCAGATAGTGATGGCTCTAGTGATGATGGCAAAAAATCTATCAAGACAGCACTAGCAAGCATCGCCATTAATAACAAGCCCTCCATCTTCGACACTCCATCGACATGCCTCATGGCAAAGCCTACCAAGGTAAAATATGATGTGAGTGATGATGATGAATGTGAAAGTGATGCTTGTAGGAGTGATGATGATGATGAGGAGTACACCAAGGAGGAGCTCATGGACATGTGCGAGCAAGTGCACACTTGCTTTGAGATAAAGAGAAAGGAGTGCAAAGAATTGTGTAAGAAAGTCAAATTTCTTGAGCAATCCTTTGATGAGCTAAATGCCACTCATGAGAGGCTAATAGAAGCCCATGAGAAGCTTAGCAAAGCTCACTCAAAGCTTGAAAAGGCTCACTCCTCTCTCATCGAGCAAGTCAAGATGGAGGAAGCCAAGAAGGAGCAAGTGATTGTGTCATGTGATGTGGGACAAACATGTGATATCATTGATGAATCTTTTTATAAGTCCATTGTTGTTGCTCCCACTAATCCTTCTTGTAGCACTACTACATCAACTTCACCTTTGAGTGATGGTTTCACTTGTGATGCCTCACTAATGGTGGAAAATGAGACCCTCAAGAAGGAGGTGAATGAGCTCACTCATGCCTTAGGTGGAGATGCCCGCTTGCTAAAGTGCTTGGGTAGCCAAAGATTTTCTCTCAACAAAGAGGGACTAGGCTATACCCCAAAGAAAGGCAAGGCGGCCTTTGTCACTCCCAAAGCTAGCTTTGTGAAGGGCAATGGTCTGTTTTGCAATAGATGCAAGCAAGTTGGGCATATAGAGCAATATTGCAAGAATAACAAGAACAAGCAACCTAATATATCCTCAATTAGATTTGATTCTTGTTACATGCTTGTTAAGGGTGCCAATGGTGTAAAGGCTAAGTTCATTGGTACACCAATTGTGGGCCCAAAGAAGAAGGCTATTTGGGTGCCAAAGACCTTGGTAACTAACCTTCAAAGACCCAAGCAAGTTTGGGTACCTAAAAAGAATTGATCTTCTTTTGTAGGTCAATTATAAAGCTGAAGAAAGGCATTGGGTGCTTGATAGTGGGTGCACACAACACATGACCAGTGATCCAAGAATGTTCAATTTAATTAATGAAAATAAGAGCAATGTGATTGATAGTATCACATTTGGTGATAATGGCAAAGGCAAGGTCAAAGGTCTTGGTAAGATTGCAATATCCAATGACTTGAGCATTTCTAATGTGCTACTAGTAGAGAGCTTGAACTTCAATCTATTATCGGTAGCTCAATTGTGTGATCTTGGTTTCAAGTGCATATTTGGTGTGGATGATGTAGAGATCATAAGTGTAGATGGCTCAAACTTGATATTCAAAGGATTTAGATATGAAAATCTATACTTGGTTGATTTCAATACTAGAGAAGCTCAATTGTCAACATGTTTGCTCACTAAGTCTAGCATGAGTTGGTTATGGCATAAAAGGCTTGGTCATGTTGGAATGAAACAATTGAAGAAGTTGATCAAGCATGAGTTAGTTAGAGGCTTGAAAGATGTCACATTTGAGAAAGATAAGCTATGTAGTGCATGTCAAGCCAGAAAGCAAGTTAGTAACACACATCCTAAGAAGAGCATGATGATCACATCTAAGGCATTTGAGTTGGTGCACATAGACTTGTTTGGACCAACCACGTACACTAGCATTGTTGGAAACAAATACGGATTTGTGATTGTGGATGATTTCACTAGATACACATGGGTGTTCTTTCTTGTTGACAAGAGTGATGTATTTGCAACCTTCAAGACATTCATCAAGAGAATTCATAATGAGTTTGAAATAACCATCAAGAAAGTGAGAAGTGACAATGGAAGTGAGTTCAAGAATACAAGAGTGGATGATTTGTGTGATGAGTTTGTAATTAGGCATCAATTTTTGGCTACGTACACTCCACAATCAAATGGCCTAGTTGAAAGAAATAATAGAACTTTGATTGACATGGCAAGATCAATGTTGAGTGAGTACAATGTGAGTCATTCATTTTGGGCCAAAGCAATCAACACGGCTTGCTACTATAGCAACTGACTCTATTGTCGCCCCATGATAGAAAAGACACCTTATGAGCTATTGAATGGAAGAAAGCCCAACATAGCATACTTTCGGGTTTTTGGTTGTAAATGCTACATATTGAAGAAAGGCATTAGATTGAGCAAGTTTGAAAAGAAATGTGATGAAGGTTTCTTGCTTGGTTACTCCACTACTAGCAAGGCTTATAAAGTTTGGAATTTGGCTAGTGGTATTCTTGAGGAGGTCCATGATGTGGAATTTGATGAAACAAATGGTTCAAAAGAGTAAGATGAGAATCCAGATGATGTGAGAGGCACTCAATTAGTCAATGCAATGAAGAACATGGACATTGATGATATAAGACCTAGAGAGGTGATTGATGTTGAAGATGACAAAGATCAAGTGCCCTCTAACTCAAATGTACAACCTAGTGGTTCTCAAGATCAAGGTCAAGCAAGTGCTAGTGTTGACAAAGTGCAAGATCAAAAACAAGTGGCTAGTTCATCATCCCAACCAAATGATCGATCAAATGTAAGCAATCAAGTGCAAGCGCTCCAACCAACCAATGTCGCAAGCGATCATCCTTTGGACTCTATAATTGGTGATATTTCTAGAGGTGTACAAACAAAATCTAAATTGGTATCATTTTGTGAACATTTCTCATTTGTGTCATCCATTGAACCTAAGAAGAGAGATGAAGCTTTTAAGGATGTTGATTGGGTCGATGCTATGCATGAAGAGCTAAACAACTTCGAAAGAAATCAAGTATGGGAGTTAGTTGAGAGGCCTATGGATCATAATGTAATTGGAACAAAGTGGGTTTCTCGGAACAAGCAAGATCAAGATGGGATAGTAATAAGGAACAAAGCAAGATTAGTGGCTCAAGGTTACACTCAAGTTGAAGGTCTTGACTTTGGAGAAACATATGCCCCGGTTGCAAGATTGGAAACAATTAGGATCTTGTTAGCCTATGCTTGTGCCCACAACATCAAGTTGTATCAAATGGATGTGAAGAGTGCATTTCTCAATGGGTACATCAATAAGCTTGTGTATGTTGAGCAACCTCCCAGTTTTGAAGATGAAAAGAAACCCAACCATGTTTACAAGTTGAGAAAGGCTTTGTATGGGTTGAAACAAGCACCAAGAGCATGGTATGAGAGATTGAGGGATTTCCTACTCTCTAAGGGATTGAAGATGGGAAAAGTTGACACCACCCTCTTCACTAAGAAGCTTGGAAATGACTTGTTTGTATTGCAAATCTATGTTGATGATATCATATTTGGGTCAACCAATCAAGATTTTTGTGAGTTTGGCAAGATGATGGCAAGTGAGTTTGAGATGTCCATGATTGGAGAACTTAGTTACTTCCTTGGTCTTCAAATCAAGCAAGTGAAAAATGGCACATTTGTAAGTCAAGGCAAGTACATCAAAGACATGATCAAGAAGTTTGGAATGGATGATGTTAAAGCTATTAGTACACCAATGGGGACAAATTGAAGCTTGGATAGTGATGCTAGTGGCAACATGGTGGATCAAAAGATATATCGGTCTATGATTGCAAGCCTATTCTATGTGACCGCATCAAGGCTGGATGTGATGTTTAGTGTATGCATGTGTGCTAGATTTCAAGCCTTAGCAAGAGAAAGTCATTTGAAGGCAACAAAGAGAATATTGAGGTACTTAAAGCATACACAAAATATTGGATTGTGGTATCCCAAAGGAGCAAGATTTGAGTTGATTGGATATTCGGACTCGATTATGCATGATGCAAAGTTGAGAGAAAGAGCACATCAGGCACATGTCAACTATTGGGAAGATCACTTGTGTCTTGGTTATCAAAGAAGCAAAATAGTGTAGCACTTTCAACCGCCGAAGCGGAGTACATTTTGGCCGGTAGTTGTGCTCAATTACTTTGGATGAAGGCTACTTTGAGTGACATTGGAATCAAATTCAAGCAAGTGCCATTGCTATGTAACAATGAGTGCCGTAAAACTCACCAACAACCCGGTTCAACATTCAAGAACAAAGCATATAGATGTCCACCATCATTTCATAAGAGATTACCAACAAAAAGGGGATATTTGTATTAAGAGTATTGGCACCGATGATCAACTTGCCGATATCTTCACCAAGCCACTTGATGAGAAGAGGTTTTGCAAGCTAAGGAATGAATTGAACATACTTGATTTCTCAAATATGTGTTGATGCACCCCCATTATATGATGTGCCTCTCCTTTGAGCAAAGCAAGATAAAGTTGATTGACATGTCATTCATCCATTGCTAAGGACTCGTTTAGTGCATCTAGTCATTCCTATCATGTCTTAGGCTCATTCATGAAAATCAAATGAATTTGATGCTTGTATGGTACCACTATTGCTTGCATGCTTGAAATGATCTAGTGGTACCATATGGCATGTTTGTGGGCTTGTAAACCTAGTGCTTAATCTAGAAAATGAGCTATAAAGTGTTTAACTCAACATGGTGCATGATAACCCTCTTTTGGAGGTGTGAAGAAGCTTGCCCTTGGATCAAACCGAGTTAAATATCTTTTGCAAGTGATCTAAATTGAACCAAATTGGGAAAATGATCCTCACTTCACATGGTTTTGCCCCAACCTATCTAAAATTTGAGCTCACCTTTTGTGCTAATTGTTGACAAAGGGGGAGAGAAATTCACAAAGATAGTAAGATAGGGGGAGCAAACAAATGAAATGACATTGTAAGGGGATCAATCAAAATTGTACACAAGTAGGGGGAACAAGCTCATAAACTTGTATGTTGCATTTGAATGTGCATTTCATATATTTGCTTGCATGGCACAAGTTTTAAATTTCAATATCCATGCTTGTGTGGTGTATGCTAGTTGTAGGTTTGAATGACGAAATGAGAAACTAGCATGCATAGGTTAAGCAACTAGAATTATGTTCATTTTATGGAAACTAGGCCCTTGCTTCTAATGTTGATCTCATGGGGTATTCTAGTTTTTGTGTATGTCTAGTTACTAATGGTGCTAAGGATGGTATATTGGTGTACTTCGATTGGTATCACGCTTCAAAGGTCCATCTCTTGTACCTTAGCATCAATTGGTAGACATTGTCTCCTATATTTCCTATCTAAGCATATGTGCAAGCTATAATCCAAACTCCGAGCGCATATGTAGGAGAAGCAATTGCTACCATTTGGGATTCATGAAACTTGTCCATATCCTTTTACACATGGTAAATATGCTTGGGCAAGCAACATGGATTCAAATGAATTTCAATTCATATCTTTGAGAAAGGGTTGTCATCAATTACCAAAAAGGGGGAGATTAAAAGCTCTAGTTTGGTTTTGGTGAATTGATGAAACCCTAAGTGCTAACCTAGTTTATCAAAGTAATTATGAGATAGGTAGCACTACTCCAAGTGATGAAGCAAATAAAGATCTTGACATGATGATGGTGATGGCATGGTGATGGTCAAATGCTTGGACTTCAAAAGAAGAAAGAAAAACAAAAAGTTCAAGGCAAAGGTGAAACTTGAGAGGAGCTTTTTCGTTTTGGTGATCGAGACACTTAGTGAGTGTAATCACATTTAGGTTCGATAGCCATACTATTAAGAGGGGTGAAACTCATATCGAAATGTGGTTATCAAAGTGCCACTAGATGCTCTAACTCATTGCATATGCATTTAGGATCTAGTGGAGTGCTAACACCCTTGAAAACATTTGTGAAAATATGCTAACACATGTGCACAAGGTGATACACTTGGTGGTTGGCACATTTGATCAAGGGTGGTGAAGTTTAGGGTCACAAAGAGCTATTTCGTATTGACCGGACTCTGCCTTGGGCAGTGATCGGACTTTGACCCTACGTTCGGTCAGTGGCACGCAGTGAAAGCCACCCTCGGTCCCTTGACCGGATGCTAAAGTGAAAAAGGGACCGGACACGCAGGGGGTGCATCTGGTCACCTAATGACGTACACTAATGCAAGCAACAGAGAGAGAGAGACTGTGTTGACCGGATGCTAGCCTAGGTCCGGTCATGTGCCATCGGACGTGTCCGATCACGAAAAACCATCTCTAGAACCTTACTGGAAACGACCGAACGCCAGTGATGGTGCGTCCGGTCACTTCGAGCAGCGCGTCTGGTCACAACTTAAGTGCACTGAAGACCGTTGAGATCGTGCGATCAACATTTGAAGTCAGGGACATGTGGCGAATATCTAAGGA
This sequence comes from Miscanthus lutarioriparius, assembly GCA_904845875.1. NCBI lineage: Eukaryota > Viridiplantae > Streptophyta > Magnoliopsida > Poales > Poaceae > Miscanthus > Miscanthus lutarioriparius. The sequence continues at coordinate 43,881,886 of CAJGYO010000013.1, forward strand.
CCAGATGCTAGGGTCCTACGTCTGGTCAAACCGACCTGTGCGTCTGGTCGCCCTGATTTTTCAGGGGACAGAGGAGCCAACGACTCTATTCATGAGGGCTCTCTATTTAAGCCCCATGGCCGGCTCAAGCTCACTCTCTTGGCCATTTGCATTGACATAACAACCTTGTGAGCTTAGCCAAAGCCGTTCTACTCATCTCCATCATTGATTCAACATCTTTGCGAGATTGGGAGAGAATCCAAGTGCATTGCTTGAGTGATTGCATCTAGAGGCACTTGGTGTTCGTGTTTCGCTATGGGATTCACTTGTTACTCTTGGCGGTTGCCGCCACCTAGATGGCTTGAGGCGGCAAGGATCATTGAGCGGAGGCTGGTGATTGTCTCAGGCTCTGATCGCGGTGATTGTGAGGGGTCTTGTGCCTTCCCCGGTGGAGCCCCGAAAGGTAACTCTAGTGGATTGCTCATGTCATTGAGTTACCTCACTTGTGGGTAGGTTCTTGCGGTGTCCAATTGTGTGGACAAGGTTCATGCAACACCTCTTAGCCACTGAACCACCAAGTGTTGGTCGACACAACGGGGACTAACATGCCGACAAGCATGTGAACTTCGGGAGAAAAACATTGGTTGTTTCTTTCCATTTGGTATTCTCTCGGTGATTGAATTAGTATTCATCTTGTGATTGGTTCACTCCTCTATGCGGTGGTATAATCACCTCACTTACTGATTTACATTCCCACAAACTAGTTGTAGCAAGCTCTTTAGTATAGCTAGAATTGAGAGCTTTGTTTGTAGCTTAAGTTCATCTAGTGAAGCTCTTTAGTGTAGCAAGTGTGAGAGCTCTTAGTGAGTAGTGACTTAGTAAATTGTGTGTCTATTGATCATAGTAACTAGAATTATTGGATAGGTGGCTTGCAACCCTTGTAGAGCTAGAGCATGTTTGCTTTTCGCTATTTGTCATACTAATCAAATTGCTCTAGTTGGTTTGTGTAACAGAACCGCCCAATTTATACAAGATCAAGTATGGCTGTCTCCGCTAACATGTTGACACACACATACCTTCACTCATATAAACCCGGTAGTCCGCCGAGTGTCCCGAAAGACCTCGGTAAATCAACATCACAACCAAGATCGCGTGATTAAGCAAATACACATCACATATGCAGGGTTGCAGCGGAAAATAATATTACAAATGAATTCACAAATAATAGTACAAGTTTGGGTTTCAAAACCGATTAGTGAAAACAACATAGCTTTCAAAAGATTACATTAATATATGTTCCAAATACATTGCTAGCATAAGCCAATACAACGTTTTGTACTATCTGTGTGATTGACGCATGACAGATGGTCGCCATCGTAGTCAACAGATAAGGGGTCACACTAGAGATTGTTGATCTCGACTGTGCGATCAGCATACACATAATAATCAAGACTTGGATAGCCAGGTCATAATCATAATGTGACGTTCGATTCTTATCTGACTAACAACTTGTCCAACATTAATTGTTGTGTGCCTTTCTGATCCAACAGTGATGACATAAGTTGTTCACTAGGTGACGGACGTCAATACTAGGACAACCAAGTGGAGTCACTTGTCTACCACCTCTTGTAGTCTGTTAATGTTTATGTCGGTGACCAGTTCTTCAAATGTTATCCTTTTTGTGACTTCAAAAGGAAGCTCTACTACTTTCGATCAGATATATGGATCTTCGATAAGATATGGAGAGATAACCAAGGAAGAGCTCACGTGAAAATAACACATCGGTATAGTTCGGCAATGGATCATGACTAGAAACCTCGATACCAGCGCACACCCAGCAGCACAACCATGCGTTGGCCGCCCACAAGGAGGCCCTAGGTTCCGTTGCGGCACCGTAGATCGCTAATCGTGGCACCATTACTGATCATACAACCAAAGTGAAATTTCCAGTGGCACTAATTAGATTGTAAGAACAAGCATTGTGCAAAAGAGGGATAGCAAACAAGGATAGTCACAAGGTTAGGAATCAACAAGGAGGCGATCAGAAGATCAAAACACAGCGCAAAAGAACATAGCCTAATTGCCGAAGGCAACTAAGCAGGAGACTCTTGCTAATTTTCATATACGTCTTGTGTCCACCCAAGTGATTACCAGATAAAGATTAACATGAGATTTGGTCTTGTCGAGTAGCATCATAAGATCAAGACTGATAAACATCCAGAGACTTGAAAGGGTTGGAGGCAAAATAAATGAGATTCGAGAGACAGAGCCATTGCACTGACTAGGGATTGAGTTGATAAAGCAATGACATGATCTGTGAGGAAAAGGTTCCAAAGCCAGGGCAGATAGCGATTAGCGTTGCACTAGCTCATCAGTAGGAGAAAGAGCAATGAGGTCTAATAAGGATTTTTGCAGCAGGGTCCTCCCACACAGGAGCGGGTCAACCACGAAACATGCAAGCATTCAAGGGAACTAAGCTTGGGCCTAAGGTCAAGCAAAGGCATAGATAAAGTCTTCGTAGCACAACGTTCAAGGCTAGCAACCACGTGTATAGGCTCAGGCTCCCAAGAGAGAACCTAATTGGAGACGACAACTGTGCGATTACGTAATTTGAGCATTGTTTTAGGATAAAGCTATTTGACACTCGTATGCTTACCGAGGACAAAAGGGTGACAACTACGGCACTACCTAGACAATGAGCATCCACGCCTACATCATGGTCTTAAGCGAGCATCTCGAAACACTCAATCCAATTAGCTTAAATGGCTATTATGAAGCACAAAGCTCGTACATAACAAGTAGTCACCTACAACAACACCACTACACATATCACGCATAACATGGTGGTAAGGCACTGTTATCTTTTGTTTTCCTTGTTACTGAGTAGGTGGATATCTCTACAAAACAAGTTTTACTTACATTTAGCAATTTAGTTTTCAAAGGGGTGAACTTTTTTGTTAACTATTAACTCGTCATCTATTTCCTTTGGAAGCCAACATACGAGGCAAAGCTAATCACACACTAACTTCAAGCATAGCTATTCAAGCAGCATGGGACAAGGCATTTTGGCTAGCTTCACACAGGGAAAATAGTGACATCACATTGATCACAAGTTACTTAGCATTAGAACAAGGTGAGAAAAACATATTTATGCACAAGCACAATCATGATGCATGCTAGTCCTATTCGTCCTCACGAAATTGCTAGCCTAAGGTGGCAATCACGTTCTATGTTGGTGGCATAACATGTACTCTCTCGATATATAGCTAGTCGTCAGCTACATTCAATCTACGCATTCGTGGTTAGCGTACCTGCAGGCAAATTCATTGTAGCCCATCCCCACAAGAGATAAATAAGCACACAATGAAAGCAGTAAACTAAGATACTCTCCATATATACATCCCCGATGTATATACTTCGATATCCATAGCTACCCGATAAATATACCCGCAATTAAGTACCTTCATATATACATGTATGTAACATGTAAATATTCTAGTAACCAAAGCTAACTCTCCCCTAGACCGACAGTGGGACGGTCATGCTCTCACAACTCACACTTACCTGGGCGTAGAGACAATTGATCCGTACATTACCATTCAAGCGAATGACATCCATACAATAGCACGCCGTATGGATAATGAAAGTAAAAACCCCCATGGTAGTACTTAGATAGCCACCTAATAGTCCTTAACTGGGCATAAAGGAGGATGTCGCTAGCATAGTTTTGCAAATTAGTTTTTGACAAATTTGCCTGTAGCTAAAGTTTTAGTTAAAATAGGCTTTTTAAAACCAAAACTTTGTTTTTAAAACAATGTACATGACAGTATTATGCTTAATCTTGCTCGATGCTATGCATGTAGAACCGCTTAATTTATACAAGATCAAGTATGGCTGTCTCCGCTAACACGTTGACACACACATACCTTCACTCATATAAACCCGGTAGTCCGCCGAGTGTCCCGAAAGACCTCGGTAAATCAACATCATAACCAAGATCGTGTGATTAAACAAATACACATCACATACGTAGGGTTGTAGCGGAAAATAATATTACAAATGAATTCACAAATAATAATTCAAGTTTGGGTTTCAAAACCGATTAGTGAAAACAACATAGCTTTCAAAAGATTACATTAATATATGTTCCAAATACATTGCTAGCATAAGTGACATCATCCGACAAAAGCATATAGATGAGAAGTAACTATAGAATCACCGAGCCCATCGGTGGTTAGCCACCATCTTCAACAAGGCCGAGAACTTCACCGCAACATTGTGGGATAAACCACGAGTACTCAAATGTACTCATTGGACTTTCACTCGCTTGAAACCAAAACAAATGACACCAAGGGTCATGCAAGGCTTATGAGGTGGGCTAGCTTGACACATTTGCATAAAAGAGCTTATGAGCATAGTAACCAATTTAAACTTAGCATCAAGCTTATCATCATTTACCTCTCCACTAGATTAGGACCTGTACTAGAGCACTCACTTATTAGGAGCAATCAATATTAACCATAGCAGGTATAATAAGGCTGTCATCATCATATCATCATTTCTGAACCATTATGTTATTTAGTGTGTCTACATTGGAGATAAGCCCGTCAAGTTCTCACTAACCGGGAGAGACGGCGACTCGAATCAAATTACAACTCAGCTGAAGGGGTATTCCTAACTCTCACCCTGGCATACTTTGCAAGGGTAGCCATGGGTCACCTTTGGGACAACTCAGAACCAAATTGTGGGTTCGATCAACGCCAAAGACTCTCGGGGATTACCCTTCCGCCGGGATGATCGGGACTTTTAAATCACACCTTGCCCTTGGACTCACGCCACGGCTCCCTTCCGAGGCGCACTTTATACTTATCGACTCCCCGGCCGAGGTGAGGTACTCGGCCGTGGTCGGTCTCTAGACCCGACCAACTAAAGAGAGGCATCGTTCAACATGAACAGGAAAGGCTCCAAGATTCAGTCTTAATCGACACTGCACGGAGTCTTCGCAAACCAAGCAAGCCTCCGTCCGGTCTTTATTTCAAATTAAGACTGGTTCTTTTCCACGATAGCAAATATAGCCAACCGTGCCATATGTATCTTCCTATCTCTCGCAGGTGACAGGAAATCACCTGACTTCTACCGTGTTTAAGCAGGGCTAAGCACTACATGAGCCTGAGCTACATAGGATTCAGGGTATCAATATCTGGACAAGGATTGGATAACCAATGCAGCAAGTGTTTGCATCCAACACCTAAACTTAATGCAACAATATATATATGTAACAATAATACTTTAACTGCATTTCGGAAATTAGGAGGCTTAATATGCTCTGGAGCTTGCCTGGGATCCGACACAAGTCAGTTCAGTTAGGTTGCACCATCCTGGTGACATCTCAGGTCCTAGCACTTGCTTAGTCCTTCCATCTTCGGGATAGATCCATCAAACGATGTCTTCGGGTTTGGCTCCAACATCGCATCCTTCACGTAGTGCATCTAGCGTACCTAGATGAGATGCAATATGCAAGTGTATGAATACATGGACGTGCAATAGACAATGCATCGCATGCAGTAAGTAAGACAAGCACAAGGTTACATTAATCATGCACAAGCACTTCGCATTGCCTACTTTAAATATCGCACAATTTATCATCCCACAATAGCAAAGAAGATGACAACCCAAGCATGACACAAATTTCCCAAGATCTCAGGTACTCTAACTCAACCATCATCAAAGGTATGAGCCATACTTAGCAATATACAAGCAAACAACTATAATTGGAATCTGTCAATTTCTGGACATGCAAACAGCAGCTACAAGATTTAGCTATAACTGGAGTTACACAAATCCAAATGACTTGCAAGAAGACATTTTGGAAATCTTATAAAAGTATCTACATTTCATCTGTAACCATCATAGCATGATTCACAAGTTAAGTAGGTCGAAATTATACATTTACAGAAACTGGTCCACAATTGATAGAGAGCAGCCATTTCTGAAACCCAACTTTAAACAGGCATAACTCACAAACTACTTCTCCAAATGACACCAAATTTTAACAGAAGCTAGATACATGAATTATCTACAACTTTTGTATAAACAATTTTTACAACAAAGCATATTGTCATGAAGAACTTTGCAAAGTTCTCAGATCTGTCCATAAACCACATCGGCAAGAAAATAATTATTAACTTATGTTGCAAACACATAATTAGGCAAAACCAACTTTACCAACATGTCACACATGACTAAATAAATTCTTTTAATGCATTTCTTAATTTATTTTAGACATCAAGGTGTATTTATGAACATATACTAAAATGCACAATAAATTCTACAAAAATTACAGTAGCTCACATATCCTCTCAATAGTCTACTGTACAAATTTCACTCCATTTTAATATGTATAGCAAGCTCTATGAAAAAGACAAGTTGCTAAAGCAAGATATCATGTGAGAGCAAGATAAACCAATAACTCACTCATACTTCATCCAATACTCATGAAATTTTTACCACACATCAACTATCACATGATTAGCATGCCACAAAAATTTCACTTCATTTGGAGCCCTAGATCTACAGTTATGAAAAAGACAAATACCACTAGCATTACAAACCTAGCTGCATAAATATATTTTTACAGCTAAAACTTTAAAGTAAAACATGTAATATTATAGATCTAATGCATAGATAATTTCACAAGGATTCCAAAAAGTCCACATTTACTATTTTACAAATTTCCTATGATTTACTATGATTTTCCAAACTTTCAGCCGATTTAAAACAAATAGGTCCCTTGAGGCACTATTCACTTGAGTCAATGACATTGCAGCTAGGCCCTTGACTTTCGTCGAATTGTCGCGTGAGGTCCTCGACATAGATTTGCACAGGGAGGTCGCCGGGGTCTCGCTGCTCCGGCCGGAGAAGGCCATGCCGTCGGTGGCTGAGGGGCGGGGGAGCACCAGGGGGCCCTTGCGCACCCGTGGGGCTGCTCGGCTTAGCTCAAGGTGGCCCACGGCGGCTTGGCCACGCGCGGGCGCCGGCTGCGGCTGCGGCGGCCGAAGCTTCCATGGCTAGGGTGGCGGGTTGCGACGGCGAGCATGAGCACGACGTGAAGGAGATGGCGGCGAAGCTGAGGGTGGTGCTCGTGGGGAGTGAGAAAGCTGGGAGCGGCGAGAACGGCTGCGGCGGCGAGCTCTGCTCGACCATCAATGGTGGACGCGAGCGAGGGCAAGGAGAGAGGCAAGGAGAGCGAGCAGTGGAGGCGCGGAGCGTCTGGGAGTGGCTTAGCGTCCACAAAACGTGAGGAGGAGGCAAGGCACGCAGCACGAGGTGGGGGCGCTCGGCTCGCATGGCTGCCATGCCCTGGCCACGCGTCGACATTTTGATGAGCAGGTGGCGAGTGCGATCCAGCGCGTCTTGGAAGCCGTTTTTCGGCTGGTTCGGTTGGGAATTTGATGGTGGGACTTTAACGAAGTTTGATCTCCATCCGATGCTCTACAAATTTCGTTAAAGGTTCATAGCCATTAGAGCAAAGGATTAAGAGATAATTAGGCCCTAATTTGACACTGTCTCGATCAAAGTAAAGCTCGTTTTTTGTTCATTTTGGGAAGTCAAACTTGGTCCAATTGATCCCATCTTTGGGTATCCTCTTCTCCAAATAATTATCTCCATATTTTATTTTGCAACCCAAACATGTTTCTTACAAAATTTTGGAGAACGCGGAATGTCATCGTCGATGCCCAAGATTTCAGACTTAGGTCTACAAACAGCAGCAGTTTCGATCTTGTAACCTCTGTTTGCATCATCTACAAACTAAACTAGGGCATACTCCAAAAACAAACTATGTTGTACTCAAAACAAAGAACAACTTTTATTAAAGGATCAAGGTCTGGATCAGCTTGGTTTGCAAGATATAAAGCTCCAAAGTAGGGTACCCGCAGTTCAACCTTAGTTAGGACTTAGCCAAATTCCTGGGCTCCAAAACAACACTGTATTAAATCTTGTGAGTTCCATTTGACTAGGTTAGAGGCCAAACTAACTCTTGACCATTAAACAAAGTTTGTTCTACACAAGATGAACTACAACTTTTGTTAAAGGTCAAACCTCATAACTGGTACATAAGTCAAACTTTCACTTTATAAAACAATTCAAGCAAGGACATAACTTGTCATTTCATGTGACTTCTTGATTCCAAACTTCACGAAACTTTTCCATGGATCAATATAGATGGATATTGATGCGAGACACATGAAACAAGTACATCCAGCATTTCCCAAGCATACTCTTTAGAAAGGGCAGCATGTAAGCAATGGTGCATGGTCCAAGTTTAAATGGTGACTCATTTTCATATGTTTAACCTAACATCTACATCACTACTTAACATGCCATGGTTGAGATTAAACCCATTGCTTAAATGGTGACAAACACCTGGGGTGTTACAGTTTGTAGATTTTTAAATAGACTATTCACCCCCCTCTAGCCATATTAGGACCTTTCAGGCGCCTATGCCCTCGGCGGGATGGGTGGACGCGGGCAGTCAAGGGGTGCCTTCAGAGGTGTGGAGTAGCCGGTGACGGCCGCGATACCATTGCTGATGGTGGGGCTATCGACCGCGCTCGTGGCGCCGACCATTGTGGGCCCGACGCAGCTGGTCGTGCCCCCACCATCTTAGGTGGAGGTTGTGGCGGCCATGATAGATTGGTCATGCCTAGGTGCAACCACAGTGTTGCCTGAGTCATCGGCGTGACCCGTGCCATCGGCGGCCCAACTGACGGCGCATGGCGTGGTGCTGGGAGAGAGGTTCGTGTCCGCACCGCTGACTCCTTCCGTCGCCGGAGGGGGCATCTGTGGTAGAACATCCTAAGAAATCGGGCCCACATGCACCTATCGATGTCTCAACAGATCTCTGATAGTGTACACGAGTTCCCAACAACTTAACAGGTCTGTCGGGTGTCCTTGGGAAACCCAAATCATCCACGAACAAACAGGATCCCAATCATAGCCATTGCAGATTACAACAGTTTTCAATATACATACTAGAGATTATAAAGCGGAAGACTTAAGTTTTTAATATTACAAACTAGTTGTTTCAAACTTACAAAACCATAAGTGTCATACAACCATAGTAGCAGGATAATATTACTTTAACATTATTTATTTCACACAAACTAGTGCCTTGTCCAAAGGCCATTCATCATTCCTCATCATCATCGACTTCAAACACTGACATGCAGCAGGGACCAAAACAAGCCTGCGCATGCGACTCACCTGCAACAAGGGTTAACAAACCCTGAGTACAAAAGTACTCAACAAGACTGACCCAACGAAAAAGGGGCAAAGGTCTTAGAGGTGTTAGGTCAAGGTAAGGATGTAGCAAGATTCACAAGTTCTTTGCCAAAAGCTTACTATTCTTGATTCTATTTTCAAGTTTTACCCCTAAGTCTTCTTAGTTCATTATCTCAAACTAAGTGTTCATATCCCATGTTCCAATCCTTCTCATTCCATTCTTTTTCTCAAGTTTTAGTAATTCACCAGTCCTGCATTGCTTCTGTAATGAATCGAGTCTCCATATCCGCGGAGCACCGGCAATTCGAATTGATTCAAGTACCAGCTGGGGATTCCTTATCACACGACATATGTAGAACTTAATCTTGCATATATCAACCTTGCTACCGGATCCTCCCATACTAAGCCGTCTCCACGCCACCCGAGAGCACAGCACACCTCAAATCCGGCCACATTCCAGCCACGAGGGTACACGCTACTCCCGCCATCTCACCACTCCCAGTGCGTGGGCATTCGTCTTAGTATCGGATTAGCCGAAGTAGGCTTACCGGAGTATGTGACCACTACTATAAAGTGTCTTGTTCAGAAGATCCACAATGAGTGGCCTTTAAGCGACATAGTCGGCAACATTACCCAACATTCAAGATAAGTCACCCGACTAGTCTCTAGTTCATTATATCTTCTTTCTTTCTTTGGCTAGTATGCCATCTTTGATTGTATCAAAACTTTTACTTTGGAAGCCTACCATAAACCATACTAAGCAATTCTACGCCTTTGTAAATGAAATCATCTTCAAGGATGGTAAACAATTAACAAGGTAGGCAATGCATCAAGTAGGTAACATTTGAATTAATCAACTTAATGCAATAAGTAACATAGGGGATAAACTTTTCAAAGTAAACAAGGTAATGGTTTAATGCATAAACCGGGGCTTGCCTTCGTTGATGATCTCGGGTTCCGGATCAGTACCACAAATATCAAATCCCGAGACAACCGAGGACTCTTCCACAACATGCTCAACTAGAATCGGTTCACTCTCGGATTCTACATGAAATAATAGCATATGCTTCAATATGATGATAATGTAAACATGATGCTTTCATGGTACATGAAATGTAATAACACCTTGAATTCTAGTTTCCTTCGCGATACAGTTGTAGATCAAAACCAATTGACACTAACATCTAGGGTTTATGACCTAAGTGACTTGACCAAATTGATCTTGAAACCCTACTGGTCACAAAACATGACCCAAACAAGATCAAACCCTAAACCTAACACTTAGGGTTTGCTTTTATTCATTTTTGAATTAATTTGGAAATAAGCACAAAAATGAACTTGTTCCAAATGACCTCAAAATTTTATGTAAGCTTCCTCATGACAAATTAGTGTACCAAAACAAATTCCATAATTTTTGAAGTGATACATTAGCCTACAAAAATTATAGAAATTGCATTTATCAATTAATTGACTAAATTTTTGAACATTAAAAATTTATTCAAATTTCAAGTTTCGTATTTTTAAACCATAATAGAACATTTACAAAAGCTACACACAAATTTTCCTACCAATTTCCAAAGTTTTAGCACTATTCAAAATTCAGAAATAACCAAATCTCACTATTCTCTCTCTCTCTCTCTCTCTGACAGCCAGGCCCCGCTCGTCAGTGACATAGAACAAGGATATGACGGCACTGCCATCACCGGTCGGCCAAAACACGCCGGCAGTGATGCTCCGGCGAGGCGGACCGCACCTGTATGACCAACCCTACCCCATGAATCTATCCCATCCTTCAGAAAGGCAGCAGGCGCACTGGAGAGAGCTCCACGCCGGCCATGGCGGCGCGGGCACGACGGTGCATGACGTAACTACGGTTACGATGCAGTAGAGGCTAAAGCGAAGCGAGCATCACGCTCAGGAGCTCACCACGATCACGACGGTGTGCTTGGTGCAGGCGGAGACGGGCTAGAACGACGTGGCCACGGTGAGGTCGATGGTGGCAGAGCTCCGGCCGGTCACAGGGAAGAACGCGTTGTGCCGGGCGATTCCGGCCAACCCAAACGATGCGAGCAAGCCGAAGAGGAGCGCAAGGTCAAGGCGATCACGCTGGTGTAGCTAGGCACTACGGACACGGTTCGACGGCGGCTACGGCGAGCGGCGGAGCTGGTCAGTGGCGGAGCAGAGCAGAGAGGAAAAAGGAGGATGACGGCGGCGGCGGTGCTCCTATTTATAGTAGGGAAGGACGCGTCCGGCATCGACAGCTCACGCACGAGCTCGCCACGGAGCCTGCTGCGTGTCACCGCATGAGAAAGCGGTGAAAAATGATTGGCGGTGGCAGCTGCGTGGCGCCGACGGCAAGCAGGGAGGTGGCGCTCGGCTTGGTTTTGATTTTTGAAGTATTTACAGAATTGCCACTGCGTTTATTTTGCAAATTACTCACAAATTTTCTAAAGAAGTTGAAAATCTCCAAAAATGAAAGTTGCTCAACTTTTCAAACTCTACAACTTTGCTTCAAGGAACATTTTCAAATTCTTGCTCCATTTTGAAATTTGAATTTGGGGTGCATTTGAGCATTTGAATCATTTCAAAATTACTCCAAATTTTATATGTAAACTTTAAAAACTTTGAATACCAAAGTTGATCCTTATTAAATAAGCTTCAACTTTGCTTTTTGTTACACCCCCAAATTCCAAATAGATTTTGAATTAGACAAAAGGGGCAAAAAGGACTTTTATGGTTTGAAATTGAATTCAAATTTGATTTGTATACCTTTTCACTTAACTATGATTTTTGACCAATAACATGGCCCATTAGGGTTATTTGAGTCAAATGACACATGGTCTCACATGATCACACGAAATTTGACCCTTGTGGTAATGATTTTCATTTGGAGTTTTGGATCACATTACATCACATAAAATAACAACTTATGAAATAAAGCTTATTTAGTGAATGCATTCAACTTTTTCTAGTTTATGAATGCTTTGCAATGCATATGATGACATGTCAAGTTTTAATGTTAGGTTAAAACACCAGAGGTGTTATAGCTTCCCGGTGGGGACGTCTTGGCGAGAGGGGTCGGCGGTGCTTAGGGTCGGCAGGGAGTCATCCCTGACCCATACGTCGGTGGGCAGCGGCTCGCCCGTGCGGGGCGAGCCCCTACTCTAGTGGACGGATCCACAGGATCTAGTGCCGATGCTTTTTACCCTTGACGACGCCGCAGAGAGCATGGAACGGGAGAGACTTGACGTAGGGATCGCATCCATGCTCGATACCCTAGACCACGCCACGGGCGCATTGGGCGACGTTGTCGTTCCCTCCGACTAGGTATTGCTTGATCCTGCTTCTTGACCTTTTCTTGCTCTATATACTTTTTGTATCCTGACCATCATCTTTCTGTAGTCCCTTATAGCTCAAAGTCGGGGGAAATCTCGGTTCCTTCATCAACAGAGGGAAGCCTAGGACCGCCTCATCGAGGAGGCATGACTACGTGGGGAGGTGATAGCTCTGCTCGTTGCCGCCTAGTAGAGGGTGGTCGAGCTGACTCCCCTCGCCGAGGAGGCGGCCAATCTTCAGCCACGGGTGGCCGAGGCCCATCGGGATGCTGACGAGGCTGAGAAGGCGTTTGAGGCCCTATCGGCGAGGTCACAGAAGGATGACAAAGAAGCCGCTAGGGTCAGGAAGGAGCGGGATGAGTTGCTCTAGAAGGACGCCGAGACCCACCAGTGGATCCTTGATCTTCCGAGATGCCGAGACCCACCGCTAGGGTCAAGAAGGAGCGGAATGATTTGTATACCTTTTCACTTAACTATGATTTTTGACCAATAACATGGCCCATTAGGGTTATTTGAGTCAAATGACACATGGTATCACATGATCACATGAAATTTGACCCTTGTGGTAATGATTTTCATTTGGAGTTTTGGATCACATTACATCACATAAAATAACAACTTATGAAATAAAGCTTATTTAGTGAATGCATTCAAATTTTTCTACTTTATGAATGCTTTGCAATGCGTATGATGACATGTCAAGTTTTAATGTTAGGTTAAAACACCAGAGGTGTTACAACCCTTCCCCCTTAAAGAAATCTCGTCCTGAGATTTAAAACTTAGGATTAAGTAATGGAAATGGAAATGTGTCAAGCTAACACACCATAACTTTATTCAAAAGGCTAGTGAGGGGGTTTTCATTCTTTTGACAAAAGAGACAAGTTACAACATAGACAAGGCATTGCAACTAGAGAGAAGCAAAGAAGTCAGGAAAGTTTTCTTCTAAGTAATCCTCGGACTCCCAAGTAACTTCTTCTTCAGTGTGTTGGTTCCAATGTACTTTGTAGAACTTGATTGTACATCTTCGAGTGACTCGATCTTTCTGATCTAAGACTCTAATGGGGTACTCGGCATAAGTCAAGTCAGGTGCTAGTTCTACATCACCAAAGTCGATCACTTGGTCAGGTACTTGAAGACACTTCTTCAACTGGGATACATGGAAGATATCATGCATAGCTGACATGTGATCTGGTAGCTTGACACGATAGGCGACTAGTCCACATCGTTGTTGGATTTTCAAAGGACCGACATAACGGGGCACCAACTTCCCCGAATCCCAAAACGATGAACTCCTTTCATCGGCGATACCTTGAGGTAGACATGATCTCCCACTATGAATTCTAGTGGTCGTCTCCTCTTATCAGCATAGCTTTTCTATTGGGATTGAGCTACCTTCATATTAGCTTGTATGAGTTTAACTTTCTCTTCAGCTTCCTTGACCACATCCGGTCCAAAGAACCAACGTTCTCCAGCTTCTGACCAATTTAAATGTGTCAGGCATCTACGGCCATACAATGCTTCAAATGGTGCCATTTTAATGCTCTCTTGATAGCTATTGTTATATGAGAATTCAGCTAAGGGAAGACATTCATCCCATATAGTACCATAGGAAAGAACGCATGCTCTCAACATATCTTCAAGAATTTGATTTACCCTCTCAGTCTGTCCATCTGTTTGTGGATGATAAGCAGAACTGCAGATAAGTTTGGTTCCCAACGACTCATGTAAACTTTTCCAAAACTTGGATATGAACAATGACCCTCTGTCAGAGACGATGGTCTTGGGTGCCCCATGCAGACTGAAAATTCTATCAAGATAAAGCTTTACATACTGTTCCGCTCGATATTTATCTCTGACTGGCAAGAAATGAGCTATCTTGGTTAGGCGATCAACAATAACCCATATTGAATTGTAACCTGCAGATGTCCTAGGCAACCCCACGATGAAGTCCATACAGATATCTTCCCACTTCCAAGATGGAATTGGCAATGAATGTAATGGACCTGCAGTCTTCATGTGAATCGCTTTGACTCTCTAACAAGTATCACATTTGGCCACATATTGAGCCATTTCTATTTTCATTTTGGTCCACCAATATCTCGTTCTCAGATCATGATACATTTTGTTGCTACCTGGATGAATGGAGTATCTTGTAGAATGAGCTTCATCAAGAATCTGCTTTCGCAGCTCTGGACTCTTGGGTACTACCAATCTATCTTTGAACCATACGACATTGGATTCATCAATATTGAAACATGTTGGTTTTCCAGTTCTGTCTTTATCTTTGATATGGGCTATACCCTTACTTTTCTGTTGAACAGCAATGATCTGATCTTTGATAGTGGGCTCAACTGCAATATTGGACAGGGAACCTTGTTCTATGATTTGTAAATTCAGATGCTCCATCTCTTGACACAATGTTCGTTGCATAGGTTTCACAGTCAGACAATGGCAATGACTCTTGCGACTCAGGGCATCAGCAACCACATTAGCCTTGCCCGGATGTGTTAACACTGGATTTTGGTCAATTCTGGAAGATGACAGGTGGACCCACATGCAGGAAGAAGAGTGTTCGGCAAACAACGCAAGCGGTCGGCTAAATGCTTGTGCGGTCGGTTATTCTGGAAGGCGGTAACTCCATTCGGGAAAGGCGAAGATGGCAAGCAAAGCCGATCGAAAAAGATGAAAGTTGTAATAATAAAGGACTACGAGAGTTTGGGGCAAGGAATCGTAGTTTCCAAGTTTATTTAAGAGTTCCTTTGTAAATCGTAGTCTTTTAGGACTCGTGTTTCGTCTAGGGTATAAATATTGACCCTCGACCATTGTAATAGGCGTCACAACCAAATCAATACAACCGGCCCGTGCCAACTTTCGAGTCCTTTTTGTCGTGTCGTCGAGTTCTTGAGAGGAGTCATCGATCCGTCGACCTCCGTAAGTTCAAACAACCTTGTTATCATGTTTAGTATCATGCGGTGGATTTAGGCGTGATGCAAGTAGTCTTGTTTGTTTTCAATGATCGATGCGGCGGATCTTTGCTTGACAATCAAGAAGTCTTTGCTTATACTTTGTTTATGAGTAGATCTGCAGTGCGTGCGTTTGCTCAATATGCTTAGTGGAAGCAAGGCAGGTTATCGACTCTATTAGATTACGGCAAAATCTAAATAGATTCATCAAGTTATCCTGTGTTGCATGTTTTAAATATTTTATATATTTGTAACACACTTTTGCCCAATCTAGATTGATATTGTTCGGCCCTCTTCTATGGTTTTATTCGAGCTTCAATGATCATTACTTTCATAATACCTTTGCAAATAGATAACATGCTCGTAATGGCTGAATTATTTTAATCTAGATTGTCACATCTTTGTGGGTTCATGTATGTTAATCACGTTTAGTTTTTTTGACGAAACTAGGTGTCGTGCGGCTTGTGCGCTATGAGTTTTAGATTGGCTTAATCGTGTTTATCTATCGTTCCTTCTTCATGGACCCCAACAATTTGGATTCTTTGAGCTTGGATATGCATTAACGCATAATCAATTTCACTTGTTCAAACATGTCTTCCCCATGCATATGCATTCGGCAATCAGATCTTTACGTATGTCCATCCTACGATTAGCCGAATGATTTATAAACTTGTTGGCGCATGACTTCCTATAGTCGTATGTCGTTGTAAGTGGCTTCTTGGGGGCGTATATATCTGGGAATCTATCGGTCTCACCGACATGTTCCGGTTTGACATTTAATTGTTTTTTATCCCTTGTCGGTTTCTTTCAGAGTCAAAGCTGACCGGCTTGCGTTCCGGATCACGAAGCACCCGGGCACCCGATTGAAGCTACGCTTTTAAACTGCGGTGTGTGCATGACAGATCGTCACATTTTGTGTCAACACACTTTTTGCACGCCCGGTGGGACAATCTGCTAGTTCAAGATGGCATCGAGATCAACAATGATCATGTTCGGATGTAAGCATGGCGTAATTGCGAGATAATTACAAGGATTTAGTGCTACAAGCGTGTGAGCAATACCAGCGGAAGTGCTTGATGTCTTTTTCAAAAACAAGAGCAATAAAGTATTTCAAAAGCGGTCAATGCCAAGGGTTCTTCTTCCGCATCAAACTGATTACATCAAGAGGAGGATGCTCGAGGAAGATGGCAGCCCTGGGTTTATAAAGCTATGGGAGAAACCATGACAAACCATCACACGACCTTTTCGAATACCTTTCGGGCAATCATGATCGATACTTTTGGCCCAATGGTTGATAAATACTTCGAGGAAAATGTTGGACCACTTAGTGGGCCGGCGCTTTTCAATGTTCCAAAGCATCAAGAGAAGCTGTTGGAAAGGAAGTAAGCGTAAGCCTTCAAATATAGGTGGATTGACTCACACCGAAAAGCAATCACATCCCACCTATGGCGGATGACATTTGGTACCACGGAGAAGTGCCACTTTCAGCTTATAGAGTTTCTCCGGCATCAAATAGATTCTGAGAAGAATATGTATGGAGATGGATATCAAGAATTTATTGATTACAGTGCTATCAATGCTGTGCCAAACCCAGGGTATAGAAGTGTTTCAGGATTGCCTTCTGGAGTGCAAGTACAAGGAAACCAGGATCCAGGCATTGATGTTTTGATGCACAGGATGGCTGATATGATGCAAAATCAGTTCGGCTTGAAGCCAAAGAATCAATCCTATTCATACAAATCTCCTTATCCAGAATGGTACAAGCAGTGGCATTGCCTTCAAGGGTGAAGCCTCCAACAGATTTGACCAAGTTTTCTGGTCAAGATGATACTAGTACCATAGAGCACATCAGTCGGTACTTAATGCAGCTTGGAGAAGCTGCTCCAGATGAAGCATGGAGGATTCGATATTTTCCTTTGTCTCTTACAGGACCGGCTTTCACATGGTTCACGTCTCTACCGACTCATTCCATTGGTGCGTAAGCGAGAACTAGAGCGAAGTTTCATTCATATTTCTATATGGGTACCAATGAGAAGAAATTGGTTGATCTCATGAGTGCGAGGATGAGAACAAATGAAACACCATTGGAGTATCTTCATGATTTAGGGAGACCAAGAATATGTGTTATTCTCTAAATTTACCGGATGATCAACTACGGAATTGCTATATAGTAGTAGGAATGTTGCGAATATCGGGGAGAAGTTGTTCGGTTTAGAGTTTGATGATCTTGGTCAACTTGCACTGACGTTTAGCGACTATGAGTAATCAAGCCCAAGGATAAAGGAGAGATAATCGCTTTCGGAAGAACAATGCCACTAATGAGGTGTATCGGGGCTTTACGGGACGAAGCGGTCGAGTATATTGATGAGGATGAGATAGGCTGCGGTGAGTTAAATTGGGACAAGGAACCCACTCAAGTTAGTCAATCTTTGGTTGAAACAACAAAAGGAACCTATGATTTTGATGTTACTAAAGGCGAACGGACTTTTTGCATTGTTGATAAAGGAAGGACGCATCAAGTTACCGAAGGACATCCTATGTTACGTCTGAAGGAGTGAAAGACAAAAATATTGTGGCTTTCATAACACTAATTCTCATTCTATTAATGATTGCGAGTGTTAGAATGCGAATCCGAAAGCTATCCAAGAGGGACATTTGAGGTTTGATGGCAAGATGAAAATTGATGATCGCCTTTTCCACAAAATATGATTTCTTTCTCTGTGAATGTGGTATATCGCCAATGATCTCAAAGGTAAAGGCAAGGTGAAAGTGTTGACTTACGATAGAGCAAAAGGAGAGTGGTCTTTGTTGACCCGGATCGGCAAATCACCGATGAGAGAGCTGCTGACATCAAGTTGGTTTCAGAATAGCCGAACCGAGAAAGGTCAAACTTCCAAACCAGAGAGTTACATCACGTATTTTGCTAAACAAGTGGCGAAAAGAACAAGAGAAGGAAATCAAGAAACAATGGTTTATGGAAGAATCCGGGAGGTATGAGGAAGAAGTATACGAAGGGAGCAAGAAGAATACATGATGAGCAGGAGAGCAGTCTCATTGGGGTTGTTCGTTCTTTAGGCATTGTTGGAATGAAGGTTTGAGGTTGCTGCAAGAAATAATTGTCCGGAGTGTAGTGCTCGATTACTCAGTATAGGCAATCTCGAGTCAACGCCGTCCGTCTATGAAAGACTTGGAACGAAGATTCACGAAGATGATCGGCGCTTAAAAATAGGTGGCTTTGAGAATCGACAAAGGAAAAGAGTTGCGAGTTGGGTTGGATTCATGATAGAGTGCATAATGAAGAAGTGACTTTTGTAAATACGTATGGCAAAAAGGACAATGGTGTCCTCCGGGCCTAAGGAAAAGCCGAAAAAGAAGAGTACAACGATTGAGGAATAGGAGTTGGAACAAGAAGTTGCGAAACAAAGCAAATTTGGCGTCCTAAAAAAAGAAGCACGATGGATGTGGTCCTTGGCTAATGCTTGCATGGCTTTCTTCCTCCCATCGAGTTTATAGCCCCAAAGCCAAGATTTCCAAGAAGAGGTGTACTCGATTTTGATGAAAGTGAATGTCGAGGATTTGATGGCTCAAACTTGTATTAACACAAAGAGGCTGTTTTGATAAACCAATCAAGAATCGTCACTTGAGGCCACTCTATTTAAAGGGATATGTCAATGGCAAGCCTTTAACTAAGATGTTTGTCGATGGAGGGCTGCTATCAATATCATGCCTTATACTACCTTTGAAACTTGGGATGACTAATGAAGAATTATGAAAACCGACATGGTGCTTAGGGATTTTCTTTGGCAATCCTTCCGATACCCGAGGTGCTATCCATGTCGAAAGTGACTATTGGGTCAAAAACTCGATTACTACCTTTTTTGTCATTGATGGCAAGGGGGCATATAGTCTACTCTTGGGCGAGATTGGATCCATGCTAATTGTTGCATTCCTTCAACTATGCATCAAATTCTCATTCAATGGGTTGGAGATGATGTTGAAGTTGTACATCTTTGATAATTGGTAAGTGTTGCGCCACGGAATCTACCTATTGGGAATATGAGGCGTCGATTGTTTCTCGGAAAAGTGTGGAAAGAAGGTCCTGTAAATGTTTTTAGCGAAGGCCAAATTGACCGATCAAGCAAATCGGCTCTCATAGCAATTTTAATGGGAAATCCCGTCGATGGCAACAAAGGAAAGTTGGGGCGTGGTTTTATGTCAGCTGATAAGTTGGAGGAAATCAATGTTGGTGATGGTTCTAGGCCAAGGCCGATGTATATTAGTGCAAAGTTAGACCCAGAATATAAGTCAAAGTTGATAGATTTGTTGAAAGAGTTTAAAAAGCTGTTTTGCTTGGGATTACACGGAAATGCCCGGATTGGATCGTTCCATTGTTGAGCATCGATTACCCATTAAACCTGGGTTTCGTCCTTATAAACAACCTCCAAGGAAGATATACAAAGAGGAGGTATTGGCCGATGTGAAGAAGGAGGTTGAAAGGTTAATAGAAGCAAACTTTATTCGCCATGCAAGTATGCTGAGTGGATTTCAAATATAGTACCCTGGTATATAAGAAAAATGGAAAAATGAGAGTTTGCATAGATTTTAGAAATCTTAATAAGGCTACTCCCATGGATGGTTACCCAATGCCGATTGCCGATTTTTGGTAGATGCTGGCAAAGAAAGTTATGAAGTCATTAGTTTTATGGATGGTAATCTTTGGCTATAACCAAATTTTTATGGCGATAGAAGATATTTCAAAAGCTTGACTTTGAGATGTCCTGGTCATATTGGTTTGTTCGAATGGATAGTCATGACGTTTGGGTTAAAGAATCTTTGGTGCAACTTATCGAGAGCTATGAATTATATTTTTCACGAGTTGATCGGCAAGATTGTAGAAATCTACATCGATGATGTAGTAGTCAAGTCTAGAAATCATGAAAGACATTTAGCCGATTTAAGAAAGACTGGAGTGCACAAGAAAGCATGGCTTGAAGATGAATCCAAACAAATGTGCCTTTGGAGTTTCATTTGGTGAGTTTTTGGGATTTTTAGTTCATAAAGGAGGAATTGAAGTTGGGAAAAAGAGCATGGAAGCAATAGACAAAAAGTTGTGTCGCCAACTAATCTGCTGTAATTGCAATCATTGTTAGGCAAAATCAACTTTGTAAGAAGATTCATATCCAATTTATCGGAAAGAGTTTTACCCTTTTCCCTTTATTGAAGCTCAAGAAAGATCAAAAATTTGTATGGGGTGACATACAAAAAAGGCTTTTGATGAGATCAAACAATATATGAAAGCACCACTGTCTTTGGTACCTCCACAACTTGAAAAGCCTTTTAAGTTGTATGTGGCGGCCGATAGCCTAACGATAGGATCGGCCCTTATGCAAGAGTTTGAAGGAAAAGAAAGAGTCATAGCTTATTTTAGCGAAAGTCATTAGACCCGGAAACAAGGTATTCGCCACTGAGAAACTTTTGCTTGTGTGTATATTACTCCCTGTGCCAAATCACGGCACTATTTGTTGAATTCGAATGCGTGGTGGTTTCTAGTTTTGATGTAATCAAACATATGTTATCAATGCCGATTTTGAATGGAAGAATTGGCAAATGGATTTTAGCATTGTCGTAATTTAATTTAAGGTATGAATCGGCAAAGGCGGTAAAGGGTCAAATTATTGCTGATTTTATTACCCAACATCGGGATCTTTCTGTTGAGGCGATAAACATTGTGCCTTGGGCCTTGTTCTTCGATGGATCATCTTGCAACAAAGGTGGTGGTGTTGGTATTCTTTTGATTTCCCCACAAGGAAAAGCTTTTGAGTATGCAGGTCCTATTGAATTTCATGTTACTAACAATCAAGCGTAGTATGAAGCATTGCTTAGAGGGCTTGACTTCTTATAGAAGTAAAGGCCGTTGTTGTTGAAATCTTTTGGGGATTCTGAGTTGGTGATTAATCAACTGAATGGTCGATATGAATGCAAGAATAATGTGTTAAGAGAATATTATGAGGAGTGTAGAGAACTTTTGAAGAATTTTACGATAGTAACCTTGCATCATATCCCTAGAGAGTACAATGAAGAAGCAAATAAGTTAGCTCAAGCCGCTTACGGATATCGAGAGAATCGGGAAGTTTTTACTATAGAGGAAGATGTTTTAAATCTTGATCCGAAGAGATGGTGATTGGAGATCTGAAGTTACCAATTATCTGAAAAATCCATCTCAAAGGGTTTCCGAAAACTTAGGTACAAAGCTCTCAAGTTTGTGTTTCTTGATGATCAGTTATATTACAAGTCCATCGATGGAGTATTGCTCAAATGCTTGAGTCAGGAAGAGGCCAAGAAAGTGATGTATGAGGTTCACGAAGGGTTGTGTGGTGCACATCAGTCAGCTTATCGGATGAAGTGGATAATTAGGAGAACTGGTTATTTTTGGCCAACTATGTTGGAAGATTGTTTTGAATATTACAAAGGGTGTCACAATTGTCAGAAATTCGGCAATATTCAAAAAGTTCCAATATTCGCTATAAATCCTATAATCAAGCCTTGGCGTTTCGAGAGGATGGGGTATAGATTTAATTGGTCAGATCAATCCTCCTTCTAGTAAGGGACACAAATTTGTACTTTTGGCCACGGATTATTTCACCAAGTGGGTTGAGGCTATCCCTTTGAAGAAAGTAACGTCAGAAAATATGATCAGTTTTGTTAAGGAACATATAGTTCATGATTTGGGATTCCTCGAGACTATAACAAGCGATCGGGGACTCAATTTACTTCTTGAGAATTTTGTGACTTTGCCAAAAGTATGGGGATTAAGTTATATAATTCTTCTCCTTATTATGCACAAGCTAATGGTCAGTGAGAGGCATCAAATAAGATTATGATTAAAATTATCCGAGAAGAAGATTGATGAAAAACCAAGGAAATGGCACTTGGTTCTTAATGAAGCAATCGTGGGCTTACCGAATGGCTTGTCATGGATCCACTCAAACGTCTCCCTATGAACTGGTTTATGGGCATCATCTTTGCATACTACCATGGGAGTTACGGTTAGATTCAAGGCGAATTGTATTCTGAAAGAATTGGCAAAAGAAGATTATAAGAGTCGATGATGGATGAATTGGAAGATTTACATTTGATTCGTCTCAAGGCATTGGAAAATATTGAGAAAAATAAAATACGCGTTGTTGTGTATTATAACAAAAGGTTAAGGTGAAACAATTCGCAGAAGGAGATTTGGTTTGGAAAAGCTCAGATTGCAGTTGGGACAAAAGATAGAGCGTTCGCAAATGGTCTCCAAATTGGGAAGGTCCTTTCCGAATTGTAGAATGTGTGCCCGGCAATGCATACATATTAAAGACTTTATTCGGAGAAGAGTTTACAGAGCTATTAATGGAAGATTTCTTAAGAAATACTACCCCGGTGTTGAGGTTGGTTCGTGAATATAGATCAGGAAAAACCGATGAAGGAAAATCGCCTTTGGCCTAGAAGATCGGATCAGGACTAAAAAATAGCCGATATTGTTCATATCGCCTTTAGCCTAAAAAATTAGATACGAGATTGGAAATAGCCGATATCGCTCTATATCGCTTTTTAGCACAAAATAGCCGATGTAGTTTGCATCGCCTCTAGCACAAGAATGTTTATCCAAAGCGGGATGTTTTCACATTTTTCCGGCAATCGCAATCTGGATTCTACGAAGAGAATCAAAGAAGTAAATGTCATTCCAAAGGATGAGATTATTTATAAAGTTCGTCCTAATACAAACTACTCTTCAAATAACTTGTTGAGGACGGATTGGGGTTTGTGATTTCGGCAAGGGCGTGAACATGATCGTCAGAGGCCTCGGACGCTCATCGATGTAAATCAACTTCGTCTGGGCGTCCTCCAACAAAGCCAACCTGGTTGGGAGGAGTAGTCTTCGTTGGTTTGGGAGGTCATTGCCGCTTGACCCGAGAGAAGCGCCGAGGTGCACACCTTGGATGACGGCACGATCAATGCGGCCGTCCACAAAGATCAAGGCGTGCCTCGGATGTCTCCCCTTGAGCATTCACCTTGTCGGCAATCTTGTTCGCCGCCGTCTTCAAGCGGTCATTCTCCGCGGAAAGAGTGGGCGAAAAAAAAAGAAGAAATGGGTCGACAAGCAAAGGAAGTCGGTGACAAAACTAAAATGAAAATATCAAACCGGTGATGGCGTCGCAGAATTGTTTCATTGGTTCTCCCATTCGGCTTGATCAATGCCGAACTTCTTGGAGACGTCGCCTAGCTCCTCCCGGAACCGTCCCTCTCTGGCGAAACTTGAGCGCCTCCTCGTGAGAGTATGGATGGTGTCGTCTGCTGGCTCTGCTGAACCCCAAGGATTGGAGTGGTAGGAGCTTGAGGAGTGGAAGACCCGGAGGAGCCGGATGATGGAGTTCCCGGTTGAGCTGCCGTTACTGGAGGAAGGAGATGGTATTGGCTAGAGCTGATGACCCTTATCCTGATGAATGAGAAAGAGGAAATCGAAATTAAGAGATGAACAAGGAAGTTGCAAAGGGGCAAAAAGCGAATCATACCCACGACGCGGCGTATGATGCCTGCTTCCTTGACTTCCCGTCGGCGGGGCAGACGCCACAGTTGCCCATTATTCGTCATTTGCTTTGATGGAGGTTAGGGTTTCCTTCGGAGTGAATCGGATGAAAGAAGTGGAAGAGACGGATGTGAACGCTGAGGCGAAGATAGTGATGAAGGCCAACGGAAAAGTCTATTTATAAGCCGAAGCGAGGATCGTGGCGAGTTCCACGGGGTTGTGGGGCGAGAACTCGAGCGGCGGAGTGGGTTTTCTCCTTTTGATGGACCGTTCATGGATTGGGCCGGGTCTCGAGTTAAGTCGAGCGTCGCTTGAATATCTCCATGATTTATTGAAGCCAACATTGTTCGACTATACCTTCTGAGATTTGGATTGGATTCGTTCGGTTATCGGAAGAATGGAGACAATCGGCTATATTCTAATCGAGTAATTTAAGGGAAAATGGCGATTGCTTTTTTCCGAACGAATGAAAATAAGTGAACATAAAGTTGTTTAATCAAGGAAAAAGGGTATCACACTTAAAGTTTATTACAAGCCTAATGTCTCTTTGGTTGAGAAGATGATTGATTGCTTCTATGGCTTGATCTGATTAAGCTAACATTATCTAGCACTTTTTGATCTTCATCTTGTAACTCGGATTTGGACAATTTATTTTTGATCTCTTTGGTCTTCTTTGATGGTCGAAGCTATCTTTAGTGAAGTTGCTTCTATGTTCTTGGCAGATTGGCTATGTGGGCCTGTGAGACTGAATTTTGGCATTGGTTCGGCTAGTTGAGCTTCTAGTCTGATTTTTTCATCCTCCATGGATCTCGATTCGGGCTCCAAGGTTGCCAAAGAATTTCTCGTAGTCTGGATATGAGAGTGAAGATCTTTAATCTCCAGCTTTTTCAAAGATCTATCCTTTCGCAAAGCGGCCCTCGAAGATATGTTCTTGGTTGCCCTTCTCACCATAGCAAAGTGATCATCAAGATGAAATTTTGCAAATTCTAGGGGAGCCTTGAGAGCGAAGGATATCTTGATCAATGAGTTCAAGGAGGTCTTTTATCCAGTCTGCATCCCGAACCGGATGATGGTATCCTTATTCAGCAGAATAATCACTTCTTTTAGCCGAGCTTGATTCTCCAGTGACAAAGTTTGATGAGAAGTGATCTCTTCACCTTTCTCAATAATGTAGTCCTCAATAGAGAAGGAGTAGCTGGTGGTCGGTTTAGTGATGTTCTTCTAGACAAAGAGGAAGAAAGAAGGTGTTAGCCGATTGGGTAATTTTGCTAAAATATAGTATGAGACAAGGCATTACCTGTTGGGCTGATTGGTCATCAGGATGGGTTATACCTGGCTTCTTTGGAGGACTTGATTGAAGGTTAGGAGGAGACGGATCTGGAGATTGATCAGGAGAAGTTTCCTTGCCAGTTCATCTAAAATCTCATCTATTCTCAGTAAAGTAAGTGATAATGAGCATAAGAGATAGATGTTGTTAAAAAGAAAGGAGAGGAGAATTGGTTGAGCAATGTTACCTATAGTCTCATCAGGTTTATGAGCCTTTGAACCTTCAGCTTCATGGGTCTCTGAAATTTCGCTATCATGGATTTCTTCATCTTCAGTAGAAACTTGAGGGTTGGTTCTCTGATGTATACTGAGGTATTACCGGTATGGGAATTTCGACTTGTGGCTGCGAGTGGAAGGAATGAATGTAGAGATAGTCAAGGCTTCTTTGCTAAATGAAATGGTTGACACTGATAAGAAAAATGAAGGTTCATGCCTTAAGGGATAATCGGCTTTCTTGGTCCTTGGTTTCTTGGGTAAGAGAAAACTTTTGGTGTTTTCCTTTTGCTTTTTCCTCTGGAAGATGCTGCAGAAATTTGAAGTAGCAGGAGTTCTTATGAGTGCCTTTAGAGGTCTTGAATCCAAAGTTGCGAGAAGTTTTCATGAATTCCTTTAAGTTTGGAGCATCAAACCCCAGAGCGAGGTTTGGGACCAGCCGGATAGTACTGAATTGCTTTGGCAGGGGAAGTAAACTCAAGATCCTGTGCATAACCAGATGTTAAAGTAAGAAGTGGATTCAAGAATAAGAAATGATGGGCATAATGAAATTACCTCACTGTCAGAAGCAAAATCGGGTTGCAAGTTTTTGCATAAAGAATGAACTGCTATATTGAAGATATGAGCATGCCATTCTTGCCACCAAGAGACAAAGAGGGGATGAGCAGCATCTATTAGCCCAAATGGAGATGGTTCATATATTGGTAATTCCCATCCTAATTCAAAGACCTTCTTGGCTTCCATTCCTACATTATTGCTTCCCTTGATTTTATGATTGTTGAGAAGAGGAATTTTGAGGCGATTGGCGCATCCTAATTGTCTCCGGCTACCATGTTGGGATAATAGAACTCATAGGTGGATTGTACTAATCTCCCATGATGAAATTCGGCGGCAAAGTGCAAGGTTTGATAAAGGAGTTGAAAATATCTGTGGATTCTTGGCTTTGAACAACCAATTTCATAGAAACTTGAGGTGGCAAAGTCGGATCTTCATTTTCCTGTAAGGAAACCAGAGCACATTGCGAATCCTTTGAAAAATAGCTTGAAGAGATGACCAATGTCTATATCAATGCTTATAGATCTTTGCTTCCCCATAAGTCGACAAGCTTTAACCTTTCTTTGTCATCGCCTTGACATAGTTAAGCGAGGGGAAGCTTAGGTTGAAGAGGCTCACAGGGTTATCTCGATGCATATATAGTTGGAGCCACATTTGAATTAGCCACCAGGGACCATTCACACAAGAAATTTCTCCACCTTGGCACATCGAAGGGTGATTTGATGCATCATATGATAAGGACCCTAAAAGATATTTGCCTAATGGGATCCGGGTGCTGCACTAAGTCTTCACCATTACCATGTGATTGTGGTTGGTTCATTGGATTTTCCACAAAAATGAATCTGCATAGCCACATATTCATGAAAGCTTTCAACTCTTTGTCGAGACGGCGCCAGATGCATTCATGTAATTACGAATATGTTTGGCCCATCCACATCCGTAACTAACGGCTCTTTGATTACTCTTGCTCTTGTACTTATAAGGATATACCGGCAATGACACATTCAAACCGGTCATCATGTATCGTCGGCTAGAGTGATGGTCATAATACCATGGTCGAAGATAAAGGCATTGGTAGCGTCGGACCAAAAATGAGAAGCTGCTATCGAAGGGAATCATTCCTGGTGTCTCGCTAAAGATAACTCGCACAATGACCGATGTCCCGACTTTCCGATGGTCTTTGCTCTTCTCCAACATTCTCCTGCATGCAGTTGCGCCATCCGGTGATTGGGGAAATGGCCAATTCTTGAACGTGTTTGGCCATCGGTTTGGTGAGGTAATTCCAGACTTGAAAGGAATTCTTTGAGTTTCCTTCTCAATGATTTCAGAAGGGTCAGGATTTCCCATTGGGCCAAGGAAATAGGAGTCGGGGTTGGCAGCGTAAGGGATCAAAATCTGGCTCTTGTACTCCTTTAGAAGATGATTGAAATCGAGAGGGGAATAAGTCAAAAGAGGAGCGGAAGGATGGGATGAAAGTTCGAATAGAAATAAAGTTTACCACGGGACTTCATCACGGTCGCCATTGAAGATTTAAAGGAGGTTCGAAGTCTTATTTGAAAGATTGAAATTTTGGGCAATGCATGGCGGTTTTGAAACGGTGATGACCTAGGAGGATGAAAGAGCTTGTGGTCAATTTGAGAATAAAACAACTTTTATCCGAAATTGAGGGGGCATGTGTTAACACTGGATTTTGGTCAATTCTGGAAGATGACAGGTGGACCCACATGCAGGAAGAAGAGTGTTCGGCAAACAACGCAAGCGGTCGGCTAAATGCTTGTGCGGTCGGTTATTCTGGAAGGCGGTAACTCCATTCGGGAAAGCAGAAGATGGCAAGCAAAGCCGATCGAAAAGATGAAAGTTGTAATAATAAAGGACTCTGAGAGTTTGGGGCAAGGAATCGTAGTTTCCAAGTTTATTTAAGAGTTCCTTTGTAAATCGTAGTCTTTTAGGACTCGTGTTTCGTCTAGGGTATAAATATTGACCCTCGACCATTGTAATAGGCGTTCACAACCAAATCAATACAACCGGCCCCGTGCCAACTTTCGAGTCCTTTTGTCGTGTCGTCGAGTTCTTCGAGAGGAGTCATCGATCCGTCGACCTCCGTAAGTTCCGGACAACCTTGTTATCATGTTTAGTATCATGCGGTGGATTTAGACGTGATGCAAGTAGTCTTGTTTGTTTTCAATGATCGATGCGGCGGATCTTTGCTTGACAATCAAGAAGTCTTTGCTTATACTTTGTTTATGAGTAGATACCGTATGTGTGAGCGTTTGCTCAATATGCTTAGTGGAAGCAAGGCAGATTTATCGGCTCTATTAGATTACGGCAAAATCTAAATAGATTCATCAAGTTATCTGTGTTGCATGTTTTAAATATTTTATATATTTGTAACACACACTTTTGCCCAATCTAGATTGATTATTGTTCGGCCCTCTTCTATGGTTTTATTCGAGCTTCAATGATCATTACTTTCATAATACCTTTGCAAATAGATAACATGCTCGTAATGGCTGAATTATTTTAATCTAGATTGTCACATCTTTGTGGGTTCATGTATGTTAATCACGTTTAAGTTTTTTGACGAAACTAGGTGTAAATGCGGTGACGCTTGAGTTTTAGATTGGCTTAATCGTGTTTATCTATATCGTTCCTTCTTCATGGACCCCAACTCAATTTGGATTCTTTGAGCTTGGATATGCATTAACGCATAATCAATTTCACTTGTTCAAACATGTCTTTCCATGCATATGCATTCGCAATCGATCTTTACGTATGTCCATCCTACGATTAGTCGAATGATTTATAAACTTGTTGGCGCATGACTTCCTATAGTCGTATGTCGTTGTAAGTGGCTTCAGAGGGCCGTATATACTGGCTATCTGGTCTCACCGACATGTTCCGGTTTGACATTTAACTATTTTATCCCTTGTCGGTTTCTTTCAGTCAAAACCGACCGGCACGTTCCGGATCACGAAGCACCCGGCACCCGATTGAAGCTTACGCTTTTAAACTGCGGTGTGTGTGACAAGGCGTCACATTTTGTGTCAACAGGATGATAATGCACTTCTAAGTCATAATCTTTGATAAGTTCCAACCATCTTCTTTGCCTCATATTTAGCTCTGACTGAGTGAAGATATATTTTAAACTTTTGTGATCCGTATAGATATGATAGATATTGCCCAATAAATAATGTTGCCAAACCTTGAGTGCATGAACAATGTAGCTAATTCAAGATCATGGGTGGGATAATGTTCTTCATGCTTCTTGAGTTATGCGGAAGCATATGCTATGACTCTGCCTTCTTGCATAAGAACACACCAATACCAATTCCAGACGCATCACAATAGATATCAAATGACCTCTCGATATCGAGGTTGTGCTAATATTGGTGCTTGTTGTCGTGACTTCTTTAATGTTTGAAAGGCCTTCTCACATTACATTGACCATACAAACTTAGTTTGATTTTTCATGATCCAAAGAATTGGCTTCACAATTCTGGAGAAGTCAGGGATGAACCGACGGTAATAACCTGCCAACCCTAGAAAACTACGAACTTGATGAACAGTGGTAGGTGCTTTCCAGTCAAGGACTTCTTCTACCTTGCTCGGATCAACAGCTATAGCTTCAACAGATAACACAGGACCAAGAAATTGTACTTCCTCTAACCAGAATGCACATTTGCTGAATTTGGCATATAATTGGTGGTCTCTTAATCGTTGTAGAACAATGCGGAGATATTCCGCATGTTCTTCTTTGCTCTTAGAATAGATAAGAATGTCATCAATGAATACCACTACAAACTTATCCAGCTCGGGCATGAAAACTGAGTTCATCAGGTACATGAAATGAGCCAGGGCATTGGTCAGCCCAAAAGACATGACTAAATACTCATACAGACCATATCGGGTAGTAAACGCTTTCTTTGGCACATCTTCTCGTCTGATCTTAATCTGGTGATAGCCTGATCTCAAGTCTATCTTCGAGAACACCTTAGCTCCTGCATGTTGGTCAAAAAACAAATCAATTCGGGGTAATGGGTATTTGTTCTTTATGGTGACTTCATTTAACGGCCGATAGTCAACACATAACCTTAAGGTTTGGTCCTTCTTCTTCACGAAGATAGCAGGGCATCCCCAAGGTGATGAACTGGGTTGAATGAAACCCTTGTCTAACAACTCTTGTAGTTGCATTTTTAATTCTGCTAGTTCTTTGGGTGGCATCCTATATGCTCTTCTGGACACAGGTGTCGTTCCTGGTTTCAGGTCAATTCTAAACTCCACATCTCGGTCTGGTGGCAGTCTAGGCAGATCATTGGGAAAAACATCCGTAAATTCACATACCATAGGAATGTTCTCGGCTTCTTCAATAGTAGTTGCACAGACTATTCCAACTGTACTCTTAGGAAAGGGAAGTTGGATGAGAAGTTGGGTTTTGCTGCCAGGTACATTTACCTTTATGGTTCTACGCATGACATCTATGACAGCACCGTGTTGAGTTAACCAGTTCATACCAAGGATCACATCTATATCTTGATCCTTTAATATCAGCATGTTGGTAGGGAACTCATGTCCTCCCAAATCAATAGGTACATGCTGAACAATCTCCCTTGTACAGAGTCGTCCCCCGGGCGACTGTATATGATATGGTTCTTTTGTTTTCCCAATAGTTATCCCATGCTTCACAACAAATGTACGATTGATGAATGCATGGGATGCACCGAAATCAAATAAGGTAATTGCAGGGTTCTTAGCTACGGAAAACATACCGGTCATTACTGGTTCTCCTTCTGGAATAGATTCTACCTGAGTATAGAAGACCCTTCTAGATTTCTTCTCAGCCTGACCTTTCTGACTGTTCTGAGCATTGCCCTTGTACTGATTCTGAGCTTGAGTAACAGGGGCTTTAGGTGCATTAGGATTACTCTTCCTGGGATACGGACATTCTCAGGAAAAGTGTCTGGGTTTACCACAATTATAACATGGATAATTGTGATTCTGGGAAGTAGCAGTGCAGTTTACATTATTTGTATTATTTTGCTGCTGCGGTGCTTGATTAGGATAAGGCGTATTAGTTGCAGGGCGAATAAAGATTTGCTGCCTGCTTTGGCTTTGTTGTGGGCGGAATGGCGCACGACCATGATTCTGAGGATGGTAGACAATCTTTTGACGCTTTCCACTTGACGATCCAGAAGCAAATGCTCTCTTTTTCTTCGCCTCCTTGTGTCGGCGGTAATTCTCCTCTGAAGCGATAGCAATGTTGACTGTCTCATGATAAGTTGCGCTGCCACAAGTTGCCATCATGGTCTGAAGTTTGGTGTTCAGCCCTCTCATGAAATGATTCTTCTTCTTCCTGTCAGTATTCACATACTCTATAGCATACTGTGACAGGTGATTGAAACGCCCAACATAGTGCATCACCGGGTGCTCCCCTTGCTTAAGAGCCAGGAACTCTTCTAACTTCATGGTCATCACACCATCTGGAATATAGTGTGCCCTGAAGGCATCCTTAAACTCCATCTAGGTGATTTGGTGACCAGCGGGCTGTACAGCTACCAAATTTGCCCACCAGGCACCAGCAGCTCCTCGGAGTTGCTGTGCCGCAAACCTTGGTTTCTGAATCTCGGTACAGCGAATCAGCTCAAACTTTTGCTCCATTGTCCAGAGCCAATCGTCGGCTTCTAAAGGCTCTTCTACCTTAGAGAACACAGGCGGACACGTGTCAGTAAAATCAATATAGGTTGACTCGTCATTTCCATTATTACGATGGCCATGATTAGGGTGTAGTGCCTGTTGATTCTGAGCCATTTCCCTTAACAACCTAGCATTCTCTGCCATTGCATAGACGAGTGCAGTTATGGCATCTGCCATAGTCGGAGGCATTGGTGGAGGATTTGGGACTTCATCATTGTCTTGCGAGGTACTTGCACCAGTTCAGGTGTTATGACGAGGCATCTGTTAGAGAGACACGTTTATTTACATTATTATTTTATTGAAAGCAGTTAAAACATTTCATGCTACAAAGGGTTACTTATTTATATTACATGTCTTGTATCCCACAAGACAACCCTAGTTTACTAGAAAAGCAGTAAAAGAACTATTTCTACTCCAAGCTATCAGTCATCAGCGTCTGTGTCCATATCGGACGAAACCTCATCTTCATCTGAGAAGTACACTAACTCCTCAGGGTCCTCCTCCTCTTCTTCATTCTCGACTTCTCCTGGATCTACAATCATTTCTTCATCTATAACTTCACCATCCCCATGAGGAGGATGAAGTTGAGTGTACATCATGTGGACATTCTCATGAAGAATAGCATTGTCCATCTCTAGGTCTTCTATGTAGAACTCCAACTCATGGATGCATTCATTGGCTGCATCCTCTCGTGTCCAGGCTTCATTCCGCAGCTCCATGGTCATGGTGATGGCCCTTTCCATTTCCGCCATATTTTCTTGATCTTTGGCATGAGCTCGATGAAGAGTGTTGAGCTCCTTGGTAAGGTTCTCGATGTTGGCGGGATTGCTTGAAGATCCTTCATCTCCTAGGGTCTTGGAACTTCCTTCACCAAGCTCATGGTTTCGCGGTGCCAACTGGTGACCAGGGACTCCGTGAGGTCTAGTGGACTTGAGTGTGGTTATCTTGGTCTTTGCCATAGCTTGTAGAATTTAGGGTAGGACTATAAGGATAGCTTGAGGATAATGGAGGTTAGCAAGAATGGGATCGACATTACTTCCCAACCACTTTTAAGGGGAATTATTATGCAAGGTGTTCAAGCATGATGCATGAATCGATCTTACGAATCCAAGTACAAAAGATTTATACAATCAGAAGTACTAGATTTTTAATACATAGGACAAACCTAATCATATTATCCGCCACAAACTTTCAAATAAGATAGGATTGAGGCTAGATCAGAGGTAAGAAGAAAGAAATTTGAACTTTAAAATATCAAGTTTACTCTCTTTGATCCAAATCAATTTGAAGGTTTTCAAAAGCAACCTACAATGATCTTAGATAGGACCTACTCTGATACCAGCTGTGGCAGAACCTCCTAAGAAATCGGGCCCACATGCACCTATCGATGTCTTAACAGACCTCTGATAGCGTACACGAGTTCCCAACAATTTAACAGGTCTGTTGGGTGTCCTCGGGAAACCTGAATCATCCACAAACAAACAGGATCTCAATCACAGCCATTGCAGATTACAACAGTTTTCAATATACATACCAGAGATTATAAAGCGGAAGACTTAAGTTTTTAATATTACAAACCAGTTGTTTCAAACTTACAAAACTATAAGTGTCATACAACCATAGTAGCGGGATAATATTACATTAACATTATTTATTTCACACAAACTAGTGCCTTGTCCAAAGGCCATTCATCATTCCTCATCGTCATCGACTTCAAACACTGACATGCAGCAAGGACCAAAACAAGCCTGCGCATGCGACTCACCTGCAACAAGGGTTAACAAACCCTGAGTACAAAAGTACTCAATAGGACTGACCCGACGAAAAAGGGGCGAAGGTCTTAGGGATGCAGGTGTTGGGTCAAGGTAAGGATGTAGCAAGATTCAAAAGTTCTTTGCCAAAAGCTTACTATTCTTGATTCTATTTTCAAGTTTTACCCCTAAGTCTTCTTAGTTCATTATCTCAAACTAAGTGTTCATATCCCATGTTCCAATCCTTCTCATTCCATTCTTTTTCTCAAGTTTTAGTAATTCACCAGTCCTGCATTGCTTCTGTAATGAATCGAGTCTCCATATCCGCGGAGCACCGGCAATTCGAATTGATTCAAGTCCCAGCTGGGGATTCCTTATCACACGACATATGTAGAACTTAATCTTGCATATATCAACCTTGCTACCAGATCCTCCCATACTAAGCCATCTCCACGCCACCCGAGAGCACAGCACACCTCAAATCTGGCCACATTCCAGCCACGAGGGTACACGCTACTCCCGCCATCTCACCACTCCCAGTGCATGGGCATTCGTCTTAGTATCGGATTAGCCGAAGTAGGCTTACCGGAGTATGTGACCAGTACTATAAAGTGTCTCGTTCAGAAGATCCACAATGAGTGGCCTTTAAGCGACATAGTCGGCAACATCACCCAACATTCAAGATAAGTCACCCGACTAGTCTCTAGTTCATTCTATCTTCTTTCTTTCTTTGGCTAGTATGCCATCTTTGATTGTATCAAAACTTTTACTTTGGAAGCCTACCATAGACCATACTAAGCAATTCTACGCCTTTGTAAATGAAATCATCTTCAAGGATGGTAAACAATTAACAAGGTAGGCAATGCATCAAGTAGGTAACATTTGAATTAATCAACTTAATGCAATAAGTAACATAGGGGATAAACTTTTCAAAGTAAACAAGGTAATGGTTTAATGCATAAATCGGGGCTTGCCTTCGTTGACGATCTCGGGTTCCGGATCAGTACCACAAATATCAAATCCCGAGACAACCGAGGACTCTTCCACAACTTGCTCAACTAGAATCGGTTCACTCTCGGATTCTACATGAAATAATAGCATATGCTTCAATATGATGATAATGTAAACATGATGCTTTCATGGTACATGAAATGTAATAACACCTTGAATTCCAGTTTCCTTCGTGATACAGTTGTAGATCAAAACCAATTGACACTAACATCTAGGGTTTATGACCTAAGTGACTTGACCAAATTGATCTTGAAACCCTACTGGTCACAAAACATGACCCAAACAAGATCAAACCCTAAACCTAACACTTAGGGTTTGCTTTTATTCATTTTTGAATTAATTTGGAAATAAGCACAAAAATGAACTTGTTCCAAATGACCTCAAAATTTTATGTAAGCTTCCTCATGACAAATTAGTGTACCAAAACAAATTTCATAATTTTTGAAGTGATACAGTGGCCTACACAAATTATGGAAATTGCATTTATCAATTAATTGACTAAATTTTTGAACATTAAAAATTTATTCAAATTTCAAGTTTTGTATTTTTAAACCATAATAGAACATTTACAGAAGCTACACACAAATTTTCAGAATTTTTGGAGCTGTAATTATTTTCCTACAAATTTCCAAATATTTCAGCACTATTCAAAATTCAGAAATAACCAAATCTCACTATTCTCTCTCACTCTCTGACAGCCAGGCCCTGCTTGTCAGTGACACAGAACAAGGATATAGCGGCGCTGCCATCACTGGTCGGCCAAAACGCACCGGCAGTGATGCTCCGGCGAGGCGGACCGCACCTGTATGACCAACCCTACCCCACGAATCTATCCTAGCCTTCAAAAAGGCAGCAGGCGCACCGAAGAGAGCTCCACGCCGGCCATGGCGGCGCGGGCACGACGGCGCACGATGTAACTACAGTTACGATGCAGTAGAGGCTAAAGCGAAGCGAGCATCACGCTTAGGAGCTCACCACGATCACGCCGGTGTGCTTGGTGAAGGCGGAGACAGGCTGGAACGACGTGGCCACGGTGATGTCGATGGTGGCGGAGCTCCGGCCGGTCACGGGGAAGAACACGTTGCGCCGAGCGATTTCGCCAACCCAAGTGATGCGAGCAAGCCGAAGAGGAGCGCAAGGTCGAGGCGATCACGTTGGTGTAGCTAGGCACGATGAACGCGGTTCGACGACAGCTACGGCGAGCGGCGGAGCTGGTCGGTGGCGGAGCAGAGCAGAGAGGAAAAAGGAGGATGACGGCGGCGGCGGTGCTCCTATTTATAGTAGGGAAGGACGCGTCCGGCGTCGACATCTCACGCACGAGCTCGCCACGGAGCCTGTTGCGTGTCACCGCACAAGAAAGCGGTGAAAAACAATCGGCGGTGGCAGCTGCGTGGCGCCGGCGGCAAGTAGGGAGGTGGCGCTCGGCTTGGTTTTGATTTTTGAAGTATTTACAGAATTGCCACTGCATTTATTTTGCAAATTACTCACAAATTTTCTAAAGAAGTTGAAAATCTCCAAAAATGAAAGTTGCTCAACTTTTCAAACTCTACAACTTTGCTTCAAGGAAAATTTCAAATTCTGGCACCATTTTGAAATTTGAATTTGGGGTGCATTTGAGCATTTGAATCATTTCAAAATTACTCCAAATTTTATATGTAAACTTTAAAAACTTTGAATACCAAAGTTGATCCTTATTAAATAAGCTTCAACTTTGCTTTTTTGTTACACCCCCAAATTCCAAATAGATTTTGAATTAGACAAAAGGGGCAAAAAGGACTTTTATGGTTTGAAATTGAATTCAAATTTGATTTGTATACCTTTTCACTTAACTATGATTTTTGACCAATAACATGGCCCATTAGGGTTATTTGAGTCAAATGACACATGGTCTCACATGATCACACGAAATTTGACCCTTGTGGTAATGATTTTCATTTGGAGTTTTGGATCACATTACGTCACATAAAATAACAACTTATGAAATAAAGCTTATTTAGTGAATGCATTCAAATTTTTCTACTTTATGAATGCTTTGCAATGCATATGATGACATGTCAAGTTTTAATGTTAGGTTAAAACACCAGAGGTGTTACAGCATCACGGTGGGGATGTCTTGGCGAGAGGGGTCGGCGACGCTTAGGGTCAGCAGGGAGTCATCCCTGACCCTTACGTCGGTGGGTAGTGGCTCGCCCGTGCGGGGTGAGCCCCTGCTCTAGTTGACGGATCCACAGGATCCAGCGCCGATGCTTTTTACCCTTGACGACGCCGTAGAGAGCATGGAACGGGAGAGACTTGACGTAGGGATCGCATCCATGCTTGATACCCTAGACCACGCCACGGGCGCATTGGGCGACGTTGTCGTTCCCTCCGGCCAGGTATTGCTTGATCCTGCTTCTTGACCTTTTCTTGCTCTATATACTTTTTGTATCTTGACCATCATCTTTCTGTAGTCCCTTATATCTCACAGTCGGGGGAAATCTTGGTTCCTTCATCAACTGAGGGAAGCCTGGGACCGCCTCATCGAGGAGGCATGACTACGCGGGGAGGTGACAGCTCAGCTCGTTGCCGCCTAGTAGAGGGTGGTCGAGCTGACTCCCCTCGCCGAGGAGGCGGCCAATCTTTGGCCGCGGGTGGCCGAGGCCCGTCGGGATGCTGACGAGGCTGAGAAGGCGTTTGAGGCCCTATCGGCGAGGTCACGGAAGGATGACAAAGAAGCCGCTAGGGTCAGGAAGGAGCGAGATGAGTTGCTCTAGAAGGACGCCAAGACCCACCAGTGGATCCTTGACCTTCTGGGCAAGGTTGAGAAGAAAAGGGATCTAAAACTGCGGGCCAAGGAGAAGCTCGTGGCCCTAGAGAAGAGGGTGAGCCTGGATGCCGCGGTGGTCGCTCAGCTGCACAAGGAGCGGGATGAGATAAGCCAAACCGCGGAGAGGCTCCACTCGAAATGTGGTGCGGCTCGCAAGGAGCGCGACCAGGCTTTTCGAGAGCGTGACCAGGTGAAAGGTCCTTGTTTGATTTTGGTAATTGAGTGACAACCCTAGGTGAACTAATTGTATTTATGTGAGATACATAGGTGATTAGATCACAAGTACATGTGTGTGAGCAACATATGCCATGGAGATGGAATTGGCTCGGAGATGTTGCAAAGCTCACACATGTGATGATGAAAGAGCTCATTGTACATGAGACATGAAATTGAGTCATGTGATCAAGGTGGAGAAGATCAAGACATGACTTGGCTCGATGGAGCGGTTGCAAGTGTGAAGGGTAAGTTGAGTGATGACTTGACGCTAATGGACCGAGGCAACGGTGAAGAGCAAGTGAAGTCAAGATCGATGAACTAATATGATCACGTGATGTTATGAAGTGGATCATATTATTGTTGATCATGTTGGTGCATGTGTTGCATCGACAATGGAGGAGATGGAATGGAATGCGCAAGGCAAAGATATAACCTATAGAGCATTTCATTTCACCAGTCATAGGTGTGTAGAGAAGTTTATGACCGGGTTTAGGATAGATGGCCGTACTATCAAGAGGGCCAAACTTGTTTGCATATCGGTCATCTAGTGCCACTCGAGTGATCTAACTTTGCATCATCGCTAGGAACAAGTGGCATGGCAAGTTGAGTGGCTTACTCCTTGAAAATGATTGTGAAAATGCTAACACACATACACATGGTGGTGTACACTTGGTGGTGTTGGCACATTTGCAAAGGAGAAAGAAGTTGGAGTTGAAACGGATCAACTCGGCGAAGAAAAGGAGGCGAAAGGATGTCACTGTGAGTGATCGGACACTGGCCTCGGCAGGACCTGCGCGTTCGGTCAAGTGGTAGTAGAGAGCGCGCGGTCTCGGTCTTGTGACCAGATGCTGAGTTCGAAGTGATCGGACTCAGGGTTCCAACGTCCGGTCAATTATAAAAGATGGTGGTGCTCTCGGGCTCGATTTGACCTATGACCGGACTCAGAGAAAGTGACTAAACTCTGGCTAAACACTATTTAGTGTCCGATCCTATTGATGTGGTGGTGCGTAGAGAAGACGAGGAGGAGCGGACGCACCGGGGCGTCCTGTCAAGAAAAACTAGCTCTGGAACCTTACTAGAAATGACCGGAGTCAAGTGTAGCAGCGTCCGGTCATCCTCGCGGTGCGTCCGATCGCAACTTAGCCATTGAGATCGGGCGCTCAACATTTGAAGCCAGGGATGACATGGTAGCCATCCGTTGACCGGACGCTGGCAGGGTGCGTCCGGTCGATCTGACCAACGCGTCTGATCACCTCGAGTTGTGCCCAGTGAAGGGGTACACCGGCTCTATTTTTGTGGGGGCTATAAAACCAAGCCTTGGTCAACCTTTGGCCAGGAGCTGAGTAGAGCCGAGCAAGGCTGAGCACACTAGAGCCTTGGTGGCTTATGTGGTAGCACTTGGGATCCCTCTAACTCACTTGAGCTTGATAGTGTTCATCCGATCGAGTGAGTGAGCGATTCTAGTGCGATTGCATCGTGAGGTCACATAGAGTGACACTAGGTGATCGAGTTGCAAGCCAGTGGTGCTTGTTACTCTTGGAGGTTGCCACCTCCTAGATGGCTTGGTGGTGGTCTCTGTCGAAGCCCGCAAGAAGCTTGTGCGGTGCTCCAGAGAAGAGCTTTGCGAAGAACAACTCTAGTAGAGTGAGACGCGAAGGGCGACAAGTGGTCCAGCCGGGTCAAGTGCTAGAGCTTATGGTAAGCACTCCACATGGGAGAGTGTGACTTGTGGGTCACCATAGCAAGAGGACCGACGGCAACCTTGGAGCTTGTCTCGACGGGGACTAGCATGTTGGCAAGCACGTGAACCTCGGGATAAAAATCACCGTGTGAACATTGTTCTTCCCATTGGTTTGCAATCCCCTTACACAAGCTTGTAATTACTTTCATATATATTGTGCTTGTGTAGTTGCTCTTGTAATTAGTTAGCTTGTGTAGCTCACTAGTCACCATCTTGCTTGTGTAGCATAGAAGTAGCTCCCTTGCGTGGCTAATTTGGTTTGTGTAACCTTGTTAGTCACATTGCTTAGTTTGTGTAGCTAAGAAATTTGCACAAAATAATTTGGCTTGTGTAGCCTTGTTATTGAGCATTGCTAGTGAGCTTAGGTAGCTTTGTGCTTTTTCTTACTAGCATATGTAGGAGCTCCCTCGTTGCTTGAAGTACTAGTGGCACAGGTTTGTGTGACCTTGCTTCTAGAAGTGGTTAGGAGAGCTCTAGCTAGCCCGACACCTTTGTTGCCTAATTATGATCTTTATAAGGTGCTTGTGATACTTCGATAGAGGGGTGTAGTCTTGGCTAGACCAATTGTTTTAATTCCACATTTGTTTCGGTTAGCCGACGTGATTAAATTTAGGAAGGACTATTCACCCCCCCGCTCTAGTCCGCCATCTCGACCTTACACAAGGCCTACCAAGAGTGCGATGATGTGCAGCAGAAGGTCGGCTCCCTCTAGGCCAAGCTCGAAAGCGCGATGACCCAAAAGCTGGAGGCCGAGAGTGTTTCTGCCGGGCTGGCTGTGGATCTCGCCGAGGTGAGGAGAAATCTTCAGGCGGAGAGTGACGAGCTCAATATCCTGAGTGCTGTCCTTGGAGTGGTCTACGACAACCATGAGGTGGTGCTGTCGGAGGGGACCAGCTCGCTCGTGGCTCATGCCGTTGAGATCATGGCTCAGGTGCGCCAGCTCGAGAGGAATGCCCTTCGCGCCGGGGTCAATCAGTCCTTCATGATTGCTCATTCTCATTATGGGGACAACATCGATCTGGAGGCGATGAGCCACAGCTACATGCCCGGTTATGAAGTCCACGAGCTGTAGGAGATGGAAACGGTGGTGGCTCCCCTTTCACAGAACCTAGCGGGCAAGTTAGAAGGCATAGTTCTGCCCCGGAGGGGCTAGTTAGTTAAATAGGTCGGTCAGTCATTTTTTGTAATAAGCGGACAAGTTCCGACTCTTCTGTCTTGTTCGAACAAGTTTGTTCTTTTATTTTGGTGTGAACAAATTTGTTTTTTCTCCCTTTTTATGTGTAAGAAGGGGTTAATGTGTCTTGACCCTTCCTATTGTTAAGACCGTAGAGTTCGAGGTGTGAGCGGGAAACTCTGATCACGCTGGTAAGCAAGAGTGCCATAGCCGCTAGGGCGTAGGTTTCTTGTAGTCTGACCAGCCTTACTCAGTCGTTCATTTTGGCAACCCTTGCCTCTAGGTTTTTAATGTGAGGAAGGGGTCGGGCACGGCGACTATTTCAGAAAGGGTATATATATATACCCTTATCAACCCCCGAGTGAGACCCGACCCCTTGTCATTGCCGGGGTTGGGTTTCACTAAAGATCGAGGAGAGGATAGCGAAACTAGTAGGACAAAGTGTCTCTAGTTTTAGAAACATTATTCTTAGTTTTCGTACGTACCCTCTCCCTATGATCTGAGCCATCGTTCTATGACCGCACATTCGGTCTCCTTATGAGTCCAACTTTCCTCGAGCCCCCGCACATAATGGGGGTTCGGTCAAGGGTTGGCTCATCTTTGTGATCATCACCCTGTCCGTGGTTTCCACAACCGGAGGGGTTGAGCTAACGTCACTTGCCTCGATGGCTCGAGCGACGCGCTCGGTGAGCCCGCTAACGGGCATGTCCAAGTGGAATCCAGGTCCGTCGTTCATGACGGGGTCGGCATAGCTCTCATGTGGCATTCCACTGCTCCTTAACCTGCCTCCCGATAGATGCATGAGTCATTCCAGAGATCGACTCGGGTGGCCCATTGGACTCCCCTCGATGGAGATTCTATGGGCATGGCTCGAGGTTAGGATCGGACCAGAAGGTTGAGATGACCCTGTTCGATTCTGAGCAGGTCAGGCAAAGGCCACTAGGGCTCATCTGCGTTTTCTCC
Source organism: Miscanthus lutarioriparius (assembly GCA_904845875.1). Classification (NCBI taxonomy): domain Eukaryota; kingdom Viridiplantae; phylum Streptophyta; class Magnoliopsida; order Poales; family Poaceae; genus Miscanthus; species Miscanthus lutarioriparius. The sequence continues at coordinate 43,923,458 of CAJGYO010000013.1, forward strand.
CCTGGCTCTGTTTGACACGAGGTGGCCTCGAGCCCTTCGTGGGCTGGCCTTCGAACCTTGGTCGATCGGACTCTCGAGTTGGGGTCGGGCGGCTCAAGCCCTCGAGCCCCGTTGGGCTCTATAGGGGTCGGTGGAGTTTTATGTGTCACCCCATCCATGGTTTCAACAACCGGAGGGGTTGAGCTAATGACACTTGCCTCGATGGCTTGAGTGTCGCGCTCGGCGAGCTCGCTAACGGGCATGTCCGAGTGGAATTTGGGTTCGTCATTCGTGATGGGGTTGGCATAGCCCTCATGTGGTATTCCACTACTCCATAACCCACCTCTAGGCAGATGCCCAAGTTGTTCCGAAGACTGACTCAGGTAGCCTGTTGGGCTCCCCTCGATGGAGATTCCGCTGGTGGGCCCTCCAAACCCTTCCAAGGAAGGCTGAGGCTAAAGCTCGGGGTGCAGGGACAAAAACTCTTATCATACTGGTGAGCAAAAACATCATAGCCGCTGGGGCGTATGTTTCTTGTGGTCCGACTAGTTTTACTCAGTGTTTGTTTTCGCACACCTTGCCTCTAGGTTTTAGCATGAGAAAGGGTCGGGCATAGAGAATGTCTAACGAATAGACTCTCTTGCCATCCCCTGAGTGAGGCCCGACCCCTTGCCGTTGCTAGGGTTGGGTGTCACTTAAAGATGACCATCTCTCGACAGGGACCCGAGCCGTCTGATTGACTTGGGTGACCCGCTGGCACAGGACTTACCTTGATGGCTCGAGTGATGGGTTCGGAGAGCTCTTACCAGATATGTCCGAGTAGAATCTGGGTCCATCGCTCATGACAGAGTCGGCATAACCCGCATAGGGCATCCTACTACTCCTTACCCATCTCTCAGCAGCAGCTCAAGCTGTCTAACCGACTTGGGTGACCCGCTGGCATAGGACTTTCCTATGGACATAGAGGATGAGACCATCCTTCCCAAGAATTTTAGTTAGGTAGATAAGCCAGGCGGTGAACTCATAACAAGCGAACAAGCTCTTAAATTTTGCTATGGCCAAATAGATTTTTAGCCCTTCTCCCCTTTTTGTATAAAAAGGTTAATGCGTTTTGACCCTTTTCATCATTAAGGTTGTAAAGCTTAGGGTGTGGGTGAACAAACTCTGATCACGCTAGTGAGCAAAAAACACCGTAGCCGCTGGGGCGTAGGTTTCTTGCAGTCTGGCCAGTTTTACTCAGCGTCCGTTTCTGCAACCCTTGCTTCTAGGTCTCGACGTGAGAAAGGGTCAGGCATAGAGAATGTTTGCCAGGTGGATATACTCTTAGACACGTACCGACTCTTTCCGTAGTTAAGGCTAAAAAGCTTCGGGTGCAAAAAAACTATGATCACGACTGGTGAGCAAAAAACGCCGTAGCTGCTGGGGCGTAGGTTTCTTGCAGTTTGACCAGTTTTACTCAGTGTCTGTTTCCGCAATCCTCGCTTTTGGGTCTTAACGTGAGAAAGGGTCGGTCGTAGAGAATGTCTACTGGATAGATATGCTCTTATCAGCCCCCGAGTGAGGCCTAACCCTCTGCCGTTGATGGGGTCGGGTGTTACTAAAGATCGAGGAGTTGGTAGCAAAACTGATAAGAGAAAGTGTGCGTATATTAAGGGTAAAAACGACGTAGCTGTTTGATGTTCTAGGCATTGATGAAGACTTCGCCCTCGATGGTCTTGAGCTTGTAGGTGCCTGGTCGAAGCACCTTCACGATGATGTATGGTCCCTCCCAAGGTGGAGACAGCTTGTGGCGGTTCTTATTGCTCTGGACGAGGTGGAGCACTAGGTCCCCGACGTTGAAGGCCTGACCCCACACTCAATGGGTGTGGTACCGGTGCAACGCTTGCTGGTACTTGGCCAAGCGGAGGAGGGCAACGTCGTGCGCGCGTCGTCTAGCGGGTCCATGGCATCCTCGAGGGATGCCTTGGCTCCCTGTTCATCGTACGCCTTGATCCTTGGCACTCCATAGTCGAGGTCGGTTGGGAGGATAGCCTCAGAACCATAGAACATGAAGAATGGCATGTAGTCGGTGGCCCGACTAGGGGTCATCCTCAAGCTCCAGAGCACCGCGGGAAGCTCCGTGACCCATCGTCCGCCAAACTTGTTCAACCGGTTGAAGATCCTAGACTTGAGGCCTTGTAGGACCATGCCGTTTGCGCACTCGACCTGACCATTCGTGCGGGGGTGTGCCACGGCAGCCCAATCTACGCAGATGTGGTATTCATCGCAGAATCGAAGGAACTTCTTTTCGATGAACTACGTGCCATTGTCCGTGATGGAGTTTGGGACCCCAAAGCGATGGATGATGTCAAGGAAGAACAGCACGGCTTGCTCGAACTTGATCGCGGAGATGTCTACGGTGACAAGCAAGTGGGTACAGCCCTCGGGCGCCCTGTTGAGAGGTCCGACCAGATCGAGCCCCCAGACCACAAATGGCCACGTGATGGGGATCGTTTGGAGTGCTTGGGCCGGTAGGTGGGTCTGCCAAGTGTAGTATTGACACCCTTCATAGGTGCGCACAATCTATTAAGCGTCAGCTACTATGGTCGGCCAATAGAAGCCTTGTCGGAATGCATTTCCGACTAGGGTCCTAGGCATAGCATGGTGCTCATAGACCCACCGTGGATATCACTCAGCAACTGCTTCTCTCATTCGATGGGGATGCAGCGCTGTAGGATCCCGGTGTGGCTTCACCTGTAGAGCTCGCCCTCAATAAGGACAAAGGACTTGGCGCGACGCACGAGCCACCGAGCCTCTGTTTTATCCATCGGCAGTGCCTCACGGAGGAGGCAGTCGAGGTAAGGCGTCCTCTAGTCGGCCAGAGGGTAGGGCTCTGCCACTAGATCCTCGTCAAGCTACATGACTTCAGGGTTGGGTGGAGTCGGTGGATGGTTAGCCCCCGAGCCCAGAACAGGTGGCCCGCCACCGGCTTGTTCTGGCTCCTTGTAGCGGACCGAGCGCTTGTACTAATCACTGGCGAAGACGCCTGTCAGCACCGACTCTCGGTCGAACACCATTTTCGCCAGTGCGTCGGCTGCCTCGTTGAGACGCCTCGGGATGTGATTGAGCTTGAGACCATCGAACTTGTTCTCCAGCTAGCGGACTTCTCAGTAATATGCAGCCATCTTGGTGTTGTGGCATCTTGATTCTTTCATGACTTGGTCAATGACCAGCTGGGAGTCACCCCAGACGTCAAGCCGTCGGATGCCCAACTCGATGGTGATGCGTAGGCTATTGATGAGTGCCTCATACTTGGCCACATTGTTGGAGGGGAAATGGATGTGAACCATGTACCTCATGCATACCCTGAGGGGAGAAACTAAGACCAGTCCTGTGTCGGCACCTTTCTTCATCTGCGATCCATCGAAGTACATCATCCAGTACTCTTGGTCGACGACCGGTGGCGACATTTGGACCTCGGTCCACTCTACAACGAAATCAGCTAGCACTTGGGACTTGATGGCCGTCTGAGGGGCATATGAAATGCCCTGACCCATCAGCTCGAGTGCCCACTTGGTGATTCTTCCAGTGGCGTCCCTGTTTTGGATGACCTCACCGAGAGGGGAGAACGTCACGACCGTCACTGGATGTGACTCGAAGTAGTGATGCAACTTCCTCTTGACGATGAGGATGGCGTATAGGAGCTTCTGAATTTGAGGGTAGCAGGTCTTGGAATCGGACAAGACCTCACTAATGAAGTACACGGGACGCTGCACTTTGAGAGTGTGTCTCTCTTCTTCTCGCTCTACCACTAGGGCGGCACTGACCACTTGCATGGTGGCCACGATGTAGAGCAGAAGCGGTTCCCCGTCGGTCGGAGGGACTAGGATCGGGGCCTTCGTCAGAAGCCTCTTGACTGCGTTAAGTGCTTCCTGGGCCTCGGGCGTCCATTCGAAATGGTCGGCCTTCTTCAAGAGCTGATAGAGGGGGAGACCTCATTCACCGAGATATGAGATAAAGTGGCTGAGCATGGCGAGGCACCCTGTAACTCGTTGTACCCCCTTTATATTCTGAATCAGGCCCATCCTCGTGATGGCCGAGATCTTCTCTGGATTGGCTTCGATGCCATGCTTGGAGACGATAAAACCCAGCAGCATACCCCTTAGGACCTCAAAAACGCACTTCTCGGGGTTGAGCTTAATGTCATTTGTTCGGAGTTTCGTGAAGGTCTGCTCTAGGTCGGCTATGACCTGGTCAGCCCATTTGGACTTGACCATGATGTCATCCACGTAGGCCTCAACGGTTTGCCCGATGAGGTCCCCAAAACACTTAACAACATTGTGACGTAGAAGAACGATCCGAATGGGGTGATGAAAGATGTCGAGAGCTAGTCGAACTCTTTCATCATGATTTAATGGTACCGAAGTACGCATCAAGGAAGCAAAGGGTTTCGCAACCAGAGGTCGAGTCACTACTTGGTCTATGCGTGGCAAAGGAAACGGATCCTTTAGACACGCTTTGTTGAGACTCGTGTAGTCAACACACATTCTCTATTTCCCACTCTTTTTTGTACAAGAATAGGATTGGCTAACCACTCAGGGTGGTATACTTCCTTTATGAACCCAGCCGCCAAAAGCTTCGCAATCTCCTCACCGATGGCCCTGCGTTTCTCCTCATTGAAGCGACGCAGGAGCTACTTCACCGGCTTGGAGCCTAGCCTGATCTTCAAGGCATGCTTAGTGACTTCTCTCGGAATGCCTGGCATGTCCGAGTGTCTCCACACAAAGATGTCTCGGTTGGTGCGGAGGAAGTCGATGAGCACGCTTTCCAATTCGGAGGAAAGCGTGGTGCCAATGCGCACCACTTTGCCCTTAGAGCCGCTGGGGTCTATGAGGACCTCCTTGGCGCCCTCTATAGGCTCAAAAGACCTGGTCGACTGTTTGGGGTCAGGTGCTTCTTCGATGACCTCATCCCTAATGGCCGCAAGCTCCTTGGAGGCGACAATTGCCGTGACGTGTTGTAACAGAACCGACCAATTATACGAGATTAAGTAAGAAAATCTTCCACCGAAGCAGATAATTTAGCAAACTTAAACCCGTATAACCCGGTAGTCCGTGAAACCACGAAGGATTTCAAACCAATTGACATACAAACCAAGATCGTACAAGTTTAGCAAGTACCGTCACACGTTACATAAAGTTCGCAACGACAGTTGATACATCAGAGTTTGGAACATAAAGTTATTACATACCAAGTTCAGACTGAAATAGCAGAAGCAAATAGTTTTAAACCCACACACACACTTTTGATTCAGATACAGTGCCAGTAGGTAGTCATCTCCAACAAAAGCATCAGATGAGAAATACGGAGTGACCATTTGCCCTTGGTCCTAGTTGTCACCCATCGCCGGGTACAGGCAGTTAATGCAATAGCCGTAGTACATTTGTCCATCTGCAACAACAATGGGAACAATGTCCTGAGGACGAGAAGGTACTCAGCTAGACTTACCCATCTTAAACCAAAATAAAACGACACCAAGGATTATGCAAGCTTTCTTTAGTGGGCTAGCTAACTCTTTTGCGAAAGCATAAGTTATCATGAATAAACCATTTTAAGTACTTTGCATCATCTTTATTATAACCTATCCATCTAGGTAAGCACCTGTACTATAGCAATCACATGATTAACCAATAACATCTAGTTACCAATTTAGCTTAGCATAACTCACATCATCCAGATAACCATCATTGTTCCATAATAATTACTACGATGCCGTAGCTCAAGTCAAGTGCTCACTATCCAGGAGCGATGGCGATTCGAATCGATTTCTAACCAGCTGGTGATTTATTCCTCACACAAACCATGCTTCCCCTACCAGGGTAGCTTAGATCACAAATGACACTTTTTAGGTAGCCACGGGATAATCTGGAGCCACAGTACCTAGGGACCGCCCAACTGCCAGGAATCAGGTCACACCTGCCCTTGGGCTCACTCTTCGCGCCCCTATCATACCCCATCAGCACCAATACGCGCACTCATGTAGATCTCAGCCCAAATAGTGCCACTAGCTTCGCGGTCGAAAGGTACTTTATTCGGCGAGCTAAATGTGAGGCATGCGTTCAACATGACAAGAGGGACGAGCAACGATCGGTCCTTAATCGACACAGACGGAAACTAACAGCACCCCAGAACCCTGTCTGGTTGCCTCCAACTATTCCGTCCGGTCTCCAATTTTCCATCACATATGGTTAATTCCCAGGATATCATTCTTTCCATAGCCAATCTCTTCTAGTAACCACCTATAATGTAGGTGACCGGGTATCACCGATCGCTACCGATCTAAGCAAGGCTAAGCAGTTATTTGATCCTGACCTAATAGGGTAAAAGGTAATAAGGTAGGCAAGGATAGTAATAAATGCATCAACGGTTTCAATCAACTCCTACAACTTAATGCAACAATATATAAACTCATATATATAGAAAGAATTGCTTTTATAAAGTAGGAGACTTAGAATGCTCCGGGGCTTGCCTCATTCGAATGAACTAGGTTGGTGATCCACGCACTTTGGCAAGTCCTCTCCTTGCTCCTCTTCCTCTGGCACCTCCTGTGCCTGGACTTCTTGTGGATCTGTCCTGGTCTGCTCTTCCTGAACTGCTACTAGCAACTCCTCCTGCGATCCTGTATGATGCAGATGTATAAGTGCTAATGCATAGGTGCATTGGAGAGATGACATGTAATGATCATGATGCATGAAATGTAGATGACCATGTTTAACTGTATCGGGCATAGTAGAAGTAAAGCCCTTCTACAAGGTAGCCAACATCATCCAAGAACATGTACTACTATACTACTACTGCAACCACGGTACTAACATGCCAAGTCACCACATCAATCTAAGATGCTTCAAAGATACACCAAAGCCATCACTACTAACTAATCACGCGTTAAAGGAGATTTGTTTATTTCATGTTAAACTAGGGCTATAACAGAAACATATATCTCTGTTGCTCATAAAAATCTGAGAAAATTACAGTAGCATAGTACTATTCTAAGTAGACTACCATAAAATTTTCATTGCATTTAGATAAGTATAACAGCCTACACAAAAATGACAAACTATGGTAGATAATTGAGCATGAAAATACTTTGTACTAAGAAAAGTGTCAACCAACAGATTTGGTATTTTTCCCATGATCTACAGAGCATACAATTTCTATCCAAAAAGTTTCACCTACATGTATTATTCATATTTTTAGCCCTAGCAATTTTACAAGAAATCAGCAATTAATACACATAACCTACCTAGCTACATTTTTCCACATAACCTGCATGACATATATTTTTCACTGAAAGTACATCTCAAGCATAGACTAACAAATTTGGAATCATATTTTTCTGATACATATAGAATTTACTACACATTTCACAAGATATCAGCAATATCAAGAATTAAATAAAGCTCTACATTAAAGTAGCTCAAAAATGACATGCAATATTTTTATCATGTAGATCTGATGACAAGGAACACAACAAAATTTATTTCAACAAATTTGGAGCCATGTAACTTGAGATCTACATTTTACAAGCTTTTTAATCCATTTTTGAAATCATTTTAGAAATCCTTTTAAAAAAAACCAGCCGAAGAAAACGCTGGGTGCACCCGGATTTGAACACGCATGTACACACATAGAGACTGACAACGGGCCCGAGGGTCATCGGGACCCCACCCGTCAGCCCTTGAGGCAGAGGAGGCCGCACTGTCCGGCGGGAGCTCGCCGTCGGCGAGGTGACCGGCGACGAGGTCACCACCAACGTGACCACCTTGCCAAGGCGGACATGGTAGTGCAAGTGGCAGGGCTGGAGGAGCTCGAGAGTGAGCTGGCCAGCGGCCATGGCTGCACGGTGGTGCGGCTCACCGTCGGCCGGCCATCTCCGGCCGAGAGGGGGCGCGAGAAGTGGCGTGGGAGCTTCACCGAGATCGGGCGGTGCTCGTGCGCGTGAAACGATAGTGAGAGAGAGTACGGAGGGGCGAGGTCCACAGAGCGGAGTGCTCCGGTGAGCTCGGCCATGACTCCGGCGAGGTATTCCCGGGGAAGGGGAGCTTCCCATGGCTTACCGAGGTGAGCACGAGGCGCGCGAGGAGGAGGCGGTGCTCAGGGCGAGATGGAGCGAGCTCAGGTGAACTGGCGTGGCCAGAACGGCTACACGGGCGATGGCGCGCGGCGGAGCGAGCGCTGTGGCTGCTGCTGCGTTGGTGGCGGAGAGAGCGAACTGGCAGAGTGAGGAGGAGCGCAGCGGGGTCGGCAGGTGAAGGCGAGCGCGTGGCGTAGCCAGGCCCACCGGGGTGCCACCCGTACGCCGTCGCCGGCGTTCGGCAGCCACGCGGCGGCTGCGGCCTGACGTCGGTCGGGCGCGGCGCGCTGGCGAGCGGGCGAGGCGCGGGGCAGGCCGGGCTGGCTTGCGGGGCTGGGCCGGAAAGGAGGCGGCGGCCCAATAAGGTAAAAACGGGATTTTACAAATTATTTTAAATTCCTTTTTCATTCAAATGAAATTTTGAACTAATTCAGAGTAGTTTCAAACTTTGGCCCAAAAATAAAAGTTGCTCGAAATTTTATTCTCTACAACTTTGCTTTTATGACCAAAGTCAAATTCCAAATATATTTTGAACTACAGATTTAAAGTCAAATAAAATCCCAAAACCCTAGTTTTGAAGAATTAGTTTAAAAGCAAAATTTGGCAAGAATTTAAATATAAACTTGGCTCCAAATTGTATCCTGATTGTTTATAAGCTATCTTAGTGATCAACCCAAGAAATCATGGCATCCAAACATGAGCATGGCATTCCCACTAGTTTAAACATGATGAATTTCAATCAATTTAAACATCACATGAAATGATACGTCATTTCTTTCGAAATGAAATGCATAAATGATGCTTATGCATAATGAAATGATGATTATGCTCATAAGATGGAATGTTAATGCATGCTTAACACCGAGGTGTTACAGCCCTCCCCACTTATAAGAATCTTGTTCCGAGATTTTGAGTTACGAACCATTTGTTATAAAAATCCTTATAAGCGTTTTGAAGATACTCTCCTGTTTCCCACGTCGCATCACCATCATCGTGATGACTCCACTGTATCTTATATGTTCTCACCACTTTATTCCGAGTGACTCGGTCCTTAGTGTCCAAAACTCGAACCGGTTGTTCATGGTATTCCAAGTCTGATTTGAGCTGAATGCTCTGAGGTTCTATTCTCTCTTCCGGAATACACAAGCACTTCTTCAACTGTGATACATGGAAGACTGGAAAGATCGAACCCATCGCTTCTGGTAACTGTAACTTATAAGCCATGGGACCCTTCTTCTCTATGATCTTGTACGGTCCTACAAATCTAGGAGCAAGTTTTCTCTTTACTCCAAACCTTTGTACTTTCTTCATTGGAGTAACCTTCAGATAAACGTAGTCACCTACCTCAAACTCAAGCGGTCTCCTTCTCTTATCGGCATAACTCTTCTGGCGTGACTGTGCCGCTTTCATGTTTTGTTGGATAATATGGACCTTTTTCTCAGCCTCGTCAACAAAATCAATTCCGTAAAACCTTCTCTCTCTAGGCTCAACCCAATTCAATGGTGTCCTACATTTCCTGCCATACAATGCTTCAAATGGAGCCATCTTGATACTTTCTTGGTAACTGTTGTTGTAAGCGAACTCTGCCAAAGGTAACCATGATTCCCTTGAACCCTTAGACGATAACACACAAGCTCTAAGCATATCTTCTAGAACAACATTAACTCGCTCTGTCTGCCCATCTGTCTGTGGGTGGTAAGCTATACTATGAATCAAGCTAGTACCCAAACCTTTATGAAGATGCTCCCAAAAATGAGCGGTAAATTGGGACCCACGGTCAGACATGATAGTCTTTGGTATACCATGTAATCAGACAATCTCTGCAATATACTTCTCAGCATACTGACGTGGTCGGAAAGTTGTTTTGACTGGTAAAAAGTGAGCTGATTTGGTAAGGCGATCTATGATTACCCAAATTGAATCATTCCCCTTTTGTGTGGTAGGGAATCTGGTGATAAAATCCATACTTATATCATCCCATTTCTAATCTGGTATTGACAAAGGTTGCAACATTCCTGCAGGTCTCATGTGAAGAGCTTTCACTCTACAACACATGTCACAACGAGCAACATAAGCTGCAATCTCCTTCTTCATTTTCGTCCACCAATAACGAGGTCTCAATTCTTGGTATATTTTGTTACTTCCAGGATGGATAGATAACTTAGAGTGATGAGCTTCATCCATCAATTTGTTCTTGAGCTCTCGATCTTTAGGTACAACTAGACGGTCCTTAAACCATAGCACTCCGTGTTCATCCACTCTAAAGTGCTTAGTCGGTTCTTTCTTCATTTTCTCCTTGATATGAAATATTCCCTTATCTGTTTTCTGACCCTCAATGATCTTGCTCTCCAAGGAACAGCTAACCTGGATATTATGCAACACAGCAGGATGCAACAAATTGAACCCATCCTCAAACAATGGTTGCACAACAAGAGAATGTGACTTCCTACTTAAGGCATCCGCTACTATATTTGCCTTTCCCGGATGATAGTGCACATTCAGATTATAATCCTTTATCAGCTCTAACCATCTTCTCTGTCACATATTCAACTCAGACTGAGTAAATATGTACTTGAGACTCTTATGATCAGTAAAGATATTGCACACATTCCCAAGCAAGTAGTGTCTCCAAATCTTTAGAGCATGCACAATAGCTGCAAGCTCTAAATCGTGCGTAGGATAGTTAACCTCATGCTTCCTCAACTGACGTGAGGCATACGCAATAACTCTTCCATCTTGCATCAGGACACATCCTAAACCATTCTTTGATGCATCGCAAAACACATCAAACGGCTTCTCTATATCTGGTTGCGCCAGAACATGAGTAGTGGTTAGCAATTTCCGCAAGGTGCAGAAAGCTGCCTCACACTCCTCTGTCCAAACGAACCTATGATCCTTTTGTAATAAACTAGTCATTGGCTTGGCAATCTTCGAGAAGTCCGATATAAAATGACTATAGTAACCGGCTAATCCAAGAAAACTCCAAACCTCATGAACTGTACTTGGTGCCTTCCAGTCCATAACCTCTTGTATTTTACTAGGATCCACTGAGATTCCATTTTCAGATAACACATGGTCGAGAAAAGGAACTGTCTTCAGCCAGAACTCACATTTACTACACTTAGCATACAACTGGTGGTCTCTGAGTCTAGTCAAGACAACCCTCAGGTGCTCGGCATGATCCTATTCGTTCTCAGAGTATATCAGAATGTCATCAATGAACACAATCACAAACTGATCCAATTCCATCATAAAGACCGAATTCATCAGATACATAAAGTATGCAGGAACATTTGTCAAACCAAAGGACATGACAAGATACTCGTACAAACCATATCTGGTGGAGAACGCGGTTTTGGGTATATCTTGTGGTCTAATCTTGATCTGATGGTACCCTGATCTCAAATCTATCTTGGAGAACACTTTGGCTTTTGACAATTGATCAAACAAGATATCAATCCGAGGTAAAGGATACTTGTTTTTAATTGTCACCGCATTCAGTGGCCGGTAGTCCACGCACATCCGTAAGGAGTTATCCTTCTTCTTCTTCACGAACAGTGTGGGACATCCCCATTCCGATGAACTTGACCGAATTAAACCCTTAGTCAATAGATCCTGGAGTTGTTTCTTCAACTCGGCTAATTCATTTGGAGGCATCCGATAAGGCCTTCTTGAGATCGGTGGTGTTCTAGGGATTAACTCAATGGCAAACTCAACATCTCTGTCTGGTGGAAGACCAGGTAACTCATCTGGAAACACGTCTAAAAACTCGCACACTACTAGAATCTTGGCGAGAAGAGTAGTGTGGACTGCACAAGTTGTACTGGCTAGATCTATTCTCCAAGGTAAGGTTACTTGAAATGTACCTTCTCCAACAGGTTCCTTGAGAGAAATGTTTCTTCCCCCAACATCAATTACTACACCCATCTTAGTCATCCAGTTCATTCCTATAATCACGTCCAAAACTAGCCCTGGCATAACTATCAAGTTAAGCTTATACTGCCTGTTTGCTACGCACAGGGTTACTCCTCGGATTATCTGATTAGTTAACAGATCAGCCCCGGCTAAACTGATCCGATAAGCACATTCCAATTCAACTATCTTTTGCCCATACTTTCTTGCAAATGCTTGACTTATGAATGAATGAGATGATCCAGAATCAAACAAAACGACTACAGAATGATTGTTGATAGAAAACATACCGGCTGTCACGGGTTCTCCTTCCGGGATGTCATCAATGGTGGTGTGGTGCACACGAGCTTGGTACTGATTCTACGGCTTCTTAGGATATGGGCAAAACTTCGCAAAGTGCCCAGATTGATTGCAGTTGTAACACGGTCCTCTTACTTGAGTAGCAGCTCCTGATGAACTGCCTTGTCTGGTTGGCTTGTGGCACCGCCATCTTGAATGACTTCTGATTCCTCTGAGGTTGCTGGGCATTCTGATTACTCCATTGGGGTGGCCTAAACTTTGCACCAGGGGCAGGCGAACGATACGTAGAACGGTTTGCCATCGGGGCCCTTGGCTAGGACGGACCTGACTCAAAAGCTCTCTTGTGAGTCTTGGAAGTAGCATATGCATTGTTGTTCTTCTCTTGCTTTAAGTAGTCACTAACAAAGTCATTGAAACCCGTTCTCGTGCTGGTACCCACGTGCTTCATCATCTTGGGATTTAGACCTCTCTTGAAACTAGCGATCTTTTTGGCATCGGTATTCACCATGTTAGAGGCATAGCGACTTAGATTGTTGAATGCATGTAGATACTGTGTCACAGTCTTGGTACCTTGGGTTAGTGCGAGAAACTCTCCAAACTTCATTTATGTCAACCCAGAGGGAATGTATGTTCCACGAAAAGCCTCTATGAATTCCCTCCAAGTAATGTGGGAATTAGGTGGAAAAGTGGTGCGGTGATGCTTCCACCACATTCCTGTAGGGCCTTGCAGCTGATGAGCTGCATACTCAGTTTTCAATACTTCTGTCATCCTGAGAACACGAAACTTATCTTCCATGGTGTTTATCCACTCTTCTGCATCCAATGGCTCTACAGCTTCTTTGAAAATTGGTGGTTTGGTGTCCATAAAGTCCTTGAAACTACTATGCTGATTCTCTTCATGTCCACCTGGGTTTAACCCACGGCGGGTGTTGTCAGCAATATGGCCCAATGCAGCTTCCATATTCTGCTGCATGCCCTCCATGTTGCGTTGACTTCCAAGGAACTGTGCGAAGAACTATTTCGCGGTGTATGGTGGAGGAGGAGGTGGCGGTGGTTCACGGTTCTCATTCCCAGCTGCACTGCCACCTGCCTCAGCAGCATCATACATGGTACGGCGAGTGTTCGGCATCTGCATATTTCAGCAACAATAATTATTAGGCGATGTTGTAGAGATCGCAAGCGAATGAAAATTTATGCCGTACTGAATTCACTGGAGAGAATAAATTCATACAATAAAACAGGGGCACAATAAGTCATTCCAAATAACACAACATCACTAATTTGATTACTTAAGCGCACACATCGTGTCCATTACAACCAAATTGCCAGCATACATACACTGGATTTTTATGCGTTCAGATATCGCATTACTAGCCAAGTTCCAATCACATGCCAAGCCTCAGAAGTTCGAAGCAAGATACATTAGGTTACATGCCGACAAAAGAAAAGTCATCACGACAGAACCTAAACACTAGCGCAAGGCAACTAGCCTACTCCTCGGGGCCGTCGTCGGGGTCGGAGATGTCACCATCGCCCCCAGGTGAAACTACAGGCTCGTCCTCGTCGTCGATGTTCATGCCAGCAACGTCTAGAGGAGCATATGGGCCAACCCCATTGTAGAGCGCGTGAAACTCCTCGTGCAGGTTAACGTTGTACTCCTCTAGCTCATTGACCCTCTGCAGCAGCAGGTCCCTCGCGTTCTAGGCTTCATTTCTTTCCTGAACCAACTGTCCTATCATGCGGTTTGCATTGTTGTTGGCCTAAGTTAACGTATGCACCCGCTGCATAGCTCTATCACCTCTCTCTACCACCTGGTCCCGCTGTAAGCTCATATCAGCCAATTGCTCCTGCAAACTAGCTATAGCACGTGCCTGTTGCTTCTTCTGCTTTCTTGCCTTGAGCTTATCATCACCACGCAAGCCAGTCAAAGTCCAGTAGGTACACTCAAGACCCTGATACGCTCTGATAGCGGCAAACATAGCACTCATAGCATGGTTGTCGCTAGCCTGTCCCTCTGCTGGACCTCTGACCAAAGCACTTCCCTGAGGCTGAACCCAAATAGCATCACGAGGATCATCCCTAGAAAGGTGCCAGCTAGAGCTGCTGCAAGCTCACTGGGAAATCTGCTCATGATGTCCCTAATAACATGGAAGGCTGCTCCCTCTGCACCCTCACCAGGAGTGCGACCCTCAAACTCCAAGTGCCAACCGTCGCACTCTGGAGCATCACCAAGAGCAAGAATGGTGATCTCTACCACTGCGAGTCCATCCTCTGCTAACTGGCTCTCATTCCAAGAGTACACCGGCTCTTGACCCTCTGGGTACCCCACATCATGGAGCACTCTCCAAAGCAAGGTCAGCATGCCAAACTCGCTCAAGAAGGTGTCTGTGGTGCGGTGCTCCCTCAGGGCTAACTGACGTCGAGGTGCCCTTCCTCCGGTGGACTTACGGGCAGTCTGCTTCATGCAAGCCATCTGTTGCAAATTGTTGTTTTATTACTCACGTGAGAACAAGGTTAAGTTGTCATTTTTATCAAAATGAGATAATCAACTTATAAGGGGAGGAACAATGCCATGAATGATATGTAACAACATGATGCATGCACGTTCTGTACGTTCTCACAAACTTAGGAAAAATAACAATTGCTAGCGGCATAGACGGTGGCATACAACGATCTCTCATAACGTAGCTAATACGTACTACACGATAGCGCTGTTATGTACCTACAAAAGATCCACTTCAGCCCAACCCTTGACAGTATGAAAATTTTGCATGAAAGCAGTAAAGTAATATACTCGCTCTACACGCATCCCTAGATACACGTACAACGGTAGCAACTACCCGAACCATCGTTCGATCGACGGCATCGTCACCACAGGACAGAATTCTCCCACACATTGGATACCTTCATACAAACACGCGTATGGCATGTAAATAATCCAGCATCATATAAACACTTCCCTAGATCGGCAGTGTATCCGATCATGCTCTCACAACTCTCACTTACCGAGGCGTAGAGGCAACGAATCCATACAATACCACTCAAGTGAATGGCACTCATACAATAGCATGCCGTATGAGCGACGAAATAGAAATATGATGCAAAGACCCCTAAGTCAGTACTTAAATAAGCCACCTAGAGTCCTTAACTGGGCATAAAGGATATGACCACTGGCACACTAGTAAGTTTTAAATTAGAGGTTGAAACACCTATATGCTATAAGTCCATAATTAGTTTTGTAACACAAAACCCGTTTGTTTTAAATACACGCATGAATAGTAATCTGCTAAACCTTGCTCTGATGCCAGCTATAATAGAACCGACAAATTATACGAGATTACGTAAGAAAATCTTCCGTCGAAGTAGATAATTTAGCAAACTTAAACCCGTATAACCCGGTAGTCCATGAAACCATGAAGGATTTCAAACCAATCGACATACAAACCAAGATCGTACAAGTTTAGCAAGTACCGGCACACGTTACATAAAGTTCACAATGACAGTTGATACATCAGAGTTTGGAACATAAAGTTATTACATACCAAGTTCGGACTGAAATAGCGGAAGCAAATAGTTTTAAAGCCACACACACACTTTTGATTCAGATACAGTGCCAGTAGGTAGTCATCTTCAACAAAAGCATCAGATGAGAAATACAGAGTGACCATTTGCCCTTGGTCCTAGTTGTCATCCATCGCCGGGTACAGGCAGTTAATGCAATAGCCGTAGTACATTTGACCATCAGCAACAACAATGGGAACAACGCCCTGAGTACGAGAAGGTACTCAGCTAGACTTACCCATCTTAAACCAAAATAAAATGACACCAAGGATTATGCAAGGCTTTCTTTAGTGGGCTAGCTGACTCTTTTGTGAAAGCATAAGTTATCATGAATAAACCATTTTAAGTACTTTGCATCATCTTTATTATAACCTATCCATCTAGGTAAGCACCTGTACTATAGCAATCACATGATTAACCAATAACATCCAGTTACAAATTTAGCTTAGCATAACTCACATCATCCAGATAACCATCATTGTTCCATAATAATTACTACGATGCCGTAGCTCAAGTCAAGTGCTCACTATCTAGGAGCGATGGCGATTCGAATCGATTTCTAACCAGCTGGTGATTTATTCCTCACACAAACCATGCTTCCCCTGCCAGGGTAGCTTAGATCACAAATGACACTTTTCAGGTAGCCGCGGGATAATCTGGAGCCGCAGTACCTAGGGACCGCCCGACTGCCAGGAATCAGGTCACACCTGCCCTTGGGCTCACTCTTCGTGCCCCTGTCATACCCCCATCAGCACCAATACGTGCACTCATGTAGATCCCGGCCTGAATAGTGCCACTAGCTTTGCGGTCGAAAGGTACTTTATTCGGCCAGCTAAATGTGAGGCATGTGTTCAACATGACAAGAGGGACAAGCAACGATCGGTCCTTAATCGACACAGACGGAAACTAACAGCACCCTAGAACCCTGTCTGGTTGCCTCCAACTATTCCGTCCGGTCTCCAATTTTCCATCACATATGGTTAATTTCAGGATATCATTCTTTCCATAGCCAATCTCTTCTAGTAACCACCTATAATGTAGGTGACCGGGTATCACCGATCGCTACCGGTCTAAGCAAGGCTAAGCAGTTATTCGATCCTGACCTAACAGGGTAAAAGGTAATAAGGTAGGCAAGGATAGTAATAAATGCATCAACGGTTTCAATCAACTCCTACAACTTAATGCAACAATATATAAACTCATATATATAGAAAGAATTGCTTTTATAAAGTAGGAGACTTAGAATGCTCCGGGGCTTGCCTCGTTCGAACAAACTAGGTTGGTGATCCACGCACTCGGCAAGTCCTCTCCTTGCTCCTCTTCCTCTGGCACCTCCTGTGCCTAGACTTCTTGTGGATCTGTCCTGGTCTGCTCTTCCTGAACTGCTACTAGCAACTCCTCCTGCGATCCTATATGATGCAGATGTATAAGTGCTAATGCATAGGTGCATCGGAGAGATGACATGTAATGATCATGATGCATGAAATGTAGATGACCATGTTTAACTGTATCGGGCATAGTAGAAGAAAGCCCTTCTACAAGGTAGCCAACATCATCCAAGAACATGTACTACTATACTACTACTGCAACCATGGTACTAACATGCCAAGTCACCACATCAATCTAAGATGCTTCAAAGATACACCAAAGCCATCATTACTAACTAATCACGCGTTAAAGGAGATTTGTTTATTTCATGTTAAACTAGGGCTATAACAGAAACATATATCTCTGGTGCTCATAAAAATCTGAGAAAATTATAGTAGCATAGTACTATTCTAAGTAGACTACCATAAAATTTTCATTGCATTTAGATAAGTATAACAGCCTACACAAAAATGACAAGCTATGGTAGATAATTGAGCATGAAAATACTTTGTACTACGAAAAGTGTCAAACAACAGATTTGGTATTTTTCCCATGATCTATAGAGCATACAATTTCTGTCCAAAAAGTTTCACCTACATGTATTATTCATATTTTGAGCCCTAGCAATTTTACAAGAAATCAGCAATTAATACACATAACCTACCTAGCCATATTTTTCCACATAACCTGCATGACATATATTTTTCACTGAAAGTACATCTCAAGCATAGACTAACAAATTTGGAATCATATTTTTCTAATACATATAGAATTTACTACACATTTCACAAGATATCAGCAATATCAAGAATTAAATAAAGCTCTACATTAAAGTAGCTCAAAAATGACATGCAATATTTTTATCATGTAGATCTGATGACAAGGAACACAACAAAATTTATTTCAACAAATTTGGAGCCATGTAACTCAAGATCTACATTTTACAAGCTTTTTAATCCATTTTTGAAATCATTTTAGAAATCCTTTTAAAAAAACCAGCCGAAGAAAACGCTGGGTGCACCCGGATTTGAACACGCATGTACACACACGAGACCGACAACGGGCCCGGGGTCATCGGGACCTCACCCGTCGACCCTCGAGGCGAGAGGAGGCCATTTGTCCGGGGGAGCACGCCGTCGACGAGGTGACCGGCAACGAGGTCACCACCAACGTGACCACCTTGCCAAGGCGGACATGGTAGTGCAAGTGGCAGGGCTGGAGGAGCTCGAGAGCGAGCTGGCCAGCGGCCATGGCTGCACGATGGTGTGGCTCATCGTCGGCCGGCCATATCCGGCCAAGAGGGGGCGCGAGAAGTGGCGTGGGAGCTTCACCGAGCTCGGGCGGTGCTCGTGCGCGTGAAACGATAGTGAGAGGGAGTACGGAGGGGCGAGGTCCACGGAGCGGAGTGCTCTGGTGTGCTTAGCCATGACTCTGGCGAGGGATTCCTAGGGAAGGGGAGCTTCCCATGGCTTACCGAGGCGAGCACGAGGCGCGCGAGGAGGAGGCGGTGCTCGGGGCGAGATGGAGCGAGCTCAGGTGAATTGGTGTGGCTAGAACGGCTACGCCGGTGATGGCGCGCGGCGGAGCGAGCGTTGTGGCTGCTGCTGCGTTGGCGGTGGAGAGAGCAAACTGGTAGAGTGAGGAGGAGGAGCGCAGTGGGTCGGCAGTGAAGGCGAGCGCGCATGCGTGGCCGGGCCCACTGGGGTGCCACCGTCTACGTCGCCGCCGTGTTGCTCGCGACCACGCAGCTGTCAGCAATGACTCGACGACGCCGGTCGGGCGCGCGTACAATATGAAGAG
This sequence comes from Miscanthus lutarioriparius, assembly GCA_904845875.1. Lineage (NCBI taxonomy): Eukaryota > Viridiplantae > Streptophyta > Magnoliopsida > Poales > Poaceae > Miscanthus > Miscanthus lutarioriparius. Next base: position 43,942,491 of record CAJGYO010000013.1, read on the forward strand.
AAGAAAGGCAGGGGCAGGCAGGCGGGCTGGTTTATGGGAGCGAAAGGAGGCGGCGGCCCAATAAGGTAAAAACGGGATTTTACAAATTATTTTAAATTCCTTTTTCATTCAAACGAAATTTTGAACTAATTCAGAGCAGTTTCAAACTTTGGCCCAAAAATAAAAGTTGCTCGAAATTTTATTCTCTACAACTTTGCTTTTATGACCAAAGTCAAATTCCAAATATATTTTGAACTACAGATTTAAAGTCAAATAAAATCCCAAAACCCTAGTTTTGAAGAATTAGTTTAAAAGCAAAATTTGGCAAGAATTTAAATATAAACTTGGCTCTAAATTGTATCCTGATTGTTTATAAGCTATCTTAGTGATCAACCCAAGAAATCATGGCATCCAAACATGAGCATAGCATTTCCACTAGTTTAAACATGATGAATTTCAATCAATTTAAACATCACATGAAATGATACGTCATTTCTTTCGAAATGAAATGCATAAATGATGCTTATGCATAATGAAATGATGATTATGCTCATAAGATGGAATGTTAATGCATGCTTAACACCGAGGAGTTACACGTGTTCGTAGCACTCGACCTCACACTCGTTGGCATGCTGGAAGGAGGTGGCGATGGTGATGACCCCGCGTGGACCTGACATCTTCAACTTCAGATAGGTGTAGTTGGGAACGGCCATGAATTTTGCGTAGCACGGGCGTCCTAGGATGGTGTGGTAGGTTCCATGGAACCCGACCACCTCGAAGGTAAGGGTCTCCGTCCTGTAATTGGTCGGATCCCCGAAGGTGACGGACAGATCGATCTGCCCAAGTAGCACGGCCTGCTTTCCTGGCATGATGCCATGGAAAGGCACCCCGGTCGGCCGGATGCGCGCTTGGTCGATGCCCATGGTGTCAAGCGTTTTAGCGTACATGATATTGAGGCCGCTGCCTCCATCCATTAGCACCTTGGTGGGCCGCTTCGTGCCGATGATTGGGTCAACCACGAGCGGATATCTTCCTGGCTGCGGGATGCTTTTCGTGGTGGTCGGTCCGATCAAAGGTTATGGCGGACTCGGACCATCAGAGGAAGGCAGGTGCGACTGGCTCGACCGTATAGACCTCATAGAGTGCAAGCTTCTGGTGGCGCCTGGAGTCGTAGGCCACTGACCCTCTAAAGATCATGAGGCAGCCATCCAATGTCGGAAATCCACCATCCTTCCCCTCGATGTCATCCGCGGCCGGCTTGGGGTCCTTCCTATGCCCCCCTTGTTGGAGCCTCCGGACAAGAAAAGCTTCATGAGGCTGCAGTCCTTGTATAGATGCATGATGGAGAAGGTATGGTTCGGTCATGGCCCTTCGAGCAGCTTCTCGAAGTGGTCCAGGGTACCCTCGGTGGGCTTTTGACCCCCCTTGCGGTCGGCGGTGGCCACGAGTGAGCTCTCGTGCCGCTGCTTGTTCTTTTTTTGTTGGGACGGTTGGAGGTGCCATCGCCGACATCCTCGTCCCACTTTGCCTTGCCCTTGAGGCGGTCGAAGATCACATCGATCACCTCCTCGCTCGAGGCATGGCTGGTGGCGATGTCAAGGAGCTCCTTGGTGGTTCGTGGGCCCTTACATCCTAGCTTATGGACCAGGAACTCACAGGTGGTCCCAGACAGGAAATCTCCTATGATGTCGGCATCGGCAACATTGGGCAGCTCGTTGCACTGCCGGGAGAAGCACCGGATGTACCCACGAAGGGTTTCCTTGGCCTTCTGTCGGTAGTTTTTGAGATCCCATGGGTTCCTAGGACGCACGTATGTGCCCAAGAAGTTTTCCACGAAGATCTCTTTCAGGTCCACCCAACTTTAGATTCTGTTGGGCGGAAGGTGTTCCCACCATGTTCGCGCCGAATTGGCCAAGAATAATGGAAAGTTGCGGATAATGAAATCATCATTATCCGCTCCACTGGCTTGACAAGCAAGCCGATAATCCTCGAGCCACAATCCGAGGTTCATTTCCCTAGAGTATTTTGGGATGTTGGTCAGCGGTCGGTATCGCGGTGGGAAGACGGCGTTGAGGATGTGTCGACCAAAGGCTTGAGGTCCCGGCAAGTCGGTGCTTGGGCTTCGGTCCTCGCCTTTGTTGTAGCGTCCGCCACGACGTGGGTGGTAGCTGCGGCTAGCCTCCTCCCTCGCATCACCATGGGTACATCTGCGGGCATTGAGGGTATCGCTCGCGTCACGGTAAAGGCCAAGACGCTCATGCACCGGGACCACGACACACGGCCTGCCGGCTTGCCATGCCTGGTGGACTGATACGTCCATGTTGGGTTGCTCTAAGGGTGCGCGCCAGCTGGCATCGAGCTCACGTCCTTGGGGAAGTGAGCTCTTGGCTTGCTGCGCCGCCGCATGCTCGAGTAGCGTGCGAATCTCACGATGAGCCCAACGATCCTCGGGCGTCGCGGCCCCGAAGCCCCTAGAGCAAGGTCGCCGCGGCAGCGATGTTCTGGGTCACCGGGGTGAAGTGTGGGAGGGCTTCATCATCTTCGATGATCCTTTGGTTCACATCGCGGGCCACGGCGCATGCACGCCCGCTGTCTTCATGGCGCTCGAGCTCCTCGCATTCCTGCTCGAGCTAGAGTCATGCTTCCTCGATCTCCTGGCACCGGGCCTTCAGCTGCTTTACCCGTAGGCGAGGTAGGGCCCCTGCATCCCTCTCGACCTCATCATCGAAGTCATTCATTGGGGTAGCCTCTCCCTCATGGATGCTTTTGATGTGTCCCTCGGGGGTACCTGCCATGAAACATTCACGACAGGGGTGATGGCTCCCCCTGCTGGAGTCAGAGCTAGAGGGCGACTCCGATTCTCCTGTGAGGAGGTCGTGGAAAGATAACCCAACATATTTGGTCATCCCCACGAACTCATCATTCGTTGGGGATGGGGGGTTGTGTTGCACCATAAGGTTGACAAAGGTCTCTGTGGTGTTACGCAGACCGAACGGGAGCATCGTCGGTGCGCTCCGGACGAGGTATTCTAGGGAGAGCGGCTCTCCTTCGGCAAGCTACGTCATGACATTGGTGAACAAGAAGGTGAGGCAGCCCAAGTCCTCCCTGGATGGTCGGGATCCCAGGAGGGCGCCGAGCTGGCGCTCTAGCCTCCCGTAATCGAAGCCGAGGAGCTAGTCACTCCCGAGGGCGCGGGCCTCCGGTGCGTGCAGCTACAGCTCCTCAAGCGCCTCGGCAATTGCGTCGAGGCCGGCGGAGTGGAGAGGTTAGACAGTAGTAAGAGCCTGCGCCAACTCTCCCTCCATTGTGACGATGAAGTCTAGGTTCCCAAAGCGCACGTGTGTGCCTAGGACCCAGCTGACGCCGTGACTAGCCATCCAAGGCCTGGTGTGGATGTCGAGACACATAAGAGGCCCCTACCTGGTGCGCCAACTATCTGTGTTTCGAGTTACCACCGACGAGTAAATTTCTAGTATTGCGCATCTGGCTCGGATGGTGTGCTTAGAGGACACGGGATTTATACTGGTTCGGGTAGAAAGTCCCTATGTCCAGTTCATCGTGGCTGCTCGTGTTACTAGCACTGCAAGTTTATAGTAGGGGTTACAAACGAGCAAGAGAGGGGCAGGTTCCATGTCTCTGATGTGCGTGTGCTCCTAAGGCATCTTAGGGCGTGTGTTTTGATGTCTATAGCCATGTAGAGTGGTGAACCACCCCTTTCCTGGGACGTCCTGCTTCCCTTTTTATAGACAAAGGGGAAGAGCAGGTTACATAGAGAGAAAGAGGGAGAAGAGGCAAGGAGAGGAAGGCTTCTAGGACTGCCGGGCCTTTCTTTTTCCTTTGTGCGTGTCCCGCCGACACTGCAGATGGTGATAGCGATGGCTCCACGCCAGGCGCCTGTTCGCCGCTTATGCCATGCCCTGGCGTTGTCAGTGGGTTGTGATGTCCCATTCCGCCCCAGCGGGTAACGCGGCGAACCAGCGTGCTGGTCAGCGGCCGTACAGGGAGTAGGCAACATAGTGACCACGCGTCCATCACTGTTTGTGATGTGAGTTCCCTGGAGTGACATGTCGTAGGCACGGGTCATGTTGAGATGTGCCCGCTCATTGCACGATGCCAGAAGTTTGACCTTAGGTTGTACTTTCTGGCTCGTAGTGGTTGGCAGCGGTATGGGCTTCCGTCAGGAGCCGCGCCTGAGGAGTCGGGCAAGATGGAGCCCCCGACCTAGAGGCCGAGCGAGGTGGAGCCCCCGACCCAGAGGTTGGGCGAGGCGGAGCCCACCCCCAGTGGTCGGGCGAGGCAGAGCCCGTGGCCTCAGGGTCGGGTGAGGCGAAGCCCACGGCCTCGGGGTCGAGCGAGGCGGAGCCTGTGGCCTTGGGGTCAAGCGAGGCAGAGCCCGTGGCCTCGAGGTCGGGCGAGATGGAGCCCGCCCCCAAGGGTGGGGCGAGGCGGAGCCTGCGCACCTGGGGGTCGGTTGGAGCTGTAGTCGCGCTCTTGACTGCTCGGATGAATCAATGTTGATGACCATTAGCTCCTCCTCTTCGGGTACCCTAGTATTGGTCCCCGACACTATTAATGTTGACACATTTTGTAGAAAACATCCACATTGTGTCCCATGTTTCACAAATCAAGAAATGTCGTATCCTATTCACCATGACTTCCAATTTGTGCAACCTTGATCTCCTATTGATCCTTGCAAGCGGGTTTACATGTTACTTTTGGTGGTGGCGGCAACTTAAACGGCTTGGAACTTGTAGGATCTGTCGAAGCACAACAAAGAAGATTGTGTTGGTGCCCTAGAGAAGATTTGTGGGCTCTTGGTCATCCCGCTAGAGAAGACGATCGAAGAACAACTCTAATGAAATCGACGTATTGGAGAGCTCCTTGGTTGTAGTCGGCTTGAGATCAAGCGCTCAAGGTACCGAGACAACCTTGTGGAATTAGAAGCTTGAGGAGCAGTGAAACATTGAGCTCACCTCAACATGGACTTGAGGTGGTCGACAAGTCTTGTGTCATATCACTTGTGATGTCTCTTGAGCTCTTTGTCAATTCAAGCATTGCTTTGTGTTGTTTATTTTCAGACGGACTTTGATTGCTTGTCACTCTAGGTTGGAGACCCCAACTTGCTTGGAAGTAATTTATTAGGACTCTCTTGTGTTATTACTAATTAAAATTTCCTAGTGTCTTTGATGTTTAGTGGTCATCATCTATTCCAATTTCTTTAGATCCTACACATATGGATTGAATATCGAGAGAGTATGAAGTTTTCTTAAAGGATCATAGGAAAGGCACCTAGCACAACATGGATATGAACAATCCATATCTTGATTTTGATTCAATTAGAATTCTTAAATAATATTAAATATTTAATGATTTTTTCTATTGCAACGCACGTGGAAAGACCCAGTAGCCCAATATTAGAAGCATCCCAGAATGAGAACGTGTCGTGTGCACTCCGCTGAGACTATCGGCAAATACATTGTGTCACAGGGTCCAACTGTTTCCATGGATGGGTCCATGACATGTGCCAAAATTTGTAACACCCCAAGTGTTTGTCACTAGTTAAGTAATGGGTTTGAGCTCAACCATGACATGTTCAGTGGTGATGGAGATGTCAAGGTCAAACCTATGGGAATGAGCCCCAACCTAAACTCGGATATTGCACCCTTGCTTTACATATAGGCCCTTTTAAAGATATATGCTTGGCTGGTGTTATTGGAATATCTTCATGTGTCTCACATCAATACCCATCTATATGGATCACTAGAAAAGTTTCATGAAGTTTGGAATCAAAAAGTCACATGAAATGATAAGTTATATCCTTATTGGAATGACTTTACTAAGTGCTTGAATTGCACTATTAAGTGAATGGAAATGTAGGTCATCAACCAAACCTTGCAACCTTGCCCAAATGACTCTAATTGAACTCCACAACAAAAGTCATGAAGGGTTCATGTTGAGCCGAGATCAAGAAAATGCATCAATCGGTCAATAACTCTAATTTAAGCTTTACAGTGACGATACTTTGACCTATGTTGACCACCAACTTACAGTGCTTGCATGGAGTTGCACCTTAAATAAAAGTTGAAGATTGAGTAGAGTAGAACAAACTTTGTTTTTGGAACAAGAGCCAGATCAACTTGGAACTAAGTCAAACAGAGGCTTGAAAATTGAATCAGCGGTTGTTTTCAGACTTAGAATTTTTCTAAGTCTGGAATTCATCGTCGTCGCCATTGGCATTCCGCGTTCTCCGAAATTCGTTAAGCAACTTGAGTTGGTCCAAAAATAAAAGTGGAAGGTTATATTATGGAGAAGAGCATGTAAAAAGTTGGAACTCGTTTGGCTTCGTGTTGATGGTTAATTTTGAGTTTTTCCTAATCACCGTCGTCACGCTGACAAACCAAAGTGAGGAGCACGTTATCTGCTAAACCATAACCCTAATGACCCTAAACCCTTAAGCAAAGTTGGAGAGCATCAGGTGTAGACCAAACTTCATTTTTGGCCCATGGACCAATTCGGACCCGAGCCGGCCCAAAACGGCGTCCCACTTTCCCCACTTCGGCGCACGCCACCTGTTCGCTGAATTGTCTCTATGGGCGACGCGCGTCCAGCAGCGTGGCAGCCATGCATGAGCTCACCCCTACTCTCTGCCGCGTGCCCCGCCCCTCACTCGGTGTAGTGGAGCACTATAGCGACCGCCGAGCGACTTTCCCACTCCTTCTCTGCCCTCTCCTCGCTTCCGCTCCACGCCGGGACGCGCGACCGCCATGGCCGAGCTCCGAGCTCGCCGCTGTCGCGGCTGTTTCCCCTTCTCAGTCCCCCTCGCTCCTCACGAGCAACGCCATTAGCTTCGCCTCCCTCTCCTACACGCCGTGCTCGTGCTCGCCGTCCAAAACCGCGCTGGGAGCACCACAGTCGCCGCCCGCCGTCGCCTCCGACCGCCGGTGCGCATGGCCGGTCCACCTTGGGCCGCCTCTCGGCCATCCGAGACCACCTGCGGGCGCGCGAGGGACCCCTGGTCCACCCCGCCACTCCACCGCCGCCGCCGACCCTTCTCCGGCCGCCACCGGTCGATTCCCGGGCCTCCTCTGTTCTCAACTGCGACCAGGGACCTTGTGCCAGAATTTGATGAAAGGGAGGGGTCTAACTGCGAAGTCTGTGACTCAAATGAATAGTGCCGATAAGGACCTATTTGCTGAAAATTTGCTGAATTTTGGAAATTCATAGTAATTCATAGGAAATTCGTAAAATAGCAAATGAGGACTTTTTGAAATCCTTGTGAAATTCTCTATGCATTAGATCTATAATATAGTATGTTTTAGTTCCAATATTTTGCGGTAAAAATAGATTTGTGCAGTAAGGTTGTAATGCTAGTTGAATTTGTTATTTTCCATAACTGTAGATCTAGGGCTCCAAATGAAGTGAAATTTTTGTGGCATGCTACTCATATGATATTTGATGTGTGGTAAAATTTCATGAGTATTGGATGAAGTATGAGTGAGTTATTGGTTTATCTTGCTCTCACATGATTTCTTGCTTTAGCAACTTGTATTTTTCATAGAGGTTGCTATACATATTGAAATGGAGTGAAATTTGTACAGTAAACTATTGAGAGGATATGTGAGCCACTGTAATTTTTGTAGAATTTATTGTATACTTTTGGTATATGCTCATTAAGTCATCTTGTTATCTAAAATAAATTAAGAAATGCATTAAAAGAATTTATTTGGTCATGGACACTAGGTTTTCTGGTGTTCTTTAGTCATTTGTGAAATATTGGTAAAGTTGGTTTTGTCCAATTATGAATTTGCAACATAAGTTAATAATTATTTTCTGGCCGATGTGGTTTATGGACAGATCTGGGAACTTAGCAAAATTCTTCATGATAAGGTGCTTTGTTGTGAAACTTGTCTATACAAAAGTTGTAGATAATTTATGTATCTAGCCGCTGTTAAAATTTGGTATCATTTGACTGAGTAGTGTTTGAGGTACAACTGTTTAAAGTTAGAATACAGGATTTGTTGCTCTCTGTTTTGTATGAACCAGTTTCTGTAAAGGTATAATTTCGACCCACTTAACTTGGGAATCATGCTATGATGGTTATAGATGAAATGTACATAATTTCATAAGCTTTCCAAAATGTCTTCTTATAAGTCATTTCGATTTGTGTAACTCTAGTTATAGCTAAATCTTGTAGCTGCTGTTTGCATGTCCAGAAATTTGCAGATTCCAATTATAGTGTTTGCTTGTATATTGTTAAGTGTGACTTATGCCTTGAATGATGATTGAGTTAGAGCACCTGAGATCTTGGAAAACTTGTGTCATGCTTGGTGTTGTCGTCTTCTTTGCCATCTTAGCATGATAGATTGTGTGATGTTTAAGTTAAGCATCGCAAAGTACTTAAGTGTGTTAGTGTAAACTATACTTGTCTTGCTTGCTATTCGTGATGCGTCTCGTGGTACTATTCTTCATATTTATGCACTTGCATATTGCATCTCATCTAGGTACGCTAGATGCACCATGTGAAGGATGAGATGTTGGAGCCAAACCCGAAGACAACGTTTGATGGATCTATCCCGAAGATGGAAGGACTAAGCAAGTGCTAGGACCTGAGATGTCACCAGGACGGTGCAAGCTAACTGAACTGACTTGTGTCGGATCCCAGGCAAGCCCCGGAGCATATTAAGCCTCCTAATTTCCAAAATACAGTTAAAGTATTATTGTTACATATATATATATATATATATATTGTTGCATTAAGTTTAGGTGTTGGATGCAAACACTTGCTGCATTGGTTATCCAATCCTTGTCCAGATATTGGTACCCTAAATCCTATGTAGCTCAGGCTCATGTAGTGCTTAGCCCTGCTTAAACGGGGTAGAAGTCAGGTGATTTCCTGTCACCTGCGAGATATAGGAATATACATATGGCACGGTTGGCTATATTTGCTATCATGGAAAAGAACCTGTCTTAATTTGAAATGAAGACCGGGCGGAGGCTTGCCGGTTTGTAGTGACTCCGTCTGTGTCGCTTAAAGACTGAATCTTGGAGCCTTTCCTGTTCATGTTGAACGCATGCCTCTCTCTTAGTTGGCCGTGTCCGAAGACCGACCACGAAGCCGAGTAGCTCACCTCAGGCCGGGAGTCGATAAGTATAAAGTGCGCCTCGGAAGGGAGCCATAGGCGTGAGTCCAAGGGCAGGTGATTTAAAAGTCCTGATCGTCCTGGCAGAAGGGTAATCCCTGAGAGTGCTGGCGCTGATCGAACCCACGAATTTGATTCCTGAGTTGTCCCAAAGGTGACCCACGGCTACCCTTGCAAAGTATGCCAGGGTGAGAGTTAGGAATACCCCCACAGCTGAGTTGTAATTTGATTCGAGTCGCCGTCTCTCCCGGTTAGTGAGAACTTGACGGGCTTATCTCCAAAGTAGATACACTAAATAACATAATGTTTGAAATGATGATATGATGATGACAGCCTTATTATACCTATTATGGTTAATATTGATTGCTCCTAATAAGTGGGTGCTCTAGTACACGTGCTAATCTAGTGGACAGGTAAATGATGATAAGCTTGATGCTAAGTTTAAATTGGTCACTATATTCATAAGCTCTTTTATGCAACTGTGTCAAGCTAGCCCACCTCATAAGCCTTGCATGACTCTTGGTGTCTTTTATTTCTGGTTTTGACGGGTAAGTCTAGCTGAGTACCTTCTCGTACTCAGAGTTTATCTCCCACCTATTGCAGATGACCAGTTCTACTTCGGTTGCTGCAAGTATTGCCTTCTCCCGGCTAGGGATGAAGACTAGACCGTTGGGCGCGGTCTCTCCTAGTTCTCGTACCTGATAATGCTTTTGTAGGACATGACTTAGATCTGGCAATGTATTTGAAACTATGAAGTTATGTACTAAACTATGTTGCTTCCGCAAATTTGAACTTGGTTTGTAATATTTTATTCGCACTCTGATGGATGTAATCCGGATGCCACTTATGAAATGTTGTAATGAATGATGTGTTGTGTTGAATCACTACGGTCTTGGTTTGTATGTCGAGAGTTGGTTGAAATCCTTTGTGATTTCCGAACTACCGGGATTATGGGAGCTTAAGTACAGGAATTTGATCACTTCGGTGATTGTTTTTGTACTTACGTTCTTATGATTTGGTCGGTTCTGTTACAGCTGGCATTAGAGCAAGATTCGACACTAAACATGTTATTTGTGTATGTAAAACAAAAGTATTTGTGAAAATCCTAAATTAATTACTAAGTGTTGCTAGTGGTCATATCATTTATGCCCAAATAAGGACTCTTAGGTGGCTTATTAAAGTACTAACTTGGGGGTTCCTACTTGTTTCTAGTTTCATTGTCCATACGGCGTGCTATTGTATGGATGCCATCTGCTTGGGTGGTAATGTATGGATCAAAATACCTCTACGCTCTGGTAAGTGGGAGTTGTGAGAGCATGACCGTCCAACCGTAGGTCTAGGGGAGAGTAGTTGTGGTTGCTCGCATACTTACATGTTCGATCATGTATCTATGAGAGTACTTAAGTGTGGGTATCTCTATCGGGTAGCTGTGATACTAGAGTATATACATCGGGGGATGTATGTACGAAAGTATTTTGTTTACTGCTTACTTTACATGCCTTTTTGGGAAATTATTGGCCTGCAATGAATTTGCCTACAGGTACGCTAACCACGAATGCATAGATTGAATATAGCTGACAACTCGCTATATATCAAGAGAGAACGTGTTATGCCACTGACATAGAACGTGATTGCCACCTTAGGCTGGCAATTTCGTGAGGACGAATAGGACGAGCATGCATCATGATTGTGCTTGTGCATAAATATGCTTCCCTCACCTTGTTCTAATGCTAAGTAACTTGTGATCAATGTGATGTCACTATTTTCCCTGTGTGAAGCTAGCCAAAATGCCTTGTCCCATGCTGCTTGAATAGCTATGCTTGAAGTTAGTGTGTGATTAGCTTTGCCTCGTATGTTGGCTTCCAAAGGAAATAGATGACGAGTTAATAGTTAACAAAAAGTTCACCCCTTTGAAAACTAAATTGCTAAATGTAAGTAAAACTTGTTTTGTAGAGATATCCACCTACTCAGTAAAAAGGAAACAAAAGATAACAGTGCCTTACCACCATGTTTTGCCTGATATGTGTAGTGGTGTTGTTGTAGGTGACTGCTTGTTACGTATGAGCTTTGTGCTTCGTAATAACCATTTAAGCTAATTGGATTGAGTGTTTCGAAATGCTCGCTTAAGACCATGATGTAGGCATGGATGCTCGTTATCTAGGTAGTGCCGTAGTTGTCACCCTTTTGTCCTCGGTAAGCATATGAGTGTGGAAGAGCGCTATCCTGGAGCAGCGTCCAAGTTTTGGTAATCTCAGGGTTGTCGTCTACAATTAAGTTCTCTCTTAGGAACCTGAGCCTGTACACGTGGTTGCTAGCCTTGAACGTTGTGCCACGAAGACTTTATCTATGCCTTTGCTTGACCTTAGGCCCAAGCTTAGTTCCCTTAAATGCTTGCATGTTTCGTGGTTGTCCCGCTCCTGTGTGGGAGGACCCTGCTGCAAAAATCCTTATTAGACCTCATTGCTCTTTCTCCTACTGATGAGCTAGTGCAACTCTAATCATTATCTGCCATGGCTTTGGAACCTTTTCCTCACAGATCATGTCATTGCTTTATCAACTGAATCCCTAGTCAGTGCAATGGCTTTGTCCCTTAAATCTCGTTTGTTTTGTCTCCAACTCCTTCAAGTCTCTAGATGTTTATCAGTCTTGATCTCCTGTTGCTGCTCGACAGGACCAAATCTCATGTTAATATTTATCTGGTAATCACTTTGGTGGACACGAGGCGTATATGGAAATTAAGCAAGAGTCTCCTACTTAGTTGCCTTCGGCAATTAGGCTATGTTCTTTTGCGCTATGTTTTGATCTTCTGATCACCTCCTTGTTGATTCCTAACCTTGTGACTATCCTTGTTTGCTATCCCTCTTTTGCACAATGCTTGTTCTTATAATCTAATTGGTGCCACTAGAAGTTTCACTTTGGTTGTATGTTCAGTAATGGTGCCACGATTAGCGATCTACGGTGCCGCGATGGAACCTAGGGCCTCCTTATGGGCGGCCGACGCATGGTTGTGCTGCTGGGTGCGCGCTGGTATCGAGGTTTCTAGTCATGATCCATTGCCGAACTACACCGATGTGTTATTTTCACGTGAGCTCTTCCTTGGTTATCTCTCTATATCTTATTGAAGATCCATATATCAGACCAAAAGTAGTAGAGCTTCCTTTTGAAGTCACAAAAAGGATATCCTTTGAAGAACTGGTCACTGACATAAATAATAACAGACTGCAAGAGGTGGTAAACAAGCGACTCTACCTAACTGTCCCTGTAATGACGTCGATCGTCTGATGAGCAACTTATGTCATCCATGTTGGATCAAAAAGGTATCCAACACTTAATGTTGGACAAGTTATCAATCTAATGATAAGGGATGGTGATATCATGTGGTGTAATAGGTCACCAGGTGCTCATGAACCTCCCGTTCAAGTTCTTGATCTGTAGGTGCATGATGGTTATACAGTTGAAATCAACCATCTCTAGTGTGACTCGTTATCTGCAGACTTCGATGGCGATCGTCTGTTTGTGCCTCGATTGCAATTATTGTTGTGGTCAAGAGTAAGAAATTGGAACTTTGAGTGTTGAGAGACAACTGATTAGTTACTAGTAGGAAGCTTAACCTCCGACTAGGTGATAACTTTTTGCTAATTATGAAGGCTAGAGCTCACAAAACAATGTTAAGTAAACGAACAGCAAAACCGGTCATCGATGCTAGTACTGCTTCCTTCTCCAAGCCCTATGTTGTCAAGTCAAGTCCATCTTGGACAATCACACAGATAGTACAAGACGTTGTATCGGCTATGTAGGAGCTAGCGAAAGCACATCCCTAGTTTCGATCAGCATCATTGTGCCCTAGGTACCACAAACAGGTTTGTTCAAGGCTCTATTGGATGTAGTGCTAGAGAATATTCAGAAATGGTTCCTTGTCTTTATAAGGATGCTCTCCATGTGGAGTAATGCTTGGCACCCTATGAAAATAGCCCACAAGTCCAATGCTTGTACATCGTCAAGTTGGTGTCTAGATCAACGGCGGAAATTATTACCTAAGAAACATGTCAGGAAGACTATAGCCTCCATCTTCAGCTAGAGAAAGGCTGCTGCTGCTGCTATGAGAAAGGTTAGAGAGTGCAAAACACACACCTCAACGTGTGAAGCAAAGAAAAGGGAGAACACGAAATCTGTCCAGAATTTGTGGCACGAAACCGGTTATCTTCAAGCCGGCGATTAGTGACTCAAACGAAGTTGGATTGACCCCAAACTTGGTGATCTCATTCCTTGCTTAGGACCCTTCAATGTCTTAAGTTGTCTTGAGTATTGGTTGAGTAAACCATCGGATTTGAGAGATATCTTGTCGGCACAGTTTGCTGTAATTTCAGAACAGAGCAATTTTGGTAGATGAATTGTTTGGATGGTCAAACGGTGTCCGGTTGAGTTGAATTTTGGTGAGTAGTTAGAAGACCCATGGATCTACATGCCCACCAAAATTTGTGCATATTGGAGCAGTAGTTTGTGAGATATGAATAGAAAACAAAACGTTACAGAATCTGCAATTTTGTTGTGACTGCGATCATCCTTTGCATTAGACAATTGTGTTTGTAATTCATACCAAGAAATTACAACTTGTAGGTGTATTGCTGTTAGACAACCCTCCATACCCTTGAGAAGATTAATTGCACCCCTATGTGCCTTGCTTTTGCCCTCTTAGATCAGCATTGTGTGAGCAGTCCAGGTGTTCTAGAAGTCAAATTGTGCCTTGCAAATCGAATGTAATTGGAAAAGTGTCAAACCATAGATTTTTGGATTATGGTTTTTGAGATATTGATTGGCCGAAGAGTGGAAGCCTCGACGTCAAATATAGTTTAAGAAAGCTGGTTTTGCTACGATGCAAGTCAACCCAATTTGCTGTGCAACTACACCACGAAGGCAAATTGTACTTCACCTGCTTGGTAGTGAACTAGTCCCTAGTTTTGTGATTACTTGCAACTTGTGTTGTCCTCCAAGCCTCGCTAACATCCTTCTGCGTCAATGGTTCTCCAATGCTGACATGCCTTTGGTACCTTATATGTGTTTTTACCCAAGAGGTTGCATCAGATTCAACCCAGATCACTGTTGCAACTTGGATCCAAAGGCTCCCTAAGGAATGATCATCGAGAACGTTGAGCCGACTGAGTCAGCTATTACGTTTACCACTCACTCAATAGACTCAGATAATACAGTGTTGTTATTAGAGAAAGAGCACTACATACATGGAACATTATGTAGCTTTTCATCAGTTGACATCTGAGTGATTGCACTGCTACAACCAGTTTGAATATTGGTTAACTAGCTTCTCATACCCTCAAAGGATGTTTACCCCATCTATGATCACATCCTTTATGAGAAGTTGTGCTCAAGCCACTTTAGTAGAGAACTGCTTTTTAAACCTTGGGAACAAATATAGCACCGTTGCAAGAAATATCTGTCAACAGACTGTGGTCTAGTGCAAAGTCAATAGGTCTATGCTATATCCACTAGGGAAGTAGATGTTACAAGTATTTAGTCTCCGCTTGTATCACTCTTCGTACATCGAGGATGAAGTACGCAGGACAGTGCTATCTTGGATTCCTCCCAATGTAACAATGCTTTATGGAAGCCAATGAACGAAATTCTTTTGACAAAAATTTACTACAAGGAACAAGTATAGTAAGTTGTCTTGACCAATTTGGTCCCTCGGATGCTGGAAGCTATGTAGCCTAAAGCTATCGCTGATGTTGGAAACTGGATGACAAGTTTCTCTTCCCTTAAAAGTCTTTTGCACCGAATCTCGGGACGTGATTCCTTTAAGGGGGGAGGGCTGTAACACCCCAAGTGTTTGTCACTAGTTAAGCAATGGGTTTGAGCTCAACCATGACATGTTCAGTGGTGATGGAGATGTCAAGGTCAAACCTATGGGAATGAGCCCCAACCTAAACTCGGATATTGCACCCTTGCTTTACATATAGGCCCTTTTAAAGATATATGCTTGGCTAGTGTTATTGGAATATCTTCATGTGTCTCACATCAATACCCATCTATATGGATCACTGGAAAAGTTTCATGAAGTTTGGAATCAAAAAGTCACATGAAATGATAAGTTATATCCTTATTGGAATGACTTTACTAAGTGCTTGAATTGCACTATTAAGTGAATGGAAATGTAGGTCATCAACCAAACCTTGCAACCTTGCCCAAATGACTCTAATTGAACTCCACAACAAAAGTCATGAAGGGTTCATGTTGAGCCGAGATCAAGAAAATGCATCAATCGGTCAATAACTCTAATTTAAGCTTTACAGTGACGATACTTTGACCTATGTTGACCACCAACTTACAGTGCTTGCATGGAGTTGCACCTTAAATAAAAGTTGAAGATTGAGTAGAGTAGAACAAACTTTGTTTTTGGAACAAGAGCCAGATCAACTTGGAACTAAGTCAAACAGAGGCTTGAAAATTGAATCAGCGGCTGTTTTCAGACTTAGAATTTTTCTAAGTCTGGAATTCATCGTCGTCGCCATTGGCATTCCGCGTTCTCCGAAATTCGTTAAGCAACTTGAGTTGGTCCAAAAATAAAAGTGGAAGGTTATATTATGGAGAAGAGCATGCAAAAAGTTGGAACCTGTTTGGCTTCGTGTTGATGGTTAATTCTTAGTTTTTCCTAATCACCATCGTCACGCTGACAAACCAAAGTGAGGAGCACGTTATCTGCTAAACCATAACCCTAATGACCCTGAACCCTTAAGCAAAGTTGGAGAGCATCAGGTGTAGACCAAACTTCATTTTTGGCCCATGGACCAATTCGGACCCGAGCCGGCCCAAAACGGCGTCCCACTTTCCCCACTTCGGCGCACGCCACCTATGGGCGACGCGCGTCCGAGAGCGTGGCAGCCATGCATGAGCTCGCCCCTGCTCTCTGTCGCGTGCCCCGCCCCTCACTTGGCGTAGTGGAGCACTAGAGCGACCGCCGGCGACTTTCCCACTCCTTCTCTGCCCTCTCCTCGCTCCGCTCCGCGACGGGACGCACGACCGCCATGGACGAGCTCCGAGCTCGCTGGTGCCGTGGCTGTTTCCCCTTCTCAGTCCCCCTCGCTCCTCACGAGCAACGCCATTAGCTTCGCCTCCCTCTCCTACACGCCGTGCTCGTGCTCGCCGTCCAAAACCGCACTGGGAGCACCGCAATCCCCGGCCGCCGTCGCCTCCGACCACCGGTGCGCATGGCCGGTCCACCTCGGGCCGCCTCTCGGCCATCCGAGACCACCTACGGGCACGCGAGGGACCCCTGGTCCAGCCCGCCACTCCACCACCGCCGTCCGACCCTTCTCCGGCCGCCACCGGCCGATTCCCGGGCCTCCTCTGTTCTCAACTGCGACCAGGGACCTTGCGCCAAAATTTGATGAAAGGGAGGGGTCTAACTGCGAAGTCTGTGACTCAAATGAATAGTGCCGATAAGGATCTATTTGCTGTAAATTTGCTGAATCTTTGGAAATTCATAGTAATTCATAGGAAATTCGGAAAATAGTAAATGAGGACTTTTTGGAATCCTTGTGAAATTCTCTATGCATTAGATCTATAATATAGCATGTTTTAGTTTTAATATTTTTTGGTGAAAATAGATTTGTGCAGTAAGGTTGTAATGCTAGTTGAATTTGTTATTTTCCATAACTGTAGATCTAAGGCTCCAAATGAAGTGAAATTTTTGTGGCATGTTACTCATGTGATAGTTGATGTGTGGTAAAAATTTCATGAGTATTGGATGAAGTATGAGTGAGTTATTGGTTTATCTTACTCTCACATGATTTCTTGCTTTAGCAACTTGTATTTTTCATAGAGGTTGCTATACATATTGAAATGGAGTGAAATTTGTACAGTAGACTATTGAGAGGATATGTGAGCCACTGTAATTTTTGTATAATTTATTGTATACTTTTGGTATATGCTCATTAAGTCATCTTGTTATCTAAAATAAATTAAGAAATGCATTAAAAGAATTTATTTGGTCATGGACACTAGGTTATCTAGTGTTCTTTAGTCATTTGTGAAATGTTGGTAAAGTTGGTTTTGCCCAATTATGAATTTGCAACATAAGTTAATAATTATTTTCTTGCCGATGTGGTTTATGGACAGATCTAGGAACTTAGCAAAGTTCTTCATGATAAGGTGCTTTGTTGTGAAACTTGTTTATAAAAAAGTTGTATATAATTTATGTATCTAGCCGCTGTTAAAATTTGGTATCATTTGGCTGAGTAGTGTTTGAGTTACAACTGTTTAAAGTTAGAATACAAGATTTGTTGCTCTCTGTTTTGTATGAACCAGTTTCTGTAAAGGTATAATTTCGACCTACTTAACTTAGGAATCATGCTTTGATGGTTATAGATGAAATGTACATAATTTCATAAGCTTTCCAAAATGTCTTCTTGCAAGTCATTTGGATTTGTGTAACTCTAGTTATAGCTAAATCTTATAGCTGCTGTTTGTATGTCCAGAAATTTGCAGATTTCAATTATAGTGTTTGCTTGTATATTGTTAAGTGTGACTTATGCCTTGAATGATGACTGAGTTAGAGCACCTGAGATCTTATAAAACTTGTGTCATGCTTCGTGTTGTCGTCTTCTTTGCCATCTTAGCATGATAGATTGTGTGATGTTTAAGTTAAGCATCGCAAAGTATTTAAGTGTGTTAGTGTAAACAATGCTTGTCTTGCTTGCTATTCGTGATGCGTCTCATGGTACTATTCTTCATATTTATGCACTTGCATATTGCATCTCATCTAGGTACGCTAGATGCACCACGTGAAGGATGAGATGTTGGAGCCAAACCCGAAGACAACGTTTGATGGATCTATCCCGAAGATGGAAGGACTAAGCAAGTGCTAGGACCTGAGATGTCACTAGGACGGTGCAAGCTAACTGAACTGACTTGTGTCGGATCCTAGGCAAGCCTCGGAGCATATTAAGCCTCCTAATTTCCAAAATGCAGTTAAAGTATTATTGTTATATATATATATATATATATATATATATATATATATATATTGTTGCATTAAGTTTAGGTGTTGGATGCAAACACTTGCTGCATTGGTTATCCAATCCTTGTCCAGATATTGGTACCCTGAATCCTATGTAGCTCAGGCTCGTGTAGTGCTTAGCCCTGCTTAAACGCGGTAGAAGTCAGGTGATTTCCTATCACCTGCGAGATATAGGAATATACATATATCACGGTTGGCTATATTTGCTATCGTGAAAAAGAACCTGTCTTAATTTGAAATGAAGACCGGGCGGAGGCTTGCCGGTTTGTAGTGACTCCGTCTGTGTTGCTTAAAGACTGAATCTTGGAGCCTTTCCTGTTCATGTTGAACGCATGCCTCTCTCTTAGTTGGCCGTGTCCGAAGACCGACCACGAAGCCGAGTAGCTCACCTCAGGCAGGGAGTCGATAAGTATAAAGTGCGCCTCGGAAGGGAGCCGTAGGCGTGAGTCCAAGGATAGGTGATTTAAAAGTCCTGATCGTCCTGGCAGAAGGGTAATCCCTGAGAGTGCTGGCGCTGATCGAACCCGCGAATTTGATTCCTGAGTTGTCCCAAAGGTGACCCACGGCTACCCTTGCAAAGTATGCTAGGGTGAGAGTTAGGAATACCCTCTCAGCTGAGTTGTAATTCGATTCGAGTCGCCGTCTCTCCCGGTTAGTGAGAACTTGACGGGCTTATCTCCAAAGTAGATACACTAAATAACATAATGGTTCAGAAATGATGATATGATGATGAACCTTATTATACCTGCTATGGTTAATATTGATTGCTCCTAATAAGTGAGTGCTCTAGTACAGGTGCTAATCTAGTGGGATGATAATAATGATAAGCTTGATGCTAAGTTTAAATTGGTCACTATATTCATAAGCTCTTTTATGCAACTGCTGTGTCAAGCTAGCCCACCTCATAAGCCTTGCATGACCCTTGGTGTCTTTTATTTCTGGTTTTGACGGGTAAGTCTAGTGAGTACCTTCTCGTACTCGTAGTTTATCTTCCACCATTGCATGAGATGACCGGTTCTACTTGGTTCTTTGCAAGTATTGCCTTCTTCTCTGGTGGGGATGAAGACTAGACCGTTGGTAGCGGTCTCTCCTAGTTCTCGTACCTGATAATGTTTTTGTAGGACATGACTAAGATCTGGCAATGTATTTGAAACTATGAAGTTATGTACTAAACTATGTTGCTTCCGTAAATTTGAACTTGGTTTGTAATATTTTATTCGCACTCTGATGGATGTAATCTAGATGCCACTTATGAAATGTTGTAACGAATGATATGTTGTGTTGAATCACTACGGTCTTGGTTTGTATGTCGAGAGTTAGTTGAAATGCGTCGTGATTTCCGGACTACCGGGATTATGGGAGCTTAAATACAGGAATTTGATCACTTCGATGATTGTTTTTGTACTTACGTTCTTATGATTTGGTCGGTTCTGTTACAAAATTGAACCTTGGGAAAGGTTCCCATGATATTTTATTAAGAAAAAAAATCTCAACAACAAGAATCAAGAAAAGGACACCAACCTGGCCATTAAATAGCACAAGAAATAGCATTTTTCTGTTGAGAAATGGGAGTTGGACTCCTGACCACACAACAACTTCCTTACCACTGTGCTAAGTGCAGATTCTCCAGTGTTGTAATATAGCAGTAATTGCCGTGGATTATATATGAAGTTCGCTTAAGGCAGATTTTCACTTCCATGTAGCTTGCATTAGTTGAACGTGATTCTGATTTTCCAGCTCATTGTTACCATACATGTTTACTCTGATGTGCAAGACGTGCAATGATGCACCAACTCTCAGCTCCCAAGCTCCTGATCTATCGCCACCTCTGCTTGGTAAGGGGAATAGATCCGATAGTTGCAGAAGATATAGCTCTGCAGAGTCAACAAATTCATCATCCGATTAACCATCGTTCTATCTTGTAGCAAAGGCATTCTAGTATTCCAGGATTCAACAGACAATTTCTAAACAATTGCATAAACAGAACAAACACATATTGCTAGCATTGGACTAAGGCACCCTGACATTCCGTACTTTAACACAATACATAGACTCTGTTTTTATCAAGTGCAAAAGTCATATTTAGAGCAATTATCACAGGAAAGTAAACGGGAGTGGGAATGCCTTAAGTTATTTAGCTGTGTTTACTTACTAGGAGTAATCCATATGAAAGACATAAGCAAGTGATTGATATTTTGCTTGGTCTGTTGCCTTATATTTGTCTTTTCAAGTAGCAAAATAGAGGGGCCTCTCTCTATATATGAAAAGAGTCAAAGGGCCGTCAAGAGCAGATAAGTGACACGATCAGAAAAAAACAGAAGCATACATAACTTCGAGTACGAATACACTCCGTCCTTATTTTAATATATGCTGTTTAAAGAAAACTAATCTATAATCTAAGGGCTTGTTTGAGAGAGCTTTTCTTGATTTTTACTTCTTTCTTATCTTCTTCTTTTCCCTAGCTGTTTTCTTATCTTCTGTTTTCCTCTTGTTTTTGACTTTTTTTTTTTAATTTCTTCCTTGGCCTCTTTGGACATCTGTACAGCTCTTATTTTACTATAGTGAAATTTAGGTAGGGGCTTACACATCTGTACAGCTCTTATTTTACTTTAGTGAAATTTAGGTAGGGGCCTCCTCTCCTGAGCTATATGTGCGCATCAGGACACTAGGCACACAAGATGCAAGCATTGAAAAATTGGGCAAACCAGAACCCACAAGCTGTGTATGAAAATATTTTAGCAGCTGTGTATGAAAATATTTTAGCTTAGAACTAACTATTGATTTACGTGAAACAAAAAAAGATCATGGCATTGAAGCTCTATAGAAGATAAGAAAGAATCTATTGTCTAAATTGTAGTCTCACTTCTTGTTCCTTTAGTGTTAATTATTAAGCATCATAGGAGGCTAACTGAGAGGACATAAATCTAGAATTGCCAAAGGGAAAAGGCACCATGAGAACCTGGGGAACCAATTTGGCTAGGGGCAACACAAGCAACGGTTGACACTTGATTGGGGAGGTAAACTTTTGGTTTACAGAGTTGAGAACAGAGTGAGACCGGCTTGGAAGAATAACCAACTAACCTGTGCATGGTGAAAAGAGTAACAACAGAACGTGGCATGCTCAAGGATGTTCTCCAAAAACGAGAGAACATGGAAGAACCAAGGAAGATGACTCACTCTTACAAGGAATTGAGTAAGACCGTGAGAGTACTAGTACTATATTGCAAAATGTAAAGTGGGCAAAAGATCCATGATAGTCTAAACAAAAACCTTTTATTTTCTTCTCGAACACGTAGGAGAGCTGCATATCATTATATTAAGAAGAAGAAAAGAAGTCTAAAAAGACTCAAAACAAGCCCATTTGGGCATGAGTTTAAAACAGTGATTAGCCAGGAAAACAAGAAACTTCGACTAACGACCTAACTCCCACACCACATTACGGCCAAATACGTCTAAGACCTTTAGCCCCAGCCATACACCACAAATTTGCCTCATCCCATTAAGGCATGAGAACATTAACATTAGGTTAGGTTCCTTCAAAGATAGAAGCATTACTATGTTTCCAAATCCACCATGCCACCAACACCACAAGGACTTGAATCCCATGCGATGTTTCTTTTTTATTTGCTGCATTGCAAGGTGCCACCACTCAATGAAACTTAGAAGACCTATAGGTTAGATTTAGATATTTACTAAAACAATATTTTAGGAACAAAACCTCATATTCTTCTTAACCCTTATCTATTGCAGTTAACAAAAAAAATCCTAGCTTGAAATTGCAAATCAAAGATCTCACCAAGGTTCTAAATAGCCCGCTATACATCTGCTATAGTATTTTTAGACGGCCTACCATTACGATATTGTCGGTTGTTCCACTATTGTATAGTTAGTGACGACTTAACTCTGTTGAACACCACTATTTGATTTGTGATGGGCCTCGGTTGGGGCTGGTGGGGATGGTGGTGCAGGAGAGGGAGGGGGCAGTGACTAGGGCAGAGGAAGAGGGAGGCGCACCGAGAGAGAGAGAGGAGCAATGCTCTATTTTTTTATCATCCAAACGTGTACATTGACCCCTATATTTAGAGTCCCTACTAAGGCACTTGACCGACTCTACTTTCCTAAACAAACTGAATCTCCTTTCCTAAAAACTCTAATTCTTTTCTATTCAATCCTTATCTAACCCTATCTCTAGTTTCTATCTAATCCGGACTCCTCCGCGTGGGAGGGGGCCGGCGACTTTGGGGAGTCGCCCCCTTGTGCGCACGCGCCCCTGGGGTTTTCAGCAGCAAAATTGTTTTAGCGCACGCTAATCTCAGTTGAGCCAAATATTCATTATTTGCTCTACATGACTAGAATCTATGCCTTGTTAGGTTCTTTACTTAAATGAATGATGTAATGAAGTATTGAACACTTACTGAGTTGTCGATTGTTTAAATGTTAAATGAAAAAGAATGTTGATTATAGTTGTGAGTATGTTGATTGATCGAATGACTATGAAGTAGTGGCACTGCTGACATGTTCTCCTAGAGCCCTGGGCATGTACTTGAATATTTATGTTCATGAAATTCCGTTAGTTCCATCCTATGTATAATTGATTGCAAATTTGGATGTATTTTTATAAGCGCTATTATATCCTGCTATAGTTTTTTATAGCTCGTAGAGGAGGCCATCCCTAAATGGCTTAGTCCACTATTTAAAACCTTTGTTCAAACACATAATTATATCAAAACTCCATGTCTAATACAACAGTACAAATTTAGTTTGCAACAACATTTTTGGCCTTTCCCTACTTTTATGAATATGTAAATTAAAGGTACTAATATAATATGTAAAATCTTAACATATTTATAACCCTTCTTAAATAGTGTAACAAGGCAAGCCACACTATTTGTACCGATCACCTTACTAGTTAACTTTTGTTTATAATCGCTAGGTGACTATCTTTTGTTTTTGTTTTCTTGTGCAAGCGTCATATATATGCAAAAATACAGAGGGATTTGGAGGGAGTACACATAACACGGCGTGTCGGTGTAACTCGAATAACTTACAATATCCTTCACGTGGGCAAGCTTGCTCTTGTTCTCCTCAGATTCACACCACTGTTTTAGTTCAGGGAGCTTGGTGAGTTGTTGTACAGATGGTGGCATGGACTTGATCTTCCCGCATCCCAAAATGCGGAGCCTTTCGAGAGATTTGAGGTCTCCAAGCCATTCTGGCAACACTGATATGTCGTTACACTTGTACAACTCCAGGAAACGAAGGGAGGCCAGCTGTCGCATGCTCTCTGGCAAGCTGGTCATCTGACTCGGACGTTTGATTTCCAGCTCTTGGAGGGTAGGTAAGTGGCCAAGCAGCCTCCAACTCCCACAATAATAACTTTTGCTCCAAACTACCAACCTGGTTCGTGGTGTGGAGGAGTTGAAATGGCTGAAGTTGCCCTCTTCATCACCTGAATTAAGCACTTCATCACTGTGAGAGATAGTCCATCTGCGAAATATAGGTGGGCATGGTTTTAACCTCAATCTCGGGCAATTGCTTATAACTAGCTCATCGAGCACAGGGCACATGAACTCCTCTGTACCATCCCCGCTACAGTATGGCGTCGTCCATTCTTCCAGTCTTTGCATCTTCAACAAGGTAAATCTTGATAGTTGAAGGAATGCTCGTTTGCGGCCACAGAAATCCCCACCGATTTTTGCAATGCTGCTCAACCTTTCAAGATACAACTCTTTGAGGTTTGGTAACTGCCCAAGTGGTGGCAGACTGCTGCAGCTCAGTAGATTCTTCAACTTAAAAGAAACAAGAATTGGGAGATAGTGAGTAATATCCATGAACCAATTTGGAAAGCTTATACTGCTATATCCGTTCAGTTCCAAGTGCTTAAGACCATTCGGTGGAACTAGTGCTCCCAAGACATCCTTGTTCAAAACAGGATCAGCCTCCATAGTCCAGTGAAGTGTCAATTTCGAGAGATTTTCTTTATTGCACAACTCAAATTCCGATTGCCTCTCCTGGAATCCTTACATTTTCGAGATAGCTTATCTGAAGCTCAGAAGGATTTATCCCCTCAAGCTGATGAAGGTTGCTCCCAGAATCACCATCATTTGGGCGAACCACTAAGTGGGATAATGGGTTACATCTGAGCCCAGATTTTCTGATGTAGTCCTTCAAACTCTATGAGCAATCGTTAACCACCAGCAGTTCCAGACTATCGATTGAGCCTATACTGTTAGGTAGGGAACTAAGATTTCTGCATCCTGAGAGATCCAATGTATGTAGCCTTTTGAGATTACCAATGCTTTCCGGTAGAGATACGAAAAAATTCCAAGACAAGTCAAGATGCTCAAGGTTTGTGAGGATGCTGATATAATCAATATTTTTGTTAGCTTGTCTCTCATAATTAAGGCCTCCTGATAAGTTCAAATACTTGAGTTTGGTGAGGCCACCCAATTCTTCTGGCATCACAAAGGAGCACAGTGACAGATCTAGATGCACCAAATTTATGAGCTTCCCAAGAGACTCTGGCAATACACTAATTTTAAGACAGCCGCACAACTATAAATACTGGAGTTCTGTCAGATGGCCTAGATCCTGTGGTAGCCTTCCAAGATTGGAGCAGCTTGACAAATTTAAGTACTGTAGTTTGGTGAGGTCACACAAAACTTTTGATATCGCTTTAAGTCCAGAGCAGCTAGATAAATCAAGATGCACCATGTTTTTCAAATTTCCAAGCGATTTTGGTAGTTTCTCTATTTCAGAACAACCTGACAAATCAAGATACATAAGATTGTTAAGATTGACAATTGATTCTGGCATTGATGAAATCATCGATGATCCACGAATGCTCAGGTACTGTAGTTTTGAGAGTCCAGTAAAACTATTTGGAAAACTCAGATTTTTCATCCTAGGGGCAATAAGAAACCTGAGTTGCTTCAGTTGGCCCACAGATGTTGGAAACTTGATCACTGAGGATTCAGTTGAGTCCAAAACATGCAAACACTTGGCAAAGGAAAACGAACCATCACAGATGCCCAGATTTCTGCAATCCTGAAAAACCAATGCCCTTAACTTGGCAGGTAATGCGGTCGATATATTCAATGCTTTGCAACAATTTGTGAGCGATGCATAATGGCAATACTTTCTATCCACCGTACTTCTCACTATGTCAGCATTATAGACCACAAACTCTTCATCCATGACTGATCTTGCAAGGTCATACACTAGATCATGCATGGTGAGCATAGAGCTGTTCTGAGCAGTACTCCGAAATAATAAGTGCAATAGATCCATCAGAATTTTTTTTACATGACTCTCTAAACTATGTTAAAGCTGTCATATGATTCGGTAAAAGGTGTAAAAATATCATACTATATTTGATATTCCTTGAGTTCTGTTATTCACTCACCCAATTATATCAATGCTTGGGAACATGTTGTTTAATCAGGTACATATACATATAGAAAATTCAAAGGTAGTTATATGGTATAAGACAAGAAAAATTATTACTTCATGGGAAAATGTTGTTAACTAGTTACAACAATGGGATTTGATGTATACGTTTGGACCAAACAAATATTATGTGATTGAGGGCATGTATCCTTATAGATTTTTGGCCCAACTAGCTCGCTAGGTCAGATTAATGTATATGTTGCCAAAGAAAACCGAAATGTGGGAACAGCTAATGAAATGAACTTATAGTGGGCGTCTCCCTGTATTTTTTGCTCAAAAAAAAGAACTAATGAAATGAACTGTTCTACCATGCAAATAAAATGTATCTTGCAATGCAAAATCTTCCATAATATATACACTGCTAATTAATGTGCATGCGAAAATCAAAGTGTTCAAGCTGCGCCCACATACTTATCATTATACTACCTAAAAGAATCATAAGGATATTTTGATAAATTTTTTTGATACTTCGATGATTCAGGACACAGAAGTTCAAAGAAAAAGAATGAACTTTTCTGTTGAGGAAGTGTATAGCTTACCGTTGGCAACTTCGAATGCTGAAGAAAAGACATGCCTAAGAGCTGCCCCACATACTTCTCACCAAGCTGTATGATGGAAAACATATTTGATGGATTGATGAAATCAAGTGCAATCCATTGGTGAATCAGATTATCTTTAGCAATAATGTGGCCTCTTGGAAAGATGGCACAATAGGCAAAGCATATCCTCAAATATGGTGGCATAGCAATGTAAGTTAACTTCAAGGATGGCAGTACTGATTTTTCTGCAAATGGTTCATTCCATATATCACTATTGCTAACTTCTTCCCATTGCTTAAGATTCATTTTGGATAACATGAACCCCAGTGCTTGAGTTGCTAATGGCACACCTCCGCACTTACTTGCAATCACCAGACCAATCTGCTTTAACTGTTGTCTGTCCTCTCTAGATTCAAAGTTAATATTTTTCTTGATAATATCCCAGCAAATGGTATTGTTCAGGGGACTAAGCCTGCATGGAGTAATGGTACAAATCCTATTTGCTATTTCTTCGTTGCGTGTTGTTACTAAGACTTTCATCTTGCTGCTAATATTAAGCATAAGCTTCAACTCATTCAACTGAGAGTCATCTGTCTCCCACAGGTCATCTAAAATAATAAGTGTCTTCTTATCATCTAGTAATTCTTGAAGGCGTTGGTATATGAACTCCCTACTATCTCCATTATGTCTTCCTTCTTTTAATACTTGAGACATTATGGTGTTACCTATTTTTCTCAAGTCAAAGACCTGGGACACATAAACCCATACCCGATGGTCATAACCCTTGAAATAAACATCATTGAAAACTAGTTGTGCCAATGTCGTCTTGCCAATGCCACCAAGCCCAAAGATAGGAAGAATTATAGGGCCTTCTTTATCGTTGCTTGCGGATAACAATTTTATGACTCTCTTTCTCTGTCTCTCCCGAGGATGCCTGCTTCATTGACCTTGGATGTTGTTTCTCTGTCAGTAAAATGATGGTCCATGTCAATCCTTTGGTAACACTCGAATTTGAAATCCATGTGACCCTCTTTGATTTTTCTCAGTTGGTCACGCATCTTCCTCATTTTATTTGCCATGCTAAGCTTGGGTGCAAGGTTAAGACATGAGAAAATTCCCACAGCCTACAAGATAATTGAAAGTTCATAGTTACGATAAAAGGAGTTCAAGAAGGGGAAAAAAACCCCTCTGCCATGGCCATCGCTCCCTCCGCCACCTCCTTACTGGCCTCGTTCCCATCCCCAACGCACCAGACGAACCCAGATCCATCCACTCTGCCATGGCCACAACAGCAGCAGTGTAGCAGGCCCAGCCACTCAGCCGCCCGCACGCTCCACCGGCGGCAGCAGTCCCCGCACGCTCCGCCGTTAGCAACCGTAGCTTCTCCACACTGTCAACAGCTTCTGGCCAAGCCCAAGGTACTGGAGTGCTGGATAGGGCCATGGGCAACGGCATCGTGCCCAGCGCCTCGCAGCCACTAATTACGTTGCAACGATCTGCATGTTCGTCCCAGGAGAGGGTGCGGGCGATTCTCTCTGTGCGTGGCAACGAACGGGGTGGCGCTCGCGACATGCTCGATGAAATGCTCGGCTGTGCTGGCTGAAGCTTATCTGCACGCTGCAGTTGCAGCAGCCAGGTAGCAGCAGTATAGGGCGTGATTGGTTGCCCGAGCTGAGCCGTAATGCCCATTTTCGTATCATTTGGTACATTTCGTTCGCGTATTTTTCTTATGCTTTCTCTCGTCCAGATGCCCTCCTCCATCCCGAACGGCGTCGTCTTCTCGATCCCCACTTTTCTCTTGGTGCAGGCTCACGCGGTGCTTGGTGGGAACCTTTTCGGAGAGCGCGGGAGATGAGGCCGTCCTGGCGATAAAGCGTGAGCACGGGTCGTGGCTAGAGTTACCGCCCTCACTCTTCGCCTCTCCTTCTACCATAACTCTGGTGTGAACTCCCCTCTAGCTCTCCTTCGACCTCGGTAGCCCTACCGAGGCGACCACCGTCGGTGGATTTCTCTCGGTCCTCCGGCGCTTCGATAGTATATGCCACCTGCGCTCTTTCCCTCCTCCTTCTTCAGTGTTGATTTTGATGATTTGTCTGTGGATTTTGCTTGTAATGCCAAGAAATTAGGGTTCTTGGTTTGACATCCTCAGATCTGTGTGATGCTATACCTGATTTATCTGTTCCTAGAACAAATCTGTACATGATGCTTCGTATTTGGTGTATACATCATGTTTTATGTAGATCTTGTACATGTTGATGCATATTTTATTTTACACACTAAGCAAAGTGCCTAGAGGTTAGTGATGTTGATTGTGTAATAATATATGCTGGATGAGCACCCTTTGGTGTGTCAGTCGTGTCTTTCATAGTTTATTTTCTCTGATTTTTTGCTTGCTAAGCATTATACATCCATGTTACATGCTCCCTTTCTAATGTTGCCCTCCATCATGTTGGTAGACATGGCCTTTAAAGCTAGGCGCAGGGCTGTCGCTACTGTGGTTGTTGCAGTGGTTGCTTGGTTTTTCATGTGGTTTAGGAGAGTTGAAGATTCTCGCTCAGTCACCTATGGTCCCATGGCTGAGAGGGACAAATAGAGGATGAACAACCTTAGATACATCTATGAATCTGATGATGTGCACTGTGTCAACCTTCTTAGAATGAAGAGGACCCCTTTTTCCAACTTTGTGGCCTTTTTCTGTAGTAGAGAGCTTGTCACTGACAGCAACATGCATCTGTTGAAGAACAAGTAGCCATGTTCTTGCATGTTGTTGGTCCCAAGCAACTGTTGTAGGCATGCCTACCGGATGGCTGGGATGGACATATCGCACGCTTTCATGGCAGCCATGAACTTGCCTCAGCAATTTGTGTTCTTATTTGTCACCTAGGATGATTGCAGTTAACTTGTAAGATGATCATAAGTTAGTTTGTAGTTAGTTGAGGCCTGTATTTTTTTGTGCCTATGATGTCAACCATTTTTTTGACTGAGGCTGATACAATTGTGAGATCCTTTTCATGCCTATGAAGATAACATTGCTAGTTTGAGTAATGGATTATGCACACTGATGACCTTGGACTTGTGAGGTACTGGAGCATTGTTTCTTCTATCTTCTACTTATGCTTGTCATGGTTGTTATCAAACCATGAGAGACATCCATGCCCAAGCAACAGCTGGGCGGTTGTGATGATCTGATGGCTGGGCTGGACGTCTCTCATAGTTTCATACCGATCATGATCTTGGTTTTCTACTATCTGTTTGAGGTTTGTTGTTGTCTATGTTTCTTAAGCTCCAAGTTCAAGGTCAAATGAAAAGGCAATTAAATCTGAGGTAAATCGATTGAACTAACCCTCATCTTATCAACATCTTATACTTGCTTTTATGTGTTTTTAAGGGGCACATGGCTTGGTATGTTGTGTACCACGGCAAGGTTCCTAGGGTATATGCAACCTAGGCTAGATGCAATGCCAGGTAACTGGTTTTAAAAACAACAGCTACAAGAGCTTCCCTATCAAAGAAGAGGCAGAAGCATCATACTTGGAGTTCATGGGTTGTGAAGATGACAAAGTTTTTGTCAAGCCTCCACCAAAGGTGGTCAGGAATACACCGGTGTTATTTGTTGTGGCTATGGTGTAGTCTTTTTTCTTGCTGGTGCTCCTGTGGTTCGTTCTTGCTCGTTGCTACAACTGCCTGTGATGCTCAAAATGTGCCGTGCAAACTTGTAATGACAATGACCTTGTGAGGTACTGTGACCCTAATGTTGTTAACTATTATATGCCAGGACTGTTGTATGGTTCAAATTTGTCATTAGATGCTCCAAGATCATTGTCGATGAAAAGGCACATTGAACTGAGGCAAACAAATCCTCTATCTTGCTTGTTTTCCTGAGAAGTGTGGTAACCTCACCAAAACCATACCTTGGTGCCCAAACATGTTGTCGTGCGACAAACAAAACAAAGCTAGGGGCACAACTTCATACCACTTAATGCTCCATGCTGGCAACCAAACGAGAAGGAAGTCATCCAGTACGCAAGCCTCAAGTGCAACCAAACACAGGAGGGTGAACGGTGTCATCTGGGCTAGGAAGAGCCTGGATGGGGCCTTCATCCGGATGACCGAGCTCGGAGCAACCAATCACGCCCATAGTACACGCAACAATGCAGCATGAACAGTGTTGGATGATAGACTGAAGATGGACTAATCATGAACTAATTTAGTGGTTCTAACTACCAATTTTTTAGATGGACTAATTGGCATTAATTAATTAATGATTAGTTCATATTTGGCCCTTCAATTTTTGGTATCCAAAATCAGGACTGATTTTAATTCGAGGGTCGAACCTCATTCTTCAGACCTAACGTCCTTATTCAACCTCGATAAGTGTGTCTTTAGTTTCGGGACGACGTGGAATGGGTCGGACCTATCTCAGTTTTAAGGGTTGGGTTGAACCCAATATGTGTTTGGTTTAAAGGGTGGAGCCATTTCATTTTTTTATTTGGTGTGAGGGATAGAGTGGGATGGAATGGATAACTTTTTCAACTGCATTAGTTGCTGGTTATCATGGGACCCAGCTATCATTGTGGGCCCATGTTGTCAGCCACTCCTATGTGTTCTTCCTCCTACAACAGGAGTCGTGCGTCTCAATGAAGTTGCCCTACATCGCACTGCCATGGACGGAGCTCATGCCACGCCATGGCTAGGTCCTGAGCTCGCCCGCATTGCGCCACCCCGTAGTACGCCAGCCCTGCGCCATGGCTAGGGGCTGGAACTTGCCCCATGGGGCCACGCCACCATGCCCAGGGGGGCCGAGGTCGCCCCGCGCAGCCGAGGGTTAGGGCCGGAGGTCACCCTGCGCTGCACCACCCCACACCATGGCCGAGGCTCGCCCCGCATGTGCCACCCCACACCATGGCCGAGCCCCAGAAGTCGCGCCGCGCCGACATGCCTATTCACCGGAGCTTGCCCTCGCTAGTGAGGAGAAGCCCCCCGAGTAGCCACTGCGCCCACGCTCACCAACGGAGGAGCCGACGGCGTCCATCTGGGTCGAGATAATTTCTCTGATTTGGAGGTACCACGTGAATCCTCATTTAGAGGGAATATTCCCTATGCGGGATGAGCCCAACCCACTAGTCCTGAAACCAAACATTCTAGAAAATGGATTGAACCCACCCCAACCCACTTGGACCCTTGAACCAAACACACCGGACCGAAGGTGATCCAATGGCAGAAGGTGAAGCAAATTATAGGGGAGGCAAATTTAAGAAACAAGAACAAGAATTAGGAAAAGAGATCGAGGATCGAACTAAGCATGAAGATCACACTTGCTGTAGAGTAGAACAAAAGAAGAGGTTGTGATTGTCGCATCGAAAGCCAACCAACTACTTCCCCTGATAAGCAACCAAATGCCAAGATTTGAAGAGGATTAATAGATCTGACACACCAAACTCTCAGTGCCCTTTTGTCGACACTAGATCGACGTCATTGAGGTAGGAAGAGGACGAAGAGACCTTACTCCAAAACATCATCTTTGCTACCACCTCGTCGATGACACAAAAAACCAAACCCTAAATTAATAAAGATCAGCAAACCTAACCTAAAACTATAAAAGAAAAGGGATTAGGTCCCTGCTCCTCTATCTACCAGCAAGATCCCTGGTTAGGAGAGAGGAGGGGGACCAAGGTTGTATCATTGGGGATGGCAGCAGTGGCGGCGGTTGGAAGACGTACTCTTTCATCCGTTTGTGCCAAAAGTACTATTGGGCTTTGAGAAATTGATCTAGGGGTAAGGAGGGTAGGAGCCTAGTTTTACATCTATTGGGCTCTACCCCTTGTGACCTCATTAGTGACCTCCCCGTCCGTCGTCCACCCTCTGCTGTTTCTTCCCTACCCTTCCCTAATTCTAATCGACAACCTCATTGGTAACTCCTCACTCTTGGCGTTAGCTCCACCTAACTAGTTGTCCCCCACCGCCCACTCGCCACCCCTCAACCCATCACCACCGCCTGGCCCATTCCTGTTCTAAGGCCACCGGTCATGGAGTCCTCTTGAATTCTAAAATCCTAACCTAAATTCGGAGACGCCGCCTCGTCCACCTCTGCCTAGCCCATGACGACCTCATCAACAACTCTACCCACCGCTCCCTCACCTAATTTCGGTGTCATACATGAGCGTGCATCTCCTCCATAGTGTAGCAACGCACGCGTGCTCAATATAATAAAGATTTTGTCCAAACACCCTATTGATAGCTGGGCAAATATAGCCTCGCCTCGCTTCGTCGGCATAGGTAACAAAGAACTTGCATTGCAAGGCCAGGCGAGCACAAGCTGATTCGGCTCACTAGTCCACCGGCTCAACTTGCAAAGGATGGCCTGTTTGGTTGGTGCTGTAATTTGCCATGCCAAACCTTCGGCAAACGGTGGCTACGACAGAAAGTTTGGTTAGCAAAATTGAAGCTGCACTTGTGGCAAATTTTGGCAAGAAAATGAGTCTATGAAATTGTGGCATCAAACCAAACAGGTGCAAAAAAAATGTGACATGACTAACTTGTGGCATTGACACGTTGTGGTCACAAACCAAATAGACAAGGTATACAACACCGAGCCATGGAATCCCGTCCTAAGAGCGAGGGAATTAAATGTGCCTAGTCCATCAAAAAAGCAGGGATGATACCATCCCATGTCATCTTATGCCTAAATAAACTTATATCTCCTATATATATAGCATTGTGCATAGCTCTGATCGTACCTTTCCGTGGGTTAGTTTAGAGCTGACTTCAAATTCGTCCAACATGTCAGAGATGTCCAAGGCGGCGTTCTTGAGGCGCTTCAGCCACAGGCGCACTGAATCCTCCCTAATTGACCTCCTCTCAGCAACCTTGAGCACTGCCGCCATGGATTCCAAGGTGTCCTTCATGTCCTCCAGGTCGCGGCTGAAGTTCCACACCAAATTGGCTTGCTGGCCGATGGTGGAACCCAGCTTATCGCCCATGATCTTTACTAAAGCTGACGTGAGTAGTCCCGCTACTCCTGCCATGGCTGCACAGCTCTGAATCGCCCCCAGTCCCTGGGTACCCCTATGAGAAGAGGTGAATAGCAATAATGAGCTCGAGCCGCTGCTGTTCTTTAACACCTAGGAGTGATTGCTGACCGTATCTGGACTCTGGCGAGCTCCCTGAAAAAAATCAGAAATTGTACAAAACAAACAAAGTGCAAGGAGATTAGCAACCTCAAGTAAAGGATAACGCTGCATCTTTGGTCGAAACACCCGTTACTACTTAGTGAGAAAATGGCAATTTTGACATCATCAGATTTGGGCTTCGCTCGTTTGCCATCATGCAAACGGGTTTCGCTAGGATGCCATTATGAAGCTGGGTATACTAGCTGAAATGCCATTCTCTTTATTTCTCTCTAATTTAATCATTTTTTATTCCAACCAAACTTTTATTCCTGTTTTACCCCTGCCCCAAATACCTCATCCATCATTTCTTCTTCCTCACAATTCGCACGCACATCTCCCTCTGCTCCTCTCTCCTCACACACGCACGTATGCCGGCAGCAGCCGCACCAATCTCATTCTCACGGGGACCAGCCACCGCACCACCCCAACACGAGCCTACCACAGCACCACACGCACGCCAGCCCGCCATCGCTTCTCATCATCATCTCTATAATCATCATCGGTCATGATATCTCCCAAGATTTGGTTTGGTGTCATTGTGTCCAAACCGCTCCTCACTAGCAAGATGACCAACATGCCAAATCTTGTGGGTAAGCATCTCAAGAACTTATGGGAGAAGTCCTTGTCCTCCACCTTCTCACCAAGTGCTTTGAGATCATTGATAAGCAATTCCATCCGATGAAACATGTCCAGCACACTCTCATCTTCCTTCATCTTAAAGCTAGCAAATTTCTCCTTGAGAATGTATGCCTTTACACCTTTTATTGTCTTGATGCCCTCAAATGATTCTTCCAACTTATTTCAAGCTTCATGAGCCATCTCAATGTTCTTGATTTTCTCAAATGTTCTCTCATCAATAGCATCATAAATAACACTAAGAGCAATGTCATTGTTTTGGAGAAGCACTTCTTCGGCCACGGTGGGATTCTCCGGATCGGCTATCTCAATTTTGGTCTTCACCACCTTCCACACTCTTCTATTGATTGACTTGATATGCGTGGTCATCTTTGACTTCCAATATAGATAATTTGTGCCATCAAATTGAGGTGGCCTCTTGGTGTTGTTGATTTAAGCCATTTTGACATTGAAGGTTGTTAAGCCTCAAATCACGGTGACCACGGCTCCGATACCACGTGAAAGGTCCTAATGGTTAGAGGGGGGGGTGAATAGCCTATTAAAAAATTCTACAACAACACTAAGGCAAGTGATTAGTAAATAAGATGGTGAAGCGAATTTTGCGCCAGCACTACACTTGTGTTGCAAGCCACCTATCCAATTCTAAAATCTATGATTTTTAGTATATCACAACAAGGCTAAGTCACTAATTTACACCTAGGTGAGCAAGCTAGCAAAGAGAACTATAACTAAGAGATACACTAACTAGTTTCAACTACCACAAGCTCTACACAAGTAAAGGCACAATGTAATACAAGACAGTGGTAGAGAGGTATACCGCTTTGGTAAGTGATCAATCAATGAATACCAATGAATACCAAGGAGACAATCAAGACACAATGATTTTTCCTCCGAGGTTCACTTGCTTGCTGGCAAGCTAGTCCTCGTTGTGGCGATTCACTCACTTGGAGGTTCACGTGCTAATTGGCATCATACGCCAAACCCGTGACTGGGTGCCACACAACCAACACAAGATGAGGATCCACAAGCCACGCGCAATCCACTTGAGTTGCCTTTGTCGCTCTGCCGAGGAAAGCACAAGAACCCCTCACAATCACAATGATCGGAGCCGGCAACAATCACCTTCCTCCACTCGATGATCCACCAATCACCGGACCGTCTAAGTGTCGGCAAACACCAAGAGTAACAAGAACTCCACCACCCCAAATAGCCCAACTAGTGCCACAAGATGCTAGAACACTAAGCAATGCACTAGAGGCTCTCCAATCTCACTCAAGATGATGAAATCAAGTATGCAAGTGAGTGGAGTGGTGTGCTCAGCTCTCAAAGGGTGTATGCAGCTGTTAGAAGTACCAAGGGAGTGGCCAAGGCCGACCACTTGCTCTATTTATAAGCCCACAAGCAAGTAGAGCCGTTACCCCTTTGGAGCAGCTTTCTACGAGGGCACCAGACACGGCGGTGCCTAGCACCGGACATGGCGGTGCCCCTCCCAACGGTCACTTTCCAACGGCTAAAAACTAGCTATTGGGGCACCGGACAGGGTGGCAGTGGCACCGCCCCTACGGTGGTGGTGACCACCCGGCCAATCTGCCCGAGAGACCAAGTCTCTGGAGAAAAGAGGTGGTGCACCGCCCTCAGGGCGGCGATGCCCGCAATGGTGACCTCCCTATTTTCCCCCACTCTCTGGATTTTTATGGCGGTGCCACTGGACACCCATGGCGGTGCCATGGGCGTTGCACCGCCCTGCGCATGACGGTGCACACCGGTCACTCCGGTGGCCGCCTCACTCTTCCTCTTCTCTGTCGGGTCCAGGTGGGCACCGCCCTGAGGGTGGTGGTGCCCCACCAGTGCACCCCACTCTCTGCCTCCTCTGCCGGTCACCGCCACAGGGGTGGCGGTGCACCAGACAAGGCATGGTGGTGCCCCCGTGGTAGCACCCCGAGCCCGGCAACGCCTCCTTTTCTTCACATTTTCACTACCTTTGCAAATGTGCTAACACTCCAAGTGTTTCACCATCATGTGCAGTGTGTTAGCATTTTTCACAATCATTTTTCAAAGGTTAATCACTTTCTCACCGAATGTGCACTAGGCCTAAAATGCATATGCAAGTTTTCCAACACCTAGTGGCACTAGATGATCGAGTTGCCCGGTAAGAGCTCCCCTCTTAATAGTACGGCCATCTATCCTAAATGTGATCACACTCGCTAAGTGTCCCGATCACCAAACCAAAAAGCTCCTATTAAGTTTCACCTTTGCCTTGAGCTTTTTGTTTTTCTCTTTCTTCTTTTTTAAGTCTAAGCACTTGATCATCATATCCACACCATCATCATGATCTTCACCATTTGCTTCGCCACTTGGAATATGCTACCTATCTCATGATCACTTTGATAAACTAGGTTAGCACTTAGGGTTTCATCAATTCACCAAAACCAATCTAGAGCTTTTAACCAGCCAGGCCATTTTGGCAGGGTCTTAATGTCCCTTTTTCCCTTCTTCTCTCCTCCGGATACTTGCACAATGTTGCAAATATATTTTTATTACTATATTATCACCAGAAACATTGTTCGAATGCCATCATAGGTCTTCGGTCATTTTTTATCGTCAACATATGTCCCCCTGTTTTTAGGTGAAGCATTAGATGAACCTGAAACATAAGAAAAAACTAAATAGCAACGATGTCCAACTCATCGGCTACCTAGTGACTAAGGGCGATGTAAACATCGGCCATATTTATTCTAAGGGCGATAGACATATCTGTCATTGCCTGGAAAGTATTGTTTCAAATACCTCCCATTAATTGCTCTTGGTAGACACTCACCTTGCAAGGTCTCCAACACATATGAATTTCCAAACACCACTTTGATCACTTTTAATAGACCCACCTAGCTAGGCGACCACTTGCCAAACTTGTTACTTTTCACCCCAAGAGGTAGAATAGTTTTCCACACTAAATCTCCAACTTGAAAAGATTTGTTTTTCACTTTCTTGTTATAAGCTCTCGCAACTTGTTGCTTTCTTGTTATAAGCTCTCGCAACTTGGAAAGATTTCAAACTTGTTGCTTTCTTGTTATGGGCTTCACTGAGGAAGAGTTCAGGGTGTGAGAGGTGTGCCAAGGAGGCCGTGAAACTGAATCAACACCCATTGCATACAAAGTATATATGAGCTTGGCAAAGATTTGGTGGACCCAAAAGAGCTCCATAACTTGTCGACAAGAATGCATGATTTGCACGATTGGTACAATTGGCAGAGCAATGTGGGCCAAACTATGTTCAGGGCTAGTGTCATACCTGAGTTATATCATAGAGGTGAAGATACACCGTGGGTTGGTCCAAAATACCTCTTTCATGTTTTCTAGAAGCTCAGCCGCCTCGTTGTTAAAATATGAGCTGAGCTTGTGGACCATGGTGATAGGGGGTTTAGAATTGACGTTGGAAATATATGTATAGCAGTGATGGGAAATAAAAAAAAAACTAGATGTGATATTTTCTAAATATAATTTAAAGAAGGTTAGATATTTAAACAAAATCTGTTGATTAGTTTGATTTGCCTTTAATGTGGATGCATGCATCAATCTTTTCTTCGTCATCAAGTTCAGCAAGCTAGTGTGGTGGTGCAGGACCATATGGGGAGGTGCCTGATGTGCAATTGTCAGTCTTTTCATTGTATCACTTCGCTGGAGGTTTTGTAGCAGCACTGGCTCTTTGATGTGCTATGATTTTTCACTTTGACGGAGGTTTAGGTTCCCGCGAGGTGATCTTGCTGAATGATTGCTTGACGATGATCTGAAAAGTGGATGCTTCCGATTCGATTACCGGTGATATTGTTGCTTATGTCAAGTTTTTGGCAAGCAACTTTAATTTGTTTCGTTCTCTTTTCTTAAGACGTGGCGTGACTGAGATGTGGCACATCTATCGGCCAGAGCGAGTGAGTGCGTTGCTTAATTACTTCAACCATCCAGCAGTGTGTTCCTGTTTGCATATAGGATGTTCTAAACTCCAAATGTTTGTGTTAACAAATAAGGCAGCCTTGATTTTTTGGAGAAAAAAAGACACACTACAATCTTAGTCACCTTTGCCGTGGCCAGAACAGTGGGGCATCGAGGCATGCAGAGTGCGTCCAGAAAACCGCATTGGGTTAGCCAATTCTAGAAACAAAAAGATCCATGTCGTGTGTGTCTCACTGTCTGTCTCTAGAGTAAAATCAAGTCCAAGCTGTAGCAGTAACTATCACTACCGTTACAAAACCACAAGCGGCCAAGCACATTGTTGCAGATCCCAACGATCCGGAGCTATGCACCAAAGATGCTCCTGCAAAACCAAGGCCAGCGGAAACATTACTTCCAATGCTGCAATACCAGACAAAACACCCCATTTTTGGCTGTGTTTGGCCGCGACCAACACCACATAGCAGACTCAGAAACCTCCTTGTTCCCAGGGAAAGCAAGGTAGCACCAATATAATTATAATATATATAATAACCCCTATAAGATCAGAGCATACTAGCAGAGGAGCAGCTGCAGCGCAGGCTAAGCTAGCAGAAGCATGCATCGCCAGCAGCAGCAGCAGCACGAGGTGACGGCGGGCCCTCGGAGGCACGGCCGGGAGCATGCCAACGGAGGCCACAGAGCTGCGGCCGAGATGCCGGCCGGCGGTCACCGCGCGGAGCGGGTAGAGAGGCCAGCCGGGTACCGCATGGAGCGGGCCGAGATGCCGGCTGGCGGTCACCGCGCGGAGCGGGCAGAGAGGCCAGTCGGGCATCGCATGGAGCGGGCCGAGATGCATGCCACCCACCACGCCACGGAACGGGCGGGCGACGCTCGGAGGACTACGACAGCTGCGGCTGAGATGCCCGCGTGGCAGACGGAGCGCAAGAAGAGCCTCGAGAGCCTCCTCGATGTCGCGGGGGACGCGCGCGGGAGGCAGCAGCAGCCCCACCACCACCACCGCGGCGGCGGTGGACACGTCCCCGTACGGCCAGTGCCTGGCGCGGGGGAGAAGGTGATCAACTTCCCCGGGCAGGGGCTGGAGTTCAAGGAGCTGTCCTACAGCGTCATCAAGAAGCAGAAGAAGGACGGGGTGAAGGTCAAGAAGGAGGTGTACCTGCTCAACGACATCTCCGGCCAGGCGCTCCGCGGAGAGGTGACCGCCATCCTTGGGCCCAGCGGCGCCGGCAAGTCGACGTTCCTCGACGCGCTCGCCGGCAGGATCGCCAAGGGAAGCCTCGAGGGGTCCGTCAGCATCGACGGGCGATCGGTAAGAGCACTAACTAACACACCTGACGATGTTCTGTTGCATTCCGTGTTGTATTTAGACCTGAAGATCGATGGATCGATGAACTGAAGAAGGTTTCTGATGATCATTCATCCAGGTGACGACGAGCTACATGAAACAGATTTCATCCTACGTGATGCAAGATGACCAGCTGTTCCCGATGCTCACGGTGTTGGAGACGCTGAGGTTTGCCGCCGAGGTCCGCCTGCCTCCGTCGCTCTCCAGGGCTGAGAAGCTCAATCGGGTGTGGGAGCTCATTGATCAGCTGGGTTTGCAGGTTATATTACCCTCTTTTGTGCTCTGCTCCTCTAGCATCCGTTTTTTTTTGTTAATAAAAGATTGAATTGTAGCATTTGGTGTCATTGTCTACTCATCAAACTTAAAATCTCTAACACGAATTTGTACTCCATTCAGTATCCAAAAAGTTGGCAACCATGACCATGGTTTTGTTGGAACCGATGGCGATCACCGAGTTCTCGATGTTGGAGCTATTCCTAGGTCCACTAGAGCTGACAACATATAAAACATTTGGGTTGAGTGATAACATATAAAGCCTTTGTGCTTTACTCAACCCAAAAGACTAGCCTGATAGGTTGGACTGCCCCCATCAACCCCCACCTTATATGTTGTGCTCTCTCACCATCGATATCCGATGTGGGACTAAACCTCAACAATCTTCCCCATAGTCACACATCGGGATGAGATTTTTTTATTGAGTTTAGCTTTTCTGACCCTGGGCGGCTCCGGTTCAAGGTGCCCCCGCCATGATACGGCACTCAGAGATTTTTTATCACACCCTGCCATGATATGACACTCGAGATTTTTTATCAGATTTAGCTTTTCTGACCCTGGGTGGTTCCGATATCAATTGTTGGAACTAGTGGTACGAGCCTACGCTCCCACAGGTCCCAAGTCTGACAAAATATAAGGACTTTGGGCCTTAGTCAACCCAGAAGACTAGCTTAATAGGTTGAACTGTCCCACCTTATATGTTGTGCTCCCTCACCATTGATATCTGACGTGGGACTAAACCGTAACAGGTTTCAGGAGCTAAGCTAATGTTTTGAACCGATTAGAAATTACACAACGTCATATTTTTTATAGTACTATTGTTTTGTGTACCTTCTCACTTATTGACAATATGCGATGAATGCTAATCTGAAGTCAATCTAAGAGTCCCAACATATAGTCACAATAGACTTCATATAGTGTCCATTATCTGTCCAAATCTGATCAATAGTAGCTCAACAGTGTAATTTCATTTGTTTCCCTGTAATTTCACTTGAGGATATCATTCACAATTTTGATTAAGCTCTGAATGTCAAAATAACAGACAACAGCTCACACATACATTGGCGATGAAGGGATACGAGGTGTCTCTGGCGGGGAACGCCGTAGGGTGTCGATTGGCACTGACATAATCCATAAACCATCTCTGCTGTTTCTTGATGAACCGACCTCTGGCCTTGATTCCACCAGTGCATACAGTGTGGTAGAGAAAGTGAAAGAAATTGCAAAGGGGGGAAGCATTGTGCTAATGACAATTCACCAGCCATCTTTCAGGATTCAGATGCTTCTCGACAGAATAGTCATCCTCGCAAGGTAATTACAGACAAAAGCCTTTACTTTGAGGAAAGCTACATTTCTGAAAGCACATTTAATTACTCATCAGTTGTGTAAGCACTTCATATGACATTCTAATTAACTACCTACTATACTTGATGCATGCAGAGGAAGGCTAATCTATCTAGGAAGTCCTATCACACTTCCCGCACACCTTGCTGGATTTGGCCGACCTGTACCTGATGGTGAGAACAGCATCGAGTACCTCCTGGATGTCATCAAGGAGTACGATGAATCAACACTTGGACTTGAGCCTCTAGTTGCCTACCAAAGGGATGGCAGCAAAACTGATGAAGCTGCCAAAACACCAATACCCAAGACACCAAGAACACCACACCAGAAATCAGTGCAGTTCCGACAGATGCAGCTCAAGAGCAACCAGTTCTCGGTCACAACTGGAACACCTCGTGCTAATACTTTCTCAAACTTCGAGTCCTATAACATCGATGATGATGAGGAAGAATTCGACAATTCTCTTGAGAGGAAGTCACATACACCCTTGCATACCGGAACCTCAACTTACCATCCAAGACTTGCATCACAGTTTTACAAGGATTTCTCAGTCTGGGTTTACCATGGAGTCACAGGGACGCCCCACCGTAAGCCTACATGGAGTACTCCTGCTCGAACGCCAGCAAGGACCCCAATGTCGAGCTACCAGCAGCGCAGCCGTGTCGCTACGCCACACCATGCACCTCCTCCTCAATCCCCTCATGAACCAGTTTTCAAGCCGGAGGAACCAAGCTATCATGAGTACCAGCTTGAACTGGAACCACCACTAGATGCTCCTGAGGATGGCCCCAAGTTTGCTAATCCTTGGCTCAGGGAGGTCGCTGTGCTCTCATGGCGTACTGCTCTGAACGTGGTGCGCACACCAGAGCTATTCCTCTCCCGGGAGATTGTCCTCACAGTTATGGCACTCATTCTTTCCACGCTGTTCCACCGCCTCAGGGATTCCAACTTTACAACCATCAATCGCCTCCTCAACTTCTACATCTTTGCAGTCTGCCTTGTGTTCTTCTCCTCCAATGATGCTGTTCCCACATTCATCCAGGAGCGCTTTATCTTCATCCGTGAGAGGTCCCACAATGCTTACCGTGCATCATCCTACGTGATATCCTCTCTAATCGTCTATCTCCCATTCTTTGCCATTCAGGGGTTCACCTTTGCAGTCATCACAA
Source organism: Miscanthus lutarioriparius (assembly GCA_904845875.1). Lineage (NCBI taxonomy): Eukaryota > Viridiplantae > Streptophyta > Magnoliopsida > Poales > Poaceae > Miscanthus > Miscanthus lutarioriparius. Next base: position 43,984,509 of record CAJGYO010000013.1, read on the forward strand.
AGTACATGCTCCATTTACGAAGCAACCTGGTTAACTTTTGGATCATCCTGTTTGCATCACTTATAACAACCAATGCATATGTGATGCTGGTCAGTGCACTTGTTCCAAGCTACATCACTGGATATGCTGTCGTGATTGCGACAACAGCACTCTTCTTCATCACTTGTGGATTCTTCCTGAAGCGGACGATGATCCCTATGGCATGGAGGTGGCTCCACTATATCTCTGCCATAAAATATCCATTTGAGGCATTGCTTGTGAATGAGTTCAAAGGAGACCATTGCTATGTTGGCACACAAAATCAACTTTCACCTGGACCTCTGGGGCAAGTCAGTAACCTGAATGCCACCTCAACGACATGCCCCCTGGTAGGCCAAGATGTGCTTTCCACCATGGACATACAAATTGATAACATCTGGATAGATGTTGCAATTCTCCTTGCCTGGGGCGTGCTCTACCGACTCATCTTCTATGTGGTCCTAAGATTCTACTCCAAGAACGAGAGGAAGTAAGCGAACGATGTTTTCAGCAAAGATGTATGCGGCATATCCATATATGGTAGATCCATTTGCAACAAGCAGATTTTCTACTCATAGAAGCTTAATTTGTATTATGGAAAACTTGTATTAAGAATTTCTAGTATTTGATTGAATGACAAAAAAGAGATAATTTTTTATGTTAAAGCCAATCTCAATGCATAGTTTCATTTTCTTGTCTCCAAGTATGTCACATCAGTAAATAGGATTTGCTCCATGGTTGAACTAACAACCTTCTATCTACCATGCATAGTTTCAACTTTTGCGTTTCATATGCTCTTTGTAACATATTCAGACATGGAAACAATGTCCATCTGGTTTTTATCTAGATCAAACTCATTTCATCTCTCTTATTTAATTCTTTGCCATGTCAGCAAATTTGCTTAGGTGGCACCCTATTAAATGAGAATGAAACTCCCATTTATAGTGGCCTAATTATAATTGAAGCACATGTCAATGTCATCAATGTTAGATTGTTTTAGATTGTTTTCTTCGGATCCGGTTCCACCCTTGTTTCTTCCTTCTAAAAGATGTGGCTATAAGCTAGTGTGTGACTCAAGAACATAGATTGTTGGAAATTAATCTTGACCTTGAAGCGAGATGGAGCGGCTCAACTGGTTGGGTAAGAGGTGTGGCAATGCACCCAACCACCCAGGTTCAAATCCCGTCTTGAACTAAATTTGGGTGCCTATTTCTCTTCTTAATAAAAAACCACTTGTCGGCGTAAAAACGTGTCGATGTGCCTGACACACAGCAAGTCAGAAGGATCTGCTCGGAGCAAGCCCGGAGATCGGCTCGGCTTCAACGCAGGATCAGCCGACCCTGCGAATTTCCCGAAGGCTTGCCAGTCAATTTGACCTGCAATTGATAAGGAGAGAAAGTTAATTAGTAATTTAGGGTGGAATGTGCCGGTTTTGCCCGGACAGTTCCAAGTGTGCCGCTTCAGGAGCAGCCAGACGGGAAAATCGACCAAATAGCCAATACGAGAAGAAATCGGTTGTTAAGAACTACAACGCTCGCAGGTTATGATTGATTTTATAGTAGCGAATACAATGCACCCAGCTTTTATGATCCTTTCCCTTAAGCTATTAACATGTATGCGTCAAAGATGCATCACTAGCTAAATTGAATTTGATCAATACGTGGTGTAGAGCCAATGAATTCGGTGAAAAGGGATATGCTATGCAAACAATCGACTATTTGATATAGACAGATCTACGAACCATCTGGATCTAACCTATTACCGTCAACAGTGAGGTTCGACCGGATCGATGCAGCTATGAAGATGATGATAGTCTAGAACCAGAAAATTCAAAGAACCGACCATACATCAACAGGTTTATGAAAGCGTGCCATATCTATGAAAGCGCAGGCAAATCGGCTAAAATAGCCGATTCAGGAAGAAAAGGAATTACAGCATGTGAACAATCGACTGTTTAATATGGACAGATCTATAAACTCATCAAATCTAACCTGTTATCCTTAACAGTGGGGTTCGACCGGATCGATGGCAGTCATGATAAAAATAACAGATCAAACCTTTAAATTAAACAGATCTATTCACATTTAACAAAATTATGAAGACACACTATAAGTGTTAAAGTACGGGCAATCGGCTATTTAGCCGATGCAAGCATAGCAAACAACCAAGGTCATGCCTGGTCGAAACCAAATCTACCAGCTAGCATACTCCGATCTAAAGTGCTAACAGTGGGGATCGACCGGATCGTTACAACCATAATAGCGAACTATAGACCAGATTCAACTAGCTAGTAAACCTACTCAAGATCAGACATGTCTTGACCGCGTACTATGTACGATCAAGATCGAAGTAGAACAACGGATAAAACATGATCCGTCACTTAAAGTACGAACCATCGCAATGTGACAAAATAAACGATGGACTAAGAGGATGTGAGGCCGATCTAGATCGATCTTGATCGGGCAGGTTGATATTGCTGAAAACTAATGACAACAAGAACATCAGCAAGATCGGTAACTTAATGAATCTACCGAAGGACGCCACCCTTAGGTAGAGCCGATAACTTAACCTTAATCTAGTTCGAGCAGTGGAGGTTGAACTTAACCGATGCAGCCGTACTTGAACTAGATAAGGATCGATAACTAGCTTATACTAGAGCTTGCAAGAGGTCGGTCGGACGGATGTAGCCTTACAAATAGAAGTATAAGCCATGACAGTACTTATAGACAAGCCGAAGGTCGACCGGATTGATGCAGCCCTGCTTGTTGAAGAACTCACCGAGATCTACAGTACTCCTACTCCTAAGGGTTGGCGTGAAGCCAAAAAAAGTAATTGGTATTGATTGATTGGATATCTTCTACAATAGCCGGGGTCCAATATTTATATCCGGAACCTAAACATGAATCCTACTCATGTACGACTCATTATAATCTTTGGTATAAGAGAAAACATTCCTAATTTAAGATAACTTGGACCCTAATCTTTCCCTTTTTTAGAGTCCGACATGTTTTTCCCGACGCCAACCGTAGCTCATTGACGTTATCTACTGATGTCATCCGAAGAGAGCCGATCCCAGTACCACATCTGAATCAGCTAATATCGATCCTTATGCAATTGATTCCTTGATGACACAATCTTAGAAGTTTCATATTCTTGTGTTCTTCTTTCCAAATTTTGGTTTAAACACATGCGCCCTAATTTTGGGATAAAAATAATTTTATTCCAAAATTTCTATTTACCTGCTCACCGTGTCACAACCGTTTATTCTGAAATATATGCACGGCTCCTGATTTCTCGGTCCGAATTTTATATAATACCTCAAAAGTATCATTTCCAGTTCATTCGGCCCATTCGCTTTCCTGTTCTTCTTCGAGCGAGCCTGAACAACCAACGCCGCTATCGCCAAGGCCTTAACCCTAGCAAATCCTCTGCTTTATCAAGCTGTTATTCAAGTAACCTTCCTTAGATTCAGATCCATTTTGGCTGCAATGGCAACCAGCGACCACATCCCTGAGGTATGCTTTCAAGTTCCCGTCTTCCAAGTATCAGCCATTACCCTGCATTTTATTTCTTCTCAAATTTATTTTATCTGGTTTCTAGGAAATGAGGAACAAAATTTTGATTCCATTAGCTGTTGCTCCCAATGTCTATTATCTTGGGCCTATGGGTGATCCTGATTTATTTGGCTTTATCAGTCAAGAAACCAACCGAATCCCCTTCAAACAATCTGTATTGGATTTGTCCTCCTAGAACACTAAAACTTCCTTTAGAACCTGGCCTAAAATGCCTAAGAGATGGAGAGATTGGTTTCATAGGGTATCAGAGGAAAAGGCTGGAGATTGAGAGATTTATGACTTGAATCAATCCTTGACACTCTCATTGTCTGGAATGGAGAGGAATGATTCACTTCTGATTTCTGAATCTTATTTCTGGTCCAACACCCTAATTGCTTTTGTTTTTTTGTCACGGCCCAATGACCATCACTTTGGCCGATATTTACATGTTGACCGGTCTTAGAATAATAGGATCAATGCAACCTTATGACTTTTTAAGTGCTGGATCCAAGAAATTAGCTAAAATATTAGACTGCACAGGATGGGCAAGCTACATTCTGAACCATATTGGAGATGGATCAACTATTGCCGAAAGGGAACATGTAGTCTTCTTAAACATGTGGCTAAAAAGATTCATCTTTTATGGGTCTTCCTGTGGTCCAACTTTTAATCATAAATATTTGGCAGAGCGTCTAGCAGCTGACAATGAAATCCCCCTTGGAAAATACCTACTAGGATCTGCTTATCATCTGATGCACCAGGTAGCTGTTCAGTTGCTGAAGAATGAACCAGTGCAAACTATTAGTGGCCCTTGGTGGTTGATATAACTATAGCTGAACCTGTATATGCAAGAGATTGTTAGACCTGATCTCAGAAACCTGAGCTTCCCTTCTTCCAACTTTGCTGAAGATTATAAAGGGAAAGAAGGAAGAGTTCGATAGTGCATGAACTATGGTGAGGCTGTATCCGCCATAACAATTGTTGTTGATGTAGGCCATCTCTTCAAGAAATTCTACAATGGATTTGATGCAAACATCTTGAGTTGGCTGCCTTATGATGAAGATGAAGACAATGAATATGATCTGCCAGTCAAATTCCGGTTTGAATCAGGCTGCTCAGATAAAATTGCTGCAGCAATCTTCAGTTACATCATCAAACCCTGTGTACTACCAGTTGAATTTCGCCATGGCCGTGGCAAAATGGCTACTGGTTCTTTTCTCCCAGAAAATCTTCCAACTTACAAATTCTACAATCCTTGTTTTGTGGCCCATCAATTTAGCCTTGGTCAGTTGCCTCCTCAACTATTCTTCAAGAATACACTGAAGCCAGGAGAAGGTATCAGTGAAGTAATGGAAGCCTCCAGAGTCTTTCAACTACGATTGGATCTTCCTTCCTTTTGCTTACATGACTGGACAAGAGTCAACCTCTCTTCCAGCCTTTTTGACTCCTGGTGGCAAGAATGGCACTCCCATCTCTTCTGTGGGTCAGTCCATCCTAGATGCATAGCCCTAGATGGAGATTTTGCTTCTGACAATGAGGTAACTTATCATTCCTTTTTTTAGAAAAATTATTCGATAAATTCCCCTACCAACTGTTCTAACAGACTTTTTTAGACACTGAATCCGATCCCCCAACCATAGACAGGAAGGGGCATCCTATAGATTATTATCCATCATGTCCAGCCTCAAGAATGGGATCAACCGCACCCACACTGAAGAAACTAATGAAAACTCAAGCTGCCTCTACAATTGTAACATATCAATCTTCAAAACGCAAGGCAGCCCAAGGAACAACCTAGAAAACTGTTACTAGGAAAAGACTTCGTAGAACAAGACCATCAACTGCTCAGGTAAAATAATTCATCCTCTTCTCAAAATGATATTCAATTTCTAATCATGTTTCTTTCTTCATAGTTATCAACCATTGCATCCCAATCTGCTCTGGGTACTGAACTGTTATCCCAGGCATTTGAATCAGCACCAACCAAACCTTCATCGGTCGATCCTCAAAAGGAGCCGATTTTGGTTGAAACAACCGATGCTTCTAAGACAACAGAAGATGAAAGTCCTTCCATTTCACCCCCTGATACTGCCAAGGTATTTCCTCAAAATTATTGATTTTTATTCAATTTTCACCCTTCTCTGACCATTTACCATGCCAGACACTCCCCAAGGAAACATTCAAGCAAGGGTATAAGTCTGGCAGTCTACCCATTAAAGGTGATCCTATTGATGTTGACACCCAGACTGTCGAATGTCCGGTCCAACAAACAATTGATGGTGAGAAAGTCATATGCCTAGTTTATCTTTCTGCCACAAATATGAACTAAAAATCTTTCTTGATGTTTGCAGATACTAATGTTGAAAGTTTAGAGCCGATTAGACTAGATACCATTGGTGCATCATCAGCTGTTCCTTCTCCTCAGATAGAAACTACCCTAGAAAAGGTATTGTATCTCCTTATTCTTCTCATTTTCAAACAACTTGTTATTTCTTAACAAAATTCTTCTTTCCCACCTGTAGGTACTTAATTCACCAGTTCCAAGCTACTCTTTCAATTTTGAAGAGTATATAGATGAAGGTGAAATCAGCTCATCAGCCACCTCTTCTAAAGATGGTTTATCAGAAGAGACCAGAAATCGGCTAAGGGACATATTGCCAATGCTTGAGAAGGATATAACCGATTTGGTCCAAGATGCAGATTCAATACAAAGAGTCTTCTTAGCCATTAAGGATAATTTATCCCCAGATCTCATCAAAGTCTTGTCACCTTTATCCATCATTGAAGATCAAGCCCCAAAGGTGAAAAAGGCTAAGAGGAATCTGTCTAAACATGAAGCTTTGATGGCCAAGAAGTATTCCAATAAACAAGAAGCCAAAGAGCTGGCACAACTAATCAATAATTTGAAGAAACTCCCTCAGGATCGAGCCAGAGCTGAACCAACTAGAAACCAGGCGTGCAGAACTTGAGAAGGAGCTAGAGAATGTGAAGGCTGTCATTGATCGCCATAAGTCCAATCTAGCTCAAATACCCAATGCCATTAAGCAAAAGAAACAAGAAATGCTGACCAAGGTCAAGGAAGGCATGGCCATCTGCAGCAGTCTCAAGAATATTCCTGGATCAGCCGAAGAAGACAAGCAACAAATCATAGAAGTCGATGCTATTCGGCTAAAAGCATTGAAAGCAATCCAGGATGCTATTCGGCTAAAAGCATTGAAATTTGCATACCAACATATATTTTGTGTGGAACCAATGACAACCATATTTCCTGTTGATCTATTGTATCTCTTGTCTCGGCTAAAGAGCCAATCTGAAAGTAGCCGATTCCAGACCCCTGACCTTAATCCAATTAAGTCTGAAAACACGGCTTCCATTAAGAAAACCCCTCAATCTTCCGTCCTTAGTTACCAACGCCAAATTCTCTCAGGCATTGGTGGGGCGGCGTTTTGCCTTCTATTAATTGTGGTTGCCTTTTGCATGTCCCAAGATATCTACTATCTTGCTTCGTGGCTATAAATACCAGCCAAGGACTCCAGCCTCAAACACATCCACACTTGCAACTGCTTCTGTTGTCTGCACTTCTCCGCCTTCTCAAACCCTGTAGCGGTTTTCTTCTTCCTTCCCATAGATCTAACCAAACCCTATGGCTGGTGAGGATAACCGGGGCAAGCGCGCGGCAGAGGAGGTTCCGGTGGAGAACCTGCCAATGAGCCAGCACCTTCGTCGTATGAGGTGAGATCGATATCTTCTGCTCATGGCAATGAACTTTTCTAACTTGTTTATAGGTTTGTCTTGAATGACAACCTTCGTCCAGTTCCTCCCAGGGCCGGCGAGCCCTCAAATGCTGTATCTGATGCCGCCTCCACACCGGATTCATCGTCGGACTCCTCCGACTCCTACAACAGCGACGATGCCCAACATTTCCTCCAGGAGTGGAGGGCAGCCCAGGACCATTATTCCGAGGCAACTCGGGAAAATGGTCAACTTGAGATCCGCCTTGGGGCCTCTCAAGCCACCCTTCACGCCGCTGAGGAAGAGGCCAACGCTTCTCGGGCATGGCTAGCCAAATCTGAAGCCATGGTGGTGGGTAAGATAAACTCCAAGAAAACTCTTCTTCTAATTTCCACTGCCTTTATCTTGATAGCTCCTTTGTTTCTATGATTGCCAGCCTTGAAGGTGCAGTTGGAGACCCTTCAACTGGCGGCGAACATGGCTATGATGGCCGTTAATGCTCGGGGCCCTGTCATCAACACCCACCTCCATGACGTCCCAGCTCGTGTCCAGGAGTCACCCTTCAAGGCATCCGTCATGGCGCATCGGTGGCACTGGCCACGGCGTAGGTCCAGGCTGGGTACGAGCTTCATACCATGGAGAATGGTTTCCCAATGGGTGATGGCCCCGAGGAGCACGAGGAGTGAATTGAGGACTTTGTTGATGTAGCAGAGGCCATCGTTGATATTACATCAGCTCAGGACATTGTAAACAGGGTGTTTGATTAGCTTGTAGCTAGTACAAACTGATCAATGAATGAAATCCCTAATTTTATATGATTGCGTCTCAGTGAACTTGCTGCAATATTTTTGTATACATCATGATTGTCTTTGTGTTTTTTTGCTCTATAGGCGATACATGTTGTATCGGTTTTCCCCCCTTTTGGGGTAATTTTTGAGCTAAAGGCGACACCCTTCTGGTACCGGCTATTAGAGATGATGACTGAACAAATCGACTGTCAAGTATTAATCCAAACTCTAGGATAATATTCCTATCGATGAAATATGATCGGCAGTCTACCTAGGGGTATGCCCAAGGTAGTAGATTATCGGCAGACAGATGCGCAAGCCACAAACAAGACGGTGACGCAAGACAGACACGAGGTTTTATCCAGGTTCGGCCGCCAAGAAGGCGTAATACCTACGTCCTGTGTCTGATTGTATTGCTGTATGTTAATGAGAGATGTCCTTTAGAGGATCCCCGCCCGCCTTATATAGTCCGAGGGGCGGGGTTATAGATCCGAAACTAATCCTAGCGATTACAATTGCCATATGTGGCGGATAAGGATTCCTATTCTAACCAAACCGACCAGATCCTCGCTTGATCGCCAAATCCTCCTTAACTCCTTGCGCAGGACTCCAACCGGGTTGCATTTGGGGGCAGCGTCGTTTTCGGATGGACGGACCCATCGATCCGGCCGGCCCAAGCTTAGCCGTAAGGGTATAGGGGTTAATACCCCCCATGACTAGTCCCCGAGCACCATGTATTATTTGCGACACACCATTTCGACCTTCTCCGACAAGTTATGCCCGAGTCCTTGACATCTTCCGACCATCGTCGTCATGGGAGAAATAGGTTGTCCAGAAGAATGTATGGTGCTCTTAAGAAAAAGAAAAATATTTTGTCTGGGAAGTGTGCCCACTTGTATTTTTGAAAAGAAATGTAAGTGCGTCTTGAAGCGTAGCATCTTTGATCATCGAGGCGTAGTGGTGAAAAAACAAACACATTCACCGCAAGGTGAAGTGTGCCCACTTAGTCCCCGAGCACGGTAGTAGGTGAAGTAAGCACATGGTGCTAAGGTCTAAAAAGAATTCCCAATTAAGTTGAGAACCCAATCATTGTGACAAGCGTCACGAGATGCACGGCAGTGCATCGCATCGATGTAGTCCCCGAGCTTCTTTGGAAGGCAAAGTATGAGCCTTGTAGTAAGGTCTAATAAAAGTCTCTCAAGCGTATGTGAGTACAAATCACATGTAGCCGAGGAGAACAATTCTTCGATCGGTGGTCGGGATATCCCCGAGCACACCCGATTGTCGGAGCGATCTCCGAGCACGATAGTGGTCGTAGTAGTCCCCGAGCACGTTAGTGGTCGGAGCGATCCCAAAGCACTTCGGTGGTGCAGGCGATCCACGAGCACGGCGATGTGGTCTATATGCATCCCCGAGAACACAGCAGATGGTCCGGCGATCCCCTAGCACAGCAGATGGTGCAGGCGGTCCCCGAGCACAACAGAGTGGTGCAGGCGATCCCCCAGCACGCCAGTGGTGCAGGCGATCCCCGAGCCTGCAGAAGTGGTGCAGGCGATCCCCGATCCATCCTTAGCGCTAAACGGGCATCTAAAACGCGAACGCCATTGATGTATTTATTCGGTGTATTTATTTATCTCTATTCTCTGCCAAGTCCAGTCTGACACGCCTGGTCAAAAAAGCAAATGGGTATAGCACGTCATTCTGTCTTCTTACTCTTTTCTAGCAAACAGTCGCTTGGCACCTGTATAGAGGCGCGTCAGTGTGGGCCCTCTTACACTATTAACGAAGAGGCGCGTACACTGGTAACGAAGGAGCGCGTTTATTGGCATAGATCTCGAGGTTGTGTGAACAACCGTCTGCGGCGCGCGTGCGCACATCTCCCAATAATCTTGGGCGGACGAAACGACGGAGCTCTTTGTTTTACATAATGTAGATCTGGTAAGTTACTCACACCGTTCCCCATTGTCATTCGCCGCCGCAACCCTCTTCTTCCTCCTGCCGAACCCTATTCCTCCGAAAATCATCACCAATCCCCTTGCCACCGCATCCACCCCCTTAGTATGGGCAGACTAATGGCGAAGAGAGACGCCCAAAAGAAAGGTGGGGTCATGGCGAAGGAATGGTGGAAGTCGTGGAGCAATGAGCAGACCATCGAGGACCTCGTCGCCATGGGAGTGCTTCACAACCAGGCACTCGCGGGATGGCGTGCGCCGAAAGGAGAAAGCTTCCCCAATCCACAACCAGGTGAGATTGTGGTTTTCGAAGACTTCTTCAAACGTGGTTTTGGGATTCCAGTGCACCCTTTCCTTCAGGGTCTCTGCTTGGACTACGAGATTGGGATTTGCAATCTGCATCCCAATTCGATTCTCCTTATCTCCACCTTCATTCATCTCTGCGAGTCTTATGGTGGCTTCTAGCCCCATTTCAACCTCTTTCGCCACCTGTTCTATCTTCGGAAGAAAGGGAGCGGTGGCTCAAGATAGCCGGAGGTGCCTACTGAAATCTGTGACGGCATGAAAGCACAATACTTGCGCCTCGAACACCTCATTTGGATGAGTGGTACAAGAAGTGGTTCTACATCCGTGAAGAGCCAAACACCATCACCCTGTGTGATGTGGGACTGATTCTAGAGAAGAAGAATAGCTAGATAGAAAAGCCCAAGAACCTGGAGCAGATCGCCGAACTGCTCGGGATGATCCCGTGGGGAAAGCTAGATGGCCCAAGTGTGGTCGGGAACTTCATTAGCCGAAGGATCCAGCCCTGCCAAAAGAGGGTTCATCCAGGCTTCGAGTACCAGGGAAGCGCCGATTCGACAAGGACCAGGAAGGAGCCGCTCGACAAGACGGAAATCAAAGCCAGGATTGGGGAGCTATTCAACCTGGTTGATCCCAATTACGTCAGGCTGAACGACATCGAGCACGCCTTCAAGCTGGCCCAACCTCCCCCAAAGGTAATTGATGCCTCCTTTTAACTGTAGAGTCATATTGTAACAAGAAATTGACTGTTGCCCCCGCTTTGTGTCGCAGTGTAATGGTCGTGACCGGGCAGCAGTGTTCGTGTCGCCTCCCCCCGGTGTAGATTGGCCGCAAGCTGCCGACCCAGCCACCCAGACCAGCGCCAGGACCGACGACGTCCACTGGGCGGCACTCGAGACTGTGGAGGACGCACCGACCAGAGCCGCTGGCAAGCGTCCGGTGGCCAGCAAACGACGCCAAGCTATCTTCCCCCTGTCGGACGACGAAGCAGAGGATGCGGACATCTTCCGGCTCGTCCCTCGAAAGAGGAGAAGACAAATGGGGTCTTTGAGCAGGGTGGCTCCTCCGGGCAGTCAGTGGTCGCATCACCGACCACTGCAACACGAGTACAAGCGAGGGAAACATCGGCATCAAACCCCGGCGCTGCATCTGGGAGGTGGAAAAAGACCTGGTGGAGCCTGCCGAGCACGCAGAGCAGGGACGGTCAAGGCAACGCACCTTTGCCATATCATTCCACAAATCGAAGCTGTAAGTATCTATATCTTTGATGTAAGCTTGTAATTTGCATTGGATACTATTATCTTCTAAAATTGTCTCTGATATATTAGGTCGGCGTCCACCGAGAAACCCGACCAGCTAATAAGTGGGCACGGCACAACTTCGCCAATGACGGTGGGACAAAGCGCCCCAATGACCCATACCATGGAGGAGCCTATAGTAGGAACTCCGCTGGACCTCAAAGAAAAGGACGACGGACGCCGATCCCCGGCGGGTGGTGAGAAGACAGCCAAGCAGAGTACAAGTGCTCCGAGCACGAACCTCCTGCTAAGGCGGATACCATGGCGCCAAGGGGCCGGATCTAGCCGAGGAGCGGCGAGCGAAGTGGTGGCCCCAGAGCATTACGCCGACGCGACGGCTCGTGGAAAAGCCCTGGTGGTTGTGGAGTCTGCAGACTCTAGACTAGCGCCGCCTCCCGAACAGGAGGCTGAAGAGGAAGAAGTAGAAGAGGTCCTGGGCCGTCCCCAAGATAGGCGACAACATGTATATGTGTCGCGCTATCGGAACGACGGATGGGTTATGCACGAAGAAATCCTAGAGGTCGAAGAGACCCTAAGAGTCGAATGGGCGGCCAAGCGTCTGGTGACAGAAGTCCAGGTACGTTTGGCTTGAATCCTTGACACTGTTATGTAGTCGAACTGTCTGACTTAGCTTGTCTGTATGCAGGACCTGATGAAAACCGCAAAATACCGAAAGAGGTGCTTCGACCAGATTGAAGGAATCACGGCGACCAATAAAGAACTGGCGGCCGAAGTGGAACGCTTGCGGTGCCAACTTGAAACCGCTGACCAGGAGAGGATAGATCAAGAAACACAGAACCAAAACCTGGTCGGCCAGCTCAACAACAAAGAGCTGGAGAAAACAAGTAAAGTTTCATCTTATCATAACAAGTGCAGGACTTGTATTGTTGTATTCTTGGTAGTAACAGCTGTAAGGCAGGTTTAGAAGCTGAAGTGGCCCGCTTCAAAGGGGAAAATAACCGTGTGACTGCAGAGTGTGGTCGCCTGAAGGAGGACAACATGAAGCTAGCACGCAGCCAGTCTCAACTCCAAGACCACACCAACAAAATGAAGGAGGAACTAAAAGGTAAGTATTCTAGATCACCTTTCACATTCTGTTGCCCACCTTGCCATGTCGTGTTTTCACATTTGATGTCTTGTACTGTGTTCAGTTTTGAAAGTCAATGCCAAGAAGCACCTAGAGGCCGTGATCAGAGAGCGTGATGACTGGAAAGCACGATGCCTCAAGGCCACCGAGGAGTGGGACACGTGGGAGAAACGGTGCCAAGAAGTGGCAACTGGCATTGTGCCTATCGTCGACCTTATAGACCCGGCGCTCACAGAGGAAGAGCCGAGGACACGCCAGCTCGGGCTGGTCGAGAGATGCAGACAAGCGTGGGGATGGTTCCAGGAGTTTGTGAAGGAGGCTGGTGAGTACACGGGTGCCCATGTACTAAGCATGGTGCGTGCCCACTATCCCCTGATCGATCTCAAGCGCCTGGAGGCTGGGTACCCGAAGGAGGTAGACCCAGACAAGGCAGAGGAGCTTCGGATGGCCCAGTTGGACTTGTCGTCAAAGATAATTGGCGATATTAACCTGTGTGGAGGTGGGACAGCACCTGTACAGGGTACGCCATCGACGAGTCAGCTGGAAATGCCATCAGCTGCGAGCCAACCAACGAAGCCTACGGTCTCGACCAGCCAGGCACCGGCGGGGCCATCCCCTTCAGCTCAACTAGCACAAGAGTCCCTGAGACTCGAGTAGGGTATCGGAAGCGGCGAGCAGTAAGTGCCATGCGCCCCGACCAGCCAATGTAATAGGCTCAGAGCTGTAGAAGGAGGACATAGTTGTGTTATTGTGAACTTGAGCCTCTTCAGGCAAGCTTGTAATAACGTAACTGTATATTATTATAAACTTGTTTGCTTTGTATAAAGCGCATTTAAGCTTGATACTTTATGTTGGTGTAACTAAGTAAAAACGTATTAACGTTCTGTTTAGTTGTACCATCGTGCTCGACACATCATCCCAAAAAGTTTGTGCGGCCCTGGTTTTCCATGTGGTCAGAGTGTGAGGTCTGGTGACCTGTGCACACGTAGATGTAGACAAGTTAAACCAAGGGGGACCTGCCGATCACCCGTAACATAGAGAATGGATCCCATGCACGTATTGGGAGGAACCGGAGATAGAGCCTGCTCCGAAAACCGTAGAAGGGGTGGTGGTCGGCTTTTACTGGCTGAGTTAGAATAACCATAAAACTCGAAGTGACACATTAGAGTGCTCGGAGAAATCATAATTGCTTTATTGAAATAAATTGAAAGTACAAAAGGAGTACATATCTCAGTAGTTAAGCATAGAAACGTCTAAGCTTGTCGATGTGCCAAGAGTTTGGTACGTCCGTACCGTCCAGGCGAACTAACCTGTAAGACGTTGGTCGTGTGACTTCCTTGATCATGAATGGTCCCTCCCATGGGGTTGCAAGTTTGTGGACACCAGCCTGGTTCGTCTTCCACTTTAGGACCAAATCTCCAACCACGAAGAACCGCTCTTTAACATTTTTGTTGTAGTACCTGCGCAAAACAGCAAGGTATTTGGCGGTATGTACACAAGAATCGAGCCTTTTCTCTTATGCGTTGTTTACTTCTAGCTCCCGTACTTCATTGACCTTGCCCTCATCGAAGTTCTCTACCCTTGCTGGTCTGAAAGCTATATCTGATGGGAGGATCGCCTCGTCAGCCGTAAACCATAAAGTATGGTGAGACGCTTGGGATTATTACGATCTGAAATTTGAGTTCGGAGGCCCTGGACCACGGTGGTAACTCCTTGAGCCATCTTAGGGGCTTTGTCATTTTCTCTGTACATCCTCTTCTTCAATGCGCCCAAGATCATGCCATTTGCCGCTTGACTTGTCCATTAGCTCTAGGGTGCGCCATCGAGACATATTTTACTACTATGCTCCTTTCATCGCAGAAGTCCCAAAAAGCGTTCCCGGTGAACTGAGTACCCAGATCGGTGATGATGCTGTTGGGTATGCCGAAACGGTGGATGACCTGGTCAAGGAACATGACAACCTTTTCTGAAGATGCCTGCACCAAAGGCATGTATTCTATCCACTTAGAAAATTTGTCAATCAGCACAAAAACCCTGCTCGGATCATATCCAGTCCCCAGCATGCAAAGGGCCAAGAGGCTGGTATCGTCTGAATCTCGTGTGCTGGTACGTGGATTCTTTTGGCAAAGAACTAACAACCCTCACAGTGGTGGACTAGCTTCTCTACGTCGGCTACTGCTGACGGCCAATAAAACCCTGCTCGGAAAGCCTTACCGACCAGTGTTCTTGAGGCCGCGTGGTTGCCGCAGGAGCCAGAGTGGATTTGGTCCAGGAGACGTTCGCCTTCTTCCTGGGTTATACACTTCATCAAGATTTCTTCCTTTGCGTTTTTGCACCATAACTTGCCATCGACGAGCAGATACTGCTTACTGCGACGCATTAAGCGCTCGTTTTCTGTCCGATTAGTATAACCGCTGCCATCTGTTAAGTACTTGATGAAGGGTACTCTCTAGTCTGGCTCATGAGTGGTCGGAGGTGGCTCGGTTGTGCTTGGCACCGGAACCGTAGCCACCAATTGCTGGTCCAGAACTTTGTCGACCGTGGAATCTTCCTCTTCGATGGAAGGCGTGAGCAGGTCTTGGACGAATACACCATGTGGGATTTTGGCTCGAGATGATCGTAACTTTGACAGCGCATCCACTGCTTGGTTCTTGTCCTAGACCACGTGTATGTACTCGATGCCATAGAACCTGCCTTCCAGCTTTCTTATCGATTTACAGTATGCGTCCATCTTTTCGCTGGTCGTGTCCCAGTCCTTGTTGAGTTGGTTGATGACTAGAGCCGAGTCTCCATAGATGTAGAGACGTTTGACACCAAGCTCAACCGCAATGCGTAAACCATGCAGGCATGCTTCATACTCGGCGGCGTTATTAGATGCTGGGAAATAAATCCTGAGCACGTACCGGAGTTGCTCCTTGGATGGTGACATGAAAAGAACCCCTGCTCCTGCACCGTCAATTGTGAGAGAGCCGTCGAAGTACATCGTCCAATATTCATCGGATTCCGGAGAGGCAGGCGTGCTTAAGTCTGTCCACTCGACGATGAAATCGACGAGTGCCTGAGACTTGATTGTAGTATGGCTTGCGAATTCCAAGGAGAAGGGGCATAGCTCCATTGCCCATTTGATGATGCGCCCGTTCGCATCCTTATTGCGAATGATGTCCCCCAAAGGGTACTCGGTCATGACCACCACACGATATCCATCGAAGTAATGTCTCAACTTTCGGGATGTTATCAGTATGGCGTAGAGCAGTTTCTGAATCTGTGGGTACCTGGTCTTAGATTCGTTGAGTACCTCACTGATGAAATAAATTGGCCACTGTACCTTATAGGCGTGGCCCGGCTCGTCGCGCTCGACCACCATGGTAGTGGAGACCACCCGATTGGTTCTTTGCAATGTAAAGTAGGAGGGTTTCATCTTCTCTAGGAGCAAGTGAGGATCGGAGGTGATGTAAGGTAATGTTTTAGCTGCGTGAAGGCGTGCGTCGCTTCTTCCG
This sequence comes from Miscanthus lutarioriparius, assembly GCA_904845875.1. Lineage (NCBI taxonomy): Eukaryota > Viridiplantae > Streptophyta > Magnoliopsida > Poales > Poaceae > Miscanthus > Miscanthus lutarioriparius. Next base: position 44,000,738 of record CAJGYO010000013.1, read on the forward strand.
ACCACTCAAACTTCTCGGATGCTTTGAGTAGTTTAAAAATGATAACCCTTTTTCTCCTAATCTTGATATGAAATGGCTTAGAGCGGCCATGCATCCGGTAAGCTTTTGGACATCCTTCACCTTTTAGGAGGCTTTATGTCTAAGACGACTTTGACTTTCTCCGGATTAGGGCGTATGCCGTCAGAATCGCCAGCGACGTTGCCTAGCAATATACCGGAAGGAACACCAAAGATGCACTTCTTTGGGTTTAACTTCCATTGGAATGTATTGAGGGTCATGAAGAATACGTTTGAGGTTGTCAACAAGGGTATGTGCTTCCTTGGTTTTGACAACTACATCATCCACATAGGCCTCTACCAGGTCATCTTTTATCTCGTCTATGAGGCAGGCCTGAATGGCGCGTTGGTATGTAGCCCCAGCGTTCTTGAGCCCGAACGACATAGTCGTGTAGAAAGAGGGCGCCGAAAGGCGTGATGAAAGACGTCTTGATCGATCATCCTTTTGAGAGCGATCTGGTGATAACGAGTAGCAATCGAGAAAGGAAAGCAGCTCGCAACCAGCGGTTGAATCTACAACCTCGTCTATGTGAGGTAAGCCGAAGGGGTCCTTAGGGTAGTGTTTGTTGAGATCAGTGTAATCAACGCACATTCTCCATTCATTATTCTTTTTGCGTACAAGAACCGGGTTGGCTAACCACTCCGGATGATACACTTCTTTAATGAATCCGGCTGCTAAAAGCCGTGTAACTTCTACCCTAATCACCTCCTTTTTGTCGCGAGCGAAACGTCGAAGCTTCTGCTTGATAGGTTTGGCCTTGCTGTTGACATTCAAGGAGTGCTTGATCAAGTTATGAGGTACACCGGGCATGTCGGCAGGTTTCCATGTGAACACATCCACATTGCTCCTCAAAAACCCGACAAGCGCGTCTTCCTATTTGGGATCCAGGTTGGCCCCGATAAGGGCCGTTTTGCTGGGGTCACCGTCGACCAGCTGGATCACCTTGTGCTCCTTTGACTTGATGTTTTTGTGTGGAGTCTCAAGCTCTGGGATCTCCAGGTGGTCGGTTGAGGTCTTCTTAGCGTTGAGCATGGTCTCGGTCATGCGAATAGAGAGGTCGTGGGCCTCTGCTATTTTGAAACTATCGTCTTCGCAGGTGTAGGCGACGTACACGTTACCTCGGAGAGTTAGGACTCCTTTCTCGGTAGGCATCTTGAGCACCAGATACCTATAATGAGGTATGGCCATGAACTTGGTGAGTGACGGTCGACCAAGAATAGCATGGTAGGTGCCGTCGAAGTCAGAGACCAAAAAGTTGACGTAATCGGTGTGGAAGTGGTCCGAGGTCCCAAACTGCACCGGTAGCATGATCTGCCCGAGAGGTGAGCTCTGTCCGGGAAGAACACCCTAGAACTGTGCCTCGTATGGCTTAAGATCCGCCTGAGCTATCTTTAGGGCGGGCAGACTGTTCTTGAACAGTATATCAATGGAGCTGCCGCCGTCGATCAGTACTCTGCCGAACTGGACCTTGTTGATACAAGGATTGAGGACCAGGGGAAAACGTCCTGGCTCCGGTATTGCAGCCCATTGGTCCTTCCTACTGAAAGAGATTTCGCAGTGAGACCACGGAGGGAGCCGGGGATCGGCGAGCAGGTTATCGGTGTTGGCCACGTTCAAACAAGTACGGGCAAGCAGCTTGCGTTCCCGCTTGGTCTCGATGGACACTTTGCCTCCGATGATGGTGTGCACGCGATCAGTTGGCTTGACGTACTATGACGAGGGTCTGCATCGTCGTCTTTGTTATCCTCGTTGCGCTGTTCTGCTACATCGTTAGGCTTGTCGGATGTATCCGGAGCCTGTTGACGTGTATAGATAGACTTGAGAACGCGACAATTCTCCATGGTATGGTTTGACTTAGGATGGAGCTGGTAGGGCCCCTTCAATGCTTTGGCATAGTCGTCTTCATAGTTACGACGTCCGCCACCCTTTTTAACGGTATTGACCTCGCCGTTGTCTTCTCGAGCACGCTTGCTCCTGTAATCGTTACGGTGGTTACGCTGCTAATTACGTCGGTCGTGGTGGTCGCGGGAGTCGTTGCGCTGGTTACGGCGGTCAAAACTATCGCTCCGACCATGGTTGCCACGGTAGTCGTCATGGTGTGAGGGGTGGTCGGAGTGTGGAACCCTTGCTACTTCTTCAATAATTATCTTCTTGGCGTCGTCGGCGTCCGCATATTTCTTAGCGGTGGATAAGAGCGCTGTGACCGACTCAGGTTTCTTCCGGAGGAGCTTGTCTCTTAGGGCGTCGTGGAAACGGAGGCCAGTGATGAAAGCCTCGATTGCCTCGTTGTCGGAGATTGATGGGACCTTGATGCGCATCTCTGAGAAACGCCGGACGTACTCGCGCAATGGCTCATCTTTCCGATCTCAGATCCGTTGCAGATCGTACTTGTTGCCCGGTTGTTCACAAGTAGCGATGAAATTGTCAATGAAGGCTTGCTTAAGCTCCTGCCAAGAATCAAAGTAGTTCGTCGGTAAGCTGACCAGCCATTGGTGACCTGCATGGCCAACAGCGACTGGGAAATAGTTAGACATGACGTGCTCGTCAGCCATGGCTGATCTGCACGCGGTTTCGTAGAGCATGACCCATAATTCGGGGTTTTCTTTGTCGTCATACTTCTGAAGTTTCTCAAGCTTAAAATTCTTGGGCCTTATGACTTGGCGAAGGTGTGGAGTAAACTGCTTCAAACCCGGTGGACCGTGGGCAGTGTCATACTCCATACGGCGATAGCTTTCGTGGGATGCTCGATCGTCAGCTCTCTGGTTGATGCAAGCGCGCAGATCGTGTCCACCGAGGTAATGGCGGAGATCGTTATTGCCATCGCGGCGATCTCGATTGCCATCTGGATTAGCCCTGCGACCGCGGTTATCGCGACGATTGTCGCGGTTGTCTTGGTGATTATCGTCCCGGATATTGCGACGGTTGTCCTCCCGACGGCGGTTACCACCGTCATGGCCACCGTTTCCGCCTCGATGGTTGTCTGATGGGTCGTTGTTGCGCAAGCCACGTGGGTTGAGTGGCCGTGAGCGGCTTGGAAGCTGGCGACTGTGGCTTGACTCGACTGAGACGGATGGAGCCCGGACTTGATTTACAATCTCTGCGGTCTGGGCCATGGTAGCCGTCAGATAGGCTTGTATTTCATCGCGAACCACTTGGGTTTCCGGGGTGTTGGGTAGCCGTTGCATTGTTGCCATGGCAACGGCTACATTGGCACTTGGAGTTCTGAAGACCTATTTGTCCCCCACCCTGTCGAAAGCATCGTTGAGGTCACGTGGCTGGACCCTGATGCGTCGCGCCTCCTGGTCTGCTTCGGCTTCGATTTGTCGGCGATTGAACCAGTCAATATTGCGCGCTTCGCGCGCGGTCTTTTCTTGTTCTGTTTCGCCAACCGCCGGCGGTTCGTCATTGCTGACAACATGGATCAAATCCCCTCGTCTTGGCGGGAAAGATGGGAATTGTGAAAACCCTGGAGCGTGGTCTGGCAGATCCAGATCGTACTTGGTGCCATCATCTTCGTGATGCTGAAGCTCGGTGTGTACAGATGCTTTAGATGCGTTGCCAGACGAGGAGGTGGAGTCGCCCTCTTGAACTATGTGGATGGATCCTTCCTGATAATCTTCAGTCCGGATCATGTTGATGAAGTCACGCGGCTTCGGCCAAGGTCGGTGCATAAAACATAGATCCAAGCAGCGTTGTGGGTTATACGCATAGCTGGAGGCAACGTTTCGTAGGCCGTAAGGGTGGACCTGGTGGTTCTCCGTTGAGGCTGCGTACTCGGAGAGCCGGAGACCCGTCGCGGAGGCTGGCCGGCGATGAGCGGAGCGCCCTTCAGGAGTAGATAAGACCACAAGATCTGTACCAAGTCGTGCAGGACGACTGGTCCGAGCTGGTCGGGTAGATCTGTTGTGGGGAGCGGTTACCTGCTCGTTAGGTTGACTTTGAATCATACTTACCAGAGCTAGGGTTTTAGCGAGTTTGGTGCTGACCCGATCGATGGAGTTGAGCAGGTCGGTGTTGTCGATCTGCTTCCCTTTGTAGCGGGGAAGCGGACGACGAGTCGTCGGCGTGGCTGAAGATGATGTAGGCGTGGTCGGAGCCAGATGTACCATGGTCGGAGCCAGATCCATCGTGGTCAGAGCCAGATGTACCGTGGTCGGAGCCCGATCCATCGTGGTCGGAGCCAGATGTACCGTGGTCGGAGCCAGATCCATCGTGGTCAGAGCCATAGCCGATGTAGGTGAAGCAGTGGTCGGCGCAGACTGAATCCACGCCTCCTCCATGGTCATGACGATGAAGCCGTCGGAGCCGGTGGTCCAGGTGATCTGGCCGACGGTGAACGTGAGGCCGTTCGGCGTAGCCATGGAGCCGGAGGTGATGACCATCTTGTTTGCTTGGAGAGCAGTACGCACACCCCCTACCTGGCGCGCCACTGTCGACGAAATATGGTCGGCAGTCTACCTAGGGGTATGCCCAAGGTAGTAGATTATCGGTAGACAGATGCGCAAGCCACAAACAAGACGGTGACGCAAGACAAACACGAGGTTTTATCCAGGTTCGGCCGCCAAGAAGGCGTAATACCTATGTCCTGTGTCTGATTGTATTGCTATATGTTAATGAGAGATGTCCTTTAGAGGGATCCCCTGCCCGCCTTATATAGTCCGCGGGGCAGGGTTACAGATCTGGAAACTAATCCTAGCCAGTTACAATTGCCATATGTGGCCGGATAATGATTCCTATTCTAACCGACCAGGATCCTGCTTGATCGTCAAATCCGCCTTAACTCCTTGCGCAGGACTCCAACCGGGTTGGCTGGGCCGCGCATCGTCTTTCGGATGGACCGGACCCATCGATCCGGGCCGGCCCAAGCTTAGCCGTAAGGGTATAGGGGTTAATACCCCCACAATTCCTTCAGACATTTTTCATTTATCGCTTCTTGATAGGTTGCACCAGAACTCTTCAAACCACAGATCAAACAATTGATCGATCTAGACCAAGCATCTCATAGTATTCCTAAACAAAACAATCTTTAAATTCCTTTAATAAATCTATCAACTCTTGCTTATACTCAGGAACCAACTTAGCACTCTCATACATTGGCCTAGGCCTATCTCCAGGACCAATATCTATCTCCTCTAATTCATCGGCCGACGTGAAGCCATGCCCTACTTTACCACCTATAGCATCTACTGGATTATCCATTAAAACAAACTCTTAGAGATGACTGCTTGGATCGGCTGTCGGTTTTCATCATTGATCTTAATGAATCCTCCTTCCCATAGCTTGCCAGAAAAACACTTGAAGTCCTCCAGTTCCCAATACATTGGATCAGCTGTTGCTATACTCATAGAATCATCAGCATGAACCAGTTCAACATCTTCTCCATGCCACTGAATCAAGCATTGATGCATAGTCGATGGTACACAACAATTGGCATGAATCCAATCATGACCAAAGAGTAAACTATATGAACCTTTTCCATCAATGACGAAGAATGTGGTGAGCAAAGTTTTACTTCTGATTGTTAATTCGATGTTTATTGCCCCCTAGTCTTGGATGCATTACCCCCAAAATCTTTAAGCATCATGTCGGTCTCAATCAAATCTCCTGGTCCCTTGGTAAGCTTACAAAAAGTAGTATAAGGCATAAGATTGACAGAAGCACCTCCATCCACCAACATTTTGCTCATCAGCTTCCCATCAACGAAACCTTTTACATATAAAGCTTTTAAGTGCCAATGCTTGACTGACTTATCGAATATAGCTTGTTGTATAACTATCAACTTGGCAACTATCTCCTCATACTCTGATTCATCAAAATCTGAATAGACTTCTTGGTCTACTGGAGCTCTAAATTCTGACGGCAATAGAAAAGCCATTTGAATATTAGCCGATGGTTGACCTTTATCAGCTTTTTGTTTAGCACGCCACACTTGAGGTCTACTAGATGCCTGAGCCTGTACTAGCTCTCTGTTCCTTAGGCGTTGTACCCTTCTTTTCTGGCTTCTTGTCAAACCTCCTGGACACCATTGCCCTTCCTACCAAACATACTCTTCCTCATTACCTTCTTCTTCATAATAAACCTAGTTTGGATCAACAACTCGCTTCCTTAGCCGATCATGAACACTTCTATTTTTTAAGCACCGATCCATATTATTATGATGATACCCATCTCGAGCATGGATAGACCGGCGGTTGGCTTGAGATTGCCTAAATTCCTAATATTGCTCACTGCACTCTGGGCAATTATTTATAGTAGGCAATTTCAAACCTTCATTCCAATAATGTCTGAAGAAAGGACAATTCCAATGTGATTCAGCTTGTTTTCTTTCATATCTCTCCTCTTCTTGTCGACGCTGGTATTTTTTCTCTTCTAACCAACGCTGATAATTCTTTTCCTTCTACCGTTGCCATTTATTTAACATAATCCGAGATGTGATACGTGGCCTTATCGCCCGGTTTCTTGACGTCTCTCCCTGCTCATATCGGCTCTTCTGTCGATCATGACGCCTTTTAGTCTCTCTATACTCATCAGCCGATATTTGCATCTCTGGATCGACTGTTCCAGTTTCCTTGGCCCTAGTTGATATTAGGACTTTAGTCTTCCCTTTGAGTAACTTAGCATCAACCATGTTCTAATCTCTTGGAAAAGGATTATTATCAACTTTCATCTTTCAAGGTATATCAAATTTAAGCTTCCCTTGCTGAATAGCCCTCTGTATATGTTGCCAGAAAATTCTGCACTCATTTGTAGAATGAGAAGTAGCGTTATGAAATTTGTAGAACTTCTTATTCTTTAGCTGATCATGAGGTAACATAACATGATTGGCGAGCAACTTGATCTGTCCTCTCTCAAGCAAGAAATTGAAGAGCTTGTCTGATTTTGTGACGTCGAAATCATAGCTCTCTTGAACCCCTTTTACCCAAGGATTTGGCACCGTCACTGTCTTCTTACCCCAATTCCATTCGACCGTAGCAATCTCTTCTTCTTCATCGTCCTCATCGCCATCATCAACTGAATATGGATTATAGGCTTTGGCAATTGCGGCACTCTTCTAGAATCGGGTATCTCTGCGCATATTCTAGAATTGGCTATTGAGTGCTGCCACTCCTTGAGCCAACTGACCTAAGTTGTCAAACTCTTGCCCAAGCAGCTTCTCCCTCCATGTTGGCAACATTCCTTGAACAGCTAAAGCAGCTAGCGAATCATTAGTTACATTCAATGAGAAGCACAAATTTCTTATCTCTCAGAACCTCTGAAGAAACTCGGCATCCGATTCATTAGTTTTCTACCTTATGGTCGTCAAATATGTGATTTTCTTTTCTCCTATCCCAATATAAAAATATATATGAAACTTCTTCTCTAGGTCAGTCCAATTGGCAATGGAATTAACTAGCAACGATGAAAACCAAGTGAAGGCTGGTCCTGACAGGCACAAGGAGAAGAAACGAACTCGATGAGCCTCTTCAATGGATGCTTTTCCTAACTGTGTAAGATACTGACTGACATGTTCTATTGTACTCGTGCTATCTTGACCAGTGAACTTAGCAAATTCCGGGAGCTTGTAATTTGTAGGAAGAGTGACCAAATCATACCACTCTAGATATGGACGTTTGTACAAAAAGGTCTACCCTTTTGGTTTCAAACTAAACTAATTCTTCATCATCTCGGTCACTCTGAGCAACAACTCATCAGCATTTGAATCTGGATTTTGCTGCAATTGTTGACCTATCTGTGGATTAAAATTTCGGGTACCTTGATACCCTGGATTTGGAATCATATGAAGGGTATTGTAATCTGTGCCATAATGATATCCTTGTGGAATCTCTATCTATTGGGTCCTTTGCTGATTCGCTACTCGAAGTCTCTGGTTGTAGATATTGGGATCTGTATCTCTACGAATCCTTTGAACTGATGGTGCTATTTTTTAAGCCGATGGGGGTATTTGGCCTGATGTGCCAAAATTAACCATTTGAGTCTAAATTTGCCCCATCGGCTGTTGCACATACTGCACTGACAATCTAGGATTATTTTGTATTTGATTAGTAGTGATACCTTGAATTTGTTCAAATGAGCCTTGAACTGCATGGACATCATCATTACCAGCGTGGTAGAACCGCCTAATCTAATGCCTCACAGGAGTGCTTGCCTTCCATTAGACACTAAGCACTCGAGGGAGAACACTAAATTACTCGGTTCCATCGGGCACACCCCAGGGGAGAACCCGAAAATCCACATTTTTGCCATCAGGATCACAAATGAGAGAATAAAGCTTACATCATTCTGAACCATTTCTTACATCACCTTACATGTACATCAGAGTATAACACTTTATTATTATAATAGCGGAATGTAATCATATTATCAGAGTTATGAATAATTCAATTGAACAGCGGAATATAAACATGTGAACAGAGTTACAGCGGAAATAAACATCTATTAATGACATGATGAAGTATGGATATATAACAACTATGACAACAGATTATAAACTTTTATTTATAAAAACATTTGGTGAGAGTTGTAAATAAAACTACGATCGCTGCGTAAAGGAATCCTCGCTGAGCCCACCAGGAGGTATCCACACACAAGGGTCAGCTCTAGCATCCACTTGTCACCTGCAATAGGGGGAATAAAACCCTGAGTACTCAATTGTACTCAGCAAGACTTACCCGACTGGAGAAAAGAAAAGACTCCAAGGATATGCAAGGCTATCTGGCTTGTGGGTTTATTGCATTTGTAGGAAGCATTACTAAGCGTGCGTTCTTATATTCGATTTTTATTAATAGCCGCATTGGTTCATTAACTAACCATTCTATGTAAGCACCTGTGCTACTTTCAAGCAGGTGGTAAGCAATCAGATTCCCTTTTTCCATCTTCCATCTTCCAGTTCTTACTACGATGCTAAACACGAGACAAGCCGTACCGGATCGCCCGATGATTCGCGAATCAATGCCCCCAGCTGGGTACCCGAAAACACATGCCCCGCTTGTACCCCAGGCACAAGCAGGACCAACCCATCACCCTCCTATCCCGGGTGTCCAGGTCCCCATCCAAACTAGGACTCCAAGCCCCGCCCCTGAGTCCCAGACTCAGTGCGGTGCAAGGTACTCCTCCACCAAAAAGAAACCCTGATAGTCGGTCCGGAAAGAGTCGGATCCGTGATAAGAGAGCAACAAGTCTTCCAAGCGCCCATACACAAGTATGTGCTCGGGATAATAAGTCTGTGACTTGCCTGGATGCCTTATGCAACGATCGGTCCTTGACCGACCAGACAGGGAAAGAAGTGTAACCAAGCCATGCCCCGCATCCACAGCGACACAACCTCTTACACCCACCAATACCCAAACCATATCCCTACCCAGTCACCATTTTTCCTTTCCACCATTTATATTTTTCCAAGTGATAATAATCCAGTAATACATTTCCTATATCTCGTGAGTGACAGGCAATCACTCGACTTCTACCGGAGTCATGTAGCATAGCAATCTACACGATCCTGTCATACTAGTAAGACTCATAGGATAAAGATATATATGCAAGTGGGTTTCAATCAACTCCTTAAAACTTAATGCACAAATATAATTTAAACTGCAGAAAGTAGGGGTTATGCACCGGGGCTTGCCTAGGTAAGATATATTAAAAAGTTAGTAGTTGCATCTTCAGATCATCCGAATAGAAAACCCCTCGCATCATCTCCTGGAGAGAATATCAATACACCATCTTCGGATTCCCAATCATTCCTTTAATTGATCCGTTGACCCATCATCATACCTATATGATATGCATTGATGCAAATGCAAAGATGTAAATAACCAATGACAGCCGAAATGCTTAGAAATCTGATTACGCCTCACAAGCTAACGAGATAGTTCAAACGACGACCGTACTTGGCTACATATACACGTTGTCGGATAAGACGCTATTTCCCAACAATTATTTTCGTTACATAAACCCAAGTTGTTGCTTATTGAAGTCTATCGATTTAATCATTATTCGAATTAGAGCATCATTATCTACCTAGCAAACTAATTATTATTGAGTTACAAAAATTACAGTGAGTACCTATGATTGCTATGAGCCTTTTGTACAATTTTCAGATCCAACAATATTACCGGTTTATCGTGGAGATTCCTACAAGTTTATATTTTACAATATTAAGTACCTTAAATTAGTTATATAGCTTCCAAGAATATTATCACACGGTGCGAACGAACTATACTAATAGGTAGATCATGATTTTAGGAACTTAACAAAATTAGTTTCACAATTTATGGACAACTACATAATTTTATATTGATTTTACAAGTTATCTAGAAACTTATATTAGAAAAACATTTATAAATTGAAAAGGGGCCGCGGCAACCCAACTCGCCGGACTGGTGGCCCAGGCGGGCGCGGAGCAGGCCGGCCCAGCGCACGGCTGAGCGGCAGCGGCCTAGCTGCCAAGAGCGGCCAGCTCACCGGGACACGCGGCCCAGAGCACCGCACGGCCCAGTCGGGCGCCGAGCAGGCCAGCCCAGTAGGGCGCGCGGCACCAGGCCCAGGCAAGGCGCGTGGCCAACGGCCTAGTGACCGGATGCGTTCAGCCTGTGCGCGGTTGAGCCCAACGCGACGGCAAATTGCGTAAAAGCCCCCGAACTTTCTCTAAATCACTCCGCGGTACTAATGTACTATTTAAATGAGTCTAGTATTTTGCACCGAGAACCCCCGTACAAAAATCTTCTTGGATTTATACCCTTGCTCACCATGCTTCATCTTTACCAGGAGCGGAGCGATCGGAGCAGGGGAGCTGAGGAGCTCCGGCCGGTAATGGAGTTGCTGCGGATGCGACGGCCGACGAGGGCGGCTCCATGGCACCGGCGTACCTGGTGCTGGGATGGACGACGGCGAAGCATGGGCGCGCGGGACTCGGGCGCTCGGAAGTGGCTGCTGTCCAGAGCAAGCCATGGGACTCGCGTGAGCTCGCGCTGGGGAGAGGCATGGCTGCAGGCGCGGCCATGGCGCTGCGACAGCGGGCGAGTCACATCCGGCCGGGCGCTGCGGAACAAGGGACGCTACTACTCGGGCATGGCCACGGCAGTAGCAAGCGCGCGCCTGCATGCGTGGTAGTTGCGGCTAGCGAGGTAGCTCGGTGACGCGGTAGTCCATGCCAGGCGCGCCATGGGGAGAGGAGGAGCTGGACCGTGGCTCCAGTGTGGCCGGGACTGAGGGCGCGCGTAGGCTCAAGCACGGGCAGACGGCGTGGCTGCGGGGAGAACAAGCAGGGCATGCGCGGCAACGTGGAACAATGGCAGCTATAACAAAGGGAGCCCGGCGCGAACGACGACGGAGCGCTGCGGCCCGGGCACAGAAAAGCAGCAGCTAGGCGTCCGCAGAATCAAAGGAAAAGGGCAGCAGCAAATTAAAAGGGAGAAGGGGACGAGACGACGTAGGCAACGTCGTATGAAACCAGAGCATGGACGCGAAGACAGTGGCGTCATGCGAAAGGACAGGAGAGGCAGAGAGGATGCCAAGAGGACAGGGACAGCGGAAGACACGGAAGTCAGACGCATTCATGTCGATTAATCGAGTAGCCTAGCGGTGGGCTGGTGGTACGTGCTTGCTTCCTGTTCCGTGTACTATCATCGTAAAGTGTATATATATATATGCATATATATATATATATATATATATACATACATACATATATATAACGGCTTACTACTTTAGTTAATCGGCAACGTCTAGGCACAGGAAGCTTTCAACAAGCTCGAATTTAATTTTTGATTCAAAAGCTATATATATATGTATATTGTTCTATTTATTAATGGATTTTATTTTATTTATAAAAGTTGCTTTTCATACTTTAAATAAAAAATCCGAGAAACTCGCTTCGACAATTTTTCTTAGGCCTAAATCACGGTGCTAAACAAGCTCGTAACACCAGGGGTGTTACAACCAGCTAGTGTGCTTCTTGATGGCTAGTACCGGCTTGATTAGTCCCCTGAGTTGATAAATGTGGAATGTTGTAATAAGCTGGTCCAACCTAATCAATTGAACATCCATGAAACACCTCTTTCATGGTATTGTAGAATGTGTTCAAGAAAGCTGTATTATGGTCAACATGGCATCATGAACAAATTTGTTTACAGCATCTACGAAGAAATGCCTATCATCAGCTTCGTCTGTATCTGACTGTCCATGCATCAAAACTCTTGGCAGTGAGATTTCTGAACAACTTTATTGTCACGTGTCTTGGTGTAGGACAACAAATACTTGTTCTGAAATTCTTCTATAGCTTTACTGATGACATCCTTATCCTCATTAGGTAGGTCTTAATAAGGTACCATAAGAATGTTACTGTTGTTGTGAGTTGCCATGATGATTGTCGGGTCCCACCGGGCGTGCCAGAATGTGTGTCGGTGCAAAAACATGTCGATGCGCCTGACACACAGCAAGCCGGAAGGATCTGCTCAAAGCAAGCCTGGAGATCCGCTTAGCTTCAACGCAGGACCAGCCGACCCTGCGAATTTCCCGAAGGCGTGCCAGTCAATTTGACCTGCAATTGATAAGGAGAAAAAGTTTATTAGTAATTTAGGGTGGAACATGCCGGTTTAGGAGCAGCCAGACAGGAAAATCGACCAAATAGCCAATACGAGAAGAAATAGGCTTTAAGAACTGCAATGCTCGTGGATCATGATTGATTTTATAGTAGCGAATACAATGCATCCAGCTTTAATGATCCTTTCCCTTAAGCTATTAACATATATGCATCAAAGATGCATCACTGGCTAAATTGGATTTGATCAATATGTGGTGTAGAGCCAATGAATCCAGTGAAAAGGGATATGCCACGAAAACAATCGACTATTTGATATAGATAGATCTACGAACCATCTTGATCTAACCTATTACTGTCAACAGTGAGGTTCGACTAGATTGATGCAGCTATGATGATGATGATAGTCTAGAACAAAAAATCCATAGAACCGACCATACTTCAATAGGTTCATGAAAGCATGCCATATCTATGAAAGTGCAGGTGAATCGGCTAAAATAGTCAATTCAGGTAAAAAAGGGATTATAGCATGTGAACAATCGACTGTTTAACATGGATAGATCTATAAACTCATCAAATCTAACCTGTTATCCTTAACAGTGGGGTTCGACCGGATCGATGGCAGCCATGATAAAAACAATAGATCAAACCTTTAAAGTAAACAAATTTATTCACATTTAACAGAATCATGAAGATACACTATAAGCGTTAAAGTACGGGCAATCGGCTATTTAGCCGATGTAGGCATAGCAAACATCCAAGGTCATGCCTGGTCAAAAGCAAATCTACCAGCTAGCATACTCTGATCTAAAGTGCTAACAGTGGGGATCGACCAGATCATTATAGCCATAATAGCGAGCTTTGGACCAGATTCAACTAGCTAGTAAACCTACTCAAGATCAGACATGTCTTGACCGCATACTATGCACAATCAAGATCGAAGTAGAACAGCCGATAAAACATGATCCATCGCTTAAAGTACGAACCATCTCAATGTGACAAAATAAATGATGGACTAAGAGGATGTGAGGCCAATCTAGATTGATCTCGATCGGGCAGGCTGATATTGCTGAAAACTAATGACAACAAGAACATCAGCAAGATCGGTAACTTAATGAATCTACCCGAAGGATGCCACCCTTAGGTAGAGCCGATAACTTGACCTTAATCTAGTTCAAGCAGTGGAGGTCGAACTTAACCGATGTAGCCATACTTGAACTAGATAAGGATTGATAACTAGCTTATACTAGAGCTCGCAAGAGGTCGTCTGGACCGATGCAACCTTACAAATAGAAGTATAAGCCATGACGGTACTTACAGACAAGCCGGAGGTTGACCGGATCGATGCAGCCCTACTTGTTGAAGAACTCACCGAGATCTATAGTACTCCTACTCATAAGGGTTGGCGTGAAGCCAAAAAAGTAATTGGTATTGATTGACTGGATATCTTTTACAATAGTCGGGGTCCAATATTTATTCCCGGAACATAAACATGAATCCTACTCATGTACGACTCATTACAATCTTTGGTATAAGAGGAAACATTCCTAACTTAAGATAACTTGGACCTTAATCTTTCCCTTTTTGTAGAGTCAGACATATTTTTCCCGACGCTAACCGTAGCTCATTGACGTTATCTGCTGATGTCATCCGAAGAGAACCGATCCTAGTACCGCATCTGAATCAGTTGATATTGATCCTTATGCAATCGATTCCTTGATGACACAATCTTGGAAGCTTCAAGTTCCCATGTTCTTCTTTCCAAATTTTGGTGTAAACACCACCTAGTTCCTCCTAGGTTGGATCACATTTTTTTAGATGGAGCGGCTGCTTTTAGTCCTGCCTATGTTTATTTGAGCCTCTTAGACCCTCAGGTCATGACAATGACGCTGAGAGATGGCCACAACCAGACTACAGCTGTATATGGCCTTTGTTGCGCATGCCCATGGGTCATCCGTATCAACGTAAAAGAGCACCAGTGTCGCGGTGGCAAGTATTTATTGTTCATAAGGTGTCACTAAGTTTGGGTCTCCGATGGCTCGGGTGGACTTAAGAACACGGAGAAGACACAACGATGTATCCTGGTTTGGGCTATGGGGGCCTACGTCCAGCAGTAGTAGTTCCTTGTATTCAAGAGCACCCAAATCCAGGGGTTACAATAAGAGTGTGGAAGAGATTTGTAAGGGGATCACTCGATGCTATCCTAGGCTCATCGACGGTGAGGTTTCTTCCTCGGTGATGGAGAAGAAGGCGGTGAGGGAGGAGCTCTTGGTGCTCCTCTTTGGTTGGCTCTGCGCTTGGTGTAGAGCTTGGAGCTTTCCCTGAGGACTCTGCTGGGTTCTGGCCCTCTAGTTTCCATCCTCCCCTCTCTGTAGGATCTGACCTCCCCTTATAAACTGAGGTAGGTCGGGTATAAGGCAGTTTGGGGGGCTTAGTCTATGGTCTACATGCGCCAGAGTATAGGAGGGTGCTACTACGACATGGATGGACCTCGACGTTGGCATCGAGTCAGAGGAGCCTCGAGTGTTGTCCGGCTGCTATGTTCTGATGCTTTAACTGTTAGGGCCTATCGGCTTGGACCGGCCTCCACAAGGTGTGGCTTCTGGAGGCTTCATTGGTGGCGAAGGCATCCGGCTTGAGGGGTTGATGAGTGGTCCTAGGAGCCCCGAAGCCCTTAAAGCCGGTGCCCAGCCGCGCCTCGAGATCGAGGCCAACAGGGGTTGTCGCATTTCCTCCGCGAGGCCCCCAGGAGTGCACCTTGGTAGCTCCTCTTCCGGATCAGGTTGAGTAGCATTCAATAGTCCAGATAGCAAACCGACACATGCTAATGAATAATACTAGACCATTACTAAATAATTAAAGATAGGAGAATCTTTACATAGGTTCCACAATTCAGTCCAATCAATGGACAATATCAAACCTCCCTTCTAAAGTTGACAACTCATGCTCACTCAGTCGATACTTCGAAGTTAACTTGTAGCATGTTTTGAAGTCGCCTTCTCCAAGGGATACATATGTAGCGGCGATAGAGTCATGGCTCTATCAATTCTACAGCGCACCTGCAAACAACTTAACGGCAACACCATGAGTACATTAAGTACTCGCAAGACTTAATCCCAACATATATTATTTGGTGGATGCAAGAGAGAATATCAGGCATTTGTACATTTGTAGAAAAACAATGTCATTTCTAGAAGTTATGACATGCTATGCTCGCTCACTAGAATGAAAGTACATAGTTATTATCAAGGCTTACACATAAGTGCTCATAACTCATTAACAATGCTACCATGGGTGTAGAAGGTAGGAACAATCGAAGGTTCCATCCTGAGGGACTTCAAGCTTTCAAACTCTGTCAGAGGTGTACAATTGTACCCACACGGAGAAATTGGACTAACCTCCATACACCAGGCCCGGTAGTAAGGGTTGCCTCATGTTCTCCAACCTTTCCCTAATCCGACCAAGTGTCTAATGAAAGGTTCGACTGGTACCCGGTCAATGTCTCAGACATTCCTGACCGACGCCTCCCCCTTGCCAGTTTCACGGATAAACCGGTCGCAATTAGTTACTTAGCTTGTCGATCCCATCCACGACATGTGGTCTGTACGGGTGGTTACTCGGACTCACATATCCCAATAAACAGTCCTTAATGGCTCCATGAGCTATGTTCACTTGAGATCCCACACTCACAATGACCTATCCCTCGCATGAGCGAAGTTATCAAAGTGGTGTCCAATTTTATAACCTTTAGTGATATTATTCCTTAGCCAGATTAGTAAAGTAAGTCAAATTGTACCCTCATTGTTTTTAGTAATCTACTATCCAAGTGTAGCATCCTACACGCGCAAGTATGAGTTCCCTTCTCATACTCAGCTTCTACCATTGTCTAAGCAAGTAATTAAGTGTTATCAAACCCATTGATTAAATGAAGGCTCTAATTAATTAGTGAGTATTTCTAACTTAGTGAAACATCATTATGTTGATTAACCAAATCTACATGAAATGCATAACTCATAATGAAACATAATAAGTATCCAAAATATGGTTCATAGTAGTGGGGTGCCTGCCTAATAATGCTGCCGGTCTCGATGATTCCAAGTGAGCGGTGATGACTCGCACATGATTCTCACTAGTCGAGATGACAAAACCTGAAAAGAGAGGATCCGAGGATTGGAGACGGTTGTGCGATAGATAAAGAGATTTGGAGTTGATTAGGAGTTTGGGAAGAGACATCTAACTATGGCTCTACAATTGCATTATTAGTAGCTAAGCCCCTCAGGTAGCGATTGGCCCTTTGGGTAAGCTCACATTCTCAGTGACTGGCGGACACTCCATCCTAGGTGATGGATGCTCTGCTGTGCAGGGCTCTGAGGTGTAGTCTCTCTGCTCGGCTCTGTTCAGGTTGGCGGATACTCCATGGGAGGTCATGGAGACTCTGGTAGGTTTGGGACTTAGTCATTCCTATGGTTCATTGTTAACATCGGATGGTCTGACTGGCTGGCAGACGCTCTGGTATAAACAAGGTACTCTCGGGTTACTAGGTAACTATTCTTTATAATTCACCAGACACCCCGCCGTGAGTGATGGATGCTCCGATGTGGGGTGAGTGCTCTCATGTTCTCTGGTTGTGCACCTCTACAATTCAGCAGACGCTCTGCCGCATGTGGAGGACACTCCGCTCTATCGCCCAGAAGGGAACTTAGGCTATTGGTGGCTTGACTATGGATTGATGGACACTCCATCCTAGTGACGGACACTCCATCAGTTGGGTGACAGAACCTATGCTCTTGGGTTCTTAGGTGAAGACTTTAGGATTCATGACTAGATCTTGGGTTGATGCCTTCATACATGTGCTAGATATTCCTAGTGTAGCTTAGGTAGGTAACTAGGCTTAGGTTACTTATGGTTTGGGCTTGGGTTAACTAGTGTAACTTAGTGACCTACTGAATCAAGAGAAAATCCTAAAGATAAAATGAGATTGGGCATGGAACCTTAGCTTGGGATCTTGATAAGTTCCTTATCATCGAGGTTGGAGATCCAACACTTGCCAACCTTGCTTCCAAGCTAAAGACAGGGATTTCATCTTGTCTTGCAAAAATATTCAATAATCCATTTGAGAGGAAATCTAAACCAAATCTTGAGAGTATTGAGTTGTAGTATACTTGATTCTTAACCTTGGATTGCTTCCCATCAAGTAATCCTCATGATCCATCCATGCAAGAGAGAAGACTTGAGTTAGGGTTTAGGGATTGATCCCAAGGTAATGGGAAGAGAAGGTTCCTTGAGCTAACCATGGTATATGAGGTGGGTGAGGCCCTTGATCTTGATCCATAACTGATCTTGTTGCCCTTGGTAAGCTTGATCTATCTTCTCTTCTTCATCCTTCCCACTTTCTCACTCTAGTTCTTGCTTTATCCTTCTTGCTCTCATTCTAGAGAGAGGGAGGATGAGAGAAATGAGGAGACTGGGAGAGTAAGTGGAGCTAAGGATCAGTTGTTGAGAAGTGCCTCTACTTTGTGCTGATATGTGGGCCATAGCCCTTAATGGATGATAGCTCATCCCACCCAATCTATTGTCTCTAGACACTTATCGGATGGTCCGGTAGAAGTGGCGGACCGTCCGGTAGATTCTAATTTTGCCAATCCAAGCTTAAAACCTAATCTCTCTGACCTTGAGTTCATATTGGAGTTTGCATAGGCCTTACTTAGCCCTTTAGTGAATACAAAGACTTTGAGGTAGGTTCTTCAAGTGATATTTTTATTCAATGGTCGTCCGGTTGACTCTAGTTGACTGGTAGTTAACCTGGCCGGTCATCGTATAGTAATATGATAAGGAATGGCATTCCTTTGGTTTGGGTCGCTAGGAATTTCCTTAGAGCTCGACTGGTCGTACGTCGGGTAACAAAAAATGTGAGCCTAGGGTGTGACAAACTCAGGTCATTACAGAGGGATTTGTCCCTTTCACTACTAGAAATATCCACTTCTATGACGAAAATTTTAATGATGAATCCAAAACTATCATAAAAAATCGATTTTAATGACGAAAATTTCGGTTTCATAATAGATCATCGGTGACGATCCTTGAACCCCCTTTATCTATGATGAAATCGGGTATCGTCACAAAAAACATCATAGAACAACACGGGTTTTCATCACAGATCACTCACGCGACTGTTCCTGCTCATCTGTGATGATCTTATTTAGAACAATGACGAATAGGGCTTCATCATTGAACTAATTACTGATCTATGATAAATAATATTCGATCTGTAACGATGGCGCTTCATCATAGATCTCCACACAATACTTTCTCCATCCGACGTGTACCTGTGGGACCTGCAGTTACTCATACATGACACTTACAATTCATCATAAAAGTCTTCCTCGATCCTTTCTCCATGCGACGTGTACCCATGGGACCCTTCTCCATTTGACCTATGGGACCCGATGGCTTACATGTCATGTGCACCTATGGGGCCTTTCTCCATCTCCATCCAACCTGTGGGACCCGACGACTTGTGTGTCACTTGTGCTTGTGGACCCTTCTCCATCCGACTTGTGGGACCGGACGACATCTTTCTCCATCTCCATCCAACCTATGGGACCCGATGGCTAGCATGTCACATGTCTGACTTGTGGGACCCGATGACACCTTTCTCACTCTACATTCGACCTATGGGACCTAACGGCTTGCGTGTCACTTGTTGCCGACGGGGTTTAATAAATTCAAACTAGAAAAAACCATGAGAGCTGGTAGTCGAACCTGGGACCTAGAGTAAGGAATTGACCGTCTTCACCATTGCGCTAGATGCCTAGTTGTGTTGACATGTCTTTGGAGTAGTATATGTTCTCTGTGTGGACAGTTTGACTTATATATTGGATATATCAACTGCAAGTGGAAACAAATCTATGTCCATTGGACTTATGGTGGCGGCGGCGACAATGGAGGATCCCCAGTGTGCTATGGTGGCTCAGGCATCCTTTTGGAGGCTAGGCGGCGAGTCTTCCTAGTGGAGCACATCAACATTGATGTCTATGTTCGTCGTGTGCTGCGACAGAGGCGACAGATCTGATCCGTAGGTCTCCTTTCTTGCCTTTTCCTATTTGCTTCACTATTTTGATCCTTGCTTGAACATGAGGTATACAAGAAACAGTGTAGCATTTCAGATCTGGTTAGGCCAATGATGTTGAAAAGAACTAGGAGGTGGCACTGGTTGGTTTTATGTTGGCATGCGTCACTTGCAGATCTGTCTAGGCAAACTAACAGGCCCTTTGATTCTACATTTCTGTTTCATATGCTCTAGTGCCCCTAGTGAGTCCTTATGGTATTTTGAACTTGTAACATATCTGAGGCCACATTTTTGTGCCAATGATGTTTACATGGCTATTGGATGTATTAGGATGCAACTTATATGTTTGCTTTCTATGTCTTCTTCTTGTTGACAACCAAGTTATCCATTTGGTTCCGAACAAGATGAAGGCATCAAAAGCAAATCAATGCTTTGTGTCCATCATTTACATGACTGAGGCCACTAATGTCTAAGCTACACATGTTGCTACTGATGCCAATGATGATCACTACCACTTGTTCACTAACATTCTACTTGTGAAAACTAAGGCAGCATGTTTGGGTTGTGTAGATTTGAGATGAGTCGTCCCTGCTATGTTGTGTTCAATGGCTATGAGCTAGGAGTTTACTAAAACTGGCCTGACTTCCGAGAACAAGTTCATGGGTTTCATGGTGCTTGTTATAAAAAGTACAACTCCTATGAAGAAGGAATTGCTGCCTTCAAGTCAAGAACCAACTCAAATCCACCCTTAGCTCATGATGATGACTTCTATCTTCAAAACTAAACAGCTACTCCACCCTCTTTGTCCTTCAAATTTGTTATAATTGTAGTCCTCATAATCTTTGTCTGTCTCCTATGGAAGAAGCTCTGAGCTCATGTACTGATTGTAAGTGTGATGGTTAGACTTGATTTAGCTTGAATTGTAATGGTTACAGCTCCATTAACTACTACTCTAGTTTGAGTTATATATCTATGTGGTGCTACTCTAAATTTAGATGAGGTCGTACCATGAAAATTGTTAATGGTTGTTAAAGTTGCACTTTGGTATGAGTTGTGGACCTCACTGATAGATCTTTATTGGATTATTTTCCTCCTTAGTGATCTCATTACTGAGCAAGCTCTCATCCTTACTGCATGCACATTGATGAAATGGAGGAGGCCCCCATCAAGAGGAACGCATTGGCCAGCTTCATGGACGATGTCTTTGTTGAGATCCTCCACCGCCTCTTCGCCCGCTCCTTGTTTTGCTACAAATGTGTCTGTCACTCCTGGAAATGCCTCATCTCGGACAACCATAAGTTGATGTCCCAGACTATGGCTAGCTTCTTCTATGATGGAATCTAAGGCCAACGAAACTTCACCAGCATCACCATTGTTTACCCCTCCTTGTACTTCTTGCCCTTCACCAATGTAGCTGTCTTAGATTGCTGCAATGGTCTCATCCTATATTGGTGCCTTGGGGCTGATGGATACCGCTATGTCGTCTGCAATCTAGCAACCTAGAAGTTGAAGGTACTGCCGTCTAGAATCCATTCTGTTGGTGAGGCTCGATTGGGGTTCGATCCGATAGCCTCCTCATACTTCCATGTGTTTGAATATATGGAGGAGGATGGTCAGTGTGTGGGTGTGGACATCTACTCATCTAAAACTACATCATGGATCTTTAAGGAATCTAAATGGGGCGAGGAGGATGAGTTGACATTTTTAAAATCAGCAACTGTGTTTCTTAATGGTTGTCTGCACTATATTGGGTTATGTAGGGTTACTATCGTATACTTGTTGTGGATATGGAGGGAAAGACATGGAGGAAAATTCCTAATAGGCTGCATGGTTTTTCACACTCTATCCATCAAGCTCAGAGTCACTTGTCTCAATGTACCGTTGGTGGTCGCAATATGTCCAAGCTTTCAATCTGGATCCTTGAAGACTATGGTACTAATAATAAATGGACATTGAAGCATACTATCAGCCTGTGTAAGTTGTTTGGAAAGACTAAGAAACAAATGGGTTACTTTGATTTTGAGTCGTGCTACACAGCGGTTATAGTTCACCCAGAATGGAATTTGATTTTCTTTGTTGGGGTTGGGGTGAAAAGAGCCATCATCGCATATAACATGGACAGTAGAAAAGTTCATTTCATCCCTACACATTACTTTCGATATGGTAGACATGACATCCTGCTAGAAATCATCAGGAGACCATACTATCTTCCCTATGTTCCGTTGTTCTCGGAGTTGGAGTCATTAGCAAAGTAGTAAATAAAGCTATATTTGATGTATCTCTCTGTCATGACATGTTTAAATGGATCAATGTTGTTTGATTGTCTATGAACATGTTAATTTCCTCTTGGCTGGATGTTGTCATTATTTTGAAACAACTTTAACTTGTTTGTAATGTAAGCTAAGGTCTGTGCAGTGTGTTAGACGTGTTCAAACCTACAGAGATCGGACTTTCTTGCATGTGCAGTAACATTTCAACACTAATGGCTTCTCTTTGTTCCCAAAAAACACCAAATCACCAATGGCACCTCAGTGGAAGTGATATATTAACCGCCACGATCTCTTCCATAACTTCGCTTGTTTTCCTTCCTTCCCCGAGCCCTCCCATTCCCACTGCAGATCTAAAATCTTCAGGAACGTGTGGTTGCCTTCTTCAAACCTACTTCACTCTTAGCGACCACCATGGTGAAGGGTGAGCCTTCTATGAAGCGCGCATGGGAGGGGGATGACATTGTGCCCGTGGTGAAGGAGGATGACGCTGTGACCATGGTGAAGGAGGATGATGCCATGCCCATGGTGAATGAAGATGAAGCTCTGGTGGATAACTTTGGAGATAGAGACGATTAGGCCATTGGCATCATGATTAAGGCTTTCTAGAATATCAAGAGTGTGGTAGAAAATATCAATCTAGGCACCCTCACTCCACCTCAGGTTGAAAAGGTGAGCAATTACATCTTCATTTTTCATCAACTCATCGATGTCCTAGAAGAACTGCCAGCCTACCTAAACAAGAATCACAGAGACAACACGGAGTACATCCTCGCCTGCTACCGGAGCCGGATAGATGACTTTGACACTACCATCATGACTTAGGGAATCAGCACTGCCCACAATACCGAGAAGCACTGGTGTAACCTGGTTTGTGCCGATGCTGAGCAGGTGGCCAACCGCATCACCGCTAACGAGCAAAAGGGCCTAATGGCTATAGAGGAGGACAGTGATACCGACGATGAGTAGAGGTGTAAATAAGGTTGCATTTGATGTATCTCATGTTGCATTTGATGTATCTTACTTATGTTGGGAGTACGGAGGGAGTACATGTTTTGATTTATGAAGTCTTATTTGGTCATTTGGTAGATCTTCCCTTGCATTCTTCCTTATGTATCTTATTGTGTTTACTTTTGTTGAACTTTGTATTAGGTAGGTTTAAACTCTGTTGGTCATGATGTGGATTAGGTCCTTTGGTCATTTGGTAGTTGTGGGGGGTACGACCCCGGATACCCACGGCGGACCACATGGGTTGCGCCCCTAGGGGCGGCCCTGCCCACAAGATGAAGCCTTGCAGGACACGATGCTGCTTGGCATCTCCCGCAAGACACCAGAAAGATATCCTGAAGATACTATGAGATCTGTTAGGATACGTATGATCCCATGATTCCTGTAATTTGTTATTACTTTCCGGTTATCTCTCAGATCTAACCGACTTGTAACCCTGCCCCTCGGACTATATAAGGCGGGCAGGGACCCCCTCCAAACTCACGCAATATCATACGATAGCCAATACAATCCAACAGACCACATGAGTAGGGTATTACGTCATACTGACGGCCTGAACCTGTCTAACTCATGTGTCTTTGTTGCCTTCTTGTTCTTGATTACACACCTCTCTATTGATCAATCTACCTTCATGGGATACCCCTTGGAGGACTACCGACGATATTCTATCGACAGTTGGCGTGCCAGGTAGGGGTGTGCGTGCTATTTCTATATCGAACAAGATGGTATGTTCCACAGGCTCTTTGTCCCTCCCTTAGCCTGGCCTGATCTTTAGGGTCGGATCAATCTCATACGCTGACGGAGTCGGAGAGCTCATCGAGCCGGTGCAGATCGATTCTGTGCCAATCACCCCAACACCTGTGACTGTAAATTTGATCTTGGAACCACCTCTGAGGTCGCCTTCATCGACAACTCATCGCCCGCTTCCTCACTACCAGAGGAGGCAGATCAACAACGACGATCTGATCGCATCCATCGATCAGGTTGGTCAGAAGCTCGCCGATTGCCTCTCCATCACCGAATCGGCTCTGGACACTCTCGTTCAGTGCCGACCACCCTCCGATCTTGATCTATCAGAGGCTGCTTAGGAAACTCTGAGGGTTATGGCCCTACCCTTTGGGCTCAGCAACATCACTGCCACCTACCAAGATGCCCTAAGGGGCAAATTTGCCGACTAGGTTGGAGATGTCCATCCTCTCGCCGACTAGATCACCGACCAGCCTCCGCTGGCCATCAACATGCTGCACGTCGGCCGACGCCCCGGAGCATCCCTCCAAACCATCCTAGAGGAGAATCCAGACTCCAAGTCCTAGGGCTCTATGGAGATCGTCACCAAAACCAACACCGAACTACTTCCTCTCCCACCTTTCCATGGGGGTGCAATCTTCAATGTTAGCGTCGACAGCCCCCCACAGGAAGGGGAAACTGAGGAGGACCGCATTGCTCATGTCAACAGGAACATCAACTATGTGCTGTGCCGAGCAAATGAGGCTCAGCTTGACTCGCAAGGAAGGCCACTCCAACGCAACCTCAACGATGAGTTTGTCCACGTTGACGGCCATGACGTCTACAAGACCCCAAGCGCCAATTTGGCCATGGCCACCAATGAGCTTGCCCATCTCCCACAGACACCAGAGGTCGCCAAGGTCGGTGCCATGCTTAAAGCGGCGCACTGCCAGGTCAACGAGATCCACTAGGATCAGAGACCCTCATACTCCACAACCTCGATTCACCGATCAGCCATGCCATGATCTGATCGCCGCCCAAGTCGCTTCACCGACCAGCACCGCGATGATAGACAACCCATCCAGGGGGAGCTATGGGTAACCGCATCAAACATCACCGCCAACAAAACCAAGAGGTCGACCAGGACATCCGAGTGCACCTCAATAATCTCCGAGATGCACAATGACGTATCGACAAGCGTCGCTTCTGTCGCCATGAAGAAGAAGTAAGCGCCGCCAAGAGTATGAGCAAGAGTATGGCAACCCATACTTAGCTCTCGAGCCACTCAACGCCGGCAACACTACGGATCATGGCGCCGACAACCCCGAAGGGCCTCTAGTTTTCACAAGGGCACTTCGAACACTCTAGTGGCCCCGTGGTTTCAAAATCATCGGGGTCGAGCCTTACGAGGGAAGGATGAACCCCACATAGTGGCTATAGGCTTATGCCACTGCTGTGCGTGCCGCTAGAGGAGATACCAGTGTCATGGTGAATTATCTTCCCATCATGCTCACGCCAATCGCCATGAACTGGTTCACAAGCCTTGCCTCGGACTCCATCAGATCCTAGGAAGAGCTAAAAAAAGTCTTCACCAACAACTATATCGCTATGTGTACAAGGCCGGGCACCAAGCATGATCTGAACAGCATCTACCAGAAGCCATCCAAGCTCCTCCTTAGCTATATCAAACGCTTTTCCGAGATGAGGAATTATATTCCCAACATCACAGAAGCTGAGGTCATCACCGCCTTCATCCGAGGACTCCATCACCGTGAGCTTCGATCCAAGTTCAACCGCAAGCCGCCCACAGGGATTGGCGAGATGATCATGAGCGCCAACCAGTATGCCGACGCCGAGGAAGCCGAGGTGCGCTTCAACGAGGATGCGGGCACTCATCGCCCAACTCGCCACAGCGACGATCGCCCCGATGACCGACGCCACAACGACCACCACTACAACAACCACAGTCATCATCGGGACAGTGGTCGTGATCGGCCAGAAGGCTCCAAGTCTAGTCAATATCGCCATCGCCGACCAGACCATATCACCGCTGCTATTGATGAGCATCGAGCCAAGCACAACTATGACAAGTAGTACAAGAAGATCCTCGACGGCCCGTGCCCTCTCCACAAGAACACCAAGCATAAGATGAAGGATTGCCTCGGCTTGGCTAAGGAATTCCAGGCCAAAAAGCCGGACGACGACAACAATGATGGCGCCGGAGGATGCCGACCACCTGGGGGCAATAACAACGCCTTCCAAGATCATGACAAGGTGGTCGCCACCATCTTCGAGGGCCTCACATCCACTGAGAGCTGAAGAGAATGGAAGCTCATCGCCCGCTGGGTGCTCACCGTCACTACGGAACACGCCGCCGCCAACCCTAGCTATCACCCATGGTCTAAGGTCCCCATCACCTTCAGCAGGGCCGACCAGTGGGCGGATATCCCTTACATGGGGCATTTCCCCCTTGTCCTCAACGCAACCGTCCAAAAAGTGCTTTTTCAGAAAAGTGCTAGTTGACGGTGGGAGCGCTCTGAACCTCCTCTTCGCCGGAGCCCTAAAGGAGTTGGGCCTCGGGATAACAGATCTCACACCCTCAGACTCCTCCTTCTGGGTTGTGGTACCTGGCAGGGCATCCAAACCACTTGGAGAGATCACCCTACCAATACAGTTCGGCACGGCAAGCAACTACCGCGTTGCGCACATCACCTTCTACTTCGCCGACTTCAACACCACCTATCACGCCATACTTGGTCGGCTAGCTCTAGCCAAGTTCATGGTTGTACCACACTATGCTTATCTGGTGCTGAAGATGCCTTCGTCTGTAGAAGTCTTGGCCCTACGGGCCAACCTCTCCATCGCCTATGCCTATGAGATAGAGAGTCTCGCCCTCGCCGAAGCCACCGACCTCTCCATCTAGATGGCTAGTGTGGTCATCGAAGCCAAGACGGTGCCCACCGATGACCTGGAGATCCCATCGCTAGAACCTCCTCGTGCCTCCGCTAGGTCCAAAGAAACCAAGGAAGTCGGCCTCAGCCTCGACGACCCCTCCAAGATCATGAAGATTGGGGCTCACCTCGACCCCAAATAGGAAAGCGCGCTTGTCTCCTTCCTACATGCCAACGCTGACATGTTTGCTTGGAAACATGCAGACATGCCGGGGGTACCACGGGAGAAGATCGAGCACTCCTTGAATGTCTCGCTGACCACCAAACCGATCAAGCAGAAACTCCAACGATTCATGCCAGACAAGAAGGAGGCTATTAGGGTAGAAATAAAATGGCTCCTAGCTGTCGAATTCATAAAAGAAGTGTATCATCTTGAGTGGTTAGCAAAACCTTGTTCTCATTCAAAAAAAGAATAAAGAATGGAGAATGTGCGTTGATTACACTGATCTTAATAAACACTGCCCTAAAGAGCCCTTCGGTCTGCCTTATATAGATGAGGTTGAAGACTCCACCGCCGGTTGCGAACTGCTCTCCTTCCTTGACTATTAATCCGGCTATCACGAAATTTCCCTCAAGGAAGAAGACCAGATCAAGACGTCGTTCATCATGCCTTTTGGTGTGTACTGCTATACCAGCATGTCCTTTGGACTCAAGAATGCCGGGGCAACCTACCAAAGGGCAATCCAGATGTGCCTCGATCAACAGATCGGCCACAATGTCAAAGCTTACATCAAAGATGTGGTCGTCAAGTCCAAGACCGCTAATAATCTCATCGCCGACCTCGAAGAAACGTTCGCCAACCTAAAAAGGTACCGTTGGAAGCTAAACCCTTCAAAGTGCATCTTTGGAGTTCCGTCCGGTATTCTCCTAGGCTACATCGTCAGCGCACGTGGCATCGAACCCAACCCGGACAAGGTCTCCACCTTCACCAACATGAAATGGCCAACATGCGTCAAGGATATACAGAAGCTTATAGGTTGCATGGCCGCTCTTAGCTGCTTTATATCGTGCCTCATTGAAAAGGGACTACCTTTCTTCAAACTCCTCAAGGCCTCCGAGCCCTTTTCCTGGTTGGAGGAGGCAGCTACAGCTTTCGAGCAGCTCAAGTTGTTTTTAACAAAGCCTCCGATCTTGATGGCGCCTCGACCAGATGAAACTCTACTGATATACATCGCCGCCACTTCTCGTGTCATTAGCACAGCTATTGTCGTCGAACGCGAGGAGGCCGAGCACGCCTATAAGGTGCAACATCCAGTCTACTTCATCAGCGATGTCCTTAACGAGCCCAAGACTCGTTATCCTCAAGTTCAGAAGTTGTTATACACTATCCTGATCACGTCACACAAGCTCCGTCATTACTTCGAGTATTACAGATCACCGTGGTCAACGAGTTCCCTCTGGGGGACATTCTCCGCAACAAAGAAGCGAATGGCCGCATCATCAAATGGGCTGTCGAGGTCGGCACTTACTCCATCGAATTCAGAAGCAGGCCTACCATCAAGTCTTAGGCGCTCGCTGATTTCGTTGCTGAGTGGACCGAGATTCTAGAGCCCATCACCGCTACTTGACCCGAGCACTGGGTGATGTACTTTGATGGCGCCCTCAACATCAACAGTGCTGGTGCAGGCATTCTGTTCATTAAGCCGACCAATGATAAGCTCTGATATGTTCTCCGAATACATTTTCTGGCGTCCAACAACACCGCCGAATACAAAGCGTGTCTCCACGGACTCCGTATAGCCATTGAGCTCAGCGTCAAACGCCTCATGGTATATGGGGACTCCGCGCTGGTCATCAACCAGCTCAACAAAGACTGGTCCTGCTCCAGTGACAAGATGGATGCATATTGCACTGAAATCCGGAAAGCTTGAAGGGAAATTCTACGGTATCGAGTACCACCACGTGGTATGAGATCAAAATCAGCTCACGGACCACCTATCCAAGTTAGGCTCCTCTCACGCTATGATTCCACCAGGGGTCTTCGTCAAGATCTTTTGGCGCCATCCATTAAGGAAGGGAAGGAAGTTCAAGAGATTCCCCCCGCCGAGCAGCTGGTACTTACGGTACCTTCGCCGGCCACCGATTAGAGGGAACAGTTCATCAGGTACCTCACTAGCGCCGAAGTACCCATCGACAAGACTAAAACCAAATGCCTAATCTGTCAAAGCAAGCATTACGTGCTAGTGGATGGCAACATGATGAGGAAAAGTGTCAAGGAAGGGATACTGCAAAAATGCATCACCCAAGAAGAGGGAGTGAAACTACTTCTTGAAATTCACTCTGGTTCCTGCAGCAACCACGCGGCCTCGAGAAACCTGGTCAGCAAAGCTTTTTAAGCTTGGTTTTACTAGCCCACGGCCATCTTCGATGCAAAACACCTCGACCGACGTTGTGAAGGATGTCAATTTTTCGCCAAGCAAATACATGTGCCGGCACAAGAACTACAGACCATCCCAGCATCCTGGCCTTTCGCATGCTGGGGACTAGACAAGATCCGGCCTTTCAAGCTAGTGCCAGGTGGTTTTCAGTATGTGTACGTCGCCATCGACAAGTTCTCCAAGTGGATCGAGTATAAACCGCTTGTCTCGGCTACGGCAAAGAAGGTAGTCGAGCTTTTCAAAGATATCATCCACAAATTCAGTCTCCAGAATAGCATTATCACCGACCTTGGAACCACATTCACTAGTCATCATTTTTGGGACTTTTGCGAAGACCAATGCATCTCCGTTAAATATGTCTCTGTTGCTCATCTCAGAGCCAACGGCTAGGTCGAACGGGCTAATGGCATGATCCGTGATGCCCTCAAAAAGAGGCTATATCAAAAAGAAGAAAAGCATTCGGGTAGATGGCTCAAAGAGCTACCAGCTGTGGTCCGGGATTGTGCACTCAAGCTAGTCGTAGCACCGGTGTGTCTCCATATTTCTTGGTCTATGACTCAGAAGCCATACTACCAGCAGACATTGCCTTCCGAATACCTAGGGTGGAACATTATGATGAAGAGCAAGCCGCAACTGTTCAGACAAAGGACATCGACAGGGCCAAGGAAGAACGCCTAATCACCTACGTTCGCACAGCCAAATACCTAGAAGGCTTGCGGAGGTACTACAATCACAACATCAAAGGT
This sequence comes from Miscanthus lutarioriparius, assembly GCA_904845875.1. Taxonomy (NCBI): domain Eukaryota; kingdom Viridiplantae; phylum Streptophyta; class Magnoliopsida; order Poales; family Poaceae; genus Miscanthus; species Miscanthus lutarioriparius. The sequence goes on from CAJGYO010000013.1 coordinate 44,030,478, forward strand.
CGTTCATTTGCTATCGGCGACCTCATTCTCCGTGGAAAGCAAAAAATCGAAGGGATGCACAAGCTCTCCTCCCCCTAGGAAGGGCCTTACGTCATCAAGGAGGTTACCCGACCAGGGTCTTATCGGCTATGTGACTTGGACAAAATCGATATCCCCAATTCATGGCACATCGAGCACCTTATATGTTTCTATCCTTGAAACACTCTAGATATGTATTCTCAACTTCATGATGAATAAAGTTTCAGTCATCATAATTTGTCTCCATTTTTTCTCCATTACGATTTAATCTCCACTTACGATCGTCGAGCTCTAAGCTACTCCTTAACGAACTCCAATATGAGATCGCCATAACTACTCCATCACGTTTCTTCATATCTCCAACATGTGATCGCCATAAACACTTCGCCGCGTTTCTCCATATCTCTGAAATGTTTCGCCGACCATCGAGCAGCACACGTTTTGTTCTGTGCTCTATGGAGAAGACTCAGTCTCCAATCTCTCCCTACATGTGCTATAGGCTTCGCGCTCTGTGTTATGGGTGGTCGGCTGCGGTTCCTTGGTCACGCCTGTTCCTCCTACACGTGCACGGGCTCCGCGCTCGACGTTATGGACTATGGGCTATCTAAGGCCGAGAGTTCAGTGAAGAACTAACTGCTCGGACGCCACTTATATACATTTATCTCCAAGTTATTTCACCAGCTGCCGAGCAGCACACATTCCGCTCTGTTCTCTATGGAGAAGACCCAGTCTCCGATCTCTCCCTACACGTGCTATGGGCTCCACGCTCTGCGTTATGGGTGGTCGGCTATGGTTCCATGGTCACGCCTTTTCTTCCTACATGTGCACAGGCTCCGCGCTCGACATTATGGACTATGGGCTAGCTAAGGCCAAAGATTTCAGTAACGAACTAACTGCTCAGATGCTACTTATACTGCGTGTATAATTGCGTTAGGGTTAATACTACAATGATTTCTTCACCGCAACACTACAAACTGCATAAACATGCACATGTCAACATTTATACATATACATAAATGTCTGTTTGCGCCCTTGCGCATTCTAACTACTCTCTCCAGTTAATACAGCATAACTCTCTAAGCAAATCACCGAGCTTCACCATCGCCGTCCGTCTCACCGAACAGGTCGATGTCGCCGCCAGCTTCTTCGCCTCATCCTCCACCTCATCCTCTAGCTACTGGTGCTCCACCTCGCCCATCCTTCCAGTGAATTCGGCCCCAGTCGCCTGAAGGTCAATGGCTGGGTAATGGGACCGGACCACCGCAAGGGTGTGAGTAATGGAGGTAACAATGGCGTTGCGGTTGAATCTCTTGAAGTTCTCCCATGCCGCCTTGCACCTCTTGATGATGGTGTCCGAACGTGGTGGCCTATTGTCAGGCTGAGGAGCCGCCTCTAAGTCAACGTAGTCGAGCACCGGTTTGACTCCGGTGACTATGGCGTCAAACTTGTTCCTTTGGGTCCTGGCCTCCTACAACAGCACATCAAACTGTGCCTTGACCCTCCGATGGTAGTCCGCAAGCATTACAAGGTTCCATCAAGCAATGAAACTACTTCAATAGTAACTCCAAAGAGGAAGTACTCACCCTTCAACTCCTCGGCCAGTATGTCCGCTCGCCCTGACTCCTTCGCCTTCTCCTCTCGGAGTTGCTTGATGGTTTTGTGCAGCTGGCCGAGCTCGCTTCTTGCTCTACAAGCATAGCGGTCGTCAGCACCAATAATAATTCAGCCATGCAAAGCAAGTTCACTGATACACCATACCTTTTCTCTACTCAGACTCCCATTCTAGCTACCCAGACACACTTGTCAGTTGCTTGGAGATGGTGGCTAGCTGCTCGGACTTGCCCCGTAACTGCTCGGACGTCATCGCCAGCTGCTCGGATAAGACACCCTTCTAGTATTCGTGGTCCCGTGCGTTGGACTTAGCAAGGTCTCGCTCATGCTGGGCCCTCTGGATGTTCTTCTCCATAAGTTTCATCGCCTCTTTGAGTTTTTCATTCTCCTTGGTGAGGGGCTCCATCCTCTTTATTAGCTAGCGCCGCTGCTCAATAGTCCGAGTTATCCCCTGCAAAAATGCCAAGATTATGAAAAACAATCTCCAACGTCAAAGATGAGCATTCTAGGAGCAGTACTGACCTTGATTTGTTTACTCACTTTGGCAAGGGCAGACTCCAGTCTCCTGAGCTCCCTGGTGGTGTCCTCCTTCTCAACAACCACCACCTTGTCGCCGCGTCTATGGAGGATTCAGACAGCTTGGGATCAAGATTCCTAACGTTCGATCTCTTCCACCTCATCCTCCTCGCTACAGCTAGAGGCACCACCAGGGGGCTCCATGGCCAGACAGCGTGTCCGACCATGCCCTTCGATGCCTTAGGGAGCACCGTCTGCTCTTTGGGTACTACAGGTTTCTCTGCTCTGGATTATGGCAGAAATGCCGACAACTCCAGCCTCTGCTCCTGAGGACTGGGCCATTCCCGTCGTTGCCTTGGGCACTTCCGCCAACCCGTCCTCCGCTGCCACCAACCGTTCACCACCACCAAGTCCATCAGCAGCGGCGGTTGACTCCTTTGCCGGCTGCCGAGCACCTAGGGACTCCAGGACGGGAGCCATCGACATTGCCTCCGCCCTAGGACCAGCCCTCGGTTGCTCAACAGTTTGGACGGGTAGGGTTAGATCCTCCGCACGCCTTGCGCTGTATCAGACTAGCTTGTCAGTCGCCAAAAGAGATAAGGATATGACAACAAAATAATTCCAAGGCAAGGACACTTACATGTCGGCCTGCCGATACACTTTTATGAACCGGCGCTGCCAACTCGAGCCCCTAGCCATAGCCTTGGGGTTGATTCCTGTGCCTTGGGGTGGAGGTCTCACGGTCTCCGCCGTTGGCCTCTCCTCCACCCGCCGCTCTGGGACCCGCCTCGCCTACTGCTTGGGGACTCCCTCCCCTCCCTCTGATTACCGCTCCACGCGTGCATGTCACGTGGAGGCGCCTTAGTGGTCGGTGGAGGAGCCACTAGCACTTCGTCGTCATCTGACCACTCGGACATCGCGGCGCTCCGTGTCCGAGTGGTCTGGTCACTGCCAAGCGAGATGCCGCCCGGTTTGAGGGGCGCGACACCCGCTGCCTTTCTCTTCTTCTGGGCCGGCTCGTCTGCCGCTGCCCTCTTTCCCCAGATTTTCTCTGACACTAGGGATGGACTCTACATCCGACTAGCGTCCACACCTCCAAACTCTGACAAGATGCTGATGGCTCCCTCCTCAGGCTGCGTTGGTGGCCAGGCATCTCCTGCCTACGACCAATCGCCCCTCGGCATGCCCGAGAAGTATACCGCTCTTTCTTACAAATGGATCTTTGCATAAGTGAATCAGTCCACTTCACGACAACGACAAAGGATAAAAAGCATTAGGAATATACAATTGAGATATTTACCTGAGGAGGCAGGTTCTTGTAGTGAAAGGGTCTCGTCTGCCCTGGCAAGTTAACTAAGGCAAGTGGAGCGACTAGCTCCATGGCCCGCTCCTGCACAACATCCCTCGACAGCATCGCCGTCCTCTCCCGGGTGCCGTTGGTCTCCCCCTTGAACTCAAAGGCTATGTGGGCCCTCTCCTTGTAGGGCTAGATGCGGTGCACTATGAAGCTTGCCGTCACCAGTCCACCATTGGTCTTCATGCCTTTTATTAAGCTAAGGAGCTCCCTTACCTGCTCCATATCAGCATTGCCTGGCTTCTCCAACCAATTTTTCTAGCTCTCCGAGATGCGGCATCACAGCAGATGACGATGAGCAAAAGGGCCTAATGGATATAGAGGAGGACAACAACAATGTTGATACCAACGACGAGGATGAGGACGAGAACAGTGATACCGATGATGAGTAGAGGTGTAAATAAGGTTGCATTTGATGTATCTCATGTTGCATTTGATGTATCTCATGTTGCATTTGATGTATCTTCCTTATGTTGGGAGTACGGAGGGAGTACATGTTTTGATTTGTGAAGTCTTATTTGGTCATTTGGTAGATCTTCCCTTGCATTCTTCCTTATGTATCTTATTGTGTTTACTTTTGTTGAACTTTGTATTAGGTAGGTTTAAACTCTGTTGGGCATGGTGTGGATTAGGTCCTTTGGTCATTTGGTAGCCGGTTTCTAGCCACTATTGGTTGGTTTTTCCTGTAGGTTTCTTTCTGGTACTATTTCTGATCTGTAGTATGGTAAACATGCATAACGAAATTCATCTGATCAAGTCTCGCATCGATGTAATGCCTAATGGAGGAGCCACATAGCTATTCAAATTTTACAGCACATGCAAGAAAGTCTGAGCATCGTAAATCTGACTGGGCTGGACAAATCTCATGTTATACAGGGAAACATGTTTCATACGAATACATTCATTGAATCCCTAACGGAAACAAATAAAATTGAAACTAGTTACATGTCCGACCTGTTTAAATTTACGCTGCTCAGATTATCAGGCGAGCAAACGGTTTAGAAGAAATAGGTAAACATCATTTCATTGAATATACTAGAGGGACGTGGTCGAGGGAAAAGTGGTGATCGTTTGTTGTAGAGTACACATTCGTGGTATGATAACTAGTTGCCATCTGTAACCATGATTTTGGTTAGTGTCAATCGACAGAAGGGGAAAGCCACACATGACTACTACTACTACTACTACTGATACAAATTTTGTGACCGAGTGCACTCCATACACAATAGTTTTACTCAGCCCTGTGCTATATAGTGTTCAACGAGATCAAATGTGCTGCATTTGGACTTTCTTGCAAGTGCAAGTGCACCGCCATGGAGGAATCACTGCACAATGCAAGACAAGTTCAAGCCCAGATGATAAGGGGGAGAGCAATCAGATTTAGAAGGCAAACGATTAACCAATCAAACCAGCGCCATATGGCACGGAATCACCGGTGGCTGCCCCCATCGGTGATCCAGCACTGGTTCCTCACTAGCACATGATGCCAGGCAATCTTCTTATCAACGGCATACATCCCGTGTGGGCAGTGGTTGGCCCAAGTGAGGACATGCTCCCTGACGATAGACTGTGTCTAACCACGAGGCACACTCTCTGGGCAAAGGGGGCAGACCAGCAAGCCATAGTGGCTGGCGCGTATCATAAGCTTCTGGCTGTCGGAGACAAGTGTTGCATACTTGTGCCGATGATCATCCTCCAAGTCCATCGTAATGTAGCCTGGAGAGCGCTCGGACATGTCCTCGTTGGACGGTGAGAAGGAGCGCGAGGATACATGAGACCCGCTTGCAATGTGGGCTAGCAAGAACAGAGGAGGCCACGCAACCTACGACGATGATGAAGTGGAGCACACCAGGAGTGGCAGTGGCGAGGGAACCACCAGTGCTGCTAGCACCAGTGTCATCATCGAGGGCGATAGGGAGAAAAAATGACAGTCTTGGAGACGGCGGGCGGGAGCGTGATGGGAACACCAGTCTTCTATCACTGGACATCGACGCCGCCTCCACCAACACCAAATCTAGGCATACCATTGGCCCTAGCTCCTCTAAAGCGGGGAGAGCTAGTACACTAGAGGAAGTAGGGACCACAGCCAGGCGACCCTTCCTCGAGTAGCTCTTCATGGGCATGGCCTTAGTGGCAAGCGATGAGGAGATGTAGTTTGAGACTTTACGAGGTGAGGCCAGGCTTTATGTATACATAGGGTAGACCTTCTGTATGCATGCTGTGAAGTATACAGTGCGGTCCAAACCAAGCAGTCACAACAGTGCGGTCCAATCCGGGCGTCTGGGCCGGTCAAATTTACACTGCTCAGACTATGAGCCGTGCATACGGTTTAGGGCGTCCGCAATGGCAATTTGCAAATAGCTATTTGATCTCTCTCCTTGATAGCCAATGGAATTCTTCCTAGACTAGCTATTTCTGAACTATTGGGGACGCCCTTACAAGAAATAGGTAAACATCATTTCAACAACAATGGCTCCTCTGTTCTGCATCATAGGTAAATGGTCAAACTTAAAATTGTAAATGACATTGTAACAAGCATCATAGGAATGCAAGGAAAAACTATGAATGATACTGTCAGACGCGTTCAAATATACTGAGGTCAGACTTTCTTACGTGTGCAATAACATTTCAACACCAATGACTCCTCTGTTCTGCATTAGACTGAGGCGAGACTTGCTCATCGCTGCAAGATTCTTGCAAGTTCAACAAAGATTGACATTCACATAAATACTTCATATATTAGCAAGGGTTCATTGTACATGAGCCCAACACATACAATACGTGACTTTGTCGTACAACGAGATACATATATAGTTGATGTTGTTGCCAAATTAAAATAAAGTCATCAACCAGAGATGTTGTCAGGTATCAATATTAGGGATACCCAAAGCAAGGAAGTTAGCGCCCACTCTAACTTTCCCGGATGGCTTGAGACTTATTAAAAGGTCTCGCCCGACCCCAAGGCCGCGGGCTCCATCATGCCTGACCTTGAGGCCGCGGGCTCCATCTCGCCTGACCCCTTGGGTGTAGGCTTCGTCTTGCCCGACCCCAAGAACGCGGTTTCCATCTCGCCCAAGGTGCGGGCACCGTCTCGCCTAACCTCGAGGACGCGGGTTCTGTCTCGTCCAACGGGGACCCATACCGTCACCAACCACTCCAGGTCCAAGTGTATGGGCCTGGGTCAAAACTCTTACACCAGGGTAGAGGCTGTCACGCCTCGATGAAACCCATGGCCATGACGGGCCATACCTGGGGATTCACATCAAGAATAGTGTCGGGCATGCCGGTGCTATTCTGCCTAATCCTCGTATGGACGCTGACATGCATGTCAGTTCACCACAACGTCCACTAGGATGGACTAGAATGCCATGACTGATAGATGACGCCTACGCATGGCGCCAATGATGAACATGGCCGCGACATGGAGCCATCCATATTGACATCTACAGGATTGGCTAGACCCGCATGAAGGAGAAGAAGGACCCAACAACCCTGAAAGCCTTCTTCTCTCTCTTGTTCTTCTCCTTTTTCTCCTCTGTAACCCACGGTTTCCCTTCGCCTATAAAAGGGGAAGAAGGGTGCCCCATGAAAAGGGGAGATCTGGGGGGATCTGGACACAAGAGCACGACATGAGCACATGGCTGAGCGGCAAGCGAGCTCTCAGCACCCTTCACTCCTTCTACCAGAGACTTGGGATCCTCTCCCTCTCTTGCATGTTTGTAACCCCTACTGCAAACCAAGTGTTGGTAACATGAGTAGCAGCGAACTAGACGTAGGGACGTTCTGCCCAAACCAGTATAAAACCTTATGTCCTCCGAGCACACCATTCGAGCTAGATGCCCAAATACAAATTTACTCTTCGGTGGTCCAAAAACACCGACAGTTGGCATGCCAGGTAGGGGCTTTTTGCATGTCTTGACATCCACATCAGGCCTCAGATGGCTTGTCACAGCGTCAGCTGGGTCCCAGGCACGCACGTGCGCTTCAGGAACCTGAACTTCATCATTACGACAGAGGGAGGGTTGGCGCAGGTTCCCACCACCGTCTAGCCTCACCACTCCACCAGCCTCGATTCGATTGTCAAGATGCTTGGGGAGCTGTAGCTGCACGCATCGGAGGCCCATGCCCCTAGTAGTGACCAGCTCCTGGGCTTCGATTACCGGAGGCTAGAGCGCAAGCTCGGCGCCTTCCTGGGACCCTGACCGTCCTGAGAGGACCTGTGCCGCCTCACCTTCCTGTTCGCCAATATCATGACGTAGCTTGCCGGAGGAGAGCTGATCTCCCTAGAATACCTCATCTAGATCGCCTCGATAGCACTCCCGTTCGGTCTACGCAATGCCGCAGAGACCGTTGGCCACCTTGTGGCGCAGCGCATGCCCCCATCCCCTACAAATGACGAGTTTGTGGGGATGACTGAATACGTCGTGGAATCTTTCCACGACCTTCTCGTGGGAGAATCAGAGTCGCCCTCTGACTCTGACTCTAGCAGGGGGAGCCATCACCCCTCGTGAGAATGTTTCATGACAGGTACCCCCGAGGGATACATCGAAAGCATCCATGAGGGAGGGGCAACCCTAATAGATGACCTCGACGATGAGGTCGAGGGGGATGTAGGGGCCCCACCGTGCCTACGGGTAGAGCAGCTAAGGGCGTGGCACCAAGAGCTCAAAGAAGCGGGACTCTAGCTTAAGTAGGAACGCATGGAGCTCGAGCACCACAGAGGCGGTGGGCGTGCGCGCGCCGTGGCCCGCGACGTGAACTAGAGGATCATCGAGGATGATGAAGCCCTCCCACACTTCACCCAAGCATGCCAGAACATCATCGCTGCCGTGCGCGGCCTTGCTCCAAGGCTTCTGGAGCCCGTGACGCTCGAGGATCATTAGGCCTATAGCGAGATTCGCACGCTACTCGAGCGTGTGGTGGTGCAGCAGGTCGAGAGCTCGCTGTCCCAATGATGCGAGCTTGATGCCAGTTAGCGTGTGCCCTCAAAGCGACCCGATAGGGATGGTCAGTCCACCAGGCACAGCGAGGAGGCATGCCACACGCCGCGGCCCTGGTGCATGAGCGTCTTGGCCTCCACCATGACATGAGCAACACCCTCGATGTCCGTAGGCGTGCCCATGGCGATGAGAGAGAGGATGCTAGCCGTGACTACCACCCTCGTCATGGTGGACGCTATGATAGCGGCGAGGACCAAAGCCCGAGCCCCGACTTGCTAGGACCTCAGGCCTTTGGCCGACACATCCTCAATGTCGTCTTCCCACCACGGTACCGACCGCCGACCAACATCCCAAAATACTCTAGGAAACAAACCCTAGACTATGGCTCGAGGATTATCGGCTTGCTTGCCAAGCCAGTGGAGCAGATAGTGACAATTTCATTATCCGCAACCTTTCATTGTTTCTAGCCAATTTGGCGCGAACGTGGTTGGAACACCATCCGCCCAACCGAATCCAAAGTTGGGCGGACCTGAAAGAGATCTTCGTGGGAAACTTCCAGGGCACATATGCGCATCCTGGGAACCCATGGGATCTAAAAAACTACCGATAGAAGTCTAGGGAAACTCTTAGTGGGTACATTCAGCGCTTCTCCCTGTAGTGCAACGACCTGCCCGACATTGCCGATACCAACATAATAGGAGCTTTCCTATCTAGGACCACCTGCAAGTCCCTAGTTCATAAGCTGGGATGTAAGGGCCCATGAACAAACAAGGAGCTCCTCGACATCACCACCAGCCATGCCTCGGGTGAGGAGGCGATCGGGGCAATTTTTGACCGCCCCAAGGGCAAGGCAAAGTGGGACGAGGACACCGGCAAAGGTGCCCCCAACTGCTCCAATAAGAAGAAGAACAAGCAGTGGTGCAAGGGCACGCTCATGGCCACTGCCAACTGCAAGGGGGTCAGAAGCCCACCGAGGGTACCCCAGACCACTTCGAGAAGCTACCCGAAGGGCCATGCCCGAACCATGCTTTCCCCATCAAGCACCTATACAAGGACTGCATCCTCATGAAGCGGTTCTTGTCTGGAGGCTCCAACAAGGGGGAGCACAGGAAAGGAGCCCAAGCCGGCCAAAGATGATGCCGAGGGGAAGGACGGTGGATTTTCGATGCTGGATGGCTGCCTCATGATCTTCGGAGGGTCGAGGGCCTACAACTTCAAGCGCTGCCAAAAGCTTGTGTGCCGTGAGGTCTATACATCCGTGTCGGCTGTGTCTTCCTTCCAACGATAGTCAGAGTCCGCCAAATCTATCACCGAGTTCTCCTACAACAACAGCTATCAAACTTGTCAGAATAAGCCCTTGACAGTGGTTTGTAACCCCACTCGCATAGTTAGAAGCCAGAGAAAGACATATTTTTGACCAGTAGCGATAAAGGAAGCTGAAGAGGAAGTGACTAAGTTAGAGAGAACTTGAAAATAGAATAGACCCGCTAGAAGAGCTATACTGACAAAAGAAGATGTGATCTCAGTTTCAAGGTTGATGACTACGCATAACTCGAGCTTGAAGTTAGCTGTAGTCGGTATCACCCCTTAGAGGCACCATGAGGTTTCATGTTAAAAGCAAGCTAGCATCTCACTTCATAGATCCCTACAAGATCTAGAGTAGAATTGAGAATCTTGCCTACAAGTGGAGCTACCCGCTAACCTAGTGGGAGTACACCCTGTTTTCCACGTCTTATAGTTGAGGAAGTACCTAAAAGTCTTAGAAGAACAAATCTAGATAGAAGCTCGCCCAGATCTGCAAGACCTGCTTGAGTACCTTGAGCATCTTGTGAAGACTTTGGATCGAGCTATCAAAGAAACCACAAGGATAGCAATGCCTTTCTGCAAGCCCTATGGAGTAGCCACAATGAATGAGAAGCAGCATGGAAGAAGTAAGATGGACTTCAGAAACAACACCCCCACCTATTCACTGACCGAGCAACACCATAATTTCAGGGATGAGATTCCTATGAGGGGGAGGACTATAACAACTTGGGTTTTCGAGCATCCAAAAATGCGAGCTTTTTAAAAAATTTCCTGCAATGTGTGAAGCATGTAGTCTCTAGGTCAAACCTAGGTCAAACCCACTAATAAATTGTTGCATTCATATAGAATTGATTATAGGAGAGTGTCTGTGTTCTTGAGTTGGGGTTTGTGTTTGAAGTTTTGTTTGGAGTTGGAGTGCACAAATTTGTAGCAAGAATCCCTCTCAAACCCCCTTTGAATTCATTTCAAATCTCTTTCAAATTCCATCTCAAAATTCCTTAACTCCTAAAGGGAAAAATCCATTTTTCCCTTTCACCCCCTCCCAGCCCAGCCGACCCACTCCTCCTCTCCCTCTTCCTCCCTTCCTACTCCCTAGCTCATTAACTGGCCGGCCCACTTGCCTTCTCCTCTCCAGGCCCAGCAGACACGCTGGTGGCCCAACTCGCCTCCGTTCCTTCTCCCGCCGAATGGCCCAGCAGCATAGCACCATGACCCACTAGCCTAGCCCTATCCCCCACAGGCATATCTAGCCCCAGCAAGCCTGAGCTCCCATGTGCCCCTGCACCCCAACCCTAGTACGCCTCGCATCGCACCTCAACCGCCGCCTCCGCTCACCTGATGTAGAGCCACACCCCGTGCCTCGGTGTCCGTACCGCCATCGGCTGGATGCATGCCACCTGTCCCCGCTCCCGCATGGAGGACGAGGATCACCGGCACCTCCTAGAACCCTAGCTAGTACCTACAAATACCACTGTCGCTCCTCTACTCTTTCATTCCCCGCCGCCGCCGCACTCTCTTCCCATCTCCTCGCTCTCCATTCTCTGCTGCCAGCGGCACCAGCCGTAGCCGGTTGCATAGACACCGTAGCTAGCCATGTCGTGGCCAGTCATCCATGGCCATGCCACCGTGCCACCTCTATGTCCGTACCATGCTCTGCCTCTGTCTGCATCATGACCTCACCATGCCGTAGAGCTGCACCATGGCATCAACTCCCCGCTCTACCTCTGCAACCACCACCACCACCACCACGACGCCATGCCACCAGCCTCTTGCTCAGCGTTGCAACCATGTCGAGCTTAGGATGCCGAGCAGTACCTCAATGAGCACCTCTGCGACCACGAGCACCTCACCACCTCGCCTTCATGTCCATGTTGCCTTCGACCTCACCTCACCACTAGCCTCTCCTTCCTCTCGATGACACCACCTCCTCTATCCGTGCCTCGAATGGGAGCCAATGACACTGACCATGCCGCATCCCTGCTCTGTCCTCATCGTGCCTATGACCCCGTCCTCGCTGAGAACCCCAACACCGAGCCGCTACCCCTCGCCGAGCACAGAACCACGGCACCGCACCTCGCTTTGTCACCACCTTGGCAGCACCCCCTCGCCACCAATGAGCTTCTCCTCCATTGCTGGTGAGCCCCAAACCCCAAGGCTCTGCCTTGTCCTCCCTTTCGTTGATCTTGCCATTCTTGTCTAAGACCAAACTTCGTGCCGCCATCTTTCACCATCATAGGAAGGTCAACGACCTTGCCACACCATTGCTTGGGAGATGGACGATGACACCACCCCGTCAGTCCCCTTCCTCACCACCGGAGTCACGTCTAGCAGTAGGAACCACCTTCCGACCGTCTGCAACAAGCCGTAGCTAGCTGCAGCAAGCCATAGCTAGCCACGGCCAGCCAATAGCAAGCTATAGACAGCTGTTGCTAGCCAATAGCAAGCCATAGCTAGCCGTAGCCCACTAGAATGTGCCATTGTAGCCCTCTGCCTCCAAGGTCAAACCTTTGAACCCTCACTCAGCGCCATCCTCGACGTTGGCAAAACTCCTAATTTACATTTCCTTGCTCTTTCATACTTGATGATACATGATCTATCTATATCAATATCTATGCTTATGCCATGCCTTCATCGTGCGGTCTATCTTTTGTGCTATGGATAAGTGCTACTCCTCCATTGTTGTTGTCGTGTTAGTTAGTTCTTGTGTGTCTGCTTGCTTGTGGACCAAGCCTTCAAGCCAGTCGAGGGAATTGTAACTTGTTCGATCATTTCGGTCATGGAATTCATCCTCTCATGGCCGTGATGCCGAGCGTAGCATGTTCCCTCATGCTTTAGTTGACTCTATAGTGCTACCATCATTAGCTCCTATCTTTGTCCATAGGACGTGGCCATTGTGGACTCGATGACGATATTGATGCGGTTCATACCCACACGTTTCAAGCCCTCCATGACCTAGTCTAGTGGGAGAACTAGGGGACGACAATCGTAGAACTACTGAAGCCAACTCATGTAGGTATAGCTTGTGGTTGCAAGTTCTCCTTGCCATGACCATGGAGTTATACATCTCTTTTGATCTTTTGTGTCTCTTTTCTTTCAACCCTCATCCGTTGCCATGGTGTGTTGGTCGAGAGAATGCGGAGACCGTTCTTGTATCTTCTCTCCCCCTCTATCGATCCTCGTCGATCTAGTAAGATGTGGATTGATCTTCTTGTTCCAATTTCTTTGGTTCATGTCTATTACCATAACATGAGGATCGAAGTGCCATGGAACCAAAATCCCTTTTTGAGTGTTTGTGTATGTTAGTGTTTGTTTGTTGCTCTCTTAATTCCATTCCTTTGATTCATGTCGATAGCTATGGCGAGTGGATCAAAGGAAGGTGAATCCCTACCCCTCTCTTTTGGCTCTTTCGTGCTTGAGCCCCTTGTATGCTTGTACCTCTTATAGACCTTAGCACTCCTTAGGTTCTCATGGTGACAACCTGGGCCACTAAGATCCTAAGGCATGCCTTAGTGCCATTTAGTGCACATAGGTCGAGGTACCCTATGAGTGGTTGAGCATTTGTGTTCTCTTGTGTGTCACTCCTTCTGATGCCCCGTCTTTTGCCGTGGCATGAGGGTTGGAAGAACTAGACCACCCCCTCTCTTTTCTCCTCCCGTTCTATCCTCTCCTCGGTTCTCATTGATTACAATGGCGTATGGACTAAGAGAAACTGAAACTTCCTCTCTATCCCTCTTGCTTGCAATCTTTTTGGTTCCGTCAATATCCATGATGCCCGAATCGAAAGAGCATGAGTTGTGGTGTTTGCTTAAGTTGAGCTACAATCTAGGCCATTATACTTAAAGCTATACAGGTTGACACAATTGGCCTGGGAAGTACTAGCTAGGCTGTGACTTGAGCTTGTGCTTAGCGAACCACCACTTCTGTTCTTGCCCCAGGATCGGACATCCGCCACGTGGGCTAAGTCTTTTCTTCAGTGTTCGTTTGGTGTTCTTCTATCTTCTTTGTCTTGTTGCCTTTTTAGAGTATTGATTGTTCTTTGCTTGTCGCTCTAGCGAGGTAGTTGCTTCGCGGATAACATTGATCGGACCAAAACCTGTTGGAGGAAGGAAACGTGGATGGCAGCAAGACTTGGTGGAGAATGACTACGAGTACACTGTGGATCTCAAAGTTGACCAGTTGACAGGTGCCATGTCCCACCCAACCTCATAGAATCCTATTAGACATGCAATAATGTAGCTGCTAGTGCTTTACTTTTATGCAATAAACTGTGATAGGATGCATGGTAGAATTGCTTGAAAGCCATTACCTTGACGCAACCTTTACCCCTACACACCCATTGTTAGGATAGACGCTCGCTTACTACTTGCTACTTGCTCTCTACTATGCATTATATCTGTGATGTGATGCCTGGTAGAGGATTGTTTGTGAGTGGTTATGGCAATTGGTGCCAATAATATGGTAATAACAACTGGTGAGATCTTGGCATGTGTCTTGGGTGTGTGGTGAGGGTTGAGTCGATCGGATAGGATTCTACGACGAGCCTTGGTGCGAGTCTTGCCGGAGTGTGACCTGAGCACTCCTTGAGAGGTGTACCTATGGCGGGTACTGGTTAGTGGTATAGATTCTAGGGAGGACTATCTTCGTGGAACGAATCCCAGAATGGAGGTGTTGTTGAAGCACGGGGTGTTGGATCCCCTACATGAAGATGTCTTGTATAGTCACCTTAAGGACTTATATGTTCTAGGAACCAGTTCATAGGAACTACACCCACTTGCTCCATGGTATAAGGAGATGGCTCTGGACTAAACTTGGGGCAATGACATTACTGCTAGGTTGTAGTTGATAGTGTGGGAGGTAAGGGCATTGGAACCCGACCCTTTCTAGATGCGTAGCACCACTGTTGGGCCCGGTACTACGTCTCACAGTCTCAACATGCCGATGTTTGATCCGGGGTGCCTTAGGGCTTTGTGGCAGGATGGTATTGCTCTAGTTTAGAAAGCAAGCATGGAATCAGCCTAGACGATGATGGTCATCGATGATGGAGGATCTGGTGGTTGTGTAAACCTCTATAGAGTTTTGGTTGATCGATCGATACATATGTTGCCTTTTTATGGCTATGGACCTTTCCTATCTTACTACTTCACTTGACTAGAGAGAGGAGTCCTTTCTTCTTCTCCCCCCTGGGTTTGTTGGATTTCGGCTGTTAGCCATTAAGGCAAGGTACGAGAGGGAGTTGCCCTTGACACCTAGAGAGTGAGAGTGTCATGAGATGTGTGTGATGGGATGGGTGAACGTGTGGATGAGATGGGTTAAAACTTGATGAACTATTATAAAATATTGATGAACATGCATAGGAAAACTACAGCCATATATAGGCCTTTTGCTCTACCGTTGCATTCCACTTACTACAAAGCAACGCAAAGCATAGGGTGGGAGCTAGTGGCTAGTACAAATCGTACTGAAAGATATTTGGCAGGTTTGGATGTCATCTACAATGACAACCCTGGAGATTAGAAGGGTTAGATGGTCTCGTTCCTACGCTCAAGTTTGGTTGAGGAGATGAACTCTACGCCCGCTGATGTTCTACGCCTACTCTGATTATTGCTCGTGAAGGAGGAGCCTTCACTCGCTGATGCTCAACGTCTACCCTGATGATAGTCCGTGAAGGAGGAGCCTTCACCCATTGATGCGCTAAGTCTACTATGATGAAGCCCTATGTGCATTTCTGCTAGATTAACCTTGTACTTAGGTGTGTTACCAAGAGTTGTAATGCCTTGTAAACTTGTACTTCCGCTATGTATGAACTGTGGTATCAACTGTTATTTGATAATGTGACGGCTTGGTCTCCTGGAGTATCACATTATAATTCATATCTTTGGATTTTCCCTTCGTGGAGAATCAGGATTGTCACACAAATCTTGGCTAGAACGCCTTCAGCATGTTAAGGAAGTTCTGACAATACTCGAAAAGCATCAGTTTCATGTTAAAATGTCTAAATGTGCCTTTGCTAAGCAGCAGCTCACATATTTGGGGCATACTGTCAGTGCAGAAGGAGTGTCTACTGACCCTTCCAAGATTGCAATTATTAAGGACTAGCCTACACCACAGAACATTAAGGATTTGAGAAGCTTCCTTGGCATGGTGGGTTACTACAGGAAGTTTGTACCCCAGTTTGTCTTATTGAGCAAACCCCTTACTGAGTTGTTGAAGAAGGGCCATGTGTTTATCTAGACTTCAGCCACTGATCGAAGCTAGTTTTTAGGCATTGAAACAAGCCCTCATGTACACACTAGTCTTGGCCATGCCAAACTTTGAGCTGCCTTTCATTATTGAAATAGATGCTTCATCTAAGGGAATTGGAGCTGTGCTTCAACAGCAAGGTCATCCCATAGCATATGTCAGTAAGGCTTTATGGGTAAAGGCTCAGGTCTCTCTACTTATGAGAAAGAGTATCTAGCTATTATAATGGAAGTTGATCATTAGCGACATTATCTCCAAACTTCACCATTCATCATACTTATAGACCAGAAGAGTTTGACATACTTGGAAGATCAAAAGCTCTCCACTCCATGGCAACACAAAGCTCGCACCAAGCTAATGGGTCTGTCTTATGAAATCATGTATAAAAGGGGGCTGATAATAAGGTGGCTGATGCTCTTTCATGAGTCAATCCTGATGACACATATGAAATTGCTGCTATGCCTATCATTAAGCCACTCTGGCTTCTGGATATTCAAGAAGCTTATCATCAAGACCCACAGGCTACAAAGTTACTTGCTGAACTTTCAGTTTCATCACCTTAGGGGCATTACTCTCTTCAAGATGGATTAATCAGGTACAAGGGAAGGGTATGGATTGGTTCCAAACCATCTCTACATTACAAAATTATGTCCTCCTTGCATACTATTGCCATTGGTGGTCACTCTGGTTATGAGGTCACTTACCATAGGATCAAACAACTTTTTGCTTGGCCTAGACTTAAACAAACTATGAAAGATTTTGTATCCCAATGTAGTAGCTGTCAACAAGGCAAATCTAAATTTGTGGCTTATCCTAGGTTACTAGCCCCTTTGCCCATACCCGAAAGAGCCTATCAAATGATCACTTTAGATTTTGTAGAAGGTCTACCAAGGTCTGCTGGTTTTAACTATATACTTGTCATAGTTGATAAGTTCTCCAAGTATGCCCACTTGCTTGCCTTATCCCACCCATTCACTGCATTCCAAGTGGCTATACTTTTCATGAACAACATCTTCAAATTACATGGCCTACCCACTTCTATAGTCTCAGATCGAGACAAAGTTTTTACTAGCAACCTATGGCAAAAACTGTTCAAACTTTTGGGCACTCAGCTGCGCATGAGCAGTGCCTACCACCCACAAACCGATGGCCAAACGGAACACGTCAATCAGTGTCTTGATACATACCTTCGTTGCTTTGTTCATACCTACCCCTCCAAGCGATCTCAATGGTTAGCATTAGCAGAGTATTGGTATAATACCTCTTTTCATTCTTCATTGGGCAAGACTCCATTTGTTGTTCTTTATGGACATGAACCAAGGCACTTTGGCATAGATCTTGCTCAATCCTATCCAGTTGATGATCTGAATACTTGGTTGGAGGAAAGGGAACCGATGCAACATCTAGTCAGACAACATCTGGTCAGAGCTCAAAACAAAATGAAAGTGCAAGCTGATAAGAAACGCACTGATAGAGCATTTCAACTTGGTGATGTAATCTATCTCAAGTCACAACCTTATGTTCAAACATCTCTGGCTACAAGATCCTCTAACAAGCTTGCATTTCATTTTTTTGGACCTTTCATCATTGTTTACAAGATTGGCCCCTTTGCTTATGAGCTGCAACTTCCAGTTGGCTGTTAGATCCACCCTGTTTTCCATGTCTCCCAACTAAAGCTGGCAGTTCCACCAAACACTGTGGTAAGCCCTGAATTACACGACAATACTATTGAGCTGCAGGTACCCTTCGCAGTGTTGGATCGTCGCCTTCACAAGCTGAATGACACTGTCGTGCCTCAAGTGTTGGTGCGTTGGTCCTTCATGCCACCAGAACTATCTACTTGGGAAGATGAAGCTCCACTTCGCCAATAGTTTCCACGTGCGCCAGCTTAGGGGCAAGCTGGCACTCAAGGAGGGAGGAATGTCATGAATGGTGCCCAGGTGACTGCATCTGACGGTATTGTCTCTGAAGAAGCTGATATCCCTGATGAAGCCGATGCAGCTGGAGAAGGTGGCCATTCTGAAGGCGTTGACAGAGCTGGGCCAGGAAGGGCGATACGGGCCAGAAGGAAGAACCCAAGAACGATTGGGCCGGAGTGGGTGAGCTAAACTGGCCCTGCGTGGCCCAACTTGGAAGGCAGCCTGGCTGGCTCCTTCATGTAACGGCAAGCTGGATGAAGCGAACTCGAACTTGGTCATTTCTATAGACCGAGCCTGAGGGATGCGGCGGTGGCGAACTCGGCATCTCGCTGGAGTTCGAGACCTTGTATCCACTTACTCTATCGTAATACTATATCTCGTCGTAGTCCGGTAACAGATCGTGTTCAAGAACTCGACGTTTCTTTGGAGGCATCTGCATGAACAAACCTTAGCTTCGTTGATGATGGCGGCCACAACCTAACAGCTACAATAAAGACGAAATAGATGTGATTCATATGATGAGATATATAATACCTATATAACTTATAGGCAAAATATTCAACGCAAACCATATTTTCGGGGCAATTGTGAAAACCCTTTGCACCAGAGGATTGTCCTCCAGTGCATATGCCAATGAAATTTGTTATTTTCATATAAATTTTTGCAAAACGAGTTTGAATCTCAAATTTTGTGTGCACATCAGTGCAGTTTCATCTTTTGAAAATGCAGTATAGTTTTAATGGGGTGTGTGTTGAAGAAGTTTCAAATATTTTGAAAACTCTCTAAGTATAGTTTTAATGGACTGAATTCCATTTCATGGATTCCACTTAATTCTAGAATTAGTTCCCAACCCACAAAAGAAGTGGTTTGCAAGTATGGAATATTTTGCCTCGAATTGGATAAGTTTATTCAGGTCTCCTACTTATTTTCTCTGCAAGCAACAGCAAGTTTTATTTTTATATGCCCTACGACTGAATTCCATTTGAAGATGAAAGTATTTTTTAACCTTTCCACTTAATTCTAGAATTAGTTCCCAACCCACAAAATTTTAGCTTCAGTCCACAACAAGTTGCAAGTATGGTCAAATTGCTCCTCGGACCCATCGAATCGGAGCAAGAACCACAGTACCATCACATCAACCAGTTATGTACTCCCTTTTTTTTTAAATTTACTGTATTGTCATGCAAAGGCCAGAGAATCTCAGTTTTGGCCTTGTTTACATCAAGGCTGGATTTTATTATAATAATGTATCTTACTTCCCCGTGTCTTTTTTTTTGTGTCATTTTCGCTTTATGAAAAATCAAACGAATTCAACTTTGACCAAATATCTACGAGAAAATATTCATATTTACGGTACATAATTAATATCATTAGATAAATCGTTGAACCTATTTTTATAATAAATTTATTTGAAGATACAAATATTGCTAATATTGTATATAAATCTAGTTAAAGTTGATAAAGTTTGACCCACACGTTTTTCACCATGACAAATATAAAGGGATTAGAGGGAGTATAATCTAGCCGTAGTGTCAGTGACTAACGAAATGAGTGATCGAACATTTGATACCGTTTTCCTTGAGTCTGAAACTGCGCAAATCCAATTCCATAGAACAATTTTCCCGACCAGGCAGACTATTCGTAATTTAATCACCCAAATCCAATCCCCGCACCGACGGTTGTGAACCGAGAGAGATTTGGCGGCAACCCGACAAGAGTAAGCAAATGCGCCGCACAGCACTCATGGAAAACGCAACTTGTGCGGCGTCCGGTGCGCCACCACCAGAGGGACCAGAGGACGCTGCCACACTACAAATCCCGTGCTTGGCTGCACCAGATCAACCGCACGGACGGCCCAGCGCTGGTGTCTGAACAAGCTCATCATCATTTCTAAGAAGCCGACCCAGGCCAGCCGATCGATCGAGCACTAGCAAGTAGCAACACACACCATCAACGTACAGCTATGGCGCGGCCGACGTCGACTCCGGCTGCTCTGGTCGCACCGTCGCTCGCGGTCGCCGTCCTCTGCCTCGTCGTCCGGTCTGCCTCCGCGGAGTTCTGGCTCGACGAGTTCACCACGGACGGTGACGTCCGCAAAGACTACGACCGTTCCGGCCGGCAGGTGGCGTCGCTCGTCCTCGACCGGCGTTCTGGCGCTGGCTTCAACTCCACGCGCAAGTACCTCTTCGGCGAGTTCATCGTCGAGATGAAGCTCGTCGCCGGCAACTCCGCCGGCACTGTCACATCCTTCTACGTACGCCGCCACCATTCCGTTCAACATCTGTACGTTTTATTATTACATTCCAGCAGTGGTGACTATAGCTGTGCATGTGCAGCTGACGTCCGGCGAGGGCGACGAGCACGACGAGATCGACATGGAGTTCATGGGCAACTCCAGCGGCTCCCCGACGGTGCTCAACACTAACGTGTGGGCCAGCGGCGATGGCAAGAAGGAGCACCAGTTCTACCTGTGGTTCGACCCGGCCGCCGACTTCCACAAGTACAAGATCATCTGGAACGACAAGAACATCATCTTCCAGGTGGACGACGTGACGGTGCGCGTGTTCAAGCGCTACGACGACCTGCCGTACCCTGATGCCAAGCCCATGGCGGTGCACGCCACGCTGTGGGACGGCAGCTACTGGGCCACCGAGAAGGGTAAGGTGCCCATCGACTGGTCCGGCGCGCCCTTCGTCGTCTCCTACCGAGCCTACACAGCCAACGCCTGCGCCGTCGTCGACGGCCGGAACGGCGACGGCCGCAGCACGTCGTGCCCCGCCGGTGGGAACGAGTGGATGGACAGGCAGCCCGACGACACGGACCGTCTCACCGTGGCTTGGGCGCGCCGGAACTGCTTGCAGTACAACTACTGCGACGACGGCTGGCGCTTCCCGCAGGGGTTCCCCGGCGAGTGCGCCCGCAACTGATGATCCATGCATCTGCTGTCGAAGTCTCGCCGGCCTCATCCGATCCGATCATTACTGCAGATATTAGGCATATTCCTGTACGTGTTCTCGATGGAGTTCATTCTTTTCTTTCCTTGGGTTATATATTCTTGTAATTCTTTTGTACGTACGCACATCGTGTCGTCTGACTCAGAAGGAGCCCAGCAGCGTGCGTCCTGGATCTGGATGCAGATCGCTGGTAGTAGTAGTTCTGTGACTTATGAAAGAAGAAGAATCATTTTTGAGGGTATGTTAGTCGTCGTGTAAAATCTCATTCCAGAAACTGAGGAATAAACATCAGAATCCATAAATCTTGCCTGGCACTACAGTTACAGAGTGCGATCATAGATCGTGTGTGCATCTCGATCAATGCCAGATGGCAGGTGCTGTACGTTACGACTCAGATCATGCAAGCTTCTACAGATTCATGTGCGCCCACGGTCACCACCGACAGGCGACAACATGCCATGGCATGTGCTCTCTCTATCGATTCGGTGAATTGATCTAGAGAGGATGCATGGTTGGTGGTGGGTGAGTAGGTGAGCTGGTCAACACCGAATGGACAAAACGCGAAGGATCCGGCCTGGCGCACATCATATGCATGTGCCACAGCGCCAAGCGTCTAGAACAAAGCGACGCCCACTGCATGACCACACGGCCACTACTCTCGATCCGGACTCCGGCTCACTCCTACCATGTCCATGTCAACACTCAACACAGCATGGTTAAATTTGGCCCTCCGCAATGTGAGCCAAGAGTGATGCCCAAATAGGTGAGATAAGATTGTTCTAAAAAAAAGGTGAGAGAAGATTGGAGCATCACTTTGCATACTACAGCACCCGATGCCAGGTTCAACCGATGCTCAAAAAATGGAGAGCGAGGCAAGACCAGGCGCCGGTGCTCAGATAATATAAAACGATTATCTTCGTTTGTGCATCGTTGCTCGGTAGTGCAGGACGCCAACGCAGGAACATGTGTATCTATTTTTTTATAGCTTTGCTTTGGGGTCCCAAAGCGATGCCTATGAACGCTTAGCACTACAAGGTGTGAAGAGCGATGCCTGATTCTCAACTGTGAGTCCCAATTTCTTATCTGGCTTCACTCAACACTGCGGAAGGCTAGGACGACCTCGGTACGACTGCTGACGTGGTCCATCGAGCTTGCCTAGAGGACACTACTTGTCAAGGCGTTTTTGAACATCTAGCTCCCCGATGATGTGACGTGAGGCTCATATCTTATCTTATGTCTGGAACAATGCAAACAATCCTATATCCATCTATGTTTGTGTCCTCCACAGAGATGGATTTTCCTTTATGTACCTTGAGTTTATGCACCCAACAAACTAACATAACTAAAATCAATGGCTCATAGGCCTTCCCCGTAGCTTCACCACGATCCAACAGATGCAGTCACTTCGAGGCTTCAACGCACCTTCCCCCGCACACGCCGCGCTGCCCATGCGTGTGATCCTAGGTACGATCCCCACTTTCTAAATCTCGATTTCTCTAAAAAACACAAAACTTCCCCGCGCCTTTGCCTTGCAAAAACGAAGCGATGCCCTCTGAGAACCCACGGGGTTGTCAGTCCAGCGATGGCGGCGATGTCGGAGCATGCTGTCTATGAGGCGGGGTAGGACACGACGCCGTGACGAGGATGAGCTTGGCGAGAGGGCGGCCCGGGCATCACATGACCATGCACATATGCGGCGAACATGGATTCTCGGAGTGCCACGGTGTAGGGCTCTAGGTCGACGGGGTTGTGGCGTGGATCGGGAATGACCTTGGGCGTCACGCGACGTGACATCACCACACGGCACGTGTAACACCCCAGGTGTTTGGCTTCCACATTTGCACTTGCATTTCATAAACATGAGCATCATTCATCCATTCATGAGCTTAGATTGTATGAAACATGCTTTTGAAACATTACAACATATGTTTATATTCCATGTGTGTTTGTTTTATGAAATGAATAGTGTGCAACACTCAAGTGCAACATGTGTAACTCACTTTAGTGAAACATGGTTAGTAGTACTATGCAACACACTCATGAAACATATGAAACATGGCTTTGAAACAAAAGTAACACTTCACTTGTTCTTCCTTGTTTCAATGCCTGTGATGCTTGATTTTGATGTGACCAATGTATGGTGTGGCTAAAAAATTCTTTTAAGTAACTTAGTTACACCTAGAATGTTATTTGGAACATTGTTCATGTTGACCATGTTGCCTAATTGTGATTTCAAATAGTGGTTTGACTTGTTTCGACCCCTAAATCCTTTTGTTTGACTGTTTAAAAAGTGTAGCTTAGGATGTTTGCATGTCTGAGCAACCTAAAGCAAAGGTGTAGCAAATTTTATAAGGAACAAACTTTGTTTAGAAGCCAAGTCATGAAAATGTGTACAACATGTTCAAAAAGGACCCACAAGTCAGTATTGAAGGCTGATTCAACACTTGAAAATATTTCTAAGTCTTAGTTGAATTTCAGTTTTCATGTACCCCAGTTTAGAGCTCAGTAGTTTACAAACAAAGCCAAACCAGCTCGAGCCCCAATTGTAAAAGTTGTAGTGCACACGTAGATGTTCAACTTTGTCAATTACACCTTGAGCTATATCATCACGGATTAGGAGCTAATCACTGTCAAACTTCGCCTGTCAGTCGGTTGATGGATCACTGAATCAGAGTTTCAGGCAAGCTATAATGACGACCGTTTTCAGAAAACGCCCGACGCGCGGCGCCACCCGTCGTCGGTCGTCTGACCGCACGGCCACGCGCCGTGGCCATCCTAGCGCTGCTGGCCACGACGTGAACACCCCCGCGCGCCTGCCCGACCGGTTCACAGTCCATTTTCTCATTTCCATCGCCTCCACCGCGAGCAGCAACAGAGCTCAGCCGCTCCGCCATTGCTGAGCAAGCCACGCCGTCGCCTAGCTCGCTTGCCGCCGCAAAAACGCGAACCACAGCTCGTAAACAGCTCCGTCGTGTCCTCCTCTACCTCCTCCACCTCTTAGCTGGGCCGATTGCGTCTTGGTAAGGGCACATTGGCCACTTCCGCCGTCACCGCCATGAGCGCGACCTCATCGGAGTTCGAGGCCGCCGTGGTCGGGGTAGCTAGGAGCCATATCGTCCTCGTTTCTTGCTTCCTTAAGTTTCCCCGCGTGCCTTAGGAGCTCGTACCGAGCTTAGCCGCACCCTACTCGGCCGGACGCTGCCGGAGCATCGCCGGACTCCTCCGCCGTCTGCCATTGCACGTCGTCGTCGGTGTTCGAGTTCGGTAGAGATGGTGGTGAGGGTATCGATGGGTGCACATCGTTGTGGGGACCATGTCGGTGCCTTCGGTTTCGCCAGAGGAGCCGCCGTCGGTGAGCTTCGCCGGTCGCCATCGCGCTTGGCAGCGTGCTCTGGTTCGATGTCGCTGACAAGCGGACCCACTGACATGTGGACCCCGCTTACCAGCGACTGTTTGTAAATAGTATAGCTCATTTATGTAGATTTTGATGCTGGTTTGTGAATTTTGTAACTCCCAATGTGTAGATCCAAATGGTGTGATTCAAATTTTGTTAGACTCACTGTGAAGTCTATTATTTAAAAACAATATGTCTTGAGCACATGATATAGAAATTTTGGATGAATTAAATAGGAACTTGAAATGTGTTTTTGAATGCATGCAAACTTGTTTAAATCATATCTTGAGTTTCTGTGATCCAAAAATTATGAAATTTTGTGGGTGAGCTAGTCTTGCTTAGTAGAAGCTCTGGTCAAAATTTGAGAGTCATTGCATGTATGGTTTTTGAGTTATAGATTTTTCTTTTATCACTGATTGATACTTGGGTGAATTTTTGTAAATTATCTAGGAATCCTATGACCATGAAACTTGGTGGGTAGTATCTTAGTACCCAAAGGATGCTAAGAAAAATATAAAATCTGTTGCTTGACACTTTTCACTAAGGTTTTCTAATTATGCCATTTTAAGCCATTATGCCTTATCATTTTTGTGTAGGCTGTTATACTTGCTCAAATGGTGTGAAATTTTTATGGTAGCCTACTTAGAGCATGTAGTATCTACTGTAATTTTTGTAGATTTAATGGTGTAGTTTTCATATATGTTTACCATTTCCTCTAATTAATTAAATAAATTAAGAAAGGTATTAAAAGAAATGTTTTGGGGATGAACGTCCTACTTTCTGGTGCTCTTGTGATATGAGTGATATGTGAGTAGAGTTAGTTTTGTCAAATTATGTGTTTACATCATAAGTTATTAATTATTTCGTTTGCATTTTGTCCCTCTGGACAGATCTGGTGACTTTAGAAAATTCCCCATGATATTTTAGTTTTCTGTGAATGTGGTGAATACAAGAGTTGTAGATAATTTATGTATCTAGCTCCTGTCAAAAGTTGATGGCATTTGGCCTAGTAGTTTAGAAACTACAGCTGTTTAAAGTTAGGTTCCTGTTTTGCTTACTCTCTGTCTTGTGAGGACAGAGTTCTGTTGATCAAAGAATTCGACTTGGTAAAGTGTTGAATCATGCTTAGAGGTCTAAAAATGAATTATAGACAATTTCATGAGCTTTCCAAATTGTCTTGTTGCATGTCATTTGGATTTATAAATCTCCAGTTATGGCTAGTTTACTGTACCACTACATAGTCTTCATTTTGCTGAAATACAAATGCTGGAGTGTATGCTTGATGCAATGTTATCGTTGATTTTTTTAGGGGTTAGCCTAACTTGAGAATATGCTTAGGTGCAGGTGCTAGGTCATTAACTGAAGATGAGCAATTATACATTAGGTTGTATAAACTTGGTAAGTAAAGTGATTTGAATAGGGCGTAAGTTGGAATATGCAAACTACAGCGAACATGCACATTCCCCGAGCATCCCTGACATTCGTTCATGTGCATCCATGATATTTATCTTGCGCATTCATGCAATAGGTGTGCCGGAGGGAGTGACGTTGCTGGAGTTTGAGGGAGCGAGCCAGGAGGAGGAGCCCGAGGTGCAGGCAACCGAAGAAGCAGCCACCGAGGAGGAGTTGCCCGAGTGCCCTGACCACCGTCCATCCTCTTTCCTGAAAGGCAAGCCCCGGAGCATTATAAGTCTCCCATGTCTTTACAAATATATTGAGTATCTTTTATTGTTGATGCTGCATTAAGTATAGAAATTGATTGGAACCAATTGCTGCATTATATATCTATCCTTGTCCAGATATCGCACTTGAATCCTATTTAAGTTGAGGAACGGGTTAAATGCTTAGCCATGCTTAGTGCGGTAGAAGTCAGGTGATTTTCTATCACCTGCGAGCTTTAAGATGAGGTGGATCACGGTTGGCTATATTTGCTATCGTGGAAAAGAACCATGTGAATAATGAATTAAGACCGGGCGGGGTCTTGTGTAGGTTTGAACATAATGACTCCATCTGTGTCATTTAAGGACCGATACGCTGTACGTCCTCAGGTCATGTTGAACGCAGCCTAACACTTAGCTGGCCGGATAAGTCGTTCCGATCGTGAAGCCTAGTAGCTCAACTCAGGCCAGGAACCGTGGGGGTTAGGGCATTCTGGAGGTAGTAAGGATGTGCGGAGAGCCATTGGCGTAAGCCCAAAGGCGGGTTAAAGGCCCAATCACCCTTGGCAGAGTGGTTCTCTGAGAATGCCAGGCGGCCCGGACACACGACTTTTCTTTTATTTCTCCTGAGTTGTGCCAAAGGTGACTTGTTTGGGACCTTGACGGGGGAAGCAGGGTTTGTGTTAGGAATACCCCTCCAGCTGGATAGGAATCGATTTGAATCGCCGTCTCTCCCGGATAGTGAGAACTTGATTTGAGCAGCGGCAACGTAGATTCAATTAATTTAACGATATGGTTAAATGGATGATGATGATATGGTTGCCACAATGAATACCTGATATGGTTATTAATGTTTGCACCCTAATAAAATGATTGCTTAGTACAGGTGCTAATATAGTTGGCAGGTTAATGGCTAAAAGTCACTTCTAGTTCAGGTTAAGAGTTGATCATTATTACTTATGCTTTTCTGCAAAAAGAAAGTGTCAGCCAGATCCACTACATTAAGCTATGCATAATCCTTGGTGTCATTTATTTTTGGTTTATGACGGGTAAGTCTAGCTGAGTACATTCCAGTACTCAGGGTTTATTCCCTCTTGTTGCAGATGACCTTCTATATCAGGGATTCTGTAAGTATTGTCTCCACCCGGTGGGTGATGAAGACTAGATCATGGGCATGATCTCTGTTCTCTTATCTGAATGCTTTTACGGGCTGTGATCAGCGAACCAGTATGTGTATTTGAACTCGGGTGTGTAAGTTAAACTATTTGCTTCGCATGTTTTACAAGACTGGTTTTGTAATAACGATGACTCTGTGATGATGTAATCTATTTGTGAACGTCTGTGAAATGTTGTAACGTACGATATGTTATGTTGAATTACTATGATCTTGGTTGTATGCAAGTTGGTCTAAAATCCTTCGAGATTTCAGTTGACCACCGGGTTTATATGGGCTCAAGTTCGAGAATTTGATCGTTTCGGCGATTGTTTTTGTACTTGTGCTCTTATAAATTGGTCGGTTCTGTGACAGCTGGCATCAGAGCTAGATTCAACATTAAACATGTCTTATGGCTATTTAAAACAAAAGCTTTTGCTGTAAAAACGGCTTTCCAACTTATAGTTATATATAAGTGTTCAAAAATCAAAATTTTTATGGTATACTGGTGATCACATCCTTTATAGCCCACTTAAGGACTTCTAGGTGGCTTATATATAATTACTAACTTGGGGGAAATGATTGTGTCTATTTTCGTTGTCCATGCGGCGTGCTATTGCATGTGAGAGCATGACCGTCCAACCGTCGGTCTAGGGGAGAGCTAGTTGTGGTTACTAGAGTATTTACATGTTGCATACATGTATATATGAATGTACTTAATTATGGGTATAGTTGTCGGGTAGTTTTGATACCGAAGTATATATATCGGGGGATGTATATATGGAGAGTATCTTAGTTACTGCTTGTGTAATTAGCATTATATCTTGTTGGGTTGGGCTGCAATGAAGTTTCTGCAGGTACGCTAACAACGCACCATGTAGATCGACTAGTTACCGCAATTTGAGAGAACGTATGTATGCCATCGTATATTCCGCTAAAGCTTAAATTTTCATAGGTTGGTGAGGACGTACGGAACGTGCATGCATCATATTCACTCATGTCATTCATATTGCATTACTCCCTCCCTTATAATTGCTTATCCCAAGTGTAAAGTGCAATCTCTCAGCAAAATAATCCTCTCATGTGAATTGCATCCCTTTTTGATACAGATGGCTGCGCCCGTGTTTCCTACTGGTAGCAGCACCTTTTTGGACAAGTTTGGTACTCCCACCTTGCTCTGGAGGGTGCTTAGTTCAGTGGGGTACCCGAAGGCACCCAGCTACACATGGAGGCAGGCGGTACCATTGGGAGATGTACCATGGTACATCATGACCTTGGTAGTGCCACAAAACCCCACAAGACCGTTGTGGCATGGGTGGAGCATTGAGACTGATGGACGAAGCCCGTGGGAAGCCGCTCAGGTTGCTGCCCTAGATGTGCTGATGGATATAGCATAGAGCTTCGGGGATGAGTTAGTGGGTGGACCTGCTTCATCCATTCCCCGAGTGTCTCCTACTAAGGCTGAGTGGACTCAGGACGTTGGTCAGGCCTTGGTTCGAGGCCGTGGCGAACGTGTGCAGAGCGACAACGTGGGAATGAGTGCTATGATCGCAGTCTTGAAGCTTTGTCGAGTCAGGCAAAACACCCTTTTGAGTGCGCTAGATGAAGCTGGCAAGGTAATGGAAGCCCAGCACAAGTTCAGGTTGCGTGCCCGCAAGTATCGCCGTAGGGCGAATGCATGTGGGAGAGCTCAGCAAGAAGTTGAGGAGATCCACGGTATTGGAAATTATCGTCTGCAACAGTGGGGTCCAACAGCACGTGAGAGAGACAAGCTTCATAACCAGCTGATGAACCTCACTATTGAGGGAGATGAGGCTGCACAAGAGTTGGATCATGTGACCCGTCACAGGGATGCAGCTTTAGAGTTAGCAGAAGAAAGACGTCGGGGTTGGATTTTGGCTAACCACAACGCCTTTCAAACAGAGCAAGCACTATAAGAACAGCTTGAAGAGCTTCAGGTTGAGCACCATCAGCTGCACAACCGTCTATTTCCTATTCCTCGCCCCATACCAAGGTATCCAAATGTGGGTGGACCTCAAGTGATTGAGGCCGATGAGGAAGAAGAGGACGACAGATGGATGACAATGCAGTTGAGCCTGCAGATGATGAAGAAGAGGAAGACCCAGAAGAAGTCCAAGGTGTCTCCGATGTGGACAGTGATCACTTTGACGAGTAGTTCGTTAACAAGTCTCACTAGTTTAGCTTTTGCAGTCATTGATGTAATGAACTTAAGTACGAAGACTGATGTTGGATGTACCTTTTTAAATTCGAACTCGGCATGTAATGTACTTTAATTCGCTCCCTTCGGGATGCGTATCGTAATGGTTAAGTTTAAAACTTGTCATGTTGGAATGCTCTGCGTATGGCGCTAGTAATCTACTTGATGATGTGGTGATTGGAGAATGAATTATTACCTCTGTTTATTGTATAAAGTTTTCATTCTCGTCAGTAAATTCAGTTTGGCACAATTACATTGTTCCTCTCCAATGTGCTAACATCATCAATAATTACTGGTTGCGCATTGTTGCAGATGCCTCGCACTCGTTCCAATGGTGCGGCTGGTGATGATGATGATCTTCCACCGCCACCACCACCCACACCAACGGAATTGATAGCAATGCTTGCGGAAGGACAGCGCACTATGGCCGAGGCCCTCTGTACGATTGCGAATCGGGATGGTCGTGGTCCACGCCAAGTGCCGGAACCAAATCAATACAGTAATTTCAAAGATTTCCTTGACATGAAACCCCTGATCTTCAAGGAGGCTGAGGAGCCTCTACAAGCTGATGAGTGGTTGAATACTCTCGAGCAGAAGTTTCGTCTGCTCTGCTTGACTGAGGTGCTAAAGATAGAGTACGCATCTCACCAACTGCATGGGCCAGCTGGCATTTGGTGGAGTCATCATCGGTCCACTATGCCCGCTAATGCCCAAATCACTTGGGATCAGTTCAAGTCTGCTTTCAGGGGAAATTACATTCCTCCTGGTCTCATGGCGATCAAGCACATAGAGTTCATGAAGCTGACCTAGGGGAACAAGAGCCTGAATGAATACCTGCAAGCTTTCAACAACCTTGCAAGGTATGCTACCGAGTTTGTGGACACCGATGCCAAGAAGATTGCTAGCTTCAAGCGGGGACTTAGCCCCAAATTGATGAAGACCATGGGAAATTACAAGTGTGCTCTTTTTAATGAGTTTGTGAGTGGTGCCTTATCGCAAGAGAACAACAATGCTATATATGCGGCTTCGAAAAGTCGTAAGAGAGCCTATGAGGCGAGTGCCTCACAGTCCAAATCTCCAGTCACACATAAGGCTCCATTCCGTCCTTCGACATCAGCTGCTAAGTTCCGCCCACCGCAGAAGAAGAATCCAGAGAAGACTAGATTTCGCAAGGCTTTTACAGTTGCTCTTCCAAAGGGCACTACCAGTCAAGGCAGCTCCAGGGTTCCTCCTAGCAACATGCCATGCTTTAACTGCAACAAGCCGGGCCACTGGTCAAGGGAGTGTCCTTATCCCAAGAAGAATAACTACCAAGGTGGCCGTCAGGGGCAGGTGAACCACACTAATATTACTAAGATTCCTTCAGGAGAGGTAGTGACTACTGGTAAGTTTCTGATTGATCAACACCCCGCAGTTGTACTATTTGATTCAGGTGCTTCACATTCCTTTATTAGTCCAGCATTTGCATCCAAGTTTATACAGAAAACATATACTATTGAGGGTGAGGGTTATTGTATTAGGGCTACCAGTGGTATTATCCCAACCAAGCTGGTAGATGGGAACGTACAACTTGAGATAAAGGGACGAAGTTATCGGGGAGATCTGGTAGTTTTACCAGGGCTGGGTCTCGATGTGATATTGGGAATGAATTGGATGAGCAATCACGGGGTGCTTATTGATACATCGACTAGAGTAGTCATTCTCAGAGATCCTAGTAATCAGGAAGGTTTTCTGGTGCAACTACCCAGGGACATCAATCTTTCTTATGCAGCTAATGCGGTGCAAGCAAAGGCTATTGCAGATATCCCTGTAGTGTGTGACTTTCCGGATGTTTCTCCTGATGATTTGCCCGGATTACCCCCGGATCGAGAAGTGGAGTTCAAGATATAGTTGCTTCCTGGTACAGCTCCCATCTCTAGAAGGCCATATAGAATGCCTCCCAATAAACTAGCCGAACTTAAGACCCAGTTGAATGAACTTCTAAAGAAAGGCCTTATCCATCCTAGTTCATCTCTGTGGGGGTGCCTAGCTATCTTTGTGAAGAAGAAGGATCAATCTCTACGCATGTGTGTAGATTATAGACCCTTGAATGCAGTTACAATCAAGAATAAGTACCCTCTGCCACGCATAGATATCTTGTTTGATCAGTTGTCTAAAGCAAAAGTCTTTTCCAAGATTCATTTGAGATCTGGGTATCATCAAATCAAGATTCGGACTGAGGATGTCCCAAAAACCGCATTCTCTACGAGATATGGTCTATATGAGTACCTGGTTATGTCTTTTGGATTGACCAACGCCCCCGCACATTTTATGTATCTGATGAATTCGGTGTTTATGCCCGAGTTGGATAGATTTGTGGTGGTATTTATAGATGATATCCTGGTCTATTCTGAGAATGAAAAAATCATGTTGAACATTTGCGGGTGGTTCTCACTAGATTGCGGGAACACCAACTGTATGCAAAGTTCAGCAAATGTGAATTTTGGCTTCGTGAGGTACCTTTTCTTGGACACGTATTGTCGGATGGTGGAATTATGGTTGATCCCACCAAGGTGCAAGAAGTGTTGAACTGGAAGGCTCCAATCTCGGTGCATGAGGTTCGGAGTTTTCTGGGGTTGGCTGGCTAT
The DNA here is from genome assembly GCA_904845875.1 of Miscanthus lutarioriparius. Taxonomy (NCBI): domain Eukaryota; kingdom Viridiplantae; phylum Streptophyta; class Magnoliopsida; order Poales; family Poaceae; genus Miscanthus; species Miscanthus lutarioriparius. The sequence continues at coordinate 44,062,385 of CAJGYO010000013.1, forward strand.
TATTGTCACTTCATCCCGAATTTCTCTAAAATAGCCAAGCCTATGACTCGGTTGCTACAAAAAGACATGAAGTTTGTCTGGACTCCCAAGTGTGATGCGGCTTTCCATACCCTGCGAACTCTTCTAACTTCGGCTCCGGTTTTGGCACAACCGGATATCGAGAAACCTTTTGATGTGTTCTGCGATGCATCAGGTATTGGGTTAGGAGGTGTTCTTATGCAGGAAGGTAGAGTCATTGCTTATACCTCTCGCCAACTTTGAAAGCATGAAGTGAATTATCCAACGCATGACTTGGAACACGCTGCCGTTGTTCATGCTTTGAAGGCCTAGAGACATTATTTACTTGGCAATGTGTGCAACATCTACACTGATCATAAAAGTCTCAAGTACATCTTCACTCAACCTGAGTTGAATATGCGTCAGAGAAGATGGCTCAAGTTGATCAAGGATTATAACGTCCAAGTGCACTATCACCATGGCAAGGCAAACGTCGTAGCGGATGCCTTAAGCAGGAAGTCTCATTGCCACTCATTGATTGAGAGTGATGTCCATTTGTCAAAGCTCCTTTATCCTGCAGTCCTTCACAACATCACTGTTAGTTGTACTCTATAGAGTCGAATTATCGAGCTACAGAAGACAGATGCCGATGTGTTCCACATCAAGCGCAAGATGAAAGAGCAAGAAACCAAACATTTTCGGGTAGATGAGAATGACGTGTTATGGTTCAAGGATAGGTTGGTGGTTCCGAAGGATAGAGAACTTAGAAATCAAATCATATCCGAAGCCCATTCCTCTAAATTATCTATTCATCCTGGAAGTAGTAAAATGTATCATGATTTGAAGCCTCGATTTTGGTGGACCAAAATGAAGAAAGAGATAGCCGCTTATGTGGCTAGGAGTGACACTTGTTGTCGAGTCAAGGCTGTGCACATGAAAGCTGGATTACTTCAGGCACTCTCTATTTCAGGTTGGAAATGGGAGGAGATAAGTATGGATTTTATTGTTGGACTCCCTACTACTCAGAGGAATTTTAACTCCATTTGGGTGATTGTTGACCGGCTGACCAAGTCAGCACACTTCATTCCTGTCCGCATAGATTTCCGTCCAACTGACTATGCGGAGTTGTACTTTAATCAGATAGTCCAACTTCATAGGATCCCTCGTACTATTGTCTTGGATAGAGGACCACAATTCACTGCTCTCTTTTGGGAGCACTTACACGGATTATTAGGAACTAAGCTAGTAAGAAGTTCTGCTTATCATCCGCAAACCAATGGACAAATTGAGCGAGTGAATCAAATCTTAGAAGATATGTTGAGAACATGTGTCATCTCGGCTAAGGGCTCATGGGAAAAATGGTTGCCCCTAGCTGAATTCTCGTACAATAACAGTTATCAAGAGAGTATCAAGATGGCACCGTTTGAAGCTTTGTATGGCCGAAAGCGTAGAACCCCGTTAAATTGGGTAGAAGCCGGTGAAAGGAGATATTATGGAATTGATTTTGTTCAAGAAGCCGAAGAACAAGTCCGTACTATCCAAACCCACATGGCCGCAGCTCAAGCTAGGCAGAAAAGTTATGCTGATCGACGTAGAAAACCTATTGAGTTCGAAGTTGGAGACTTCGTTTATCTGAAAGTCTCACCTATGAAGAGTGTCCAACGCTTTGGAGTGAAGCGAAAGCTTACGCCGAGATATGTTGGTCCGTTTGAAATCATTGGACAAAGTGGTAAGGTGGCGTACAAGATTCAATTACCTCCAGAGATGAGTGTTATCTTCAATATCTTTCATGTATCCCAATTGAAGAAATGTCTTCACGTCCTTGAAGAGAGAGTTCCATTGGGGGATATCGAGTTAAAATCTGATTTGACCTTTGAAGAAAAGCCGGTCCGAGTGATTGACACTCGTGAGCGAGTGACTCAGAGTCGAGTGGTCAAGTTTTACAAAGTCATGTGGAGTAACCAGGGTAGTGAACGCGATGCAATGTGGGAAAGGGAAGATTATTTGAGGGATGGTTATAAGGAATTCTATAAAAAATGGTATGCTTTTCAAATCTCGGGATGAGATTTTTATAATGGGGGAAGGCTGTAACACCCCAGGTGTTTGGCTTCCACATTTGCACTTGCATTTCATAAACATGAGCTTAGATTGTATGAAACATGCTTTTGAAACATTACAACATATGTTTATATTCCATGTTTGTTTGTTTTATGAAATGAATAGTGTGCAACACTCAAGTGCAACATGTGTAACTCACTTTAGTGAAACATGGTTAGTAGTACTATGCAACACACTCATGAAACATATGAAACATGGCTTTGAAACAAAAGTAACACTTCACTTGTTCTTCCTTGTTTCAATGCCTGTGATGCTTGATTTTGGTGTGACCAATGTATGGTGTGGCTAAAAAATTCTTTTAAGTAACTTAGTTACACCTAGAATGTTATTTGGAACATTGTTCATGTTGACCATGTTGCCTAATTGTGATTTCAAATAGTGGTTTGACTTGTTTTGACCCCTAAACCCTTTTGTTTGACTGTTTAAAAAGTATAGCTTAGGATGTTTGCATGTCTGAGCAACATAAAGCAAAGTTGTAGCAAATTTTATAAGGAACAAACTTTGTTTAGAAGCCAAGTCATGCAAATGTGCACAACATGTTCAAAAAGGACCCACAAGTCAGTATTGAAGGCTGATTCAACACTTGAAAATATTTCTGTCTTAGTTGAATTTCAGTTTTCATGTACCCCAGTTTAGAGCTCTGTAGTTTACAAACAAAGCCAAACCAGCTTGAGCCCCAATTGTAAAAGTTGTAGTGCACATGTAGATGTTCAACTTTGTCAATTACACCTTGAGCTATATCATCACGGATTAGGAGCTAATCACTGTCAAACTTCGCCTGTTAGTCGGTTGATGGATCACTGAATCAGAGTTTCAGGCAAGCTACAGTGACGACCATTTTCAAAAAACGCCCGACGCGTGGCGCCACCCGTCGCCGGCCGTCTGACCGCACAACCATGCGCCGTGGCTGTCCTGGTGCTACTGGCCACGACGTGAACACCCCCGCGCGCCTGCCCGACCGGTTCACAGTCCATTTTCTCATTTCCATCGCTTCCACCACGAGCAGCAAGAGAGCTCAGCCGCTCCGCCATTGCCGAGCAAGCCGCGCCGTCGCCTAGCTCGCTCGCCGTCGCAAAAACGCGAACCACAGCTCGTAAACAGCTCTGTCGTGTCCTCGTCTACCTCCTCCACCTCTTAGCTAGGCCGTTTGCGTCTTGGTAAGGGCACATTGGCCACTTCCGCAGTCACCGCCATGAGCGCGACCTCGTCGGAGTTCGAGGCCCCCGTGGTCGGGGTAGCTAGGAGCCATATCGTCCTCGTTTCTTGCTTCCTTAAGTTTCCCCGCGTGCCCAAGGAGCTCGTACCGAGCTTAGCCGCACCCTACTCGGCCGGACGCTGCCGGAGCATCGCCGGACTCCTCCGCCGTCCGCCATTGCACGTCGCCGTCGGTGTTCGAGTTCGGTAGAGATGGTGGTGAGGGTATAGATGGGTGTGCATCATTGTGGGGACCACGCCGGTGCCTTCAGTTTAGTCGGAGGAGCCGCCGTCGGTGAGCTTCGCCGGTCGCCGTCGCGCTTGGCAGCGTGCTCTGCTTCGCTGTCGCTGACAAGCGGACCCACTGACATGTGGACCCCGCTTACCAGTGACTGTTAGTAAATAGGATAGCTCATTTATGCAGATTTTGATGCTGGTTTGTGAATTTTGTAACTCCCAATGTGTAGATCCAAATGGTGTGATTCAAATTTTGTTAGACTCACTGTGAAGTCTAGTATGTATGAAAAATATGTCTTGAGCACATGATGTAGAAATTTTAGATGAATTAAATAGGAACTTGAAATATGTTTTTGAATGCATGCAAATTTGTTTAAATCATATCTTGAGTTTCTGTGATCCAAAAATTATGAAATTTTGTGGGTAAGCTAGTCTTGCTTAGTAGAAGCTCTGATTAAAATTTGAGAGTCATTGCATGTATTGTCTTTTATCACTGATTGATACTTGGGTGAATTTTTGTAAATTATCTAGGAATCCTATGACCACGAAACTTGGTGCGTAGTATCTTAGTACCTAAAGGATGCTAAGAAAAATATAAAATCTATTGCTTGACACTTTTCACTAAGGTTTCCTAATTATGCCATTTTAAGCCATTATGCGTTATCATTTTCGTGTAGGCTGTTATACTTGCTCAAATGGTGTAAAATTTTTATGGTAGTCTACTTAGAGCATGTAGTATCTACTATAATTTTTGTAGATTTAATGGTTTAGTTTTCATATATGTTTACCATTTCCTCTAATTAATTAAATAAATTAATAAAGGTATTAAAAGAAATGTTTTGGGGATGAACGCACTACTTTCTGGTGCTCTTGTGATATGAGTGATATGTGAGTAGAGTTAGTTTTGTCCAATTACGTGTTTACATCATAAGTTATTAATTATTTCGTTTGCATTATGTCCCTCTGGACAGATCTGGTGACTTTAGAAAGTTCCCCATGATATTTTGGTTTTCTGTGAATGTGGTGAATACAAGAGTTGTAGATAATTTATGTATATAGCTCCTGTCAACATTTGATGGCATTTGGCCTAGTAGTTTAGAAACTACAGCTGTTTAAAGTTAGGTTCCTGTTTTGCTTACTCTCTGTCTTGTGAGGACAGAGTTCTATTGATCAAAGAATTCGACTTGGTAAAGTGTTGAATCATGCTTAGAGGTCTAAAAATGAATTGTATAAAATTTCATAAGGTTTCCAAATTGTCTTGTTGCATGTCATTTCGATTTATAAATCTCCAGTTATGGCTAGTTTACTGTACCACTACACAGTCTTCATTTTGCTGAAATACAAATGCTGGAGTGTATGCTTGATGCAATGTTATCGTTGATTTTTTAGGGGTTAGCCTAACTTGAGAATATGCTTAGGTGCAGGTGCTAGGTCATTAACTGAAGATGAGCAATTATACATTAGGTTGTATAAACTTGGTAAGTAAATTGATTTGAATAGGGCGTAAGTTGGAATATGCAAACTACAGCGAACATGCGCATTCCCCGAGCATCCCTGACATTCGTTCATGTGCATCCATGATATTTATCTTGCGCATTCATGCAATAGGTGTGCCGGAGGGAGTGACGTTGCTGGAGTTCGAGGGAGCGAGCCATGAGGAGGAGCCCGAGGTGCAGGCAACCGAAGAAGCAGCCGCCGAGGAGGAGTTGCCCGAGTGCCCTGACCACCGTCCATCCTCTTTCCTAAAAGGCAAGCCCCGGAGCATTATAAGTCTCCCATGTCTTTAAAAATATATTGAGTATCTTTTATTGTTGATGCTGCATTAAGTATAGGAATTGGTTGGAACCAATTGCCGCATTATATATCTATCCTTGTCCAGATATCGCACTTGAATCTTATTTAAGTTCAGGAATGGGTTAAATGCTTAGCCATGCTTAGTGCGGTAGAAGTCGGGTGATTTCCTGTCACCTGCGAGCTTTAGGATGAGGTGGATCACGGTTGGCTATATTTGCTATCGTGGAAAAGAACCATGTGAATAATGAAGTAAGACCGGGCGGGGTCTTGTGTAGGTTTGAGCATAGTGACTCCGTCGTGTCATTTAAGGACCGATACGCTGTACGTCCTCAGGTCATGTTGAACGCAGCCTAACACTTAGCTGGCCGGATAAGTCGTTCCGATCGTGAAGCCTAGTAGCTCAACTCAGGCCAGGAACCGTGGGGGTTAGGGCATTCTGGAGGTAGTAAGGATGTGCGGAGAGCCATTGGCGTAAGCCCAAAGGCGGGTTAAAGGCCCAATCACCCTTGGCAGAGTGGTTCTCTGAGAATGCCAGGCGGCCCGGACACACGACTTTTCTTTTATTTCTCCTGAGTTGTGCCAAAGGTGACTTGTTTGCGACCTTGACGGGGGAAGCAGGGTTTGTGTTAGGAATACCCCTCCAGCTGGATAGGAATCGATTTAAATCGCCGTCTCTCCCGGATAGTGAGAACTTGATTTGAGCAGCGGCAACGTAGATTCAATTAATTTAACGATATGGTTAAATGGATGATGATGATAAGGTTGCCACAATGAATACCTGATATGGTTATTAATGTTTGCACCCTAATAAAATGATTGCTTAGTACAGGTGCTAATATAGTTGGCAGGTTAATGGCTAAAAGTCACTTCTAGTTCAGGTTAAGAGTTGATCATTATTACTTATGCTTTTCTGCAAAAAGAAAGTGTCAGCCAAATCCACTACATTAAGCTATGCATAATCCTTGGTGTCATTTATTTTTGGTTTATGACGGGTAAGTCTAGCTGAGTACATTCTAGTACTCAGGGTTTATTCCCTCTTGTTGCAGATGACCTTCTGTATCAGGGATTCTGTAAGTATTGTCTCCACCCGGTGGGTGACGAAGACTAGATCATGGGCATGATCTCTGTTCTCTTATCTGAATGCTTTTACGGGCTGTGATCAGTGAACCAGTATGTGTATTTGAACTCGGGTGTGTAAGTTAAACTATTTGCTTCCACATGTTTTACAAGATTGGTTTTGTAATAATGATGACTCTGTGATGATGTAATCTATTTGCGAACGTCTACGAAATGTTGTAACGTACGATATGTTATGTTGAATTACTGTGATCTTGGCTATATGCAAGTTGGTCTGAAATCCTTCGATATTTCAGTTGACCACCGGGTTTATATGGGCTCAAGTTCGAGAATTTGATCGTTTCGGCGATTGTTTTTGTACTTGTCCTCTTATAAATTGGTCGGTTCTGTGATAGCTGGCATCAGAGCTAGATTCAACATTAAACATGTCTTACGGCTATTTAAAACAAAAGCTTTTGCTGTAAAAACGGCTTTCCAACTTATAGTTATATATAAGTGTTCAAAAATTAAATTTTTTATGGTATACTGGTGATCACATCCTTTATAGCCCACTTAAGGACTTCTAGGTGGCTTATATATAATTACTAACTTGGGGGAAATAATTGTGTCTATTTTCGTTGTCCATGCGGCGTGCTATTGCATGGGTGCCATTCGCTTGAATGGTTATGTATGGATCAATTGCCTCTACGCCCAGGTAAGTGTGAGTTGTGAGGGCATGACCGTCCAACCGTCGGTCTAGGGGAGAGCTAGTTGTGGTTACTAGAGTATTTACATGTTGCATACATGTATATATGAATGTACTTAATTATGGGTACAGTTGTCGGGTAGTTTGGATACCGAAGTATATATATCGGGGGATGTATATATGGAGAGTATCTTAGTTACTGCTTGTGTAATTAGCATTATATCTTGTTGGGTTGAGCTGTAATGAAGTTTCTGCAGGTACGCTAACAACACACCATGTAGATCGACTAGTTACCGCAATTTGAGAGAACGTATGTATGCCACCGTATATTCCGCTAAAGCTTAAATTTTCAGAGGTTGGTGAGGACGTACGGAACATGGATGCATCATATTCACTCATGTCATTCATATTGCATTACTCCCTCCCTTATAATTGCTTATCCCAAGTGTAAAGTGCAATCTCTCAGTAAAATAATCCCCTCATGTGAATTGCATCCCTTTTTGATATAGATGGCCGCGCAAGTGTTTCATACTGGTAGCAGCACCTTTTTGGACAAGTTCGGTACTCCCACCTTGCTCTGGACGGTGCTTAGTTCAGTGGGGTACCCGGAGGCACCCAGCTACACATGGAGGTAGGCGGTACCATTGGGAGATGTACCATGGTACGTCATGACCTTGGTAGTGCCACAAAACCCCACAAGACCATTGTGGCACGGGTGGAGCATTGAGACTGATGGACGAAGCTCGTGGGAAGCCGCTGAGGTTGCTGCCCTGGATGTGGTGATCGATATAGCATAGAGCTTCGCAGATGAGTTAGTAGGTGGACCTGCTTCATCTATTCCCCGAGTGTCTCCTACTGAGGCTGAGTGGACTCAGGATGTTGGTCAGGCCTTGGTTTGAGGCCGTGGTGAATGTGTGCAGAGCGACAACGCGGGAATGAGTGCTATGATGGCAGTCTTGAAGCTTTGTCGTGTCAGGCAAAACACCCTTTCAAGTGCGCTAGATGAAGCTGGCAAGGCAATGGAAGCCCAGCACAAGTTCAGGTTGCGTGCCTGCAAGTATCGCCGTAGGGCGGATGCATGTGGGAGAGCTCAGCAAGAAGTTGAGGAGATCCGCGGTATTGCAAATTATCATCTGCAACAGTGGGGTCAAACAGCACGCGAGAGAGACGAGCTTCATAACCAGCTGATGAACCTCACTATTGAGAGAGATGAGGCTGCACAAGAGTTGGATCGTGTGACCCATCACAGGGATGCAACTTTAGAGTTAGTAGAAGAAAGACATCGGGGTTGGATTTTGGCTAACCACAATGCCTTTCAAAGCGAGCAAGCACGACAAGAACAGCTTGAAGAGCTTCAGGTTGAGCACCATCAGCTGCACAACCGTCTGTTTCCTATTCCTCGCCCCATACCAAGGTATCCAAATGTGGGTGGACCTCAAGTGATTAAGGCCGATGAGGAAGAAGAGGACGTACAGATGGATGACAATGCAGTTGAGCCTGCAGATGACGAAGAAGAGGAAGACCCAGAAGAAGTCCAAGGTGTCTCCGATGTGGACAGTGATCACTTTGACGAGTAGTTCGTTAACAAGTCTCACTAGTTTAGCTTTTGTAGTCCTTGATGTAATGAACTTAAGTACGAAGACTCATGTTGGATGTACCTTTTTAAATTCGAACTCGGCATGTAATGTACTTTAATTCGCTCCCTCGGGATGCGTATCGTAATGGTTAAGTTTAAAACTTGTCATGTTGGAATGCACTGCGTATGGCACTAGTAATCTACTTGATGATGTGGTGATTGGAGAATGAATTATTGCCTCTGTTTATTGTATGAAGTTTTAATTCTCGTCAGTAAATTCAGTTTGGCACAATTACATTGTTCCTCTCCAATGTGCTAACATCATCAATAATTACTGATTGCGCATTGTTGCAGATGCCTCGCACTCGTTCCAATGGTGCGGCTGGTGATGATGATGATGATCTTCCACCGCCACCACCACCCACACCAACGGAATCGATAGCAATGCTTGCGGAAGGACAGCGCACTATGGCCGAGGCCCTCCGTACAATTGCGAATCGGGATGGTCGTGGTCCACGCCAAGGGCCAGAACCAAATCAATAGAGTGATTTCAAGGATTTCCTTGACATGAAACCCCCGATCTTAAAGGAGGCTGAGGAGCCTCTACAAGCTGATGAGTGGTTGAATACTCTCGAGCAGAAGTTTCATCTGCTCCGCTTGACTGAGGTGCTGAAGACAGAGTACGCATCTCACCAACTACATGGGTCAGCTGGCATTTGGTGGAGTCATCATCGGTCCACTATGCCCGCTAATGCCCAAATCACTTGGGATCAGTTCAAGTGTTCTTTAAGGGGAAATTACATTCCTCCTGGTCTCATGGCAATCAAGCATATAGAGTTAATGAAGCTGACCTAGGGGAACAAGAGCCTGAATGAATACCTGCAAGCTTTCAACAACCTTGCAAGGTATGCTACCGAGTTTGTGGACACCGATGCCAAGAAGATTGCTACCTTCAAGCGGGGACTTTGCCCCAAATTGATGAAGACCATGGGAAATTGCAAGTGTGCTCTTTTTAATGAGTTTGTGAGTGATGCCTTATCGCAAGAGAACAACAATGTTGTATATGCGGCTTCGAAAAGTCGTAAGAGAGCCTATGAGGCGGGTGCCTCACAGTCCAAATCTCCAGTCACACATAAGGCTCCATTCCATCCTCCGACATCAGCTGCTAAGTTCCGCCCACCGCAGAAGAAGAATCCAGGGAAGACTAGATTTCGCAAGGCTTTTACAGTTGCTCTTCCAAAGGGCACTACCAGTCAAGGCAGCTCCAGGGTTCCTCCTAGCAACATGCCATGCTTTAACTGCAACAAGCCGGGCCACTGGTCAAGGGAGTGTCCTTATCCCAAGAAGAATAACTACCAAGGTGGCCGTCAGGGGCAGGTGAACCACACTAATATTACTGAGATTCCTTCAGGAGAGGTAGTGACTGCTGGTAAGTTTCTGATTGATCAACACCCCATAGTTGTACTATTTGATTCAGGTGCTTCGCATTCCTTTATCAGTCCAGCATTTGCATCCAAGTTTATGTAGAAAACATATACTATTGCGGGTGAGGGTTATTGTATTAGGGCTGCCAGTGGTATTATCCCAACCAAGCTGGTAGTTGGGAACGTACAACTTGAGATAAAGGGACGAAGTTATCGAAGAGATCTGGTAGTTTTACCTGGGCTGGGTATCGATGTGATATTGGGAATGAATTGGATGAGCAGTTACGGGGTGCTTATTGATACATCAACTAGAGTAGTCATCCTCAGAGATCCTAGTAACCAGGAAGGTTTTCTGGTGCAACTACCTAGGGACATCAATCTTTCTTGTGCGGCTAATGCGGTGCAAGCAAAGGCTATTGCAGATATCCCTGTAGTGTGCGACTTTTCAAATGTTTTTCCTGCTGATTTGCCCGGATTACCCCCGGATCAAGAAGTGGAGTTCAAGACAGAGTTGCTTCCTGGTACATCTCCCATCTCTAGAAGGCCATATAGAATGCCTCCCAATGAACTAGCCGAACTTAAGACCCAGTTGAATGAACTTCTAAAGAAAGCCTTATCCATCCTAGTTCATCTCCGTGGGGGTGCCTAGCTATCTTTGTGAAGAAGAAGGATCAATCTCTACGCATGTGTGTAGATTATAGACCCTTGAATGCAGTTACAATCAAGAATAAGTACCCTCTTCCACACATAGATATCTTGTTTGATCAGTTGTCTAAAGCAAAAGTCTTTTCCAAGATTCATTTGAGATCTGGGTATCATCAAATCAAGATTCGGCCTGAGGATGTCCCAAAAACCGCATTCTCTACAAGATATGGTCTATATGAGTACCTGGTTATGTCTTTTGGATTGACCAACGCCCCCACACATTTTATGTATCTGATGAATTCGGTGTTTATGCCCGAGTTGGACAGATTTGTGGTGGTATTTATAGATGATATCCTGGTCTATTCTGAGAATGAAGAAGATCATGTTGAACATTTGCGGGTGGTTCTCACTAGATTGCGGGAACACTAGCTGTATGCAAAGTTCAGCAAATGTGAATTTTGGCTTTATGAGGTACGTTTTCTTGGACACGTATTGTCGGATGGTGGAATTATGGTTGATCCCACCAAGGTGCAAGAAGTGTTGAACTGGAAGGCTCCAATCTCGGTGCACGAGGTTCGGAGTTTTCTAGGGTTGGCTGGCTATTATCGTCGCTTCATCCCGGATTTCTCTAAAATAGCCAAGCCTATGACTCGGTTGCTACAAAAAGACATGAAGTTTGTCTGGACTCCCGAGTGTGATACGGTTTTCCATACCCTTCGAACTCTTCTAACTTCGGCTCCGGTTTTGGCACAACCGGATATCGAGAAACCTTTTGATGTGTTCTGTGATGCATCAGGTATTGGGTTAGGAGGTGTTCTTATGCAGGAAGGTAGAGTCATTGCTTGTACCTCTCGCCATCTTCGGAAGCATGAAGTGAATTATCCAACGCATGACTTGGAACTCGCTGCCGTTGTTCTTGCTTTGAAGGCCTGGAGACATTATTTACTTGGCAATGTGTGCAACATCTACACTGATCATAAAAGTCTTAAGTACATCTTCACTCAACCTGAGTTGAATATGCGTCAGAGAAGATGGCTTGAGTTGATGAAGGATTATAACCTCCAAGTGCACTATCACCCTGGCAAGGCAAACGTCGTAGCGGATGCCTTAAGCAGGAAGTCTCAATGCCACTCATTGATTGAGAGTGATGTCCATTTGTCAAAGCTCCTTCATCCTGTAGTCCTTCACAACATCACTGTTAGTTGTACTCTAAAGAGTCGAATTATCAAGCTACAGAAGACAGATGCCGGTGTGTTCCACATCAAGCGCAAGATGAAAGAGCAAGAAACCAAACATTTTTGGGTAGATGAGAATGACGTGTTATGGTTCAAGGATAGGTTGGTGGTTCCGAAGGATAGAGAACTTAGAAATCAAATCATATCCGAAGCCCATTCCTCTAAATTATCTATTCATCCTGGCAGTAGTAAAATGTATCATGATTTGAAGCCTCGATTTTGGTAGACCAAAATGAAGAAAGAGATAGCCGCTTATGTGGCTAGGTGTGATACTTGTTGTCGAGTCAAGGCTGTGCACATAAAAGCTGGATTACTTCAGCCACTCTCTATTCCAGGTTGGAAATGGGAGGAGATAAGTATGGATTTTATTGTTGGACTCCCTACTACTCAGAGGAATTTTAACTCCATTTGGGTGATTGTTGACCGGCTGACCAAGTCAGCACACTTCATTCCTGTCCGCATAGATTTCCGTCCAACTGACTACGCGGAGTTGTACTTTAATCAGATAGTCCGACTTCATGGGATCCCTCGTACTATTGTCTCGGATAGAGGACCACAGTTCACTGCTCGCTTTTGGGAGCACTTACACGGATTATTAGGAACTAAGCTAGTAAGAAGTTCTGCTTATCATCCGCAAACCAATGGACAAACTGAGCGAGTGAATCAAATCTTAAAAGATATGTTAATAGCATGTGTCATCTCGGCTAAGGGCTCATGGGAAAAATCGTTGCCCCTAGCTGAATTCTCGTACAATAACAGTTATCAAGAGAGTATCAAGATGGCACCGTTTGAAGCTTTGTATGGCCAAAAGTGTAGAACCCCGTTAAATTGGGTAGAAGCCGGTGAAAGGAGATATTATGAAATTGATTTTGTTCAAGAAGCCGAAGAACAAGTCCGTACTATCCAAACCCACATGGCCGCAGCTCAAGCTAGGCAGAAAAGTTATGCTGATCGACGTAGAAAATCTATTGAGTTCGAAGTTGGAGACTTCGTTTATCTGAAAGTCTCACCTATGAAGAGTGTCCAACGCTTTGGTGTGAAGTGAAAGCTTGCGCCGAGATATGTTGGTCCATTTGAAATCATTGGACAAAGTGGTAAGGTGGCGTACAAGATTCAATTACCTCCAGAGATGAGTGCTATCTTCAATGTCTTTCATGTATCCCAATTGAAGAAATGTCTTCGCGTCCCTGAAGAGAGAGTTCCATTGGGGTATATTGAGTTAAAATCTGATTTGACCTTTGAAGAAAAGCTGGTCCGAGTGATTGACACTCGTGAGCGAGTGACTCGGAGTCTAGTGGTCAAGTTTTACAAAGTCATGTGGAGTAACCAGGGTAGTGAACGCTATGCAACGTGGGAAAGGGAAGATTATTTGAGGGATGGTTATAAGGAATTCTATCAACAATGGTACACTTTTCAAATCTCGGGACGAGATTTTTATAAGGGGGGAGGGCTGTAACACCCTAGGTGTTTGGCTTCCACATTTGCACTTGCATTTCATAAACATGAGCTTAGATTGTATGAAACATGCTTTCGAAACATTACAACATATGCTTATATTCCATGTGTGTTTGTTTTATGCAATGCATAGTGTGCAACACTCAAGTGCAACATGTGTAACTCACTTTAGTGAAACATGGTTAGTAGTACTATGCAACACACTCATGAAACATATGAAACATGGCTTTGAAACAAAAGTAACACTTCACTTGTTCTTCCTTGTTTCAATGCCTGTGATGCTTGATTTTGGTGTGACCAATGTATGGTGTGGCTAAAAAATTCTTTTAAGTAACTTAGTTACACCTAGAATGTTATTTGGAACATTGTTCATGTTGACCATGTTGCCTAATTGTGATTTCAAATAGTGGTTTGACTTGTTTTGACCCCTAAACCCTTTTGTTTGACTGTTTAAAAAGTGTAGCTTAGGATGTTTGCATGTCTGAGCAACATAAAGCAAAGTTGTAGCAAATTTTATAAGGAACAAACTTTGTTTAGAAGCCAAGTCATGAAAATGTGCACAACATGTTCAAAAAGGACCCACAAGTCAGTATTGAAGGCTGATTCAACACATGAAAATATTTCTGTCTTAGTTGAATTTCAGTTTTCATGTACCCCAGTTTAGAGCTCTGTAGTTTACAAACAAAGCCAAACCAGCTTGAGCCCCAATTGTAAAAGTTGTAGTGCACATGTAGATGTTCAACTTTGTCAATTACACCTTGAGCTATATCATCACGGATTAGGAGCTAATCACAGTCAAACTTCGCCTGTTAGTCAGTTGATGGATCACTGAATCAGAGTTTCAGGCAAGCTACAGTGACGACCGTTTTCAAAAAACGCCCGACGCGTGGCGCCACCCGTCGCCGGCCGTCTGACCGCACAGCCATGCGCCGTGGCTGTCCTGGTGCTGCTGGCCACGACGTGAACACCCCCACGCGCCTGCCCGACCGATTCACAGTCCATTTTCTCATTTCCATCGCTTCCACCACGAGCAGCAACAGAGCTCAGCCGCTCCGCCATTGCCGAGCAAGCCACGCCGTCGCCTAGCTCGCTCGCCGCCGCAAAAACGCGAACCACAGCTCGTAAACAGCTCTGTCGTGTCCTCGTCTACCTCCTCCACCTCTTAGCTGGGCCAATTGCGTCTTGGTAAGGGCACATTGGCCACTTCCGCAGTCACCGCCATGAGCGCGACCTCGTCGGAGTTCGAGGCCGCCGTGGTCGGGGTAGCTAAGAGCCATATCGTCCTCATTTCTTGCTTCCTTGAGTTTCCCCGCGTGCCCTAGGAGCTCGTATCGAGCTTAGCCGCACCCTACTCGGCCGGACGCTGCCGGAGCGTCGCTGGACTCCTCTGCCATCCGCCATTGCACGTCGCCGTCGGTGTTCGAGTTCGGTAGAGATGGTGGTGAGGGTATAGATGGGTGCGCATCGTTGTGGGGACCACGCCGGTGCCTTCGGTTTCGTCGGAGGAGCCACCATTGGCGAGCTTCGCCGGTCGCCGTCGCGCTTGGCAGCGTGCTCTGCTTCGCTGTCGCTGACAAGCAGACCCACTGACATGTGGACCCCGCTTACTAGTGACTGTTAGTAAATAGGATAGCTCATTTATGTAGATTTTGATGTTGGTTTGTGAATTTTGTAACTCCCAATGTGTAGATCCAAATGGTGTGATTCAAATTTTGTTAGACTCACTGTGAAGTCTAGTATTTAAGAAAAATATGTCCTGAGCACATGATGTAGAAATTTTGGATGAATTAAATAGGAACTTGAAATGTGTTTTTGAATGCATGCAAACTTGTTTAAATCATATCTTGAGTTTCTGTGATCCAAAAATTATGAAATTTTGTGGGTGAGCTAGTCTTGCTTAGTAGAAGCTCTGGTCAAAATTTGAGAGTCATTGCATGTATGGTTTTTGAGTTATAGATTTTTCTTTTATCACTGATTGATACTTGGGTGAATTTTTGTAAATTATCTAGGAATCCTATGACCATGAAACTTGGTGGGTAGTATCTTAGTACCCAAAGGATGCTAAGAAAAATATAAAATCTGTTGCTTGACACTTTTCACTAAGGTTTCCTAATTATGCCATTTTAAGCCATTATGCCTTATCATTTTTGTGTAGGCTGTTATACTTGCTCAAATGGTGTGAAATTTTTATGGTAGTCTACTTAGAGCATGTAGTATGTACTGTAATTTTTGTAGATTTAATGGTGTAGTTTTCATATATGTTTACCATTTCCTCTAATTCATTAAATAAATGAAGAAAGGTATTAAAAGAAATGTTTTGGGGATGAACGCCCTACTTTCTGGTGCTCTTTTGATATGAGTGATATGTGAGTAGAGTTAGTTTTGTCCAATTATGTGTTTACATCATAAGTTATTAATTATTTCATTTGCATTATGTCCCTCTGGACAGATCTGGAGACTTTAGAAAGTTCCCCATGATATTTTGGTTTTCTGTGAATGTGGTGAATACAAGAGTTGAAGATAATTTATGTATCTAGCTCCTGTCAAAATTTGATGTTATTTGGCCTAGTAGTTTAGAAACTACAGCTGTTTAAAGTTAGGCTCCTGTTTTGCTTACTCTTTGTCTTGTGAGGACAGAGTTCTGTTGATCAAAGAATTCTACTTGGTAAAGTGTTGAATCATGCTTAGAGGTCTAAAAATGAATTGTAGACAATTTCATAAGCTTTCCAAATTGTCTTGTTGCATGTCATTTGGATTTATAAATCTCCAGTTATGGCTAGTTTACTGTACCACTACACAGTCTTCATTTTGCTGAAATACAAATGCTGGAGTGTATGCTTGATGCAATGTTATCATTGATTTTTTTAGGGGTTAGCCTAACTTGAGAATATGCTTAGGTGCAGGTGCTAGGTCATTAACTGAAGATGAGCAATTATACCTTAGGTTGTATAAACTTGGTAAGTAAAGTGATTTGAATAGGGCGTAAGTTGGAATATTCAAACTACAACGAACATGCGCATTCCCCAAGCATCCCTGACATTCGTTCATGTGCATCCATGATATTTATCTTGCGCATTCATGCAATAGGTGTGCCAGAGGGAGTGACGTTGCTGGAGTTCGAGGGAGCGAGCCAGGAGGAGGAGCCCGAGGTGCAGGCAACCGAAGAAGCAGCCGCCGAGGAGGAGTTGCCTAAGTGCCCTGACCACCGTCCATCCTCTTTCCTGAAAGGCAAGCCCCGGAGCATTATAAGTCTCCCATGTCTTTACAAATATATTGAGTATCTTTTATTGTTGATGCTGCATTAAGTATAGGAATTGGTTGGAACCAATTGCTGCATTATATATCTATCCTTTTCCAGATATCGCACTTGAATCTTATTTAAGTTCAGGAACGGGTTAAATGCTTAGCCATGCTTAGTGCGGTAGAAGTCGGGTGATTTCTTGTCACCTACGAGCTTTAGGATGAGGTGGATCACGGTTGGTTTTTTTTATCGTGGAAAAGAACTATGTGAATAATGAATTAAGACCGGGCAGGGTCTTGTGTAGGTTTGAACATAGTGACTCCGTCTGTGTCATTTAAGGACCGATACGCTGTACGTCCTCAGGTCATGTTGAACGCAGCCTAACACTTAGCTGGCCGGATAAGTCATTCCGATCGCGAAGCCTAGTAGCTCAACTCAGGCTGGGAACCGTGGGGGTTGGGGCATTCTGGAGGTAGTAAGGATGTGCGGAGAGCCATTGGCGTAAGCCCAAAGGCGGGTTACAGGCCCGATCACCCTTGGCAGAGTGGTTCTCTGAGAATGCTAGGCGGCCCGGACCCACGACTTTTCTTTTATTTCTCCTGAGTTGTGCCAAAGGTGACTTGTTTGAGACTCTGATGGGGGAAGCAGGGTTTATGTTAGGAATACCCCTCCAGCTGGATAGGAATCGATTCGAATCGCCGTCTCTCCCGGATAGTGAGAACTTGACTTGAGCAGCGGCAACGTAGATTCAATTAATTTAACGATATGGTTAAATGGATGATGATGATAAGGTTGCCACAATGAATACCTGATATGGTTATTAATATTTGCACCCTAATAAAATGATTGCTTAGTACAGGTGCTAATATAGTTGGCAGGTTAATGGCTAAAAGTCACTGCTAGTTCAGGTTAAGAGTTGATCATTATTACTTATGCTTTTCTGCAAAAAGAAAGTGTCAGCCAGATCCACTACATTAAGCTATGCATAATCCTTGGTGTCATTTATTTTTGGTTTATGACGGGTAAGTCTAGCTGAGTACATTCTAGTACTCAGGGTTTATTCCCTCTTGTTGCAGATGACCTTCTATATCAGGGATTCTGTAAGTATTGTCTCCACCTGGTGGGTGACGAAGACTAGATCATGGGCATGATCTATGTTCTCTTATCTGAATGCTTTTGCGGGCTGTGATCAGCGAACCAGTATGTGTATTTAAACTCAGGTGTGTAAGTTAAACTATTTGCTTCCGCATGTTTTACAAGACTGGTTTTGTAATAACGATGACTCTATGATGATGTAATCTATTTGCGAACGTCTATGAAATGTTGTAACGTACGATATGTTATGTTGAATTACTGTGATCTTGGTTGTATGCAAGTTGGTCTGAAATCCTTCGAGATTTCAGTTGACTACCGGGTTTATATGGGCTCAAGTTCGAGAATTTGATCGTTTCGGCGATTGTTTTTGTACTTGTGCTCTTATAAATTGGTCGGTTCTGTGACAGCTGGCATCAGAGCTAGATTCAACATTAAACATGTCTTACGGCTATTTAAAACAAAAGCTTTTGCTGTAAAAACGGCTTTCCAACTTATAGTTATATATAAGTGTTCAAAAATCAAAATTTTTATGGTATACTGGTGATCACATCCTTTATAGCCCACTTAAGGACTTCTAGGTGGCTTATATATAATTACTAACTTGGGGGAAATAATTGTGTCTATTTTCGTTGTCCATGCGGCGTGCTATTCCATGGGTGCCATTCGCTTGAATGGTTATGTATGGATCAATTGCCTCTACGCCCAGGTAAGTGTGAGTTGTGAGAGCATGACCGTCCAACCGTCGGTCTAGGGGAGAGCTAGTTGTGGTTACTATAGTATTTACATGTTGCATACATGTATATATGAATGTACTTAATTATGGGTACAGTTGTCGGGTAGTTTGGATACCGAAGTATATATATCGGGGGATGTATATATGGAGGGTATCTTAGTTACTGCTTGTGTAATTAGCATTATATCTTGTTGGGATGGGCTGCAATGAAGTTTCTGCAGGTACGCTAACAACGCACCGTGTAGATCGACTAGTTACCGCAATTTGAGAGAACATATGTATGCCACCGTATATTCCGCTAAAGCTTAAATTTTCATAGGTTGATGAGGACGTACAGAACGTGCATGCATCATATTCACTCATGTCATTCATATTGCATTACTCCCTCCCTTATAATTGCTTATCCCAAGTGTAAAGTGCAATCTCTCAGCAAAATAATCCTCTCACGTGAATTGCATCCCTTTTTGATACAGATGGCCGCGCCCGTGTTTCCTACTGGTAGCAGCACCTTTTTGGACAAGTTTGGTACTCCCATCTTGCTCTGGACGGTGCTCAGTTCAGTGGGGTACCCGGAGGCACCCAGCTACACGTGGAGGTAGGCGGTACCATTGGGAGATGTACCATGGTACGTCGTGACCTTTGTAGTGCCACAAAACCCCACAAGACCGTTGTGGCACGGGTGGAGCATTGGGACTGATGGACGAAGCCCATGGGAAGCCGCTGAGGTTGCTGCCCTGGATGTGCTGATGGATATAGCACAGAGCTTCGGGAATGAGTTAGTAGGTGGACCTGCTTCATCCATTCCCCGAGTGTCTCCTACTGAGGCTGAGTGGACTCAGGACGTTGGTCAGGCCTTGGTTCGAGGCCGTGGCGAACGTGTGCAGAGCGACAACGCAGGAATGAGTGCTATGATGGCAGCCTTGAAGCTTTGTTGAGTCAGGAAAAACACCCTTTCGAGTGCGCTAGATGAAGCTGGCAAGGCAATGGAAGCCCAGCTCAAGTTCAGGTTGCGTGCCCGCAAGTATCGCCGTAGGGCGGATGCATGTGGGAGAGCTCAGCAAGAAGTTGAGGAGATCCGCGGTATTGCAAATTATCGTCTGCAACAGTGGGGTCAAACAGCACGCGAGAGAGATGAGCTTCATAACCAGCTGATGAACCTCACTATTGAGAGAGATGAGGCTGCACAAGAGTTGGATCGTGTGACCCATCACAGGGATGCAGCTTTAGAGTTAGCAGAAGAAAGACGTCGGGGTTGGATTTTGGCTAACCACAACACCTTTCAAAGGGAGCAAGCACTACAAGAACAGCTTGAAGAGCTTCAGGTTGAGCACCATCAGCTGCACAACCATCTGTTTCCTATTCCTCGCCCCATACCAAGGTATCCAAATGTGGGTGGACCTCAAGTGATTTAGGCCGATGAAGAAGAAGAGGACGTACAGATGGATGACAATGCAGTTGAGCCTGCAGATGATGAAGAAGAGGAAGACCCAGAAGAAGTCCAAGGTGTCTCCGATGTGGACAGCGATCACTTTGACGAGTAGTTCATTAACAAGTCTCACTAGTTTAGCTTTTGCAGTCATTGATGTAATGAACTTAAGTACAAAGACTGATGTTGGATGTACCTTTTTAAATTCGAACTCAGCATGTAATGTACTTTAATTCGCTCCCTCGGGATGCGTATCATAATGGTTAAGTTTAAAACTTCTCATGTTGGAATGCACTGTGTATGGCGCTAGTAATCTACTTGATGATGTGGTGATTGGAGAATGAATTATTGCCTCTGTTTATTGTATGAAGTTTTCATTCTCGTCAGTAAATTCAGTTTGGCACAATTACATTGTTCCTCTCCAATGTGCTAACATCATCAATAATTACTGGTTGCGCATTGTTGCAGATGCCTCGCACTCGTTCCAATGGTGCGGTTGGTGATGATGATGATCTTCCACCACCACCACCACCCACACCAACGGAATTGATAGCAATGCTTGCGGAAGGACAGCGCACTATGGCCGAGGCCCTCCGTATGATTGCGAATCGGGATGGTCGTGGTCCACGCCAAGGGCCGGAACCAAATCAATACAGTGATTTGAAGGATTTCCTTGACACGAAACCCCCGATCTTCAAGGAGGCTGAGGGGCCTCTACAAACTGATGAGTGGTTGAATACTCTCGAGCAGAAGTTTTGTCTGCTCTGCTTGACTGAGGTGCTTAAGACAGAGTACGCATCTCACCAACTACATGGGTCAGCTGGCATTTGGTGGAGTCATCATCGGTCCACTATGCCCGCTAATGCCCAAATCACTTGGGATCAGTTGAAGTCTGCTTTTAGGGGAAATTACATTCCTCCTGGTCTCATGGCGATCAAGCATACAGAGTTCATGAAGCTAACCCAGGGGAACAAGAGCCTGAATGAATACCTGGAAGCTTTCAACAACCTTGCAAGGTGTGCTACCGAGTTTGTCGACACCGATGCCAAGAAGATTGCTAGCTTCAAGCGGGGACTTAGCCCCAAATTGATGAAGACCATGGGAAATTGCAAGTGTGCTCTTTTTAATGAGTTTGTGAGTGATGCCTTATCGCAAGAGAACAACAATGCTGTATATGCGGCTTCGAAAAGTCGTAAGAGAGCCTATGAGGCGGGTGCCTCATAGTCCAAATCTCTAGTCACACATAAGGCTCCATTCTGTCCTCCGACATCAGCTGCTAAGTTCCGCCCACCGTAGAAGAAGAATCCAGGGAAGACTGGATTTCGCAAGTTTTTTATAGTTGCTCTTCCAAAGGGCACTACCAGTCAAGGCAGCTCTAGGGTTCCTCCTAGCAACATGCCATGCTTTAACTTCAACAAGCCGGGCCACTGGTCAAGGGAGTGTCCTTATCCCAAGAAGAATAACTACCAAGGTGGCCGTCAGGGGCAGGTGAACCACACTAATATTACCGAGATTCCTTCAGGAGAGGTAGTGACTGCTGGTAAGTTTTTGATTGATCAACACCCCGCAGTTGTACTATTTGATTCAGGTGCTTCGCATTCCTTTATTAGTCTAGCATTTGCATCCAACTTTATGTAGAAAACATATACTGTTGAGGGTGAGGGTTATTGTATTAGGGCTGCCAGTGGTATTATCCCAACCAAGCTGGTAGTTGGGAACGTACAACTTGAGATAAAGGGACGAAGTTATCGGGGAGATCTGGTAGTTTTACCAGGGCTGAGTATCGATGTGATATTGGGAATGAATTGGATGAGCAGTCACGGGGTGCGTATTGATACATCGAACAGAGTAGTCATGCTCAGAGATCCTAGTAATCAGGAAGGTTTTCTGGTGCAACTACCCAGGGACATCAATCTTTCTTGTGCGGCTAATGCGGTGCAAGCAAAGGCTATTGCAGATATCCCTGTAGTGTGTGACTTTCCGGATGTTTTTCCTGATGATTTGCCCAGATTACCCCTGCATCAAGAAGTGGAGTTCAAGATAGAGTTGCTTCCTAGTACATCTCCCATCTCTAGAAGGCCATATAGAATGCCTCCCAATGAACTAGCCGAACTTAAGACCCAGTTGAATGAACTTCTAAAGAAAGGCCTTATCCATCCTAGTTCATCTCCGTGGGGGTGCCCAGCTATCTTTGTGAAGAAGAAGGATCAATCTCTACGCATGTGTGTAGATTATAGACCCTTGAATGCAGTTACAATCAAGAATAAGTACCCTCTGCCACGCATAGATATCTTGTTTGATCAGTTGCCTAAAGCAAAAGTCTTTTCCAAGATTGATTTGAGATCTGGGTATCATCAAATAAAGATTCGGCCTGAGGATGTCCCAAAAACCGCATTCTCTATGAGATATGGTCTATATGAGTACCTGGTTATGTCTTTTGGATTGACCAATGCCCCCGCACATTTTATGTATTTGATGAATTCGGTGTTTATGCCCGAGTTGGACAGATTTGTGGTGGTATTTATAGATGATATCCTGGTCTATTCTGAGAATGAAGAAGATCATGTTGAACATTTGCGGGTGGTTCTCACTAGATTGTGGGAACACCAGCTATATGCAAAGTTCAGCAAATGTGAATTTTGGCTTCGTGAGGTACCTTTTCTTGGACACGTATTGTCGGATGGTGGAATTATGGTTGATCCCACCAAGGTGCAAGAAGTGTTGAACTGGAAGGCTCCAATCTCGGTGCATGAGGTTGGGAGTTTTGTAGGGTTGGCTGGCTATTATCGTCGCTTCATCTCGAATTTCTCTAAAATAGCCAAGCCTATGATTCAGTTGCTACAAAAAGACATGAAGTTTGTCTGGACTCCCGAGTGTGATGCGGCTTTCCATACCCTGCGAACTCTTCTAACTTCGGCTCCGGTTTTGGCACAACTGGATATCGAGAAACCTTTTGATGTGTTCTGCGATGCATCAGGTATTGTGTTAGGAGGTGTTCTTATGCAGGAAGGTAGAGTCATTGCTTATACCTCTCGCTAACTTCAAAAGCATGAAGTGAATTATCCAACGCATGACTTGGGAACACGCTGCCGTTGTTCATGCTTTGAAGGCCTAGAGACATTATTTACTTGGCAATGTGTGCAACATCTACACTAATCATAAAAGTCTCAAGTATATCTTCACTCAACCTGAGTTGAATATGCGTCAGAGAAGATGGCTCGAGTTGATCAAGGATTATAACCTCCAAGTGCACTATCACCCTGGCAAGGCAAATGTCGTAGCGGATGCCTTAAGCAGGAAGTCTCATTGCCACTCATTGATTGAGAGTGATGTCCATTTGTCAAAGCTCCTTCATCCTGCAGTCCTTCACAACATCACTGTTAGTTGTACTCTATAGAGTCGAATTATTGAGCTACAGAAGACAGATGCCGATGTGTTCCACATCAAGCGCAAGATGAAAGAGCAAGAAACCAAACATTTTCGGGTAGATGAGAATGACGTGTTATGGTTCAAGGATAGGTTGGTGGTTCCGAAGGATAGAGAACTTAGAAATCAAATCATATCCGAAGCCCATTCCTCTAAATTATCTATTCATCCTATCAGTAGTAAAATGTATCATGATTTGAAGCCTCGATTTTGGTGGACCAAAATGAAGAAAGAGATAGCCGCTTATGTGGCTAGGTGTGACACTTGTTGTCGAGTCAAGGCTGTGCACATGAAAGCTGGATTACTTTAGCCACTCTCTATTCCAGGTTGGAAATGGGAGGAGATAAGTATAGATTTTATTGTTGGACTCCCTACTACTCAGAGGAATTTTAACTCCATTTGGGTGATTGTTGACCGGCTGACCAAGTCAGCACACTTCATTCCTGTCCGCATAGATTTCCGTCCAACTGACTATGCAGAGTTGTACTTTAATCAGATAGTCCAACTTTATGGGATCCCTCGTACTATTGTCTTGGATAGAGGACCACAGTTCACTGCTCTCTTTTGGGAGCACTTACACGGATTATTAGGAACTAAGCTAGTAAGAAGTTCTGCTTATCATCCGCAAACCAATGGACAAATTGAGCGAGTGAATCAAATCTTAGAAGATATGTTGAGAACATGTGTCATCTCGGATAAGGGCTCATGGGAAAAATGGTTGCCCTAGCTGAATTCTCGTACAATAACAGTTATCAAGAGAGTATCAAGATGGCACCGTTTGAAGTTTGTATGGCCGAAAGCGTAGAACCCCGTTAAATTGGGTAGAAGCCGGTGAAAGGAGATATTATGGAATTTATTCTGTTCAATAAGCCGAAGAACAAGTCCGTACTATCCAAACCCACATGGCCGCAGCTCAAGCTAGGCAGAAAAGTTATGCTGATCGACGTAGAAAACCTATTGGGTTCGAAGTTGGAGACTTCGTTTATCTGAAAGTCTCACCTATGAAGAGTGTCCAACGCTTTGGTGTGAAGCGAAAGCTTACGCCGAGATATGTTGGTCCGTTTGAAATCATTGGACAAAGTGGTAAGGTGGCGTACAAGATTCAATTACCTCCAGAGATGAGTGTTATCTTCAATATCTTTCATGTATCCCAATTGAAGAAATGTCTTCGCGTCCCTGAAGAGAGAGTTCCATTGGGGGATATCGAGTTAAAATCTGATTTGACCTTTGAAGAAAAGCCGGTCCGAGTGATTGACACTCGTGAGCGAGTGACTCAGAGTCGAGTGGTCAAGTTTTACAAAGTCATGTGGAGTAACCAGGGTAGTGAACGCGATGCAATGTGGGAAAGGAAGATTATTTGAGGGATGGTTATAAGGAATTCTATAAAAAATGGTACGCTTTTCAAATCTCGGGACGAGATTTTTATAAGGGGGGAAGGCTGTAACACCCTAGGTGTTTGGCTTCCACATTTGCACTTGCATTTCATAAACATGAGCTTAGATTGTATGAAACATGCTTTTGAAACATTACAACATATGTTTATATTCCATGTGTGTTTGTTTTATGAAATGAATAGTGTGCAACACTCAAGTGCAACATGTGTAACTCACTTTAGTGAAACATGGTTAGTAGTACTATGCAACACACTCATGAAACATATGAAACATGGCTTTGAAACAAAAGTAACACTTCACTTGTTCTTCCTTGTTTCAATGCCTGTGATGCTTGATTTTGGTGTGACCAATGTATGGTGTGGCTAAAAAATTCTTTTAAGTAACTTAGTTACACCTAGAATGTTATTTGGAACATTGTTCATGTTGACCATGTTGCCTAATTGTGATTTCAAATAGTGGTTTGACTTGTTTTGACCCCTAAACCCTTTTGTTTGACTATTTAAAAAGTGTAGCTTAGGATGTTTGCATGTCTGAGCAACATAAAGCAAAGTTGTAGCAAATTTTATAAGCAACAAACTTTGTTTAGAAGCCAAGTCATGAAAATGTGCACAACATGTTCAAAAAGGACCCACAAGTCAGTATTGAAGGCTGATTCAACACTTGAAAATATTTCTATGTCTTAGTTGAATTTCAGTTTTCATGTACCCCAGTTTAGAGCTCTGTAGTTTACAAACAAAGCCAAACCAGCTCGAGCCCCAATTGTAAAAGTTGTAGTGCACATGTAGATGTTCAACTTTGTCAATTACACCTTGAGCTATATCATCACGGATTAGGAGCTAATCACTGTCAAACTTCGCCTGTCAGTCGGTTGATGGATCACGGAATCAGAGTTTCAGGCAAGCTACAATGACGACCGTTTTCAAAAAACGCCCGACGCGTGGCGCCACCCGTCGCCGGCCGTCTGACCGCACAGCCATGCGCTGTGGCTGTCCTGGTGCTGCTAGCCACGACGTGAACACCCCCGCGCGCCTGCCCGACCGGTTCACAGTCCATTTTCTCATTTCCATCGCTTCCACCACGAGCAGCAACAGAGCTCAGCTGCTCCGCCATTGCCGAGCAAGCCGCGCCGTCGCCTAGCTCGCTCGCCGCCGCAAAAACGCGAACCACAGCTCGTAAACAGCTCTGTCGTGTCCTCATCTACCTCCTCCACCTCTTAGCTGGGCCGATTGCATCTTGGTAAGGGCACATTGGCCACTTCCGCAGTCATCGCCATGAGCGCGACCTCATCAGAGTTTGAGGCCCCCGTGGTCGGGGTAGCTAGGAGCCATATCGTCCTCGTTTCTTGCTTCCTTAAGTTTCCCCGCGTGCCCAAGGAGCTCGTACCGAGCTTAGCCGCACCCTACTCGGCCGGACGCTGCCGGAGCATCGCCGGACTCCTCCGTCGTCCGCCATTGCACGTCGCCGTCGGTGTTCGAGTTCGGTAGAGATGGTGGTGAGGGTATAGATGGGTGCACATCGTTGCGGGGACCACGCCAGTGCCTTCGGTTTCACCGGAGGAGCCGCCGTCGGCGAGCTTTGCCAGTCGCCGTCGCGCTTGGCAGCGTGCTCTGCTTCGCTGTCGCTGACAAGCGGACGCCCTGACATGTGGACCCCGCTTACCAGTGACTGTTAGTAAATAGGATAGCTCGTTTATGCAGATTTTGATGCTAGTTTGTGAATTTTGTAACTCCCAATGTGTAGATCCAAATGGTGTGATTCAAATTTTGTTAGACTCAATGTGAAGTCTAGTATTTAAGAAAAATATGTCTTGAGCACATGATGTAGAAATTTTGGATGAATTAAATAGGAACTTGAAATGTGTTTTTGAATGCATGCAAACTTGTTTAAATCATATCTTGAGTTTATGTGATCCAAAAATTATGAACTTTTGTGGGTAAGTTAGTCTTGCTTAGTAGGAGCTCTAGTTAAAATTTGAGAGTCATTGCATGTATGGTTTTTGAGTTATAGATTTTCCTTTTATCACTGATTGATACTTGGGTGAATTTTTGTAAATTATCTAGGAATCCTATGACCATGAAACTTGGTGCGTAGTATCTTAGTACCTAAAGGATGCTAAGAAAAATATAAAATCTATTGCTTGATACTTTTCACTAAGGTTTCCTAATTATGCCATTTTAAGACATTATGCGTTATCATTTTTGTGTAGGCTGTTATACTTGCTCAAATGGTGTGAAATTTTTATGATAGTCTACTTAGAGCATGTAGTATCTACTATAATTTTTGTAGATTTAATGGTATAGTTTTCATGTATGTTTACCATTTCCTCTAATTAATTAAATAAATTAATAAAGTTATTAAAAGAAATGTTTTGGGGATGAACGCCCTACTTTCTGGTGCTCTTGTGATATGAGTGATATGTGAGTAGAGTTAGTTTTGTCCAATTACGTGTTTACATCATAAGTTATTAATTATTTCGTTTGCATTATGTCCCTCTAGACAGATCTGGTGACTTTAGAAAGTTTCCCATGATATTTTGGTTTTCTGTGAATGTGGTGAATACAAGAGTTGTAGATAATTTATGTATATAGCTCCTATCAAAATTTGATGGCATTTGGCCCAGTAGTTTAAAAACTACAGCTGTTTAAAGTTAGGTTCCTGTTTTGCTTACTCTCTGTCTTGTGAGGACAGAGTTCTGTTGAACAAAGAATTCGACTTGGTAAAGTGTTGAATCCTGCTTAGAGGTCTAAAAATGAATTGTAGACAATTTCATAAGCTTTCCAAATTGTCTTATTGCATGTCATTTGGATTTATAAATCTCTAGTTATGGCTAGTTTATTGTACCACTACATAGTCTTTATTTTGCAGAAATACAAATGCTAGAGTGTATGTTTGATGCAATGTTATCGTTGATTTTTTTAGGGGTTAGCCTGACTTGAGAATATGCTTAGGTGCAGGTGCTAGGTCATTAACTGAAGATGAGCAATTATACATTAGGTTGTATAAACTTGGTAAGTAAAGTGATTTGAATAGGGCGTAAGTTGGAATATGCAAACTACAACGAACATGCGCATTCCCCGAGCATCCATGATATTTATCTTGCGTATTCATGCAATAGGTGTGCCGGAGGGAGTGACGTTGCTGGAGTTCGAGGGAGCGAGCCAGGAGGAGGAGCCCGAGGTGCAGGCAACCGAAGAAGCAGCCGCCGAGGAGGAGTTGCCCGAGTGCCCTGACCACCGTCCATCCTCTTTCCTGAAAGGCAAGCCCCGGAGCATTATAAGTCTCCCATGTCTTTACAAATATATTGAGTATCTTTTATTGTTGATGCTGCATTAAGTATAGGAATTGGTTGGAACCAATTGCTGCATTATATATCTATCCTTGTCCAGATATCGCACTTGAATCCTATTTAAGTTCAGGAACGGGTTAAATGCTTAGCCATGCTTAGTGCGGTAGAAGTCGGGTGATTTCCTGTCACCTGCGAGCTTTAGGATGAGGTGGATCACGGTTGGCTATATTTGCTATCGTGGAAAAGAACCATGTGAATAATGAATTAAGACCGGGCGGGGTCTTGTGTAGGTTTGAACATAGTGACTCCGTCTGTGTCATTTAAGGACCGATACGCTGTACGTCCTCAGGTCATGTTGAACGCAGCCTAACACTTAGCTGGCCGGATAAGTCGTTCCGATCGCGAAGCCTAGTAGCTCAACTCAGGCCAGGAACCGTGGGGGTTGGGGCATTCTGGAGGTAGTAAGGATGTGCGGAGAGCCATTAGCGTAAGCCCAAAGGCGGGTTAAAGGTCCGATCACCGTTGGCAGAGTGGTTCTCTGAGAATGCCAGGCGGCCCGGACCCGCGACTTTTCTTTTATTTCTCCTGAGTTGTGCCAAAGGTGACTTGTTTGCGACCCTGACGGGGGAAGCAGGGTTTGTGTTAGGAATACCCCTCCAGCTGGATAGGAATCAATTCGAATCGCTGTCTCTCTCGGATAGTGAGAACTTGACTTGTGCAGCGGCAACGTAGATTCAATTAATTTAACGATATGGTTAAATGGATGATGATGATAAAGTTGCCACAATGAATACCTGATATGGTTATTAATGTTTGCACCCTAATAAAATGATTGCTTAGTATAGGTGCTAATATAGTTGGTAGGTTAATGGTTAAAAGTCACTGCTAGTTCAGGTTAAGAGTTGATCATTATTACTTATGCTTTTCTGCAAAAAGAAAGTGTCAGCCAGATCCACTACATTAAGCTATGCATAATCCTTGGTGTCATTTATTTTTGGTTTATGACGGGTAAGTCTAGTTGAGTACATTCCAGTACTCAGGGTTTATTCCCTCTTGTTGCAGATGACCTTCTATATCAGGGATTCTGTAAGTATTGTCTTCACCCGGTGGGTGACGAAGACTAGATCATGGGCATGATCTCTGTTCTCTTATCTGAATGCTTTTGTGGGCTGTGATCAGCGAACCAGTATGTGTATTTGAACTCGGGTGTGTAAGTTAAACTATTTGCTTCCGCATGTTTTACAAGACTGGTTTTGTAATAACGATGACTCTGTGATGATGTAATCTATTTGCGAACGTCTACGAAATGTTGTAACGTACGATATGTTATGTTGAATTACTGTGATCTTGGTTGTATGCAAGTTGGTCTGAAATCCTTTGAGATTTCAGTTGACTACCGGGTTTATATGGGCTCAAGTTCGAGAATTTGATCGTTTCGGCGATTGTTTTTGTACTTGTGCTCTTATAAATTGGTCGGTTCTGTGACAGCACGGCTCCCTGCGTTGTTGGTGGACCAAGAAGTGTCGGCGAGTGGAAGCACTAGGCGCGCGAGACGCTCATGCCCTAGGATTTCTCCTCGTCTGCCGACAATTGGGCCATGGTGGCCTGCAGGAGCGTGCGGGCCATGGCCTAGGTGGGAGTAGAGAAGGGTGAGCGGGCTGGCTACTGTGGGCCTTTTGATTAGATGCAGCTAGGCTGCGCGGGGTGTAGGAGCCGGTTGGGCTGCGTTGGTGACTGGAGAGGGAGGAAAGTCTTGACATGAAGGGAGGGAAAAGGAGTGAGCCGAGGCCAGGCGGTGGATGGGGGCATGCTGGGCCCGCGAGATGACACTACAAGAAATGCATGGCTTTTTGACGTATTTAGTATGACAATAGGTCATAATGTCATTATATCATCCGATTTATGACATTATGTTTTAGGCACTTCAACTTAGTGACAATAAAAAGTTGCATGTCACAAAAAACGTCATATAGCTAGTCCAATATCATCCAATGACGATATTTGCTACGTCACAGAGGTATTTTCTATGTCACAAAGTCTAATTTACAAATGCCATTAATATATGACAGACTTTATGTATCACAAAATAATTTTGATCTTTTCAAACATTGTTGTCCATGATGGCATGTTCCACAACAACTGGTCATGTGGGTCCATATAATTTTTTATTTTCATTGGTTTTCCAACATATTTTAGCCCATGCTGTATATATTTCACAGCCCACGTTGTTAAATGTGGCACTTTATTTTATATATACGCCTAATCACTATAGTAAAAACATAAACAAAATATAAGCCTAGTTTAAATGTTTTTATTCTGAAGATCAGACTTTAACCGGGTTCACCAAAACGTCTCTGAAAAGTAATTAAAATGTATGCATGTGAAAATTTTTAAATTTATGTATATATGTGTGGGTCTAGTATACAATGAGCCCTAATTTAAATGTATGCAAACTTAATCTTGATAGTTTTATATATATATATATATATATATATGTGTGGGCCTGTATTTTTTATTTTTGTTTTTGAGTTTTTTTCTTAAAAAAGCGAGAAAGAGAAGAATTTCAAAAGGAAAGAAAAAGGAAAATTAAAAACGTGGGCCTGCGGGCTTCTCGGCACGTCTGCGGCTCCACGGCCCGGCCCTGCACTCCCGCACAGCTCCCCGCGCGTGGTGTATCTTTTCATCGTGTGGGGGAGTCCCCAACGTCATTTATTTTTAGAAAAAAAAAATTGTCAAAAAAATGTGCAGGTTATAGGTTTCGGAACTTGCCCTACAGCTATTTCTGTAGGGAATCCAACCACTAGACTACTTGCACGTTGCTATTTGGATACATAAATTTATTTTCATAAATTTAGTAACTCAGAACGTTTGATCGCAGCCAACCTATAAGAAATCAGCCCAACAGCCGCAGTGCCCTTGGCCCATCACAGCAAGGCTTCATATATTTTGAAATTTAAAATTTTAAGTTGTCCAAACAAATTCGAATAAAGAAATGATCAAAACAAAAGTTCTAGATCTGGTTGAGTTCTAAGAATTCATAGTTGACGCCTTTTTCATTGGAAATCAATTACTATTGTAAAATTTTCTTTGAAGTTCTCATAATTTGAAATTCAAATTTTTGAAATGTTCAAACAAACTCGTATGTAAAAATTATTGAAACCAAAGTTACAGATCTCGATGAGTTCTAAAATGTTGTAGTTGATAACTTTTTTATTTGAATTCATTTATGGTCCTAAAATTATGTTTCAGGTTCTCATATATTGAAATTTAAATGTAATAATATCTAAACTTTGTTAGGAAAATCTACAAATTTGCATGATAACATGATTTTGGTGTATAATGATTGCATAAAAAAATCAAATTATTTTAACAAAGTAGTACTACACATCCTTCACATATGCATACATCTCTCACATAGTTATACGACTAAATGAGAGATGTTTTGTTTGTAAAGGGTGTATAGTCCCACTTTATTAAAATTATTTGAAATTTTTATGGAATGCTTATAGACCAAAAATATGTTGTAGTGTCAATTTGTAAAATTATTGACCAAATTTAGTTATTATTACATTTTTTATGCTCAACTCGAGAAAGGACGTGGAATTACCCCTTCAAAATAATATAAGTTTGCATCTACCTCTACCAAAATTGATTCATTGGGCCTTATGAGACCAAGTATAAAAATTTGGTACAAGCCTGTGTACAAGCCTAGAAGGCCCTACCCAATTAAGACCCTAGCACCTTCCCACGGAGCACATTGCACATACATACACATACTAACCTTATACTCTCGTCCTCTCGCCTGACGTCTCTTCTCTAACCACCAGCCGCCTTCATGCGTTTTACAAGATGTAGCTATATTAGCTTGACAACATTGTTAGTAGCATAATGTGTTTCATTGGATAAAAGATCATATGAAAGCACAAGGGTGTCATGGTTGATCTTGAGATCGGTTTCATTGAACCCAAGTCAAACCTCAAATTTTCCAAAGGTTATAACATTTTTGAACTCATGTGTTTTTACAAATTTTTATGGCAAGTTTATAATATGTTATCATGCCGGTTTGTAAAAATTTTAGACTAAATTTGATATTATTATAAGTATTCTGAGGTAACACCTTTGTAAGGCTTACCACTAACACCCTTCCCCAAACCCCGCACAGAGCGGGAGCTCTCTGCACTGGGTACGCCCTTTTTTATAATTATTCTGAGGTATTTAGAGGTAAAAGGTTGAGTCCATCCGTAAATGCACACATACCCCTAAACATAGCCCAACAAGAGCCTAATTACGATAAATAGAGAGATTACTTGTACTAAAATTAATACCTAGAAAATTACAAACTTAAATTTGGAGATGACTTAAAATTACTGGGCATGTAAACTCATTCAACAATGCTTAAAATGGAACTTAAATAAACAGAAAATTATAAGCACTTCAAAATTAAACAAACTTAATTTGTGACCTAATTCAACCCAAGGAAAAGAAACTGTGTGGCCCTAAAGACCCTTTCGGCCTGCTCAGCAACCTGCGTGGGTTTCAGGCTCCAAACCTAGGCTTGGGCCTCACTTTCGCTTGTAGGCCACTGAAACCCGCAGGCCTGTTAAGGCTGTGAATGATCTAAGCCCTAGATCTGAATCCAACGGCCAAAGTTCGTCCCACCATGAACAAAACTAGCTCTACCAGCCAGACTCCCCAAACCCTAAACTGATTTCCTCCTTTCTCATCCATTTTGGAGGCACGGCTGCCGCAAAGAGAGAG
Source organism: Miscanthus lutarioriparius (assembly GCA_904845875.1). Lineage (NCBI taxonomy): Eukaryota > Viridiplantae > Streptophyta > Magnoliopsida > Poales > Poaceae > Miscanthus > Miscanthus lutarioriparius. Next base: position 44,095,181 of record CAJGYO010000013.1, read on the forward strand.
CAGGCAGACGAATGACGGCAACCCCAGGCGAACAGAGCGCTGCCAGGCTAATCCGCGCCTCCCCCTCTCTCTCGATCTCATCTCCACCACTGAGCCTTCCTCTCGATCTCAGCTCCGCTACCTAGCCTTCCTCCGTCGCGCACTACACTTTTCGGTGCAGGAGGGCTGAGATCCGATGCGAGCGGACGGAGATCTGATGTGGTCAGTTCCTTGGGTGCTTCCTCAAGCAGTCAGCGCCCCTTCGTCGGTGCTAGGCTACAGCACATGATGGAGTGGCGTCGGGCCAAATCCTAGCGCAACCATGCCGGTCCGTCTTCGTCGGTGCTTTGGCTCATCTCTGAGGTGGCGGCGGCAGCAACAGCGTGGGCTAGCTCACATCTCGGCGGTGGCGGCGTCGTCGTGATCCGATGCGTGTGTCTGGCTCGCATCTCTGCTGTTTGGCACGCTTCGCAAGTGCATCAGTAAGTAATACACGTAACCTGTATGCTTTGCATTATGTTGACATCGACAACTAATACCATGCATCTTCCTGTATGCTTTGCATTCTTCTCCAAAAAAATTGTGAAAAGTGGTTGAATCGACAGGAGGGCCTGTGCAGCCGATGGATGCGCCAACATCTGTAGTTCTGCACCACTGGTTGCATAATATGGTAAGCACTCTCTGGTCCTCTTTTTTTCACATGTTCTTTAGTAGATTGGTCTCCCGTATAAATGAGTTAGCTTCCTATTCAAGTCGGCATCTACTTTCGTTTAAATTTGTAACAATAACATATCGTTAGATCGTTGTGTCTTCATTTCTCATAACCGGTGGTTTTTATTTGCAACCCATCATCCTAACTTCTGATTTCTCGCTCACTCATGTGAAGGAAACAAGAACAATGGAAAAGCTATCGGAATTGATGAACTTAGCTATTTTATGATTTTGGTATGCTCTTGTGCTTTTTTTTGTATGATTTTGATAAGCTCCCACTGCAACGTGGTGTGTTTTGATGCTGTGAAACTTGTTAAATTTGGTTAATCTGAATATGATAATGGATGTAATGATACTGGGTTGTGCATATGCTGCCGGGTGAACTGTAATGAATTTGTTGTGGTTGATTTGAATCAGCTATTTTGCTGTATAATTTGTCTTTTCAGGCAGGCCTAAAAACCATGGCCTAAAAAAGGAAAAATGGGCTGGCCCAAAAAAATGTTGGTTGGGCTGTTGTGTAGGGCGAACAGAAAATATGGGCTGAAAATCGAAAATGGGCTGCAATTACAAAAAAAAATTATATGGGCCCAAAAAATAGAAAAATTAAATAATGAGCCAGCCAGCAATAGTCCAAAAATGTTTGTGGCCCATGAAGAGACTGCATGCTATGTGGGCTTTAGAAGGCCTGAATTCATTTTGTGACGTATATATGGCATTAAAATCTAATGTCATATACTTGTGACATGACATATTTAAACGTCACAATGAATTTGTGACGGTAGCTTTTTGACGTTTGGATTTTTGTCAACTAGATGTCATAAATCTTAAATTGTGACATAATTTACATATATTATGACATAATAGAATATCAAAAAGCCACACATTTCTTGTAGTGTGAGGATGTGCTGGCATAGTTTGGGAAGAAAGGAGACGACTAAGAGATGCTAACATGAGTTGCGTTCCATTTTTTAACAAGTGTAGTTAAATGTACAAGTGGCATTTGAGAACATTATTAAGTGATCAACATTATATAAATTATCTCATCATCAAGTCCAATTATTCTCACTGCAATGGTGAAGAAGAGAGAACAACCAAACAATTTTGTCTGAAGACTTTAGGCTTTCGAAAAGATCTTAGTAGAGGTGTACAACCATAACCACATGGACACCAAGGATGAACCTCCATACCAATGCCCGGATAAGGGTTGTCTGAAGGTTCCGACCTTTCCTCAATGTGGCTCTCAGATCCACGAACAATATGAATGGGTACCAATGCAATGACATCTCATTTACACTGCGTCACCCATCATGCCAAATCCACATGATAAGCAAGTCACTACCAAATACTTGGCTTACTTCCCCCATAAGCGATGTGTGGTCTATATGGGTGGTTACTCAAACTTACTATCCCATGAATAGTCCTTAGCTACTCCACATTCTACATCACTTGACATCCAACACTCACACCCCACTTGAGTAGAGATTAACAATTGATCATCACTTAGTTATCTCAAGTTAAGGGTTGGACAGTTGGACCTTAGTCATGGTGAGCAAGTTGAGTCAAGTTGGATCCCTTGCAAGTTTTATGTGATTACTTGACGTGGTATAGCTCCTACATGCGCGAGAGTGAGTTCCCACTCACACTCAACTTGTATCGAAGCTAGCCAACTAGGCAATTAAGCGACACAAGCCCCATGATTAAGTAAAGGCTATGATTAAATTAAGTGAGTTGGTCTAACTTAGTGAAGCATGGTTAAATAGCTCGTTTATTTAAACAGAATGCAAACTCATAATGAAAAACAATATGTATCAAAAGTAGGGGTAATAGTAGTGGTGGATGCCTGTCATGAAGTCCCAATGACCAAGGGTGATTATGACTACCCATACACGTTCCTCACATAATATGTAGGCCTAAAAACCCAACACATTGGAAGAGTTGGAGATCAAAAAGCGGGAAAAGTGGGAGATGAAGTGAGATACTTGTTGTGGATGATAGAGAATCATCTAAAGGTGGATTAGTAATGCATTGATATTTATTTGAATACGTGCTAGGGTGGTTAGGTAATAGGGTTAAGGGTTAAACATTTTAAAATTCATTTAATTCATCGGACGGTCCATGGTTGTGATGGATGATACGTGGGAACATTCCCGAAGTTGGCAAGTTTGGTGTAGGCTCTGAGTGCTTTGGCGCAACGTACCAGTGAATTGATGGACAATCCGCTGGAATGCACAACGTGTCTTAGAACGATTTGTGCATGTAGTGACATTGTCATTTTCAATGTGGTTGTGCTCGCGGATGATCCATAGAATTAGCGGACAATCCATTGGTTCATAGACTGAGAGGGGTGCTCCAGGGAAAATGAATATTTATTTCTTTAGCGGACGATCCGCGGTTCTCATGGACGATCTGTGGGAATACTAACCGTGGAGACTAAGTGTTGGCTGTGATTTGGTGAAGTGTTTGCTTTGGTGGACGATACATGCTAATGGCGGATGATCCATCAAAACGTCGACAGAACCAATGTTCTTCATTATTCATAGTATGCATAAGTGATTCAACTCTAGTTTATTGTGGATGTTGTTTGCCAAGCATGAGTAGGTATTCTCTAGGGGTGTTTAGGTGACATGTTGGGCTAGTGATTGCTAGGCTTTGAGCTCTAGTAAGCAAGTGCATCTAGTGATTTAAATTTTGGAATTCATTTAAATCATGAGAAAATGAGAGATTAATTCCATAATTGGGCAAGACAACTTATCTTTGAGACTAGGCCACCCAGATCAGTGAGGTGCTCTTTCTTATCCTTGCTTCCAAGCAAAAGAGATGGATTTGGACATTCAAGTGTTTTCTTGCCAAAAACCATAGAAATGCATTAGAGAGAAATCTAAGAAATCCATGAGATGATTGAGCTAGGGATGATCTTTAACTTAATTACTCTTGAGATGATGGAGAAACTACCAAACTTCATCTTGCATCCATGCATAGGGAACCAAAGGTTAGGTTTTGAGAGATGATTTCAAGAAATGAGAGGAGAGAGCTCTTGAGCTCACCATGGATAGAGATGGAGATGGAGATGCTCTTGATGTTTGGGAAATTGGTGAATCCTTCTTCTTTTTCTTCTCTTCCTTCTCTTCTTCTCCTTTCCTTTCTCTCTCTAGTTCATCCTTGTTCTTCATTTGTTGAGAGAGAGGGAGGGGAATGGGAATGAAGGGGTGGGTGGGAGAGAGTGAGAGAGGGAGCTGAATCTGCTAAAGATCTTTCCCATTTTCATGTTGACATGTGGGATCAAAGGATGGGAGAGAGAGAGACAACACATGCAAATTGATTCTGCTGCATAAATGATCTAGTGAATTGTCTGCAGAAGGAGCGGAACATTCCGCTAAAACACATATTTTGAGGATTTGATTTAGAGAGAGGGGTTTGGCATTGAGACCCATTAATCTTGTCTTAGGGGTTGATAAACATCTTTAGTGAGATTGGGAGGGTCACTTGGGCATATTAGTTGAGTTTCTTCTCCAAGTCCACTACCAGTTGACCAAGGTTGACCTTAGTTGACTTAGGTTGACTTGGGATAAATGATAAGGTTGATTAGCAAATTTGGAGTTCTTGTCCTAGTAGAGAGCACTAGGAACCTTTTGAAGAGATCGATAAGGTGAATTCTTGGGTTGGGAGGGACTGTGCAAAGTCATCAAGGAGGTTCTTGAGGAAGATTTTAGTTCAAACGACTTTGGGTCATGACAAAGTGCCTAAACCTTCCACTTGAGAGCTCCTTCGTTGTGTAGTTTGTTAACCACACCACCTTCTCCAATGGCCCTCCAATCCATAGATTTGTACCACCTTTGAGCTCCACTTGCTAGCTGGTACTGCATGGTTGGTCCCCACCATGTCTTCTTTCTTCCAATAGATTACAGCTTCACCTCTACGACCATTAGATTTTTCAACAGTCTTTGCAGCCATGCTTAAGATTTCTTATCACTTGATATCTTCCATCAATCTAGATACATTTCATAATTACCTACCCCTTGCAAGTAACTCGCATGACTCCACCTTGAAGTGATAAGCCATAACCTTGGAGTTTAGAAACCTCACAAATATTAGATTCTTCTTCAAGACCAGGTGTTAGATATATGGGACAGGGGTACCTGCACCACCCGTATATGTGACTGTCACCAAGCTATCGGCCCAAGTAGCCATCAAGAAGGAGGCCCACAAGGGCTGACATGGTCAACCAACATGAAGGCCAAGACAAGACAAGACGGGTGAATCTGGACAATAGCTAGGATCAATCTATTACGCATATCATGTAACAAACTAGGAACTCAATCCCCTAACCCGATCGCCCTCTCTGTAACCCAACATCTCCTGCCTATATAAAGAAAGGTAGGGACCTCTGGCTCAGGATCCATCTTCCACCTATTCTAATCTACTACATAGCTAGGAGCAACATCCCCTATAATTGAGCATACAAATACAAGAGCAGTTGTACCACTGGAGTAGGGATTAGCGTGCACCGCACCCCGAACCAGTATAAATCTCTATGTCTCATGTGCTACCATCTGATTCCATCTACGTGATCATGTTATTGGATATTACCAGAGCAAAACAACCTGACAGTTGGCACGCCAGGTAGGGGCCTTTAGCGTTCAGACTAATTTTGTGTTTCAAATGGGAGTTGTCTTCAACTTCGGTGAAGAACCGAAAGAGGAGCAGCCAGGGAAGAAGATAACCTTCATCAAACTCGACTTCATCGCCGACCAATTCGGGGACTTGTGCCGTTAGGAGCTCGAGCCAACCGAAGAGGGGGAATAGTCCCTCTAGATCCGTGCTTTCACCACCGGACTGGAGGAGGCTGTAGACACTGGACCAGATGCCCAAACAAAGGTACCTCAAGCACTATGCCCACCTTTTCGTTGAAAGGTGAGCCGGACCCCACTTTTCACATCAGCAAAACCACGGATCTCGACTCTACTTCAGATCCAGCAGCAATACCTCACCCTCATGACCACCAATCTTCAACAAGAATAGGGCGAATGACAACAATCCCTGCCAAGACACTCTCATGGGCTATGGTGGAACCCACCGAACCTCCCACAGAGGAACATCAGCCGTAGGAATCGACAGACCAAGATGATGCCGACGACACCCCCGATTAGCAAGATTGGTGGGACGATGCTAACGTGTTTGGACTTTGATGGTGACTAGATACTCAAGAACTTAGACTCTGATGGTGATGATAATGAGTCCATCTCATGGGTGTAGGGCACTAGCACCGAACCATCGTTGGATGAGCAGCCAAAACTCAGACAATCCCCTTCAACGAAAGGGTGTGACCTCTCCCCCACCGAGAACGGTAATGGGGTGGTGCGACTGATTACTCGAGCGCTGACCTCACCTTGCAAAACTCCCAATCTCAACCATATGCCTATACCCGACGATCAATGGCTGTGGAAAAGGGGGGGGGCTATCATCTCTCCTTCATTAAGAACAGAACCCCCGGTAGGCAACAAATTAGGACTGTTCAAGGGAAGGACTCATGCAATCACTAGATCCTCCCGTACTAAACAAGGCTAGAAACTCTATGAGTCTGCCTGTACGTGTAACTATGCGACTACACCAGTCATCACATCATGTTCTCGCCTGTCCAAAAGCTAATCCGCTTTCAACCTGTCAGTCATTTAGAACTAGGAACTCGAGGCTAATCGCTCCCTCCACGAGCAACAGTAGGCCTCTTCCAAGTAAGGAGGACAGTGCAGGGTCACGAGGATGGAGGCAACTATGTCACCTCCCTCGACTTTGAACCCAACACCAACTTCCATCCCTAGAGACACAATCAGATTGGAAGGATTTGGACAACACCCGATGACCATTAGTTATGCCTACTTCACCTTTACTTGTTTACACCAAAATTTGGGAAGAAGAATATGGGAATTTGAAATTTCCAAGATTGAGTCATCAAGGAATCGATTGCATAAGGATCGGTATTAGCTGATTCAGATGCGGCACTGGGATCGGCTCTCTTCGGATAACATCACCAGATAACGTCAATGAGCTATGGTTGGCATCGAGAAAATGTCGGACTCTACAAAAAGAGAAAGATTAGGATCTAAGTTATCTTAAGTTAGGAATGTTTTCTCTTATACCAAAGTTTGTAATAAGTCGTACTTGAGTAGGATTCATGCTTAGGTTCCGGTTATAAATATTGGACCCTGGCTATTGTAAAAAGACATCCAATCAATGAATAACAATTACTTTTTTCAGCTTTATGCCAACCCTTAGGAGTAGGAGTAGTGTAGATCCCGGTGAGTTCTTCAACAAGTAGGGCTGCATCGGTCCAGCCGACCTTTAACTTGTCTATAAGTAACGTCATGGCTTATACTTCTATTTGTAAGGCTACATCGGTCCAGCCAACCTCTTGCAAGCTCTAGTACAAGCTAGTTATCGACTCTTATCTAGTTCAAGTATGGTTGCATCGGTTAAGTTCAACCTCCACTACTCGAATTAGATTAAGGTCAAGTTATCGGCTCTACCTAGGTGTGGCGTCCTTCGGGTAGATTCATTAAGTTATCGGTCTTGCTGATGTTCTTATTGTCATTAATTTCAGCAATATCAACCTACCCGTTTGAGATCGATCTAGATCGGCCTCACATCCTTTTTAATACATCGTTTATTTTGTTACTTTGCGATGGTTCTTACTTTAAACGATGGATTATGTTTCACCGGCTATTCTACTTCAATCTTGATTGTGCAAAGTATGTGGTTAGGGTATGTTTGATCTTGAGAAGATTTACTAGCTAGTTGAATTTGGTCTATAGCTTGCTATTATGGATACAACGATCCGGTCGATCCTCACTGTTAGTACTTTAGATCGGAGGATGCTAGTTGGTAGGTTTGCTTTTGACCAGGCATGACCCTGGCTGTTTGCTATGCCTGCATCGGCTAAATAGTCGATCGCCTATGCTTTAACACCTACAGTGTGTCTCTATGATTCCATTAAATATGAATAGATCTGTTATTTTAAAGGTTTGATTTGTTGCCTTTATCATGGCTGCCATCGATCCGGTCGAACCCCACTATTAAAGACAATAGGTTAGGTCTGATGAGTTCATAGATCTATCCATGTTAAATAGTCAATTGTTCACATGTTGTAGTCCCTTTTCTACCTGAATCGGCTATTTCAGCCGATTCGCTTGTGCTTTCACACATATAGCATGTCTTTTAGAAAACCTATCAATGTATAGATGGTTTTATGGATTCTTTGGTTTTAGTTTGTTATTATCATCATGGCAGCCATCGATCCGGTCGAACCTTACTGTTGATGATAACAGATTAGATTCAGAGCGTTTGTAGATCTGTTTGTACTAGACAGTCGATTTGTTCACATGTTATATCCTTTCTCATTAAACTCATCGGCTCAATGCTTTATACTGGTGATATCCACCTAGCTGATGATGTTTTTTATATCTGCGTGCATTGTACTTGTCATCGTAAAATCAATCACAACCCATGAGCTTTATAGTCCGTAAAACAGTCGATTTCTTTGCGTATTGGCTATTTAGTCCATTTCCCCGTCTGGCTGCTCCCAAAGCGGCACACTTGGAACTGTTTGGGCAAAATCGTCATGTTCCACCTTAAATTACTAATAAACTTTCTCTCCTTATCAATTGCAGATCAAATTGACTGCATGCCTTCGGGAATTCATAGGGTCGACTGGTCCTGCGTTGAAGCCAAGCGGATCTCCAGCCTTGCTCCATCAAGCAGATCATTCCGGCTTGCTGTGTGCTAGGCGCATCGACATGTTTTTTGCGCCGACACACGTTCTAGCATGCCCGGTGGGACACCACAATCGTCATGGCAACTTACAACAACAGTGACAACTTACAACAACTTACAACTTACCACAATCGTCATGGTGCCTTATGAAGACTTACCTGATGAGGATAAAGATGTCATCAGTAAAGCTATAGAAGAATTTTAGAACAAGTGTTTCTTGTCCTACACCAAGACACGTGATAATAAAGTTGTTCAAAAATATTTGCTACCAAGAGTTTTGATGCATGCGCAGTCAGATATAGACGAAGTTCAGGATAATCATTTCTTCGTGGATGCTGTAAACAAATCTATTCATGATGCTATTTTGAACCATAATATAGTTTCCTTGAATACATTCGACAATACTATGAAGGAGGTGTTTCATGGATATCCAATTGATCAGGTTGGACCGGCTTACTACAACATCCCACATCTATCAACTCAGGGGACTAATCAAGCTTGTACTAGCCATCAAGAAGCAGCACTAACTGGTAATGATGATGTCCAGGCAGTTCAGAGCTCATCGGAGCAAGTTCAAGGTGCCACTATTAATCAAATGCAAAATAATCCTGGATTATCAATTCAGCATGTGCAACAGCCGACGGGGCAAGTTCAGAATCAAATGGTTAATTTTGACACAGCAGGCCAGATACCGTCGTCGGCTCAAAAAATAGCACCATCAGTTCAAAGGATTCATAGAGATACAGATCCTAGCATTTACAATCAAAGACTTCAAGCAGCAAACCAGCAAAGGACACAACAGATAGAGATTCCATAAGGATATCATTATGGCATTGATTACAATACCCTTCATATGATTCCAATTCTAGGGTATCAAGGTACCCAAAATTTTAATCCGTCGATGGGTCAGTAATTGCAAAGAAATCTAGATTCAAGTGCTGATTAGTTGTTGCTCAGAGTGACCGAGATGATGAAGAATTAGGTTGGTTGGAAGCCAAAAGGGTAGACCTTTTCGTACAAACATACATATCCAGAGTGGTATGATTTGGTCGCTCTTCCTACAAATTACAGGCTCCTAGAGTTTGCTAAGTTCACTGGCCAAGATAGCACAAGCACAATAGAACATGTCAGAGTCGATATCTTACACAGTTGGGAGAAGCATCCATTGAAGAGGTTCATCAAGTTCATTTCTTCTCCTTGTCCCTGTTAGGACCAGCCTTTACTTGGTTTTCGTCGTTGCCCAGTTAATTCCATTGCCAATTGGGCTGACCTAGAGAACAAATTTCATACATATTTCTAGACTAGGATAGGAGAAAAGAAAATCATAGATTTGATGATCATAAGGTAGAGAACTAATGAATCAGGTGTCAAGTTCCTTCAGAGGTTCCGAGAGACCAGAAATTTTTGCTTCTCATTGAACTTGACTGATGATCAACTAGCTGCTTGAGCCGTTCAAGGAATGTTGCCAACATGGAGAGAAGCTGCTTGGGCAAGAGTTTGACAATTTAGGTCAGTTGGCTCAACGAGTGGCAGCACTCAATAGCCAATTCCAGAGTATGCGCAGAGATACCTGATTCCAGAAGAGTGCCGCAATCGCTGAGGCTTATAATCCATGTCCAGTTAGTGAGAACAATGAGGACGATGAAGAAGAAGAGGTTGCCGTAGCTGAATGGAATTGGGGTAAGAAGACAGTAATGCTGCCAAATCATTGGGGAAGAGAAGTCGAAGAGGGCTATGATTTTGACGTCACAAAATTGGACAAGCTCTTCGATTTCTTGCATGAGAGAGGACATATCAAGTTGCCCACCAATCATGTTATGTTACCTCCTGATTAGTTGAAGAATAAGAAGTTCTACAAATTTCATATTGCTACTTCACATTCTACTAACGAGTGCAGAATTTTTCCGCAACATATACAGAGGGCTATTCAGCAAGGGAAACTTAAATTTGATACACCTCGAAAGATCAAAGTTGATGATAATCTTTTCCCAAGAGATTTGAACATGGTTGATGTTAGGTTGGTCAAAGGGAAGACTAAAGTCCTAACATCAACTAGGGCCAAAGAAGCCAGAACCATTGACCCAAAGATGCAAATATCGACTGATGAATATAAAGAGAATAGAAGGCGTCATGACCAAAAGAAGAGTCAATATGAGCAGGGAAAGACATCAAGGAACGGGACAATAAGGCCGTGAGTCACATCTCAAATTTTATTGAATAAATGGCAACAGCAGAAGGAAAAGGATTATCAGCGTTGGTTAGAAGAGAAAGAATACCAGCATCAACAGGAGAAAGAGAGGTATAAAAGAAAACAAGCTGAATCACATTGGAATTGTCCTTTATTCAGACATTGTTGGAATAAAGGTTTGAAATTGCCTACTAGAAATAATTGCCCAGAGTGCAGTAAGCAATATTGGGAGTTTAGGCAATCTCAAACCAACCGTCAGTCTATTCATGCTCAAGATGAGCATCATCATAATAATATGGATCGACGCTTAAAAAATAGAAGTTTTCACGATTGGCTCGGGAAGCGAGTTGTTGATCAAAATTGGGCTAATTATGAAAAGGAAGATAACGAGGAAGAGTATGTTTGGCAGGAAGGGCAATGGTATCTAGGAGGTTTGACAAGAAGCCAGAAAAGAAGGGTGCAACGCCTAAGGAACAGAGAGCTAGAATAGGCTCAGGCATCTGGTAGACCTCAAGTGTGGCGTGCTAAACAAATAGCCGATAGGGGTCAACATTTGGCTAATATTCAAATGGCTTTTCTATTGCTATCAGAATTTAGAGCTCTAGCAGACCAAGAAGTCTATTTAGATTTTGATGAATCGGAGTTTGAGGATATAGTTGCCAAGTTGACAGTTGTACATCAAGCTATATTCGATAAGCCAGTCAAGCATCGGCACTTAAAAACTTTATATATGTAAAAGGTTTCGTTGATGGGAAGCCAATGAGCAAGATGTTGGTGGATGGAGGTGCTTCTGTCAATCTTATACCTTATACTACTTTTTGTAAACTTGGCAAGGAACTAGGAGATCTGAATGAGACTGACATGATGCTTAAGGATTTTAGGGGTAATGCATCCAAGATTAGGTGGGCAATGAACGTCGAATTGACAATCAGAAGTAAATCTTTGCTCACCACATTCTTCTTCATTGACGGAAAGGGTTCATATAGTTTACTCCTTTGTCATGATTGGATTCATGCAAATTGTTGTGTACCATTGACCATGCATCAATGTTTGATTTAGTGGCATGGAGATGATGTTGAGCTGGTTCACGCTGATGATTCCGTATGTATCGCAATAGCTGATCCAATGTATTGGGAGCTAGAAGACTTTGAATGTTTTTCTGGTAAGCTATGATAAGAAGGCTTCATTAAGATTAATAATGAAAGCCAACAGCCAATCCAAGCAATCGTCTCTGAGAGTTTGTTTTAATGAATAATCTAGTGGACGGTACAGATGGTGAACTAGGACATGGCTTTACATCAGCCGATGAATTAGAGGAGATAGATATTGGTCCTAGAGATAGGCCTAGGTCAACGTATGTGAATGCTAAGTTAGATCCTGAGTATAAACAAGAGTTAATAGATTTATTAAAGGAATTTAAAGATTGTTTTGCTTGGAAATACTATGAGATGCCTGGTCTAGATCGATCAATTGTTTGATCCTTGGTCTAAAGAGTTCTGGTGCAACATATCAAGAAGCGATCAATGGAAAATGTCTGAAGAAATATTATCCTAGCATTTGGATTGACACTTGATAGCTGATTCATTCAGTCATCGGCTCTAATAGCTGGTATCAGAAGGGTGTCGCCTCTAGTTCAAAATTAACCCAAAAAGGGGAAAACCGATACGAGATGTATCACCTATAGAGCAAAAACAAACACAGAAACAATCATGATGTATACAAAGACATTGCAGAAGTACGCTGAAATACGATCATGGAAAAACAAAAGATTTTGTTCATTGATTAGTTTGCCCTAAATACAAACTAATCAAAGACATTGTTTATCATATCCTGAGCGGATGTGAGGTCCACAATGGCCTCCGCTGCATCGATGAATTCCTCAATCAACTCCTTGTGCTCCTCAGGGCCATCACCCATCGGGAAAACGGTCTCCATGGTATGGAGCTTGTACCCGGTCTGGACCTACGCTACGGCCAGCACCACCAATGCGCCACGACGGACGCCATGAAGGGCAATTTCCTAGACATAGGCCGGGACGTCATGGAGGCGTGCATTGATGAGGGGCCCCGGGAGTTGACGGCCGCCGTAGCCACGTTTGTCGCTAGTCGGAGGGACTCCAACTACACCATCAGGGCTGGCGATCACAGAAACAAAGAAGATATCAAGGCAAAGATAGTGGAAATCAAAATAAAGGTGTCCTTGAAGTCCATCTTACCCGCCACCATAGCGTCGGACTCGGCCAGCCATGCCCGAGCTGCACTGGCTCTTCCTCGGTGGTGTGAAGGGTGGCTTGAGAGGCCCAAGGCGGATCTCAAGCTGACTATTTTCCTGAGTTGCCTCAGAATAACGGTCCTAGGGTGCCCTCCACTCTCAGAGGAAACGCCGGGCATCATCGCCATTGTAAGAGTCAGAGGAGTCCAACGATGAATCTAGTGTGGAGGCAGCATCTGACGCAGCATTGGAGGGCTTGCCGGCCCTAGGAGGAAGTGGACGAAGGCTATCATTCAAGAGGAACCTATAAACAAGTTAGAAAAGTCCATTGCCATGAGCAGAAGATATCGATCTCACCTCATATGGCGGAGGCGCTGGCTCATTATTCAGTTCTCCTCTGGAACCTCCTCCACCGTGCACCTGCCCCGATTGTCCTCGCTAGCCATAGGGTGTATTGGATCTATGAAAAGGGGGAAGAAAACCACTATAGGGTTTGTGAAGGTGGAGAAGTGCAAAGGAACAGGAGTTGTTGCGAGTATAGATGTGTTCGAGGCTAGAGCCTTCGGCTGGTATTTATAGCCATGAAGCATGGTGGTAGATATCTTGGGACATGCAAAAGGCAACCGCAATTAGTAGAAGACGAAGCGCCACCTCACTAATGCCAAAGAGAATGCGGCGTTGATCACTGAGGATGGAAGATTGAGGAGTTTTCTTAATGAAGGCCGTATTTTCAAACTTAATTGGATTAAGGACAGAGGTCTGAATCGACTATTTTCAAATCAGCTCTTTAGCCGAGACAAGAAAGACAATAGATTAATAGAAAATGTGGTTATCATTGGTTCACACAAAATACATATTGGTATGCAGATTATAGGTTTAGAAAATCTTGGATTGCTTTCAATACTTCTAGCCAGATAGCATTGACTTCTACAATTTGTTGCTTGTTTTCTTTGGCTGATCTAGGAATATTCTCAAGGCTGCTATAAATGGCCTTGCCTTCTCCGACCTTGGTCAGCAGTTCCTATTTCTTTTGCTTAATGGCATTAGGTATTTGAGCCAGATTGGACTTATGGCGATCGATGGCAGCCTTCATGTTCTCTAGCTCCTTGTCAAGTTCTGCACGCTTGGTTTCTAGTTGGTTCAGCTCTGGCTCGATCCTGAGGTGGGAGTTCTTCAAATTGTCGATCAGCTATGCTAGCTCTTTGGCCTCTTATCTATTGGAGTTCTTCTTGGCCAATAAAGCTTCACGATTAGATAGGTTCCTCTGAGCCTTTTCACCTTTGGGGCTTGATCTTCAATGATGGATAAAGGTGACAAGACTTTGATAAGATCTAGGGATAAATCATACTTAATGGCTAAGAAGACTCTTTGCATTGAATCTGCATCTTGGACCAAATCGGCTATATTCTTCTCAAGCATTGGCAATATGTCCCTTAGCCGATTTCTGGTCTCTTCTGATAAAGCTTCTTTAAAAGAGGTAGCTGATGAGCTGATTTCGTCTTCATCTATATACTCTTCAAGATTAAAAGAATAGCTCAGAGCTAGAGCATTAAGTATCTATATACAAGAAAATCTTGTTAGGAGGACTGAATCAGTTTATAATAAGACAAATATTGAAGTGAGAATACAGTTCCTTTTCTGTGGTAGTCTCTATCTGAGAAGGAAAAGCTGATGATGTACCAATGGTATCTAGTTGAATCAGCTCTGAACTTTCAGCATTGGTATCTGCAAATATCAAGGGAGATTTTTCAATTCATATTCGTTGCAAGAGGGTAAAATAGATATATGATCTTCCTACCATCAATTATTTGCTGGACTGGAGATTCAATAGTCTAGATGACAACACCAACATGATCATTTTCAATGGGTGAACTATCAAACTCTTGCTCTTGCGTGGGTGTTTCCTCAGGGAATATCTGGCGTAATAAATAGTTAGATGAAGGGTAGAAATTGAATAAGGATTGAGAATTTTGAGGAGATACCTTAGCAACATCAGGGATTGAAGTGGAAGGGTTCTCATCTTCCACAGTCTTAGAAGCATCATTTGGTTCAATCAAAATCGGCTCCTTTTGAGGATTGGCCGATGAAGGTTTAGTTGGTGCTGATTTGAACGCCTGGGACAATAGTTCCGCACCTAGAGCAGATTGGGATATAATGGTTGATAACTGTGAAGAAAGGGGATTAGAAGTTGAATATCATTTTTAGGAAAGGATGAATTATTTTACCTTAGTAGTTGATGGTCTCATTCTGCGAAGTCTTTTCCCAGTAATGATTTTTTGGGTTGTCCCTTGGGCTGCCTTGCGTTTGAAGATTGATACGTTACAATGCTAGAGGCGACTTGAGTTTTCATCAGTTTCTTCAGTGTGGGTGTAGTTGATCCCATTCTTAAGGCTGGACATGGTGGATGATACTCTATAGGATGCCCCTTCCTATCCAAGCTTGGGGGATCGAATTTGGTGTCCTGAAAAGGTCTGTTACAACATTTGGCAGGGGGATTTATCGAATAATTTTTTTTGAAAAAAGGAATGGTAAGTTACCTCACTGTTGGAAGCAAAATCTCCATCCAGAGCTATACATCTAGGATGGACTGACCCACAGAAGAGATGTGAGTGCCATTCTTGCCACCAAGAGTCAAAAAGGTTGGAAGAGAAGTTGACTCTTGTCCAGTCATGCAAGCAAAATGAAGGAAGATCTAATCCTAGTTGAAAGACTCTAGAGGCTTCCATTACTTAACTAATACATTCTCTTGGCTTTAGTGTATTCTTGAAGAACAGTTGAGGAGGCAGTTGACCAAGACCAAACTAACAAGCTACGAAAGAAGGGTTTTAAAACTCATAGGTTGGAAGATTGCCTGGAAGGAAGGAACCTGTAGACATTTTTGCCACGGCCATGACAAAATTTGGCTGGGAGGATGCAAGGTTTGATGAAAGAATTGAAGACTGTAACTGCCATTTTGTCTGAGTAGCCTGATTCAAATTAGAATTTGAATGGGAAGACCAACTCATTGTTCTCATCCTCATCATAGGGTAGCCAAGTCAGAATGTCTACATCAAACTCTCTATAAAACTTCTTGAAGAGATGGCCAATGTCAACATCAATTGTTATAGCCGATGCAGCTTCACCATAGTTCATGCACTGATAGGTTCTTCCTTCTTCTCCTCTATATTCCTCATCAAAGTTGGAGAAGGGAAAGCTCAAATTCTAGAGATTTGTCCTTACAATCTTATGCATATACAAATTCAACCACATTTGTATTAGCCACCAAGGGCCACTAATGGTGTGCACTGTTTCATTCTTCAGTAGCTGAGCGGACACCTGATGCGTCAAATGGTAAGCCGATCCCAACAGATACTTTCCAAGAGGAATCTCAATGCCTACTACTAGATGCTCTGCCATGAGTTTATGATTGTAAGTCAGACCATAAGATGACCCACAGAAGTTGAATCTTTCTAACCACATGTTCAGAAAAGCCACATATTCTCTTTCGCTAACAGTTGATCCATCTCCAATATGGTTCAGAATGTAGCTTGCCCATCCTGTGCAGTCTGATATTTTGGCGAATTTCTTAGATCCAGCACTTAAGAAGTCATAAGTTTGCATTGAACCTGTTATTCTAAGGTTGGTCAACATATAAACATCGGCCAAAGTGATGGTCATTGGGCCATGACAAAAAATGAAAGCATTTAGGATGTTAGACCAAAAATAAGCTACAGAAATCAGGAGTGAATCATTCCTCTCAATTCCAGACAACGAGAGTGTTAAGCATTGATTCTAGTCATAAATCTCCCAATCTCCAGCCTTTTTCCCCGATACCCTGTGAAACCAATCTCTCTGTCCCCTAGGCATTTTGGGCCAATTTCTAAAGGGAGTCTTGGTGTTCCAGGAGGACAAATCCACTATAGATTGTTTGAAGGGGATTCGGTTGGTTTCTTGATGGATAAAGTCAGATGGATCAGGGTCACCCATAGGCCCAAGAAAATAGACATTGGGAGCAACAACCGATGGAATCAAAATTTCGTTCGTCATTTCCTGGAAACCAGATAAAATAAATTTGAGAAGAAAGGAAGTGTAGGGTAATGGCCGATACTTGGAAGACGAGAGCTTGAAATCATACCTCAGGGACGTGGTTGTTGGTCGCCATTATAGCCAAAATAGATCCAAATCCGAGGAAGGTTGCTTGAATAATAGCTTGATAGAGCAGAGGATTTGCTAGGGTTGAGGCCTTGGCAATGGCGGCATTGGTTGTTGAGACTTGCTCGAGAAAGAAGGGGAAAGCGAATAGAACGAGTGAGTTGGAAATGGTACTGTTGAGATATTATATAAAAACTCAGACCGAGAAGTCATGAGTCATGCGTACATCTCAGAATAAACTGTTGCAACATGGTGAATAGGTAAATAGGAATTTTGGAATAAAATCATGTTTATCTCAAAATTGGGGGGCATGTGTTTACAACAAAATTTGGGAAGAAGAACATGGGAATTTGAAATTTCCAAGATTGAGTCATAAAGGAATTGATTGCATAAAGATCGGTATCAATTGATTCAGATGTGGCACTGGGATCGGCTCTCTTCAGATAACATCAGCAGATAACATCAATGAGCTATGGTTGGCGTCGAGAAAATGTCGAACTCTACAAAAAGGGAAAGATTAGGGTCCAAGTTATCTTAAGTTAGGAATGTTTCTCTTATACCAAAGTTTGTAATAAGTCATACTTGAGTAGGATTCAAGCTTAGGTTCCGGGTATAAATATTGGACCCCAGCTATTGTAAAAAGACATCCAATCAATCAATACCAATTACTTTTTTCAGCTTTACGCCAACCCTTAGGAGTAGTAGTAGTGTAGATCTCGGTGAGTTCTTCAACAAGCAGGGATACATCGGTCCGGCCAACCTTCAGCTTGTTTGTAAGTACCATCATGGCTTATACTTCTGTTTGTAAGGCTGCATACGTCTAGCCGACCTCTTGCGAGCTCTAGGACAAGCTAGTTATCGACTCTTATCTAGTTCAAGTATGGCTGCATCGGTTAAGTTCGACCTCCACTGCTCAAATTAGATTAAGGTAAAGTTATCGGCTCTACCTAGGTGTGGCGTCCTTCAGGTAGATTCATTAAGTTATCGATCTTGCTGATGTTCTGATTGTCATTAATTTCAGCAATATCAACCTACACGTTCGAGATCGATCTAGATCGGCCTCACATCCTTTTTAATCCATCGTTTATTTTGTCACATTGCGATGGTTCTTACTTTAAATGACGGATTATGTTTCACCTGCTATTCTACTTCAATCTTGATTGTGCATAGTACACGGTTAGGGTATGTTTGATCTTGAGAAGATTTACTAGCTAGTTGAATCTGGTATATAGCTCACTATTATGGATGTAACGATCCAATCGATCCCCACTGTTAGTACTTCAGATCGGAGGATGCTAGTTGGTATGTTTGCTTTCGACCAAGCATGACCCTGGCTGTTTGCTATGCCTGCATCGGCTAAATAGCCGATCGCCTGAGCTTTAATGCCTACAGTGTGTCTCCATGATTCTGTTGAATATGAATAGATCTGTTTATTTTAAAGGTTTGATTTGTTGTCTTTATCATGGCTGCCATTGATCCGATCGAACCCCACTGTTAAAGACAACAGGTTAGGTTTGATGAGTTCATAGATTTGTCCATGTTAAATAGTTGATTGTTCACATGCTGTAGTTCCTTTTCTACCTGAATCGGCTATTTCAGCTGATTCGCTTGTGCTTTCACACATATAGCATGTCTTTCAGAAAACCTATCAATATATAGATGGTTTTATGGATTCTTCAGTTTTAGTTTGTTATTATCATCATAGCTGCCATTGATCTGGTCGAACCTTACTGTTGATGATAACAGATTAGATTCAGAGCGTTTGTAGATCTGTTTGTACTAGACAGTCGATTTGTTCACATGTTATATCCTTTCTCATTAAACTCATCGGCTCAATGCTTTATACTGGTGACATCCACCTAGCTGATGACGTTTTTTATATCTACGTGCATTGTACTTGTCATCGTAAAATCAATCGCAACCCATGAGCTTTATAGTCCGTAAAACGGTCGATTTCTTTGCGTATTGGCTATTTAGTCCATTTCCCCATCTGGCTGCTCCCAAAGCGGTACACTTGGAACTGTGTGGGCAAAACTGGCATGTTCCACCTTAAATTACTGATAAACTTTCTCTCCTTGTCAATTGCAGGTCAAATTGACTGGCACGCCTTTGGGAATTCGTAGGGTCGACTGGTCCTGCGTTGAAGCCAAGCGGATCTCTAGCCTTGGTCCATCAAGCAGATCCTTCTGGCTTGCTGTGTGCCAGGCGCAATGACACGTTTTTGCACCGACATTACTATTTGGTCTTCTTTCTTGCCGTGTTACATTTTTGTGAAAATCTACCTGTATCAAGCTGATGTGAATGAATACCAAAATCTCTCGAGCACCTCGAGGAGGATATTCCCGAATCACTCAGGGGCTGGATGTATCCGAACGACCTAGCCACAACACATGTAGTCATTACGATCGAGGGTTACACTAACCTACCATCATGATTAGAGACTACAGAAATCATCTTATAGACCACACACCTACCCCTTTTTGTCCCTTTCGCTGGTCGGAGTCTCATAGACCTTGAAATGGTATAAGTGACTTAACAAGACCTTACGTGGACTCCATCAGAACATTTTGTTCTAGTCAAATAATGCCCAGGTAGTTAGTCTAAAAGCTTAAACCAGCATCAAACACTAAAGATGTAAGACAAAAAAGCGTGTAGGTCGTGCAAAATGTAAGATTGTAATGGGCGACATCGTCCTGATCTAGACAAACTGGGTGAACCACCTCGACCACCGAACAAGGCTGAGGCTCAGCGCGCCAATGGCGTTGCTCATGACTAAGTCTAGCACCCAAAGATCATTGTTGGTGCTCTAAGTCCGAGCCATTTTCAACTCGATCAAGCACTCTGATCCAAAAAATCTCATGAGATACTTAGGGATCGTGAAATCAACATCGGCACAACTATGCTAATTGATCGATATGCCACCCAAAGCATGAGTACAACTAGTCCATCATTGTTTGAACAGAACACCTGGGGGCTGAGTCACGCATGACAACACTTGTCGTAGGACGATCTCAAAACGATGATCTGCCCTACAAAAGTAGAGAAATGCCATACGAGTTCATGATGACTGTGGAATGGCTCCAATCCTCGGGTACGTCACACTAACCCACTCGAGCGTTCGGGGGCTACTATTACCACACACAGTCACCATGCATAGAGGATTCAACTTGCAAAAGCATCAAGAAACTACAAGATCCAAACTTCATTACACCTTCTTTTTACAAAGAGGTACAAAATCTACTCTCAAAAGGGGCTTCCTTGATGATCTGATCAACATCTACAATGGCGACAATTGCCTCAGCATAGCCACTGAACTCGACAATCAACCGACTAACATCAATGTCGTCGGGGATCTCTTCCACCATCAGGAAACCAGGTGTCACCTTGTGCAAATCGATCTTATGATGAGGTTAGAGATGAGCTATAGTCAAGGTTCCCACGGCTCCATGATGGACTTTGTGAGCCACCACCTCCCAGATCTGTGTTGGGAGACAGTGGATCCGATCAGGAACGCTCATCCCCGTCGACAACACCATCATGATGGCAGCGATCACTGCATCACTGTTGGTGGTCCTTATCGACAAAATCCAACCACCAACTATGATCGAAAAAGGAGGAAACTACATGTTTTCACACATATATACTTTTACTATTGACATAGTTCCACTTGTATTGGAGATTCACTGTTTTGTAGACTCATGCTTGAATACAAGGGAATTATAGTCAAAGTACGCCATCAGACAAAGCGTAATGCACATCCTACACCAAAGAATAAAGCAAGAGCCCAACTACACAATGAATCAGGGTCAAGCACCGATGTGAAAGGAGCCCAGGCCTAGCCACCAGCCCACCTAGCAAAGGTGGTGGCCAGGCGAGCCAACCAGGGTGCGCCCGCACCCCAGGCAGCATGGCCTAGGCCCAGCTTCCTCAGGCAGTGCAATTAATGCTCCTAGAGGCGGTTTAGGCTAGTTTCCTAATTTTCTAGCGCCAAACTGACCTCACTCTAATATAAAAGAAGAGGTAGAGCTCCATTCACAACACACACCACACTTGAGCTCTCTCTCCCTCCAGTTGTATCATGTACTATTTTTAGTTTTATTTGGAGCAAGGCAAGCTTCATTGGAGAGCTTGAACCTCTAGGGGCGAACTTGGTATGAATAATTTGAAGAGCTCCCTTATGTTCTTCTTCTCATTTTATCAATATAGTTATGTTATGAAGCTGGAGTTAAGTTCTTATGTTATTCATTTAGCATATAGAACTTTATGCTTAATCTTTCATACATACATGTTTAGACCAAGACCTAAATTGAGGTAGTAGGTTCTACTTTAAGATTAGTTTTGGTCATTATATTCTTGTGGTTTCGTAGTCCATCCCTATGGTGGGTGCTCTAGTAAGAGGTCTCCTGATAAAGATAGAAGTTCCTGGCCACCGCTAGCATAGTAACCGATAGCGTTGACATGGTGTCTATGTTAGAAGTTACCTTCGTTTGCCTCATATCCCATGGTTGAGGGGTAGACAGTAGGTGGTGATAGCTCTGTCCGTCCTTTGTAATCCCTCACGTCCTGATATGGCGTAGAGCTCTAGATCGTCATCGACTGGCTGACCAGTTTCAACTCGGTGCACAAAGTAAGTCTATAGTGACCAAAGCTATCTTAACTTAGGATTGCTACCCTTAGATATTCATGTATTTGTAAGATCTGCTCATCGTAGCATAGCTATATAAGATAACCTACTCCTATTTAGGTATATTCTTTTATTCTTTATTCTTTCTTTTATCTTGATCCTTGAGATTGGTTTGAGTGTGTGTGTCACACTATCCAATATTTATCCTATTTTACACCTGGTATGAACTTTGGCATACTATATAGTCATGTTATCCTGACTATGTCCCTACGAGAGACTTTTATACCATGCCTTTCTTTGAGAAAATATAAATGAACGATACCTGAATACTTCCGGGTGAAATGCTACAACGATATATCCGTGCGCTTGAGGAATATTTCTGTATGTGTTTAGAAATATCGTCACGGTGTTTCTGGTGCCATTGCTAGGAAACACAAATCCTAGTGATTACGCTAAGAAATGCCAAAGCATTTCTAGCACCGTTGCCCGGGGAGGGCACTGGTTAAAAGAATCTATTAAGACATGTTCATGATAATATGCATGTGTAATTGTCATTGCTCATAACAGGATAACTTCGCTTGTTTTCTCCTATTATGGATGAAAACAGGATAGTGCAAGATGGTTTTGACTTGCCGATAACCTTCACCGAGAGTCCAAAGTCCTTCCTAAAGAAGGCCTGACCTTGTGTCTATCCTCCTTCCACTACTCCACCGACAACCGAATCCATCACCCCAGCATCATCTGTGCCAAACACGATGCCGACAAGACATTGCGCGAGTACTCCATCCCCATCATTGGTGATGTGCACGTTGGGCCCGCTATCAACATGGGCAATTCAAACTTCAAACTAAAGACCAACCTAATCAAGATGGTTTAGGCAAATCAATTCTATGGATTGCCTAGCGAGGATGTCAACACACATCTCTGACACTTCCTAGAGCTGTGCGACACCATCATCGTGAAGGATATTGCACTGGAGATAATTAGACTCTGTTTGTTCCCATTCTCCCTCGTGGGGAGGGCAAAACAGTGGTTGTACAAGGACTAAGAAGTTGTTAACACATGGAACATGTGTTCCGCGATGTTCCTTGCAAAGTTCTTCCCGACGGGCAAAACCAATGCCCTTCGTAGAAGAATTTCCAACTTCCAGCAGACAACATCAGAATCCATCCTAGAAGCATGGGGGAGGCTACAAGAATACATCCTTACCTGCCCACACCATAGGATGGAAGACTGGTTGATCCTTCAAAATTTTTACAACTAGCTAACTCCCACATCTTGAGCACGCATAGATGCTGCTGCCAGAGGAGCCTTCTTCTCACTCATAGTCAGCGGAGCTATGGCTCTCATTGAGAAGATGGTCTCCAACCAGGAGTGGAGTGAAGATAGACTCGAACCCTAAGAAGACGGCATGCATACCATGGAGGAAACAGATATGCTGGCCACAAAATTGGATCTCCTAATAAAACGCTTAGATGAGCATGATGCCATAAAAGGAATACCCTATGGCACCGTCCAATCACTCTACTCGCATATACCATGTGAGGTGTGTGGAAATTCCGGACACTCGATGTAACACCCTAGGTGTTTGGCTCCTACTAATTGCATGTCATTTCATAAACATGTGCATTATCCATGTCATCATGCCATTATCATTGAAACATACGTATGCAACATTTTAAATTGTATGTGTTTCATGCTTGATTGCTTAGAGTGGTAGTAGTGCAACATATGAATGCAACATGAATTTCTCATATCTTGAAGCATGGCAACATGGTAGTAATGTGACAAGTATAGGATAACAACAAGGTCATGCAATATGTGAAACATTTTATTGAAACATATGTATGAATTGCTTGTTTTAATTTCTGTATCACATGTGATCCTTAGAAGTGGTATAACAATTTTGTAAAATGGTTGATCATGGTCTATTACACCTTAACTACACTTAGGTTACTTGTTGGGACATGGTTTATGTAGATCAAATGACCAAAATGCCCTCAAGTGAAGGTTTGACTAGAATTGACCCTAGGAGTCTCACTGTTTGACTGAGTCAAAAGTCCAACTTAGAGACTTTGCATGGCTGTGCACTCTTTACCAAAGTTGTAGCTAATTTATTAAGGAACAAAAGTCTCAATATGATCATTTCATGAAAATGCCTAGAACATGCTCAAACATGGCCCAAAAGTCAGAAATACATGCTGATTTCAAAACTGAAAAATACACTAAGTCTTAACTGCATTTCAGTTGGATCGAGCTCACATGGGCTTCATGTAACTTCGGATCCATGGTGTTTTAGGTGTTGGTCATTGAAAATAATTTGTAGAGGGAAGATAGATCTACAACTTTGATGTTCAATTCCTCCACTAACTCGTCATGGATTAGAAGCAAATCATCGTCGAATACTCGCTGTCAGGCGGTTCCAGTCGACTGAATCGAAGCTACAGTACCACCGTTTTCAGAAAATGCCGGACGCGTGTGCGCCGCACGTCGACGGACGGCTGACCGCGCTGGCCACGCGTCGTGCGCATTCTGGCATCGCAGCTGTGTCTTGAAGCCACCCCGTGCCTGTCGACGCACTCGCCGCTCTCTTTTTCTCATTTCTCGCCTCCCACCGCGTGCAGCAACAGAGCCGCAGCCGTCCGCCATTGCCAGCCGCACCTTCACCTCCGCCTAGCTTCCACGCCGTTGCAAAAACGTGTTGCTGCATTCACCTAGAGCTTCGCCGTGATCCCCTTTACCATCTCCACCTCACCGTCGGGTCGATCGTGCCTCGGTAAGGGCGTATTTGCCGTTTTCCCCACCGTAGCCATGGCGGGACCTCGCCGGAGTTGGCGCTCCATGCGGCCAGCTGTCCTCGCACCATTGACGCCCCTTCTCTCCTTTGCGCTAGCTTCTGCATGTGTTCCTGATGCTCGGAGAGCCGGCCATTAGGGTCGAGACGCCGTCGCTTCACCGGAGCCGGCCAAGCCGCGGCCGTGCGCCGCCGTGTCCGTCGCTACCCCCTCTAGCTGCTGTAATCCCTGCAATAGATGGTACCGTTAGATGCGCACTGTTGGGGTGAACGCCGTAGCACCGTCGCCCTGTTCTTCTCCCCTGTTTCCCTCACTGACGCTCAGGCCCCTCTTGTCAGCCGTCGTGGCTGAGGCGGGAGCCCAGCATGGGCCGCGTCGCGTTGGGCCGCGCCAGCGCGTGAGTCGCGGGCCGCCGTGATTCTTCGGGCTGGCCCAGTAGCTGTGTAGGATTTTCCTATTTTGTTTTGTTTTATTATTTCACAGATTTATGTACATATTCAAAAATAGGTAGCTCTTAGATGGTAGATCCAAATGATGTGGTTCTAATTTTGTTGAGTTCCTAGTAATGTCTAGTATTTAATAAAAATATTATATGGGCACATGTTTTAGAAATTCTGGATTTATTAAATAGGACTTTGAAATGTGTTTTTGGATACATGCAAACTTGTTTGAATTTTATCTTGAGTTTCTGTGGTCTAAAAATTATGAAAATTTGTGGATAGTCTATTATTGCTTATTAGAAGCTCTGGTTAAAATTTCAGAACTAGTGCATGTGTAGTTTTTAGGTTATACAAATTTCTTTTATTAATGGATGGATCTTGGGTGAATTTTCATAATTTTTCTATAGATCCAGTATAGGTAAAATTTGGTGAGTAAGGTTCTTATGCTAGAATGATGCTAGGAAAAATGTGAAATCTGTGCTTGACACTTTTCATTAGGGTTTCCTAATTATGCTCAAATTAGACCTGTCATCTGTTATTTTGGATACAGCAAGTTATGTTTGCCCAATGGCTTTGAAATTTTTATGGTAGTCTATGTGCAACATGAGATAGCTACTGTAATTTTTGTAGATTTTTATGAATGGTTTTACTATATATTGCTTAAATCACCTAATTAACTAAATAAATTGGAAAAGGATATTAAATAAATTATTTAGAAGTATGCCCTATACTTTCTGATGTTTCTTAGGTATGAAAAACAAGTTGGTAAACTTGGATTGATCAAATTATGCTTTTGAATCATCATTAAATAATTAAGTTAGCAACCCTGTCATTGCGGGACAGATTCTAGGTTTACTGAAATTTGATTTGGTTAACTTAAGAATCATGCTTTGATGTTTATAAATGAATTGTAGAGAATTTCATAAGGTTTCCAGAATGTCCTCTTGAAAGTCATTTGGATTTGTAGAACTCTGGTTGTGATTGAATTAAGGGACTATTTGTGTGCATATGAAACTGTAAATGTTGAATTATGTATGCCTTTACTATTTCTAAGTTTGTGGTAATGTTCCTAGGTGTTAGGCCTTTAACTGAAGATGAGCATCTTTATCTTAGGTTATGCAAGTTAGGTAAGTTGATCTTGTTCTTTAAGTTAAGTGGATACATGCTTAAAGTGATTTGAATAGAGCTAATTACTCGGTGTAAGCGAGTGTCCAAAGTGATGCTTTCGTAAACACTCCTTTGTGATTCATTCATCATGAGCATCATGTCATTCCTTATGCATCCATGATATTTATCTTTTGCATCGGCATGCAATAGGTGTACCGGAAGGAGTAAACCTGCTGGAATTTGAGTAATCGAAGCGGCAGCAGCAGCCGGCTAAGCACCGGAGAAGCAGGAGACCTTGAGGAGAAGTGCCAGACGAGGTCGCCGTTGAGTGCTCGGACCACCGTCCTTGCAACTTTGTGAAAGGCAAGCCCCGGAGCATATTAAGCCTCCTAATTTCCGAAATGCAGTTACATTATTATTATTATATATCTATATATATATTGTTGCATTAAGTTTAGGTGTTGGATGCAAACCATTGCTGCATTGGTTACCCAATCCTTGTCCAGATATTGTTACCCTGAATCCTATGTAGCTCAGGCTCGAGTAGTGCTTAGCCTTGCTTAAACGCGGTAGAAGTCGAGTGATTTCCTGTCACCTGTGAGATATAGGAAGATACATGTGGCACGGTTGGCTATATTTGCTATCGTGGAAAAGAACCAGTCTTAATTTGAAATGAAGACCGGACGGAGGCTTGCCGGTTTGCAGTGACTCCGTCTGTGTCGCTTAAGGACTGATTCTTGGAGCCTTTCCTGTTCATGTTGAACGCATGCCTCTCTCTTAGTTGGCCGGCCTGAAGACCGACCGCGAAGCCGAGTAGCTCACCTCAGGCCGGGAGTCGATAAGTATAAAGTGCGCCTCGGAAGGGAGCCGTAGGCGTGAGTCCAAGGGCAGGTGATTTAAAAGTCCTGATTGTCCTGGCAGAAGGGTAATCCCTGAGAGTGCTGGCGCTGATTGAACCCACGAATTTGGTTCCTGAGTTGTTCCAAAGGTGACCCACGGCTACCCTTGCTAAGTATGCCAGGGTGAGAGTTAGGAATACCCCCTCAGCTGAGTTGTAATTCGATTCGAATTGCCGTCTCTCCCGGTTAGTGAGAACTTGACGGGCTTATCTCCAATGTAGATACACTTAATACTTAATGGTTCGGAAATGATGATATGATGATGACAACCTTATTATACCTGCTATAGTTAATATTGTTTGCTCCTAATAAGTGAGTGCTCTAGTACAGGTGCTAATCTAGTGGACAGGTAAATAATGATAAGCTTGATGCTAAGTTTAAATTGGTTACTATAATCATAAGCTCTTTTATGTAACTGTGTCGAGCTAGCCCACCTGAAAAGCCTTGCATGATCCTTGGTGTCTTTTATTTCTGGTTTTTGTCGGGTAAGTCTAGCTGAGTACCTTCTCGTACTCAGGGTTTATTTCCCACCTGTTGCAGATGACCAGTTCTACTTTGGTTGCTGCAAGTACTGCCTTCTCCCTGCTGGGGATGAAGACTAGACTGTTGGGCGCGGTCTCTACTAGTTCTCGTACCTGATAATGCTTTTGCGGGACATGACTCGGACTTGGCAATGTATTTGAAAATTATGATGTTTTGTACTAAACTATGTTGCTTCCGCACACTCAAACTTGGTTTGTAATATTTTAATTGAACTCTGATGGATGTAATCCGAATGCTACTTGTGAAATGTTGTAACGGATGATGTGTTGTGTTGAATCATTACGATCTTGGTTTGTATGTCGAGAGTTGGTTGAAATCCTTCGTGATTTCCGGACTACCGGGATTATGGGAGCTTAAGTACAGGAATTTGATCGCTTCGGTGATTGTTTTTGTACTTACGTTCTTATGATTTGGTCGGTTCTGTTACACTCGAGGAACGACTACCTCAAGACCCATGAAGATGCACTGAATGACAACAACGGGTGTCGTCCACAAGGAGGTCCAGGGTGGAATCAGTCGCACCCACCATATCAGGAAGGTAACTTTGCTTACAATTCAAATTTTGCAAATCAACCTTCCTTGATAGACCTTATGTTAGGGCAAGCTCAAATAAATGAAAACTTGACAAAGAAACTTTCCCCTAACGATGAAATTGTTGAAAATATTAATTCAAATTTATAATGCTTAACCTTTTCCTTCAAAAATCAGTTAAGCCTTAATAAAATGTTTGAAATCCAAGTAGCTCAATTTGCCGCTTCAAGTCTTGCATATGATTTTGAAAAGATCCTGGGGCAACCCAAAATTTCATTTGGAAATGTCAATGCGGTGATCACGGGGGATGGTAAGTCTACTCATGATCTACCATATCCTAACCATGTAGGAAAAGCTAGAAAGCATGGGTGTACAACCCCGAACCTTAGGCTTTGAGCTAGCTTGGGGGATGACCCCACAGGGTAACGTGTATCTAGCACTCTCACCACTTTCCGGTACCTTGCCTAAAAAAGAGAGAAATAAATAATAAAAAAACCCTATGGTTCTCTTGTTCACCATTTAATGTTTTCACCTCCGTTGGATGAATCTTGTTTATCCTTTCGTGCTTCCTATCTCTGTGTTGGCATGTTTTGGTTTTGGAGTTTTGGTTATACATCTTTTAAATTAAGCATGGTGCTTAGTTTGACGTCTAGATGTAATGGTCATACTTCGATAGGCTTTTTAATTTAAGCATGGTGCTTAGGTTAATTAACCTTGGTCAAAATAGACACGATGTCTAGTTTAATTTTTGAACCGAAACAACTAGTATAGATTTTGATTTATTATATGGACTAACCCTTGTAGGAATTTTTCAACTTCATGAGGGTAAGTCTTTAAGATGACAATAGAGGTGAACTTATGACTGGTGAACCTTGATTAAATAAATGTTAAAAATAAATAATAATAATAATAATAATAATAATAACAACAATAAAATTTATTCCACTCCACATATGTGTAGTTAGAATGTTTAGTTTCTCCTCGTTGAAATGATGAATAGTTGCTCTATTTTATAATTCATTTGTGCCTAGTTTATAACTTAGTATTTCCCAAGATTTAAGTTTGTTGGCTAAAAATGTCTCTTCCTAAAACTTGAAACTTGTGGGTTGCAAACGCATGGTCTTTTTCTAAGTTGTTGCAAGTTATGATACGGTACAAATGGAATTTGCTATGACTTTGTTCTAAGAAAGACTTGACATCCGCAGTTTTAATTTCAAAATGCTAAAAATCAAAAGTTCCTCGGTGATTTAAATTTCCTACCAAAGCCATATGACATGTTCTACAAATACAAAACCCTAGTCATATACTTCTTGTTATTATGTTGAGCTTTGTCAAATTGTTGTGACCCTTGTTGAGATTCTCGTCATGCACCCATGATCGAGACACACTACACCCACAAATAAAATTGCTAACTCTTACATTGAGAGTTACACAAAAACTTGATTTTCCGTCCACACAAATAAATACTGCATGCATTTTAAATGAATCTCTCTCTAAAGTTTTCATGTGCCAAAAGGAAGTATGGGCTATGATAAAAAAAAGAAAGAAAAGAAATCCATGTCAAGGGGCATGAGAGAAAAAATGCATGCCAAAGAGCATGGGAAAAAAATCCCATGCTAAAAAGCATGAAGAAAAAGGGAAGAAGAAAAGAGAAGGATAGCCTATATTTTTAAAGGAAACCATCAAAGAGAGAGAGAGTCATGTTCAAAGGAGTACAAAAAACATATTTAGAGATAGGAAGATTTCAAAATTCAACACACTTGTACTTCTTGATCAAAGTGTATGATTTGCATCTCCTTAGATCCGGTTTTTGACTTAGCAATATTATGTGATGCAAGCATGCCTCTCTTTCATCCCTACCTAAAACTCCACAAAAAGGCCTATTAGAATGTAGGATGAAAAGAAATGCAATATCAAAAGCCTTTGGTGAGGAACATACACATTTGAGTGATCGAGTGAATCATTTGAGGAACTTACTTTTTATTTTACAAAACTCTTAAAACCTCCGGAAAGAGAGTCGATCAAGGAATGAATGACTAGCGGTTCTATGAAACCATTCTATCTAGCAACCACCCAAGACTTGGAAAAGCCACAAGCCCCACCAGGATCAAGGTAAAAAGGGTGGATAAATTGCCAACTTATTTGGATCAAGGAAGAATACCTTGTTATAGACATGGTACTTTTGAATTGTAATCTGCATAGTAGCAGCTCCTGATCAACAACCAACATCTTAGCTTTTGCTTGAGGACAAGCAAAGGGTAAGCTTAGGGGATTTTGTTGGCGGTCCTTATCGACAAAATCTAACCGCCAACTATGATCCAAAAAGTAGGAAACTACATGATTTTACACACATATACTTTTACTATTGATATAGTTCCACTTGTATTGGAGATTCACTGTTTTGCAGACTCATACTTGAATATAAGGGAATTATAGTCAAAGTACGCCATCAGACAAAGCATAATGCACATCCTACACCAAAGAATAAAGCACCAACTACACAATGAATTTGGGCTGAGCACCAACGTGGAAGGAGCCTAGGCCCAGCTACCAGCCCACCTGGCAAAGGCGGTGGCCAGGTGAGCCAACCAAGGTGTGGCCGCACCCTGGGTGTGCCCGTACCCTAGGTGGCGCCATTGGATGAACCGACCTTGATCAATGGCGGATATGGACTCTCAAAGGCGGTGGGAAACCGACATAGAAAGAAGGAGCTGACCGGTGGGACCCATAGGCTGGCTAGCCTATAGGTGTGGCTGGCTGGCCTATCTCTGTGATAGGTGAGCCCCACCCTCTGGTGGAAGCTTCTACACTCCATCTTGAGTTTTTTTTCCACAGGTTTTGCGAGCCGAATCTATTTCTGATGTTAGTTTGCTTGTTTTGAGAGTATGACGGTGGTCCTAGGGGTTGTTTTCTAGATAAATCCTCCTACATTCACATATTCATCCAAAACTCGTGGAATTCATTAGATTAAAACCCTATTCCTATGTTTGGTGATGAAATTAAGTACATATGCAGGATATGTTGATGGTTTATAATTGACATTAACAACCATCAACAACCACCGCCCCACATGGTACTTAAAGAAGATTCTCGCTACCTAAGAAACACTCTTGGTACTCGAATGGCAACATATTGGCTCCCCAGATACTTGGGTATATCTAGTTGCACTACTTAAAACTTTGGCAACCCAAAGATGCTCGTTGATACTTATAGTATACAGAACTTGCAGGGGGAATTGCGATGTCCCAAGGGATAGAACTACATGCTAGCTTATCATTAAGTCCTATGAGGGCTACTACTAGATATATGGGACAGGGGTACCTGCACCGCCAGTATATGTGACCGTCACCAAGCTATCGGTCGATGCAGCTGTCATGGAGGCCCACAAGGGCTAACATGGTCAACCTATAAGGGACCATGACACCTAAGGGAGGGGGGTGAATTTGGCAACTTAAAACTCTAACTCTAAACTATGACCTCTTTTTCTAACCTTAGCAAAATCTATTGAAAAAAGATAATCTATCTAAATGTGCAACTACGATTTTGCTAGTGTGTTGCTATCTCTACCGCAAAAGGAGTTATGCAAACAATGTAAATGCGGAAGCTAAAGAGTAAGGTAGAGATATGCAAACTCCCGTCGACGAGTGGGTCTCCGATGTGCCTTTCGGAAAACCTCTCCCAGACCGCTCCCCGCCTCTTCACTATGCAAGTGGAGATCACAAAATGGTGTATCAACACCCTTGGTATGTTTCATCAGCTCTCCACAACTCAAATGGCTGGTTGGGGGTCTATTTATAAGCCCCATGAAGAAAGTAGCCATTGGGGGTGAAACCCAACTTTCTGCTACTGATCGGATGCTGCTGTTGTCCTGACTAGAAGCGTTTGATCGTCCCGACAGTTGAGCACACGCATTGATCGAACTCTGGGCTGAGTCTGGTCTCACTCAATTGGACATGTTCCGGTCGTACTGGCATCGCTTTGGAACCTCTCTAGACATGATCGGATGCTGCACTTTGTGCATCCGGTCATCTAGTGCCACTGTGTCTGGTCCTCACTGAATTGTTGTCGCGACGATGAACAGTGAAGTCCATGCGTCCGGTCACTACCTCGCTCAGCGTCTGGTCGCTGCTGCTGACGCCTGCTATTGCTAAGCAACTAATTGGACATGTCTGGTCCTCATAGGGCCACGTCCGGTCACCCCTACCGAGCTCGTTTCTTCGTGATCTTGCATCCGGCTTGGTTTCCATCTTCGTGCTTGGACTTTGCTTGATATCTTAGGTCTTCTCTTATGCTTCTATGGTATTGCTTATGGTGTTGATCATCAGATCATCATGTTGCCTTCGTCTAAGTCACGTTTGCACCCTATTGAACTACAAAACAATTACTTGCAAATTCATTAGTCTAATTTGGTTGTGTTGGTCATCAAACAACAAAATCCAAAGTAAATGGGCCTAGGGTCCATTTTCCTTACACAACCAACATGAAGGCCAAGGCAAGTTAAGATGGGTGAATCTGGACAATAGCTAGGATCAATCTGTTCTGCATATCGTGTAACAAACTAGGAAGTCAATCCCCTAACCTGATCGCCCTCTCTGTAACCCTACCTCTCCTGCCTATATAAAGGAAGGTAGGGACCTCGGGCTCGGGATCCATCTTCCATCTATTCCAATCTACTATGTAGATAGGAGCAACGATCCCTGTAATTAAGCATACAAATACAAGAGCAGCTACACCACTGGAGTAGGGATTAGCACGCACTGTGCCCCAAACCAGTAGAAATCTCTACGTCTTGTGTGCAATCATCTAATTCTATCTACATGATTACATCGCTGGATATTGCCAGAGCAAAGAATCTGACAACGGGACATACTAAACTTGCCAGTGTGCAATATGTTCCATTAGCATCTCTTATGTAATTGTTCCTACCTTAATGATTGCATACTCCTTGCAATCCACTAAGTGAACATCAGGTGTAGTGATCCTTCGTCAAACATCTCCCAACATATATGGAAACAACTCCCTAAATTAGTATCTATTGGGGTTATGATCCCCGGGTGTCTCAAGGCATCGACTAGCCAGTAGGCTAGGTGGCCCATGTACCAAAGCTGGCTTGAGCCAAACGACCGAGGCCTAGCTAAGCTAAGCAGACCAGTCCAATCCTTGAGGTTGGGGTCGGCCACGATGCCTCCCTCCTACCCTAGCCACACGATATGCGGCATCTCATGACCTCTTGCCATCCCGACCCCTAGGAAAGGACCAGGAGAGATTAAGCCCACCACGGCGCGCCTACTCTTATAGGAGCAGGCACTGTTGGTGGTCCTTAATGACCATATCCGACCACCAATTAATATCCAAAATGGGAGAAATAAACAAACTTTTGACACATATGCCTTTACTATTGACATATTTTCACATGTATTGGATACTTAGTGTTTTGCAGGACTTAGTCATGAAACACATGGGAATATGATCAAAAGTGCGCAATCCAAAAAGCGTAAAGCATATTCTACAAAAGCACAACAAGCAATGGCCCATCGAACCATCACGTTTGGGCTGAGCACCGATGTAGATGAAGCCTAGGCCCACCCAGGAACTGACCACTCGAAGGCAGTCATGAGGCAGCCCCACCAGGGTGCGGGTGCACCAAGGGTGCGACCACACCCCAGTGGCTGCCTCCTGGGCTCGGCTTGCTCTTGTAGTTGCATGGCGGCATGCTACATCGGTCCAAGATAGTTTCCTATTTCACCTGAGCTAAACCGACCATAAAGTAGTATAAGTAGGGTTAGTGCTCACCCTTCACACACACCTCTTTGGGGCTCTACACCTCACACCTCCACTTGTATTCTCTTTTATTTTTAGTAGTACTTTGGTGCTAGCAAAGCTATCAAGGAGAGCTTGGCTCCTTGGAAGAGAAACATCTTGGTATGAATACTATGAAGAGTTCTTCCAAAGTCTTGCTCTCATATCTTCAACATAGTTATGCTTATGAACTAGAGTATAGTTTTCATGTTATAATCATGACATATGAACTTGCATATAGTTTCTATGCTATGAGCTTGACAAGCAAAACTTCATGCTTAAACATTCATATAACTTGTATGATTAGAAATAGAGCTGAGTTGAGGTGGTGGTTCATCGTTCCTTCAGGTTTGCCCTTGTCCTATGCTTGTCGATCCATAGGGTCGGAGTCCCGGGGAATGTGGATAGTTTCTTTGTACACGGGCGTGGTGCCCGGTTGCACGGAAGCCTTTGGATATGATAGTGCTCCACGATTGAGGGGTAGGCGGTAGGTGGTGACAGCCATGTTTGTCCTTTGTAATCCCCCATGTTTGGGTACTCATGTAGGAGTTCATAAAGTCTCCCTAGCTTGCTAGCAAACTAGTGCCCGGAGATCTCCTCGTCCATCTTACATTTTGTTCTAGCTCTAACCATGTAACTTGTATGATCATCAACTGATCATTGCACGGCTATATTAAAACATGCCTGCTCCACTTAGAAACATTCTTTTATTCTTTGTTTTCCTTTTATCCTTGAGGTTGGCCTAGATGTGTGTCCACTGTCCTTGAATTACCATTTTCCCCCCTATCATAGACTATTGGTTCACTATGCAAGTACGTAATCTTGTTCATATCCATGCTAGACTCTTTACACCTTGCCTTTCTTTGGGAAAATATAAATAACGATACCCTAAATACTTCCAGGTGAAATGCTACAATGATAGATCCATGCCCTTGCGGATATTATTTCTGTAGTCATTAAGAACTATCGTGTTGATGTTTCTTGGTGGCATCGCTAAGGTTTACTAAATCTTAGTCATGGTGCTAAGAAATACGAACGAACATTTCTAGTGCCAATGCTAGGGATAGATTCTATCTCCAACCTTGGTAGTGACACTAAGAAATGCCAACAAGCATTTCTGGTGCCATTGTCAGGAAGGCATAGGTTAAAGGAATCTAGTTGGGCATGATCATGATCACATGCATGCAATGGTAGCCATAGTTTTTGCAGGGTAACTCTGCTTGTTTTCTTCCTATTGTGGATGAAAATAGGATAGTGTAGGACCAGTTTCGTCTTGCTGGAAAACTACACCGATAATCCAGAGGTGCTCCTAAGGAAGAACAGGTCCCGTACCACTTCTTCCTCCATTACTCCTCCAACAGTTGAACCAGTCACCCCTGCACCATCCACTACTACCGCCATGGCCACCCGCGCTGTTGCCAACATGCCCATTGGGCCTGCTGTCAACATGGACACTTGGAACTTTGAGCTCCACACTGTCTTGATCACGATGGTGCAGGCAAACCAGTTTTGTGGTTTGCCTAGTGAGGACGCAAGTGCACACTTGCACACACTTCCTTAAGCTATGCAACACCATCATCACAAAAGACATCGCACCAGCAAGCATCAGGCTCCGTGTTTCCCTTCTACCTTGTGGGGAAGGCGAAGTAGTGGTTTTACAAGGAGAAGGAAGCCATCAACACATGGGACAAATGTTCCACGATGTTCCTCATGAAATTTTTCTAGATGGGCAAAACCAATGCCCTAAGAGGGAAAATTTCAAACTTCCAGCAGAATTCAATGGAATCTATCCCTGAGGCATGGGAAAGGCTATAGGATTACATCCAAGCCTGCCTGCACCATGGGAAGGAGAACAGGTTTGTGCTCTAAAACTTCTACGAGGGGCTGATGCCCATGTTGAAGGGGCACATTGATGCCGCTGCTGGAGGTGCATTTCTTTCCCTCACCATCGATGGAGCTATGGCTCTCATCGAGAAGATGGTGGCAAATCAAAGCTGAGGAAAGAAAGAAAACAACAAAAAGGCATGCATACCGTGAAGGAGGAGGATATGTTTGCCACAAAAATACATTTGTTGCTGAAAAGACTGGACGAACGTCCCCAAAAAAAGGAAGCCATGAAGGCCATAGTCCATGCCATGGACTCACATATGGCATGTGAAGTATATGGTGAAGTCGGACACTCGTGGAATGACTGCCCCGAGACCCATGAAGAAGCATCGTATATAAACAATGGGTTTCAACAGTAGAACAATAATGGGTGGAATAATAAATCCCACCCACAAGGAGGTAATAATAATTACAATTCAAATTTCAAT
Organism: Miscanthus lutarioriparius; assembly: GCA_904845875.1. Lineage (NCBI taxonomy): Eukaryota > Viridiplantae > Streptophyta > Magnoliopsida > Poales > Poaceae > Miscanthus > Miscanthus lutarioriparius. Next base: position 44,131,218 of record CAJGYO010000013.1, read on the forward strand.
TCAAACCAACCCTCCTTGAAAGACCTAGTTTTAGGTCAAGCAAAAATAAATGAAAAAATCACTAAAAGTTGATGGTCAATGATAAAATTATTGAAAATATAAATTCTCAAATTGAAAGTTTATCCTCCTCCATAAAGAATCAATTAAGTTTTAATAAAATGATTGAAACTCAAATTGCTCAAATAGCTACCGCTATTCCTATCAACAACACGGGGAAAATCTTGGGGCAACCCGAGAATTCTCCCGAGTTTGTTCATGTAGCTGTAGAGCAATAAAGGAGGAGAAGTCTTGCTGATGGACTATAAATGTCGAGCCCTTGCCAAAGGTAAATCGGTAGTTATTTTTAGAAATTCAAACAAAAATTCAAACTTTCAAATTTTCAAAGTTCAAAATTTAAATTTTTACTTCAAAATAAACTTTTTAGAAAAATAAAATAAAAATTATTTTCTAAATAAGAATAATTTTCTATTACTAGTTATCATTTTTTCAATAATTATAAAAAATAAAAATTCAAGAAAATTTTGTTGGAAAATCATTTTCGAGCAGACCGTTGGGAATCTGAGCTGATCACCAATGGTCATGAGTTTGAAATGGCCATTGGACACTACCTGCTAAGGGGGAGCAACAGCGGGCCAACCAAGGGTATGGGTGCATCATTGGTGTGGTCGCACAGCGCCTGGCGCCGCACGCGCTCTACCACCTCTAATGTCTCCTAGCTGTTGAGGCCATGCCCCCTGGGTCGGTGTTTGGCTGGCAATAATGGGAGATCTAGGGTTAAGGCCCTCCTCACCCTCACTATCTCCATTTTTAACTCTCTCACTCACTCACTTTCTCCCAAATTTCTTTCAAGCATTTTCCAATAAAGTTCTAGTGCAAGAAACCTCTAAAAAATTTAGCTCAAACTTGTCAAGCAAGTTCTCGGGTGCAAAGATTTTTACATGCTAACTTCTCCGCGTCGAGAAATTTTTGTTTGTTCATGTTGTTCTTGTTTCTAATATGAATAGGTTCGGAAGGAAGCTCACCGACGCACTCGAGGGTCACTCCCACGGAAGCATAAGCGCACGCTACACCGAGCCCGAGGAGAGCCAGATGCATGAAGACGAAGAAACGGTGCCAACGAAAGAAGAAGAGCATGAGCAACCGATGGAGGAAGGTGATGACCATCCACACCTTGATTTGGAGGGAGAACAGGACATGCAGGCCTACAACCTCATCAAGAACCGCAGTTCATGCACACACCGGCATACCATCCCAACCTCCTAAAAAAGATAGGTATGGACACTGAATTCACCATCATCTGGAAAGCCGTTGGATGGGAGAACGTCGCTCCCGTTGATGAGCAAGGTTCTCACCTCCCGACAATCTAGTTTTTATGCTCTTTGAATGAAGTTGAGAATGGGATTACTTTCTATCTTTTTGAGCAAGAATATTATATTACATGGAAGGATCTTAGCTCTCACTTAGGCTTTATCAAGAAATGTTCAATTGACTTAGATCATGTTCTCAAAGGTTTTAATCGCCATGAATTTTGGAGAGTAATTTCTAGTCAAAATGTAGTTGGCAAGTTTCAACCTCGAAATATGAATATTCATCATCCTACTTTGAGGTTCATGACTTTGTTCGCTAGACCGGACATTCGATTTGTTTATCATGTTGAAACGCAACTGCTCTATGCCATGCTTAAAAAGATAAAAGTTGCTCCTATGAAAGAAATGTTTAAACATTGGTTAGAAACTACATCTATTTCTTGCACATCCCTTGTGACATGTATTGCCGCTAGTATTGGTGCGTTGGACAGACAAGATGTGACATACATCTCTACTCCATGCATTAGTATTAATGAGCATTACTTGATATAAGGGCATCATTTAAAAAATAATATTGTAAGAGACCTTGTATATTTCTTCCCAGGGTATACAAATGAGATTCCGCTTCCTAACCTGGAACTCTCTTTGTATAAATCCATGTCACTGACCTTCACTCTTGTCGAACAAGAGGAAGCACACAGGAGTTCTATTTATCGCAGGGCGACAAGGAGCAGGTCTAGGAATGAAGCCGACAGCTCTCATCAGCCACCACCAACACTGACACCACTTGTGCCTCCGGTGTATCACACGGAGTGGTTCCTAGCTATGTAGACACCTGGGTTCACACCTAGGTACCAGTCAGGCTGGGACACACCCCGCAACACACACGAGACTAGAGGATCGGGATGGCATGAGGCTGACGATACATCATGGAGACATGCTCACACCTCCGACTCCGAGGGACTACCACCACCCGTCCAGCCATGAAAATCTACTTTGGATCATCGTGAGCTAGACGTCATCAACACTCTCATCGGAGGACTGGAGATCCGCACAGGTGAAATTCAAAATACTGTTAACACTCACGTGCAGGATTCGGCTTAGTAGCAGCTTCAGCAGCAACAACAATTCACGCAAATTAATGCGATGTAGAAGCAACAGCACCATAGGTGGCCTATTGGCGGTCCATGGGGTATAACCCCGAACCATAAGGCCATGAGCTAGCTTGGGGGAGGACCTCCGCAAAGTTACCTTATTTTTTCGCATTTTTAATTTTCACATTAATTTCTACATTTATTTCATTATTAGCATTTAAAAAATCAAAAAATTAAAAATACCAAAAAAAGAAATATGATAAAAATAACAAAAATATGAATTCCACTCTCATATGTGTTTTAAGAATGTTTAGTTTCTCCTAAGTTGAAATGATAAATAGTTGCTCTGTCTATAATTCATCTGTGCTTAGGCTGTAACTTAGTATTCTCCAAGATTTAAGTTTGTTGGCTAAAAATATCTCATCCTAAAAACTTGAAAACTTATGGGTAGCAAATGCATGCTCCTTTTCTAAGTTATTGCGAGTTATGATATGTTACAAATAGAATTTTCTATGACTTTGTTCCAAGAGAGACTCAATATCTAGAGTATTCAATTTAAAAAATACTAAAATTCAAAAGTTCTTCAATGATTATGAGCTTCAGGCCATATAGTAAGGCACCCCCACATGCCTCTGAGCATCGACAGTGTTGTGGGCACCGGGATTTACCATACCAAGTGAACATGGTGAAACCCCTCACATGCCTCTAGGCATCAACAATATTTGTAGGTACCGACATCTGCCATACCTGAAGAAGGCAACACAACCTCCCACATGCATCTGACATTCTATAGTGGCATCAACAATGTTGTGGGCGCCTACCATTATCTTGTACCCGCCGACATGGGCAACAAAGTTTAGTAGCATACGTACCCGCATCCTCTCACTTGTAAAGTCATCTCCTTTATCTATAAAAGGGGATGCGCTCCCTCCAATATATCTCAGTCCCTTTAGATTCATTAGATCGACCAAGTTCACTAGTCCACAACCGAGGAATAGCCAGGTTCAAACCTCAAGCACACGCTTGAACACTTAGCTCGTAGCGGAGCTCCTATCGCTCTCGGCCCTTCTAATCAGAGTCCGACCGGACTTCTCGTACACCCCATTTTTCTCCTTTTCGTTTGTAACCCCACTGCATACATCGAACACCTAGGATCTGGAATAAAGTCACTGACTGACTCAAACTAGACATAGGGCACGTTGGCTAAACCAGTATAAACCCTATGTCATTGAGTGCTAGGCCACCTCTGATCGCAACGTATGGCAAAACTATAAATATTTACGTGTTGGTCACTTTCTGCACTGATAGTTGGTGCCGTCTGTGCGGAAGACGTTGTACATTCAACACTTTTTGGTCATCGGATGGCCCACTTTTCCGCCACCCTCACCGTGGCAGGCTCAGGCGATACGATTTGCTTTGGCTCGCTCGAGTTTCCTACTCCCCCACCGGTTGGGATGCGGGTTTCACCCGTCTTCGAGCCATCCTAGGCCTTCCTCCTTGGAAGACTAGACTTCGTTGCCAACCGACTTGGCGTACTACACCTCCACGAGGAGGCACTCGTTCCGGCACCCATCGGAGGGGCGCCCTCCATCGACTCCGGGATGCACGACTTCGACGACGCGGCATCTGCACTTCATTCCGAGCAAACTCTCTGCTCAAACCCTGTTGTAAGTAATATGCGTATTGTTATTTATTCTTTATTTACTATCTCCGACCGATCATCTAGAGGGACCGTATTGCCCACGCCACAAACACCGTATGATCGGTCCCCCTACACCCTCATGTCCTCCGTGGATGCGTACGCTCGGGGGCTCCAAAGGATGCTGGCACCATCCCCCTCACATCCGAATTTGTGGGAATGGCAAGCTATGCTCCTACCGCTTTCCACGAACTCACGAATGACGAGGGTGAGAGCGACGGTTCCAGCATCGGAGATGTGGCACCCGCCACCATCCGTCCCGGGAGTGTGCTATGGCAGACATTCGGGACAGCCACCGGTGGTTGTGGAGTCTACGCAAACTCACACCACTCTAAACCCATGTGCGGGGGCCATCACATCTGCGTAAGCGCACGCTGAGGAATTATGACAACGGTGGCAAAACCAGCCGCCGCCTGCGCTGGCGTCTCGGTGCACAACACTACGCCCCAGGCGCATAACTCGGCGGGCGGCGCCTAGGGTCGCGTTCGCTAGGTCCAACACGACATCATGAACGAGGGGAACGATCTCCCATAGTTCACTTGGGCTAGCCAGAACATCGCTGCTGCAGCAATGCTTCTGCGCGGCGTTCCCGAGCCCGTCGACCCCTAGGAGCGGGTGGTCTACTAGAACCTCCGGGTCCTGGTAGAAGCCACCATCGTTCAACGGTGGAAAGCTCCGCATCACGACTCGACATGCACCCTCTCCCCCACCGGGGGAGCAGGGACGCGCCAGATGGATTGTTCCATTCACTCGCCGCTATAGTCATCAGGTATGGCCAGAGACGCAGCAACCATGCCATAGTCCGACCTGGCACCTGCTCCACACTGACCGCCGGTGCACGAACAGACCGGTCCGCACCAGGATGCTCGCAGCATCGTTAGCAACCGGCATCGGGTCTAGCACGATGAGGACACCCACCAGGCGGCGGTGGGAGCAAGCAACATAGATCCCGGCCGGACCATCAAGGGGAGCGGTGAAACAAGCCCTAGGCGGGGTCGCCGACCAGACGACCGGAGTCCTAGCCCTGAGGGCCCGAGACCATGGGTATTTGGCCGGCGTATCCAGAGAGCACCATTCCCGTAGGGTTTCCGACCACCCACCAACATCACCAAATACACCAGGGAGACAAACCCGGGCATTTGGCTCGAAGACTTTAGGCTCACCTGCCGGGCAGGAGGAGTGGATGATGACTATTTCATCATTCAGTATCTTCCCATTTGCGTGGGAGAACATGTTCGGGCATGGCTTGAATTCCTCCCGCATGACAGCATCCACAACTGGGCGGACCTCAAGAGGGTCTTCATCGGAAATTTCCTAGGGACGTATGTCCGCCCTAGAAACTCCTGGGACCTCAAGAGCTACCAGTAGGAGCCCAGCGAGTTCCTATGGGATTACATCCACATGTTCTCCCAATGATGCAACTCCCTCCATGATGTTGTCGACACAGACATCATCAGCGCATTCCTCTTCGGGACGAACTGCGAGTCCCTGATCCACAAGCTTGGATTCCTGAAGCCCCGTACCACCCGCAACCTGCTCGATGTCGCCACTAACCACGCCTCTAGCAAGGAGGCAGTTGGAGCGGTCTTCAGCGGAGGCCAGGACAAAGGCAAGGCTAAGCATGCGGACCAAGATGAGGGCCCCTCCACACATAGGGGCAAGAAGAACAAAAAGGATCGGCCCCGATCGTACAACACCACGATGGTCACCACGGCTGATCGCACGGGCAAGCAGCCCCAACAGGGGCTGCCCGACCGCTTCAACAAACTCATGGACAGTCCGTGCACCAACCACATCTACCCTGTCAAACACCTCTACATGGACTGTGAGCTCCTCAAACATTTCCTCCGATAGGCCGGCAAGCCAAAGGAGGGAGACGGCAAAGAGGCGGCAGCCAAGAAAGGAGGCGCGACAGGCAAGGATGGAGATGGCTTCCCCAAACCTAAGGAGTGCATCATGATCTTCAGTGGGTCCGACACCATCTAGATGAAACGCTAGCACAAGGTGCACTATAGGGAGGCGTGCGTCGCTGAGACGGCCGTCCCCTCCTTCCTCAGCTGGTCGGAATCTCCGATCACCTTTGATCAGAGGGACCATCCCTCCCATGTCGCAAGACTAGGACGCTACCCGCTCGTCATCGACCCTATTGTCCACAAGAAGTGCCTCACCAAGGTACTAATGGACGGAGGCAGTGGCCTCAACATCCTCTACATTGACACCCTCGATGCCATGTGCATTCCCCGGTCGGAACTCCTCCTAGTGGGTTCTCCCTTCCACGGGGTAAACCTAGGAGCGTAGGCATACCCACTCGGGTAGATCGATCTGCCCGTCACATTCAGCAAACGGGCCAACTTCCGCCCGGAGGTCCTCACCTTCGAAGTGGTGGACTTTCCAGGGTCCTACCACACTATCTTGGGGCATCCATGCTACGCCAAATTCATGGCGATCCCCAACTACACCTACCTCAAGCTAAAGATGCTGGGACCAAACGGCGTGATCACTATAAGCAGTGTCTTCTTGCATGCCTTCATGTGCGACCATGAGCATTTTGAGCTCGCCACCGCGGTCGTCAACTCATTCGAGCTCCCGCGGCTCGGGGAGTCGTCAACCATAGCAGCCTCGGACTACAACAAACAGACCTCCTCGATGGCCTTCCGCCCGCTCGAGGAAACCAAGGTGGTGGGTATCGACCCCACTGACCCAACCAAGATGGTACAGATTAGGACCTAGATCCTAGCCAAATAGGAATGCGAGCTCATCAACTTCCGGTGCGCCAATCGCGATGTCTTCGCATGGCAGCCTTTTGACATACCGGGCATACCGTGGGAGGTCACCGAGCACGCACTACGCCTCATCCTAGGCTCGAAACCCACCAAGCAGTGCCTGCGTCGCTTTAATGATGAGAGACGTAGGGCCATAGGCGAAGAGATCGCCAAACTCCTGGCAGCCGGATTCATCAGAGAGGTATTCCACTCCGACTGGCTTGCCAATCCCATTCTTGTTAAAAAGAAGACCGGGAAGTGGAGAATGTGTGTTGACTACACTAGCCTCAACAAAGTGTGTCCAAAGGATCACTTTCCTTTGCCGTGCATAGACTAGATAGTTGACTCCACCTCTGGGTTGTGAGATCCTCTCCTTTCTGGATGCCTACTCAGGCTATCACCAGATCACGATGAAAGAATCTGATTAGCTAGCAACCTTATTCATTACCCTGTATGGTTTGTACTGCTACGTGACCATGCCTTTTTGCCTAAAGAATGTTGGTGCCACCTACCAAAGGTGCATGTAGCAATGCTTCACCGACCAAATCGACCCGCTCGATCAGCTTGATCAAGCCGAGCGGCCAAAACCAACAATCGCCGTCTATGTTGATGACATAGTGGTCAAAATAGCTCAAGCTTGTGACCTGATCACAAACTTGGCCGCAACATTCACGAACCTCCAAAGGTTCAACATCAAGCTGAATCCCGAAAAATGTGTTTTTGGGGTTTCGAAGGGAAAGCTACTTGGATACATTGTGTCCTAGCACGGCATCGAGGCCAACCCTAAAAAAATCATGGCCATCTCCAACATGGGCCCCATACGCAACGTCAAGGGCATACAAAGGCTCATCGGCTATGTGGCTGCCCTAAGCCGCTTTATCTCCCAGCTCGACGAACGAGGGATGCCACTCTACAAGCTCCTCAAAAAGATGGACACCTTTATTTGGACTGAGGAAGCCCAGCAGGCTCTGGAAAGCCTCAAAGCGTCCCTAACATTGGCCCCAATCCTCATCGCTCCCGAACGGGGAGAACCCCTCCTCCTTTATGTCACGGCAAGCAACCATGTGGTGAGTGCTGCCCTGGTCATCAAAAGGGAGGAGCAGGGACACCAGCTCAAGGTACAGCGACCCATATACTTCGTCGGGGATGTGCTCACTGACCCTAGGGTCTAGTACCCCCAGGTGTAGAAACTCCTATACGCCGTGCTAATGGCGACCAAGAAGCTCCTGCACTACTTCACTGACCACGAAGTTGCGGTCGTCACTTCATACCCGCTCAGAGACATCATCCGCAACCACGATGCCGCGGGGCAAATCTCCAATTGGGCACTCGAACTCATGGGCCATGACATTAGGTATACCCCTCGTACCACTATTAAGTCTTAGGCTCTCACGGATTTTGTCACCGAATGGACGGAGGTCTAGTTATTGACCCCGGACGTCACCACGAGTACTGGACAATGTACTTCGATGGGTCCGTAATGGCACCCGGCTCGGGGGCTAGAGTGGTCCTGATCTCCCTAGATGGGAGTAGACTCCGCTATGCCATCCGCCTCCATTTTTTGGCCTCAAACAACACCGCAAAATACGAGGCCCTCATGAACGGACTGCGCATTGCCATCGAGCTAGGCGCTATGTGACTCTACGTTCATGGCGACTTAGAGTTGGTCGTTGATCAAGTCATGAAGGAATCCTCCTGCAAAAGCCCCCTCATGGCAATGTACTGCTAGGAGGTGCACAAGCTCAAGGACAAATTCCAGGGGATCGAGCTGCACCATGTCCCCCAAAAAGACAACGATGCCACCGATTTTCTTACAAAATTGGCCGCTAGGAGAGACCCGTCCCCAAGCGGGATCTTCATCAACGACCTCCATGAGCCATCCACCCACATCTTGGAAGGTCCAACCCAAACACACCTCGATGCTAGAGCAGCGCCTGGGGGCTCTAACCCTAGCACCAAGACAGTGCTCGAGGGCTTCGATCCCAGTACCTCCATGACAGCGTCACCCCCTGACGTCGCTGTATTGGCACTCGATCAAACCGACTGGCAAGCACCGCTACTCACCTACCTCCTCAAGGAGGTTCTCCCACCAGAAAGGACTAAAGCTCGATGGATCGCTCGGCATGCCAAAACCTTCATCACGCTCGGTGACGTACTCTACAAATAGAATCCATCAGGAGTGCTCATGAAGTGCATCCCCACCGACCAGGGGAAGCAACTCCTCCTTGAGGTCCATGCCGGGATTTGTGGACATCACGCGGCCCCAAGGCTGCTGGTCAGAAAAGCCTTTTGCCAAGGTTTTTACTGGCCCACCATGCTACGAGATGTAGAGGAGGTTGTCCGTAGATGTGAAGGATGCTAGTTCTACGCTCGGCAAACACATTTGCCGACACAGGAGCTCCAAACCATCCCCATCACCTAGCCATTCGTGGTCTAGGGCCTCATCATGGTGGGACCCCTCAAAAAGGGACCAGGAGGTTTCACTCACCTACTCGTAGCAGTCGATAAGTTCACCAAGTGGATAGAGGCCAAGCCCATCACCAACATCCGCTCGGAGGAGGCAGTCAAATTCTTCCTCGACATCATCTACCGGTTCGGCATTCCTAACTGTACCATCACTGACCACAGGACTAACTTTACCGGAAAGAAGTTCCTAGACTTCAGTGATGGATATGGCATCAGGATCAACTGGGCCTCGGTCGGACATCCATGAACTAACGGTCAGGTCAAACGTGCCAATGGCATGGTCCTCCAAGGACTTAAGTCACGCATCTTCGACCGACTCAACAAGTACGCCGGACGATGGGTTGCAGAGGTCCCAGCGATCCTCTGGAGCCTAAGAACAACCCCAAACCGATCCACAGGGTTCACACCCTTCTTCCTGGCCTACGGAGCTAAGGCAGTGCTGCCCTCCGACCTCGACCATGGCACCCCAAGAGTGAAGGCTTTCAACCATGACCGAGCCGTGGAGGCTCAACAAGATGCAGTTGACCTACTCAAAGAGGCCCGCAAGACGACCATCATCGGCTTCACTCGCTACCAACAAACCTCCATAGGTAACACGAAAGGAAGATCAGAGGGAGGATACTCGAAGTCGGTGATCTCGTACTCCGGAGGACCCAATCAACGAAGGAAAAACACAAGCTCTCTCCACCATGGGAAGGGCCCTATATGGTGACTCAAGTAATCCGACCGGGCACCTACCGACTAGAAGACAACAACGGCAACGTTCTCACCTACACTTGGAACATTGAACAGCTACGTCGTTTTTCCCCTAAATTTGGTCTAAACCGCTTTTTAGTCAACACTTGCCCCTGTAAAGCACCCTAGCCCGAACGCTTTTAGCCCGGGTCACTCGGGGGCTCCATAAGGGTACAATACTGAATACTACCTCTCATTTTTACTATCTTTTTTACTGCCACATGGTAAACAACTTCGTCCCCGAACGGAAGCGCTTTTCTTTTCCTTTGATTACCCTACGTAACTTTTGTTCTTACTCCTAACCGAATGCACCCTGCCATGACCTATGGTTACGAGCCACCGAGCCCCACGGGCCATGCCCAGGCTCTTAAAAAAGCTACAGCCTATAGAACTAACAGGTAGGTATGAAAAAGAAAGGACAAAAAACAAAAGATATGCTAGGGTAAAAACAAGGAACGGATAGTGATACTATCAAAAAATAGTACTGATGTATTCATTGATACAAAAAACTGTTCACACAGGGACTCACCCACGAACTCAACTATTACATTTTCTACTGCTACTCCAAACACTACTGCAGCCACTCGACGACATCGCCTGAACACCAGAGGAGAAACCACGGCACACGCCGCCGAACATAACCACCTCCGCTGGGGCCCCACCTGGTTCTGTTCCCTTGACTTTGGCGAGCGCAACGGGTACCTCAAGGGACCCACCTGGTTCTGCTCCCTCGACTGCAGCGAGCGCAATGGGTACCTCAAGGGCGTCACACACATAGATGCTCAGTAGAAGAGCATGGAGCTCCTGACCTTCTCATGCAGTCGAGGTAGCTCCTAGTCAGGGACGCTGCTACCGAGGTATGGCCGCCATGGCTGGAAGAGATCTTGTAACAGAACCGACCACTTTATAAGAGCACAAGTACAAAAACAATCGCTGAAACGATCAAATTCTCACACTTGAGCCCATATAGACCCGGTAGTCTACTGAAACCACGAAGGATTTCAAACCAACTTGCATACAACCAAGATCACAGTAATTCAACATAACATCTCACATGTTACAACATTTCATAAACATTTTGCAAATAGATTACAACCCATCAGAGTCATTGTTATTACAAACCAAGTCTTGTAAAGTAGCGGAAGCAAATAGTTTAACTCACACACATGAGTTCAAATACCAGTACCAGTTTGCCGATCACATCCAACAAAAGCATTCAGATGAGATAACAAGAGATCATGCCCATGATCTAGTCTTCGTCACCCGCCGGGTGGAGAAAATACTTACAGAAGCCCTGATATAGAAGGTCATCTACAACAAGAGGGAATAAACCCTGAGTACGGGGATATACTCAGCTAGACTTACCCATCAAAAACCAAAATAAATGACACCAAGGATCATGCAAAGTTTTATTTAGTGGATCAGGCTGACACTTCCTTTTTGCGAAAAAGCATAATTAATAATGATTAACTTTTAACCTGAGCTAGCAGTGACTTTAAGCCATTAACCTATCATCTATATTAGCACCTGTACTAAGCAACCACTTGATTAATATGCAAACATTAATAACCATAATAGGTATAAATTGTGGCAACATTATCCATCATCATCATCTTCCATTTAACCATATCGTTAAATTAAGTGAATCTACGTTACCGCTGCTCAAGTCAAGTTCTCACTATCCGAGAGAGACGGCGATTCGAATCGATTCCTATCCAGCTGGAGGGGTATTCCTAAAACAAACCCTGCTTCCCCCGTTAGGGTCACAAACAAGTCACCTTTGGTATAACTCAGGAGAAAAATAAAAGAAAAGACGCGGGTTCGGGCCGCCCTGCATTCTCAGAGAACCACTCTACGAGGAAGTGCAGGATTTTAAGCCCTGACTCCCCTTGGACTTATGCCAATGGCTCTCCGCACATCCTTACTACCTCCAGAATGCATCCAACCCCCACGGTTCCCGACCTAAGTTGAGCTACTCGGCTTTGCGGTCGGAACGACTTATCCAGCCAGCTAAGTGTTAGGCTGCGTTCAACATGACCTGAGGACGTACAACGTATCGGTCCTTAAATGACATAGACGGAGTCACTATGTCCAACCCTACACAAGACTCCGCCCGGTCTTCATTCATTATTAACATGGTTCTTTTCCACGATAGCAAATATAGCCAACCGTGATCCATCTCATCATAAAGCTCGCAGGTGACAGGAAATCACCCGACTTCTACCGGACTAAGCATGGCTAAGCATTTAACCCGTTCCTGAACTTAAATAGGATTCAAGTGTGATATCTGGACAAGGATAGATATATAATGCAGCAATTGGTTCCAACCAATTCCTATACTTAATGCAACATCAACAATAAAATATACTCAATATATTTGTAAAGACATGGGAGACTTATAATGCTCCGGGGCTTGCCTTTCAGGAAAGAGGATGGACGGTGGTCAGGGCACTTGGGCAACTCCTCCTCGGTCGGCTGCTTCTTCGATTGCCTGAGCATCCGGATCCTCCTCCTGGCTCGCTCCCTCGAACTCCAGAAGCGTCACTCCCTTCGACACACCTATTGCATGAATGCGCAAGATAAATATCATGGATGCACATGAACGAAGATAGGGATGCTCGGGGAATACACATGCTTACTGCGGTCCACATATTCCAACTTAAGCTCTATTCAAATCACTTTAACTTACCAAGTTTATACAACCTAATGTATAATTGCTCATCTTCAGTTAAAGACCTAGCACCTGCACCTAAGCATGTTCTCAAGTTAGGCTAGCACCTAAACAATCAACAAGAACATTGCAACAAAGCATACACACAAACACTCATGTTTCAGCAAAACAGGGACTATACAGCGGTACAGTAAACTGACCATAACTGGAGATTTACAAATCCAAATGACATGAAACAAGACAATTTGGAAATCTTATGAAATTGCCTACAATTCATTTTCAGACCTCAAGGCATGATTCGAACTTTTACCTGGTCAAATTCTTTAATCAATAGAAATCTATCTTTCCAAGACAGAGGGCAAGCAAAACTGTGATCCAACTTTAAATGACTGTAACTCTTAAACTACTAGGCCAAATACCACCAAATTTTAATAGGAGCTAGATACATAAGTTCTCTACAACTTTTGTATTCACCAATTTCCCAGCAAACCAAATTATCATGGGGAACTTTGCAAAGTCCCCAGAACTGTCCAGAAGGACATAATGCAGGCAAAATAATTATTATCTTATGTTGCAAACACATAAATGGACAAAACCAACTTTACTACCTCATCACACATATCACAAGAACACCATAAAGTAAGGTGTTCATCACCAATTCATTTCTTTTAATACCTTTCTTAATTTAATTCATTATTTAAGAGGAATAATAAACCTATATGAAAACTACACCATTAAATCTACACAAATTACAGTAGGTACAACATGCACCAAGTAGGCTACTATAAAAATTTCACATCATTTGAAGAAGTATAACAGCCTACACAAAAATAACAAGGCAGAAAGGTTGAAAATAGCATAAATAGGAAACCCTAGTGAAAAGTGGCAAGCAACAGATTTTATATTTTTCTTAGCATACTTAAGGTACTAGGACATTCTCCAACAAATTTCATGGTCATTGGATTCATAGATAAATTACTAAAATTCACACAAGGATCATTCAATGATAAAAGGAAAATCTATAACTCAAAAACCCTAAATGCAATGATTCTCAAATTTTTACTAGAGCTTCTACTCATCAATAATAGCTCACCATCCAAATTTCATAATTTTTGGAGCAAAGGAACTCAAGATATAATTTAAACAATTTTGCTTGCATTTAAAAACACATTTCCAGTTTCAATTTAATTCTTCCAGATACTCTAAAATAAGTGCTCATATTATATTTTTCCTAAATACTACACTTCACTATGATCCTAACAAAATTGGAACCACTCAATTTGGATCTACCAAACTCTAGATATGGATTTTACAAAACAGCCTCAAAATCAGCATAAATGAGCTATCCTATTTTCTAACAGTCACTGGCAAGCGGGGCCCTCGGGTTAGATGACCCCACCGGTCAGCGATAGGAAACAGGGGACACGGCTATGACGGTGCGGAAAACGGCATAGCTCACCGACAGCGGCTTCACCGACGACGAGGAGGGTACCTCCGTGCTCGCCATGATCTCCCGCATTGATTGACCTACTAACCCTAAGCTCTAGCGGCCCCTAAGTACCCGGCCACGGAGCTCGGCGGCTCGGCCATGGCGCATGGCGGCGCGCGGCCGTGTTCTGGCCTAGCTGGTCCGGCAATGGCAGTAGCGTCATCACCATAGCATCTACTTGCGATGGAAAAGGCCAGGCGAGGGCTAGGGAAGGACGAGAGGGCCTGTGCTGTGCTAGCCACAGTGAGCTCCAACTCCGGCGAGGTACGGCGGCGGCGGAAACTAAAATGTGGCCACTACCTTGGGTTCTCCAGCTCAATGGCGAGGTGGAAGAGCTAGAGGAAGCTATGGCGGATCTATGGGTTAACTAGAGGCGGCGATTGCTCGGCGTCAATGGCAGAGCCGGCGCGCTACTGCTGCTGCGAGCGGAGGAGGCGAAGGAGAACGGGAAACTGAAATGTGAGCGCGGTGGAGTCACATGCGCGCGCTGTGGCTTCAATTGATGCGCTCTGGCCTGACGTGGCTTGGCCGATCAGGCCGGCGGCGACGCGCGACGCCACGCAGCCATCAAATTCTGAACCTGTCGAAACACTATAGCGCCGATTCAGTTAACCTATCAAGCCTGACAGCATACCTTCATCGAGTTGCAACTCCTCAACTGTGATGATCCAGCTCATGGTGTAATTGACAAAGTTCAATATCCAAGTGAGTACTACAAGTTTTCCAATTGGAGTATGAGCTAAATCGGCTGGATTTGGGAGCTACAAGGCTAACAAGTTGGGTACATAAAACTGAAACTCGAATTTATGACTTAGAATATTTCAGTCTCCAAATGACCCTCAAAACTGACTTGTGGGCCATTTTAGAGCATGTTGTGCACATTTTCATGACTTGGCTCCTAAACAAAGTTTGTTCCTTACAAAATTTTCTACAACTTTGCTTTAGGTTGCTTAGACATGCAAACACTCTAAGCTATACTTTTTAAATAGTCAAACCCAGGAGCTCTAGGGATCCATAATAGTCAAACCATGACGTGGAAAACTAATTAGGCAAAATGATCAACATGAACATTGTTCCTAATGACATTCTAAGTATAACTAAGTTGCTTAAGAGGATAATTAGCCACACCACACATTGGTCACACCAAAATCAAGCATCACATGGGTTGAAACAAGGAAGAACAAATGAATTGCTACTTTTGTTTCAAGGCCATGTTTCATATGTTTCATGAATTTGTTGCATAGTACTAACTAACCATGTTTCACTAAAGTGAGTTACACATGTTGCACTTGAGTGTTGCACACTATTCATTTCATAAAACAAACACACATGGAATATAAACATATGTTGTAATGTTTCAAAAGCATGTTTCATACAATCTAAGCTCATGAATGGATGAAAGATGCTCATGTTTATGAAATGCAAGTGCAAATGTGGAAGCCAAACACCTAGGGTGTTATAGCCCTCCCCCCTTATAAAAATCTCGTCCCGAGATTTGATAAGCGTACCATTGTTGATAGAATTCCTTATAACCGTCCCTCAAATAATCTTCTCTTTCCCACGTTGCATCGCTTTCACTACCCTGATTACTCCACATGACTTTGTAAAACTTGACCACCCGACTCCGAGTCACTCGCTCACGAGTGTCAATCACCCGGACCGGCTTTTCATCAAAGGTCAAATCTGATTTTAACTCGATATCCCCCAATGGAACTCTCTCTTCAGGGACGCGAAGACATTTCTTCAATTGGGATACATGAAAGACATTGAAGATAGCACTCATCTCAGGAGGTAATTGGATCTTGTAGGCTACCTTACCACTTTGTCCAATGATTTCAAATGGACCAACATACCTCGGCGCAAGCTTTCGCTTCACACCAAAGCATTGGACACTCTTCATAGGTGAGACTTTCAGATAAACGAAGTCCCCAACCTTGAACTCAATAGGTTTTCTACGTCGATCAGCATAACTTTTCTGCCTAGCTTGAGCTGTGGCCATGTGGGTTTGGATAGTACGGACTTGCTCTTCGGCTTCTTGAACAAAATCAATTCCATAGTATCTCCTTTCACTGGCTTCTACCCAATTCAACGGGGTTCTACAATTTTGGCCATACAAAGCTTCAAATGGTGCCATCTTGATACTCTCTTGATAACTATTATTGTACGAGAATTCAGCTAGGGGCAACCATTTTTCCCATTAGCCCTTAGCCGAGATGACACATGCTCTCAACATATCTTCTAAGATTTGATTCACTCGTTCTGTTTGCCCATGGGTTTACGGATGATAGGCAGAACTTCTTACTAACTTAGTTCCTAATAATCCGTGTAAGTGCTCCCAAAAGTGGGCAGTGAACTGTGGTCCTCTATCCGAGACAATAGTATGAGGGATCCCATGAAGTCGGACTATTTGATTAAAATACAACTCCGCATAGTCAGTTGGACGAAAGTCTATACGGACAGGAATGAAGTGTGCAGACTTGGTCAGACGGTCTACAATCACCCAAATGGAGTTAAAATTCCTCTGAGTAGTAGGGAGTCCAACAATAAAATCCATACTTATCTCCTCCCATTTCCAACCTGGAATAGAGAGTGGCTGAAGCAATCCAGCTTTCATGTGCACAGCCTTGACTCGACAACAAGTGTCACACCTAGCAACATAAGCGGCTATCTCTTTCTTCATTTTGGTCCACCAAAATCGAGGCTTCAAATCGTGATACATTTTGCTACTACTAGGATGAATAGATAATTTAGAGGAATGGGCTTCGGATATGATTTGATTTCTAAGTTCTCTATCCTTTGGAACCACTAACCTATCCTTGAACCATAACACGTCATTTTCATCTACCCGAAAATGTTTGGTTTCTTGCTCTTTCATCTTGCGCTTGATGTGGAACACACCTGGATCTATCTTCTATAGCTTAATAATTCGACTCTATAGAGTACAACAGACAGTGATGTTGTGAAGGATTGCCGGATGTAGGAGCCGTGACAAATGACAGTCACTTTCAATCAACGAGTGGCAATGCGATTTCCTACTCAAGGCATCCGCAACTACATTTGCCTTGCCTGGATGATAGTGCACTTGGAGGTTGTAATCCTTGATCAACTCGAGCCATCTTCTCTGATGCATATTCAACTCAGGTTGAGTGAAGATGTACTTAAGACTTTTATGATCAGTGTAGATGTGGCATACATTGCCAAGCAAATAATGTCTCTAGGCCTTCAAAGCATGAACAACTGCAGCGAGTTCTAAGTCATGCGTAGGATAGTTCACCTCATGCCTCTAAAGTTGGCGAGAGGTATAAGCAATGACTCTACCTTCCTGCATAAGAACACCTCCTAAACCTGTGACTGATGCATCGCAAAACACATCAAAAGGTTTCTTGATATCCGGTTGCGCCAAAAACCAGAGCCGAAGTTAGAAGGGTTCGCAGGGTGTGAAAAGCCGCATCACACTTAGAAGTCTAGACAAACCTCGTGTCTTTTTGCAGCAACCGAGTCATAGGCTTGGCTATTTTAGAGAAATCCGGGATGAAGCGACGATAATAGCCAGCCAATCCCAGAAAACTCCGAACCTCATGCACCGAGATTGGAGCCTTCCAATCCAACACTTCTTGCACCTTGGTGGGATCCACCATAATTCCACCATCGGACAACACATGCCCGAGAAAAGGTACCTCACGAAGCCAGAATTCACACTTGCTAAACTTTGCATAAAGCTTGTGTTCACGCAATCTAGTGAGAACCACTCGCAAATGTTCAACATGATCTTCTTCATTCTTAGAATAGACCAAGATATCATCTATAAATACCACCACAAATTTGTCCAACTCAGGCATAAACACCAAATTCATCAGGATACATGAAATGTGCGGGGGCATTGGTCAATCCAAAAGACATAACAAGATACTCATACAGACCGTATCTTGTAGAGAATGCAGTTTCTGGAACATCCTCGGGCCAAATTTTGATTTGATGATAACCAGATCTCAAATCAATCTTAGAAAAGACTTTTGCTTTAGACAACTGATCAAATAAGATATCTATTCATGGCAGAGGGTACTTATTCTTGATTGTGACTGCATTCAAAGGCCTATAATCTACACACATGCGTAGTGATTGATCCTTCTTCTTCACAAAGATAGCTGGACACCCCCACGGAGATGAACTAGGACGGATAAGGGCTTTCTATAAAAGTTCACTTAACTGGATCTTAAGTTTGGCTAGTTCGTTAGGAGGCATTCTATAAGGTCTTCTAGATATGGGTGCCGTACCAGGAAGCAACTCTATCTTGAAATCCACATCCTGATCCAGAGGCAATCTAGGCAAATCATCGGGAAAAACATCCAGAAAGTCGCACACTACAGGGATATCTGCCATAGCCTTTGCTTGCACCACATTTGCCACACAAGAAAGGTTGATGTCCCTAGGTAGTTTCACTAGAAAACCTTCCTGATTACTAGGATCTCTGAGCATGACTACTCTAGTCAATGTATCAATAAGCACCCCGTGACTGCTCATCCAATTCACTCCCAATATCACATCGATCCCTAGCACCGGTAAAACTACCAGATCAACTTGATAGCTTCGTCCCTCTATCTCAAGTTGTACGCCCTCGACTACGAGCTTGGTGGGGATAGTACCACTGGCAGCCCTAATACAATAACCCTCACCCTCAACGGTGTATGTTTTCTGCATAAACTTGGATGCAAATGCAGGACTAATAAAAGAATGTGAAGCACCTGAATCAAATACTACAACTGCAGGGTGTTGATCAACCAGAAACTTACCAATAGTGACTGCCTCCCCTGAAGGAACATCAGCAATATTTGTGTAGTTCACTTGCCCCTGACGGCCACCTTGGTTGAAATTCTTCTTAGGGTAAGGACACTTCCTTGCCCAGTGACCTGTCTTGTTGTAGTTCCAGCATGGCATGTTGCTTGGAGGAACATTGGAGCTGCCTTGACTGGTAGTGCCCTTTGGAAGAGCAACTGTAAAAGCCTTGCAAAATCTAGTCTTCCCTGGATTCTTCTTCTGCGGTGGGTGGAACTTAGCAGCTGATGTCGGAGGAGGAATGGAGCCTTATGTGTGACTAGAGCTTTGGACTGTGAGGCACCCGCCTCATAGGCTCTCTTGTGGTTCTTTGAAGGAGCATATATAGCATTGTTGTTCTCTTGGGATAGAGCATCACTAACAAACTCATTAAAATGAGCACACTTACAATTTCCCATAGTCTTCATCAATTTGGGGCTGAGTCCCCGCTTGGAACTTGCGATCTTTTTGGCATCAGTGTCAACAAACTCAGTAGCTACCTCGCAAGGTTATTAAAAGCCTGCAGGTATTCCTTCAAGCTCTTGTTCCCCTATGTTAGCTTCATAAACTCCGTGTGCTTGATTGCCATAAGACTAGGAGGAATATAATTTCCCCTGAAAGCAGACTTGAACTAATCCCAAGTGATTTGGGCATTAGCGGGCATAGTGGACCGATAATGGCTCCACCAAATACCAGCTGGCCCATGTAGCTGGTGAGAAGCATACTCCGTCTTCAACACCTCTGTCAAGCGAAGCAGACGAATTTTCTACTCAAGAGTGTTCAGCCACTCATTAGCTTGGAGGGGCTCCCCAGCCTCCTTAAAGATCGGTGGTTTCGTGTCAAGGAAATCCTTGAAGTCACTGTATTGATTTGGTTCTGGCCCTTGGCGTGCACCACGACCATCACGATTTGCAATTGTGCGGAGAGCCTCAGCCATAGTGCGCTGTCCTTCCACAAGAATCGCCATCAATTCCGCTGGTGTGGGTGGTGGTGGTGGGAGATCATCATCATCACTAGCCGCACCATTGGAGTGAGTGCAAGGCATCTGCAACAATGCGCAACCAACAATTATTGGTGATGTTAGCACATTGGAGAGGAACAATGTAATTACGCCAAACTGAATTTACTAGAGAGAATGTAAAATTCATGTAGTAAAACAGCGGCAATAATTCATTCTCCAATCACCACATCATCAGTAAGATTACTAGCGCCATTTGCAATGCATTCCAACATGACAAGTTTAAAATTCACCAACTAAGATAAGCATCCCAATGGGAGCGGATTAAGGTACATTTCATGCCAAGTTCAAATTAAAAGGTACATCCCACATCACCATTTGATGATTGACCAGAGAGATTATCCTTCAAGGTAAGCATAAATAACCGGATAAGCAATTTATAAGGGAGGGAGTAATGCAATATGATGACTTGAGTGAATATGATGCATGCTCGTTCCGTACGTTCTCTCACCCTAGTAGAATTTGAGAATTCTAACGGCTAGACGGTGGCATACATACGTTCTCTCATATACGTATCTAGTCGAGCTACACGTTGCATTGTTAGTGTACCTGCAAACAAATTCATTGCAGCCCATCCCAACAAAAGAGAATTAAGCACACAATGAAAGCAGTAAACTAAGGTACTCTCCATATATACATCCCCGGATATATATACTTCAGTACCCACAACTACCCGACAGATAGACCCACAATTAAGTACCTTCATATGCACATGTATGCAACATGTAAATATTCTAGTAACCACAACTAACTCTCCCCTAGATCGACAGTTGGACGGTCATGCTCTCACAACTCACACTTACCTGGGCGTAGAGGCAATTGATCCATACATTACCATTCAAGCAAATGGCACCCATGCAACAGCACGCCTCATGGACGACGAAAATAGAAACAATCATTTCCCCCAAGTTAGTTATTATATAAGCCACCTAAAAGTCCTTAGGTGGGCTACAAGGGATGTGATCACCGGCACACTATAATATGAAACTTTAGATTTTTGAACACCTATATATAACTATAAGTTGGAAAAACCCATTTTCGCAACAAAAGCTTTTGTTTTTAAATACCCGTATGACATGTTTAGTGTTGAATCTAGCTCTGATGCCAGCTGTAACAGAACCGACCAATTTATAAGAGCACAAGTACAAAAACAATCGCCGAAACGATCAAATTCTCACACTTGAGCCCATATAAACCCGGTAGTCAACTGAAACCACGAAGGATTTCAAACCAACTTGCATACAACTAAGATCATAGTAATTCAACATAACATCTCACACGTTACAACATTTCATAAACAGTTTGCAGATAGATTACAACCCATTAGAGTCATTGTTATTACAAACCAAGTCTTGTAAAGTAGCAGAAGCAAATAGTTTAACTCACACACATGAGTTCAAATACCAGTACCAGTTTGCCGATCACATCCAACAAAAGCATTCAGATGAGATAACAAGAGATCATGCCCATGATCTAGTCTTTGTCACCCGCCGGGTGGAGACAATACTTACAGAAGCCCTGATATAGAAGGTCATCTGCAACAAGAGGGAATAAACCCTGAGTACGGAGATGTACTCAGCTAGACTTACCCGTCGGAAACCAAAATAAATGGCACCAAGGATCATGCAAAGCTTTATTTAGAGGATCAGGCTGACACTTCCTTTTTGAGGAAAAGCATAAGTAATAATGATTAACTTTTAACCTGAGCTAGCAGTGACTTTAAGCCATTAACCTATCATCTATATTAGCACCTGTACTAAGCAACCACTTGATTAATATGCAAACATTAATAACCATAATAGGTATAAATCGTGGCAACATTATCCATCATCATCATCTTCCATTTAACCATATCATTAAATTAAGTGAATCTACGTTGCCGCTGCTCAAGTCAAGTTCTCACTATCTGGGAGAGACGGCGATTCGAATCGATTCCTATCCAGCTGGAGGGGTATTCCTAACACAAACCCTGCTTCCCCCGTCAGGGTCGCAAACAAGTCACCTTTGGTACAACTCAGGAGAAAAATAAAAGAAAAGACGCGGGTCTGGGCCGCCCTGCATTCTCAGAGAACCACTCTGCCAGGAAGTGCAGGATTTTAAGCCCTAACTCCCTTTGGACTTATGCAAATGGCTCGCCGCACATCCTTACTACCTCCAGAATACATCCAACCCCCATGGTTCCCGGCCTGAGTTGAGCTACTCAGCTTCGCGATCGGAATGACTTATCCGGCCAGCTAAGTGTTAGGCTACGTTCAACATGACCTAAGGACGTACAGCGTATCGGTCCTTAAGTGACACAGATGGAGTCACTATGTCCAACCCTACACAAGACTCCGCCCGGTCTTCATTCATTATTAACATGGTTCTTTTCCACGATAGCAAATATAGCCAACCGTGATCCACCTCATCCTAAAGCTCGCAGGTGATAGGAAATCACCCAACTTCTACCGCACTAAGCATGGCTAAGCATTTAACCCGTTCCTGAACTTAAATAGGATTCAAGTGCGATATCTGGACAAGGATAGATATATAATGCTGCAATTGGTTCCAACCAATTCATATACTTAATGCAGCATCAACAATAAAAGATACTCAATATATTTGTAAAGACATGGGAGACTTATAATGCTCCGGGGCTTTCCTTTCAGTAAAGAGGATGGACGGTGGTCAGGGCACTCGGGCAACTCCTCCTCGGTAGCTGCTTCTTCGATTGCCTGAACCTCGGGCTCCTCCTCCTGGCTCTCTCCCTCGAACTCCAGAAGCGTCACTCCCTCAGGCACACCTATTGCATGAATGCGTAAGATAAATATCATGGATGCACATGAACGAAGTTAGGGATGCTCGGGGAATGCACATGCTTACTGCAGTCTGCATATTCCAACTTAAGCTCTATTCAAATCACTTTAACTTACCAAGTTTATACAACCTAATGTATAATTGCTCATCTTCAGTTAAAGACCTAGAACCTGCACCTAAGTATGTTCTCAAGTTAGGCTAGCACCTAAACAATCAACAAGAATATTGCAACAAAGCATACACACAAACACTCATGTTTCAGCAAAACAGGGACTATACAGCGGTACAGTAAACTGACCATAACTGGAGATTTACAAATCCAAATGACATGAAACAAGACAATTTGGAAATCTTATGAAATTGCCTACAATTCATTTTTAGACCTCAAGGCATGATTCGAACTTTTATCTGGTCAAATTCTTTAATCAACAGAAATCTGTCTTTCCAAGACAGAGAGCAAGCAAAACTGTGATCCAACTTTAAACGACTGTAACTCCTAAACTACTAAGCCAAATACCACCAAATTTTAACAGGAGCTAGATACATAAGTTCTCTACAACTTTTGTATTCACTAATTTCCCAGCAAACTAAATTATCATGTGGAACTTTGCAAAGTCCCCAGAACTGTCCAGAAGGACATAATGCAAGCAAAATAATTATTAACTTATGTTGCAAACACATAAATGGACAAAACCAACTTTACTACCTCATCACATATATCACAAGAACACCATAAAGTATGGTGTTCATCACCAATTCATTTCTTTTAATACCTTTCTTAATTTAATTCATTATTTAAGAGGAATAATAAACCTATATGAAAACTACACCATTAAATCTACAAAAATTACAGTAGGTACTACATGCACCAAGTAGGCTACTATAAAAATTTCACATCATTTTAAGAAGTATAACAGCCTACACAAAAATAACAAGGCAGAAAGGCTGAAAATAGCATAAATAGGAAACCCTAGTGAAAAGTGTCAAGCAACATATTTTATATTTTTCTTAGCATACTTAAGGTACTAGGACATTCTCCAACAAATTTCATGGTCATTGGATTCATAGATAAATTACTAAAATTCACACAAGGATCATTCAATGATAAAAGGAAGATCTATAACTCAAAAACCCTACATGAAATGACTTTCAAATATTTACCAAAGCTTCTACTCATCAATAATAGCTCACCATCCAAATTTCATAATTTTTGGAGCATAGGAACTCAAAATATAATTTAAACAAGTTTGCATGCATTTAAAAACACATTTCCAGTAACAATTTAATTCTTCTAGATACTCTAAAATAAGTGCTCATATTATATTTTTCCTAAATACTACACTTCACTATGATCCTAACAAAATTGAAACCACTCAATTTGGATCTACCAAACTCTAGATATGGATTTTACAAAACAGCCTCCAAATCAGCATAAATGAGCTATCCTATTTTCTAACAGTCACTGGCAAGCGGGGCCCTCGGGTTAGATGACCCCACCGGTCAGCGACAGGAAACAGGGGACACGGCTGCGACGCCGCAGAAAACGGCGTTGCTCACCGACGGTGGCTTCACCGACGATGAGGAGGGTACCTCCGTGCTCGCCATGATCTCCCGCATTGATTGACCTACTAACCCTAAGCTCTAGCGGCCCCTAAGTACCCCGGCCACGGAGCTCGGTGGCTCAGCCATGGCGCACGGCGGCGCGCGGCCGTGTTCTGGCCTGGCTGGTCCGGCAATGGCAGTAGCATCATCACCAGAGCATCTACTTGCGATGGAAAAGGCCAGGCGAGGGCTAGGGAAGGACGAGAGGGCCTGTGCTGTGCTAGCCACAGTGAGCTCCAACTCCGGCGAGGTACGGCGGCGGCGGAAACTAAAATGTGGCCACTACCTTGGGTTCTCCAGCTCAACGGCGAGGTGAAAGAGCTAGAGGAAGCTACGGCGGATCTATGGGTTAATTAGAGGCAGCGATTTCATGGTGGCGAGCGAGCTAGGCGACGGCGCTTGCTCGGCGTCAATGGCAGAGCCGACGCGCTACTGCTGCTACGAGCGGAGGAGGCAAAGGAGAACGGGAAACTAAAATGTGAGCATGGTGGAGTCACAATCGCGTGCTGCGGCTTCAATTTATGTGCTCTGGCCCAACGTGGCCTAGCCGATTAGGCCAGCGGCAACGCGCGGCCGTCAAATTCTGAACCTATCGAAACACTGTAGTGCCGATTCAGTTAACCTATCAAGCCTGACAGCGTACCTTCATCGAGTTGCAACTCCTCAACCATGATGATCTAGCTCATGGTGTAATTGACAAAGTTCGAGATCCAAGTGAGTACTACAAGTTTGCCAATTGGAGTACGAGCTAAATCGGCTTGATTTGGGAGCTACAAGGCTAACAAGTTGGGTACATAAAATTGAAACTCGATTTTATGACTTAGAATATTTCAGAGTCTCCAAATGACCCTCAAAACTGACTTGTGGGCCATTTTAGAGCATGTTGTGCACATTTTCATGACTTGGCTCCTAAACAAAGTTTGTTCCTTATAAAATTTTCTACAACTTTGCTTTAGGTTTCTCAGACATGCAAACACTCTAAGCTATACTTTTTAAACAGTCAAACCCAGGAGCTCTAGGGATCCATAATAGTCAAACCATGACTTGGAAAACTAATTAGGCAAAATGATCAACATGACCATTGTTCCTAATGACATTCTAAGTATAACTAAGTTGCTTAAGAGGATAATTAGCCACACCACACATTGGTCACACCAAAATCAAGCCTCACATGGGTTGAAACAAGGAAGAACAAATGAATTGCTACTTTTGTTTCAAGGCCATGTTTCATATGTTTCATGAATTTGTTGCATAGTACTAACTAACCATGTTTCACTAAAGTGAGTTACACATGTTGCACTTGAGTGTTGCACACTATTCATTTCATAAAACAAACACACATGGAATATAAACATATGTTGTAATGTTTCAAAAGCATGTTTCATACAATCTAAGCTCATGAATGGATGAATGATGCTCATATTTATGAAATGCAAGTGCAAATGTGGAAGCCAAACACCTGGGGTGTTACAGATCTCATCAAACTTTATGAACTAGCCAACCTGAGCAGCTGCAGGCGTGGAACCCTCCACCAGCACGATCTTGAGCAACTTCCCCTCTGACAAGGCTCGCTTGGTGAAGATCCACTGGAGAAAGTCCACACACGGCTCCATCCCAAAGAAGGCCTCGCAGATGAATCCAGCACTGCCCTGGGTAGCCTCCAGCTCAACATCGCGCTCTGGATTCATGAAAGGATCTGTAAGTCCTCTCCCTCGTTCACCCCCTCCCTCACTTAGGAACTGCCATGGCATACAGGCACTCTCAGTGAGAAAGTAGAAGGAAGAGAGACAATTGTTGAAGAACAAGCAAAGGACTGTGACGGAGAGCCCTCTCCCTCCCCCTATTTAAGGAAGAAACATGGCAGCCAAAGAGGGGCAAAAGATTAGAGCAAAAAACTCTCCCCCTCCCCCATTCAATGCGGATGGGAAACGAGGGGCTCTCCACACACATCTCCACCGGAGAGACCATCGACCAATGGGACACACCGAGAGATAGGTGGTCGATGTAGGCCAACGACTCCGGGTCGATGGAGCGTCCCACCTCGGGTGAGCTCTCCAAAATGTCACTCAAGTCATCAAGGTATGGACCACCACCTATCGCATGATAAGGCATTTCATAATCCAAAGCATTCACCACACGCTGCGTGCTTGGACGATTTAGGCCCTCCACATCCCCAGGCTCGAACTAAGGACATGGAAAAAACGCTCCCAAAATGGGATCTCCACCGGGAGAGACCATCGAAGCAGATAGGGTCATCTAAGTAAATCGAACCTCTTGGCTCCATCAAAAACGCCACCCGGTCGGTCTCCGAAGAGATCTCGCCGGGTTATAGGTAGGAAGCGAATGCCACAAGGGATGCGCCCATGTACGGCCGGATGGATTCCACTCGATCATACCCATTAGCGACTCCATCATGAATGAGCCCGAGCATGGGTCCCGTTGTGAGGAACCGAGGACATTTTCGACCCCTACTAAAGCCCAACAAGGCTCTCCAAACGCCTAGGTCTATGACCTGAACTCAAGTCATCAAGGCCCAAAACAAGGTAAACACTACCAACCACCTCTATTTCTTTATAATCATTTCACACATCCATGAACGTGCATTCATTCCATACGCTCCAAAAACACGCGCCTATGCCCCTCTCATCGGATCTATGAGCTCGATTCGATCCCAAGGCCCTAAACCACCTCGGTTGTGGCTCACCGAGGCGAACTAAGCATCCTGTATGCACCGTGGGTTCGCAAAATGCATCCAAAACGCGATCCATGTTGTGTCACAAAGATCCCTAAAAACAACTAACCACCTTGGTTGCCTCGCCTTGGTTGATAAACATGAGCAACCAACAGAGCCACG
The DNA here is from genome assembly GCA_904845875.1 of Miscanthus lutarioriparius. NCBI lineage: Eukaryota > Viridiplantae > Streptophyta > Magnoliopsida > Poales > Poaceae > Miscanthus > Miscanthus lutarioriparius. Next base: position 44,158,523 of record CAJGYO010000013.1, read on the forward strand.
GAGAAAAAACATAGATGAGCCCCATGCGGCCCCGACAAAAAACAAAAATATCCCCTCATTGGCAAAATGAAAAAATCCCTAGACGGCTTGAACCCGGCTCTTGAGATAGGGTCATCTCAACCTTTCTTGTCGGGTTCATAAACCTAGGGTCCCTCGCTTGATCCCAAGCGAACCTCTTGCCAAGCCCAGGAGAATCTCCATCAAGGGAGGCCGTTCCGGCCCAGGCCACCCGGTCGGTCTCCGGAGCTCTCCAACTGGACTGACCTGCGACCCCATGCTCTCTCGCGAGGGATACGGCACCTACTCACCGTTCTTCTCCAACTGCACAATCAGAGCCGAGGTAAAGGATGCGGTGAGAATGCCACAAGAGGGCTATGTCCAACCGATCTTTGGGACCATACCTGTGATACCTATAGAAACCATACTGTGTGGCTTCCACGGCACAAATAGTAACGAGGCGGATTTCCCCTACAATATTGGATTCCACTCGATCATACCCATAGCGAGCATCGGCAGTTGAACTTGGGATTTAGCATACCAAGTCACTTGAGCCCACATGCTTGGCATGATCGGGACAAGCCATACCTAAAGAAAAACTCAACCCCTCGACATTCTACAATGGCATCAACAATGTGAGGAATCCGAGGATGGAGTAATGCACACAAACTCTTGTAAAACCATCTCCTTTATCTATAAAAGGGATGCGCGCCCTACTAAAGCCCAACAAGGCTTGGGGCTCAAGACACAAAACGCCTAGGTCTATCACTCTGACCCCGAACTCACCCCATCCCATCCGGCTATGCTTGAGCACCTGGGCTCTAGAATAAAGTCACCGCTCCCGAAAACTGGGACGTCGAGGCACGCACGAACCAAAGTATAAACCCCGTGTTATTAAGTGCTAGGCCACCCGATCGCGCCCCATCCGCAAAAAACTACAAATATTTACGTGTTGGTCACTCAATCGACGGGGATTAAGTAAAAGGGTGGATAAAAATGCCGACTTATTTAAATTGTGTAAGAATACTTTGTTATAGGCATGGCACTTGTGAAATATATTTGGCATACCCGATCAATAACCAAGTATTTAGCTATTTGCTTGGGACAAGCAAAGGTTGCTTGGGGAACGACCATATCCGACCGCCAATTAATATCCAAAACAGGAGAAATAAAACCATGATATTTCCACATGTATTGGATAGTTATGCTGCAGGCTTATTCATGAAATACATGGGAATATGATCAAAAAGTGCATAATCCCAAAAAATTCTACAAAAGCACAACAAGCACCTGGCCTTCCAATAGCACCCCAAGGCCACCCAAGAACCGACCACTCACTGGCGGTCACAAAGGTGCCCAACTAGGGTGCAGTGGATCTGACGAGCTTTCTAGGCCCTGCTTGCTCTAGCGGTTGCATGGCGGCATGCTACGTCAGTCTAAGATAATTTCCTATTTTACCTACGCTAAACCAACCATCAAGTAGTATAAGTAGGGGGTAGTGCTCACCCTTCACAAACACCTCATTTGGGCTCTGCACCTCACACGCTCCACTTGTACTGTCTTTTATTTTTAGTAGTACTTTCGAGCTAGCAAAGCTATCAAGGAGAGCTTGGCTCCATGGAAGAGAAATATCTTGGTATGAATACTATGAAGAGTTCTTCCAAAGTCTTGCTCTCATATCTTCAATATAGTTATTCTTATGACTAGAGTATAGTTTTCATGTTATAATCATGACATATGAACTAGCATATAGTTTCTATGCTATGAGCTTAACATGCAAAACTTTATGCTTAAATATTCATATAACTTGTATGATTAGAAATAGAGCTGAGTTGAGGTTGTTCATTGAAACCCATGTCCATCTTGAGTCCTAGGGGATGTGGGTAGTTTCTTTTGTACAAAAACACTATTTTGACCATCAACATTTCACCCAAAAGCAAGATAAAGTTAGGAAAATCATCATCACATGTGTAGGATTTGCTTTATAATTCACCTAGTTCTGCTTGTACATGGAGATTTATTTGTATGCAGGAAATATAGCAAAAATTGTGTAAAATGGTGAAGAAAATGGACAAGGGAGGCAAGTGAACATGGCAGGCAAGCCAGGGGCCCACATGCCATGCTGGCCAGCCCCACAATGGTGCTGCCCGATGCCCCACTTGCCCATTCCACATCACCAATCCATGGGAGAGGTCCGCCAAGCCTTCTCCAACGTTGATTTTAAGTCAGTTTGCACCGATGGCCATGATGGAGTGGTCTTGGATCCATGGGTCCACTGTCATGGACTTGGAGCCCTCCAACCGACTTTGGAACCGCCTTACCAGCCAAATCTTCACATGTGCTGCCTTCACAACTGCCTTTGAGAGCCAACTAAGGCCCTACACCACGCCGCTCGGTGCCCAAGTTACCTCCACCACCTTACTTGACATCTATAAGTACCCCCGTGCAGCAACCGACCTTGGAGAGCTATAAGTAGTGGTGTGAGAGTAATCATCACCATCTCATTCCATCACTCCAAGTGAGAGTAGTAGCTAGGCAAAGCTCTGTAGCTCTACTACTTAGAAGTAGAAGATAGGGAGAGAGTGAGGAGAAGCTTGGAGAAGGGATGGGGTTGTCAGCATCCTCTCCACTTGTGCTTCACTAGATGAAGCTCTTCTTTGAGTGAAGTTCGACATCTTCTGTGGTAACTCTGCTCTTTTGCATTACTTAAGTATTATTTATATTATTGTGTTTACTAGTTTCACCGCTTGGTTAGAGTGCTCTAGTCTCATTTCATCATGTACAGGATTAGAGTAGTGAGTCTATAGATTAAGCGTGGTGCTTAGGCTATAGCTTGCCTATGTTTATAGCTAGGCCTCGGGATAGATTGTGGTAGGTGGCAGGTGGTGATAGCCCTATCCATCCTCTATATTCCACCATGATAGGTCTAGTTATTAAATCATAGGGCTCATGGTGCTGTTGTCCTAATAAACCCTTTGGGTGAGGTTAGGGCAGGTATGCCCCAAAGTAAACAACCATGATATAGTATTCCTTAGTCTTGCCTTAGTCTAGAGAAACCACATATATCCTCTCTACCTATTACTTTTACCCTTGGACACTCTTAGTTCTTAACTAGTCCACTTCACGTTCCCCATGGAAATTCGATACCTTGGAATACTCCGGGTGAAAGCTACATTGACATACATGAGCTTGTGGATTTATCTGTTTGCCATATCTAGTGTCAACAAGGTTTCTAGTGCCATTGCTGGGGAATGGTAGCTATTCTAGTTTAGAAACGAGTCATCCAAGTATTTTTTATCCTTTATGTTTCAGACCATGGATCACATTCGTATCATTCAATTCACTGCTCCAAGGGGTGCTAGTTTGGAGCCACCTCCATCATTAAAACCTATCCTTACCAATAGTTATGAAATTTGTCCTTGTTTCAAAACTAAAGTTCAGGAACAATATTTTTCTAGGAAAAAAGATGACAACCCATATGCTCATCTGTGAGAGTTCAAGCAAGTGTGTTCATGCCTTCACATTTCGGGCATGTCACACGAAACCCTTAAGTGGAAGCTATTTTCGTTCTCTTTGATAGGATTAGCCAAACTATGGTATGCTCGAACCATAAAGTTCTTTGAGCCAAGTTTTGCTTAACCTTCTTTCCCATCCCCCGAGTTGGTAGTCTTCGAAGAGAGGTCCTAACCTTCAAGCAAAAAGAGAAGGAATCCCTAGTGGCCACATGGGCATGCTTGATGGATCTCTATTCATCTGGCCCTGATCTTGGTATACGCAGTCCTATCCTTCTACAACACTTCTATCTAGGTCTTAGTGAGGAATCTACACAATTCCTTGACATTGCTTCGGGAGGAGCCTTCTTACATCTTTCTGATAGTGGGGGGAGAGCTACCCTTGACACTATCCTTGAAAACTCTCCCTACATCGATGTCCTTGATTTCCCTAAAGAAAATAACATTCCAAACCCAAGCAAGAAGTTTCAACAACTAAATCAATGTCAATTCCATTTAAATCTTTAGCTGCTGACCCAATTCCTAGACCATTCCAAGGGACACCAAAGGAAGAAGAAATTCATCCTTTGAAGTTTCCTAATGTTGAGAACACCTTCAATCATCTAATGCAACACAGATCTTTGGCATCATTGACCCCAAGTCATCATCTTCCCTATTCATCCCATGATTTGGTTGTCCAAGAGCCCCTTGAATCAACATCATCTTCCACCTCAGACTTCAGTCTCCCCTATGTCCCTCCTTGTTTCTTTGGTGATAATCCAAACCAAGGAGGCATTTTGAACCTTTTGGTTGACATTGAAAGGGAGCATAAATCATCTGAGGTGAAGATTCCCATTCCAATGGAGGGCGAGGATGGAAATCCACTCATAGAATTCAATAAACAAGAGATAATGGATGAATATATTTGGTCTATGGACATTCTTGAGGGGTAAACTTTGGAGTCCAAGAAGGAGGATCATGTGGATGAACATCAAAGCTACATTTTGGAAGAGCCACAAGATCGATGCCTTCATGAGAAATCTCTAGAGTCAATCTTTCCTTGCGCTACCTACAACTATGAGAGTTACACCCATCCTATGCTTCTCTTTTATCAAATCCTTGAGAGGATGGTTGTGGATGCTTTTGTTTACCACAAGTATTTGAAAGCTCATAGTGGCCTTAGCACAAGTTCTTGTAGTTGAAACTACAAAGGTCGAGCTTATGACTTAAACACAAAGCACTACAGGGAGATAACACGTTTGCTTGCTATTTTCAATTCAATAAAGTTTGTTTAGTTTCTATCATCATAAGTAGTAGTAAATAAAATAGTTTACCTTTATGCTTTTCCCTTCAAATAAAATAGAGCGAACACAATGAAGATTGAGCTTGATTGTTGCACCGCCCGATGTGCCCACACATCGGTCAGGTTTATAGTATCACCTTGCACTAGTCTTTGTTGCAGATATTAAAATCATGAATCAAGACTTTTTGAGCAAGCATCATAAGTGACATCAAGAAGAAGGAATTCAAGTCAAGGACAAGGTACAAATGTAAAATTCAAGAGTGAGGCTAATCAGGCATGGAGAGCTTGGAAGCAAATGTGATGGTCCATTCAAAGTCATCATCATGAGCCATCACGCTTCAAAACAACAAAGGTAACATCTCTAAGGTATGTGGTTAATGTTTAAATTATTACCTTTGACCCAATAAGCATGAATATTTGATATGATTGAACTTGTTTAGTTTTGCTAGCATAATGTTCAAGATTAGCTTTTTAATCATGTCTTCTTTCTGTTCATAATCATAGCCAACTCTTTTAAACTCTTATCACATTGAGTAGTAGAAGTATGCCAAAAATGATTGTACATATGTTCTTCTATCTTTTCTTGTCTAAATCCAACAAAGGAACAGTGTAGATTGAGACGTTAAAATTGAATGATCTTGTTTTGTCTTTACATTCTCATCTCTAAAACAAATGCTTAAATGTGGACCTCTTCTTATGCAACGTGTTATCATGTTGAGTTTAGATGAATTTTGTGACCTTATGAACTAGTGGCACTTCAAAGATTTGAATTATCTCCTTTATAAATACCCCTTTTTGCCTTTTTGTGAAGAGAGACATGGAGCTAAAAAAAGTTGGGCACATGAAGGTCCAAGTAAAATAAAAAAAAACAAAAAATATGGGCACGTGAAGGTCCAAGTATATTAAAAGTATATTATATATAAAAAATAATAATAATAGCTCCATGATCTCAATTATTATCTTGTGGGGTCATTAGCTTGAGAAGTGTCACAACCTTCACTAGGAACATTGTTTAACTTAATGATATACATGACATAGGTATGTTTCTCTTTCACCTTGATCTCCCCTTTTGCATGATAAATGTTCAGAAGCTTTTGTTTCATTTCCAATCATGCTATGTGCCTCTTTTTGCTTTTCAATAAGCAAAATAAAGTTTTTGGTTCACTAGTACATTTGTACTAGTAGAACCTTGTTGCTTTCACCATTTGTGTCTTTGAATAAGCACAAATGCTGAAGGAACAGGTGTGGGGATTGGGCAACCCAACCCTAGCTTAAGAAACTTTCCCTTCGATGAAAAACACCGAGGCTACACATAGAAGCACTTCACACATCAATATCAACCCTCTGGACTTCATCTCAATATGAGACGTTGGTTTGTATCTCGATACCCCTCTCCTATATTTATCTCCTTGAAAATAAATGCATATAAAAAAGCCAATTTCTTCTTGTTATTAAAACTTGATGAAATCTAGAACATGACCCCAAGATTTGATGATGACTTATCTTATGACATTGGTTTGCATAATCTTTATTCCTTGTCTTTCACTTAATGCTTGTCGGAACCTTACCCAATTAGGATAACATTACCTAAGTTGTTGTGAAGTGTGATATAGTGATGAGAAGATTAGTCCTTCTTTCTAATCAAGTACTTTGGAGACTTTTGTTTTGAACAAAATTTAAAACCATGGCTTCATAACTCCTCTATGGTATAAATGTCCTACTAGAGCCATAGGCAATATCTTTACAAACCCATAGATTCTTACTGATTAGATTTTGTTTTGAGTTTTGTCAAATTATGTGACCCTAGTGAGTGATGCACCATGCTTACATGAATAAGATCATGTACACTCCTCCATATATGCTTTACTCTTACAGTAAGAGTAAGAAAAAACATGTTTTCCACACTTATTCTATGCTCTTACACTAAGAGCTCAGCACACACATTCCTTTCCACCTCCTCACAAACAAGCCTTTTTCACCTTTCCAAAAAATAAAGACTCCATGTATTCAAGATCTCTCTCCATTATCCATACAAGTCTAAATAAGAGACATGGGCTATATGTTGTGAAAAAAAAGAGAGTTAAAAAAAGGGAGCTGGAAAAGACGATGAAGAAAAGAGAGCTAAGTGAAAGAAAAAAAGTGTCGAGCAAAAAAAGAGAGGATGAGCATCAAAGATAGCCCATGATCTCAATCATCTAGATTTGGAGAGAGCATCTTTGAGGAGTCAACCTTCCACTCATATCCACACACTTGCAATCTTGATCATGTTTGTATGTTGTTTTACTCCATGGATCCATGCTTTGGCTTTACAATATAAACATTCTAAGTATGCCTTTCAAGTTCTCCTACCCAAAACTCCACATAAGCCATAGTTGTAGGGCCTTGAGGCAAAGTAAGATCTTGGTGAGGACACATACACAAATACCATTGAGTCATTTGAGAGAACCATATGAGGAGTAACATGAGCTATGATTAGTTTTGAAAAATATTATCAAAAACTCCAATCTCACTTGAGAAGGAGAAGTGATCTACGTCTTTAAGTCAGAGCTATTCCATTTCTCAATCGCCCAAGGTGATGTTCTAGCCACTTCAAAACCCATAGGTATGAGTATGTGACTTAGAATATCTTTTATTCTTGCATCATATCCTAAGAAAGTTGTGTATCAAATCTACCTAAATCTTTGCTGAGTTCTTTTTCTTGTTTGAATCCTTTACTCGGGATGAGCAAAGGTTCGGTGTGGGGGAGCTTGTTGACGGTCACCTACACCTATTTTGACCATCAACATTTCACCCAAAAGCAAGATAAAGTTAGGAAAATCATCACCACATGTGTAGGATTTGCTTTATAATTCACCTAGTTCCACTTATACATAGAGATTTATTTGTATGCAAACATATAGCAATAATTGTGCAAAATGGTGAAGAAAATGGACAAGGGAGGCAAGTGGACGTGGAAGGGAGGCCAGGGGCCCACATGCCACACTGGCCAGCCCCACCATGGCACCGCCTGGTGCCCCACTTGTCCATTCCATGTCACCGATCGGTGGGAGAAGCACGCCAAGCCTTCTCTAGCGTTGATCTTAAGTCGGTTTGCATCGATGGTCACGATGGAGTGGTCTTGGATCCATGGGTCCACTATCATGGATTTAGAGCCCTCCAACCGACTTTGGAACCACCTTACTAGCCAAATCTTTGCACGTGCTGCCTTCACAACTGTCTTTGGGAGCCAACCAAGGCCCTGTGAACGAAAGGTGGTGCAATCCAACATTGACTTGCGCCCCTACCACGCCACCCAGTGCCCAAGTTACCTCCACCACCTTACTTGTCATCTATAAGTACCCCCCTATAGCAACCAACCTTGGTGAGCTATAAGTAGTGGTGTGAGAGTAATCATCACCATCTCATTCCATCACTCCAAGTGAGAGTAGTAGCTAGGCAAAGCTCTGTAGCTCTACTACTTAGAAGTAGAAGATAGGGAGACAGTGAGGAGAAGCTTGGAGAAGGGCTAGGGTTGTCGGCATCCTCTCCACTTGTGCTTCACCGAATGAAGCTCTTCTTCGAGTGAAGTTCAGTATCTTTTGTGACAACTCTACTCTTTTGCATTACTTAAGTATTATTTATATTATTGTGTTTATTGGATTCACCGCTTGGTTAGAGTGCTCTAGTCTTATTTCATCATGTACAGGATTAGAGTAGTGAGTCTATAGATTAAGTGTGGTGCTTAGGCTATAGCTTGCCTGTGTTTACGGCTAGGCCTCCGGATAGATTGTGGTAGGTGGCAGGTGGTGATAGCCCTATCCATCCTCTGTATTCCACCACGATAGGTGTAGTTATTAAATCATAGGGCTCATGGTGCTGTTGTGTCTAATCAACCCTCTGGGTGAGGTTAGGGCAGGTATGCCCCAAAGTGAACAACCGTGATATAGTATTCCTTAGTCTTGCCTTAGTTTAGAGAAACCACATATATCCTCTCTACCTATTACTTTTACCCTTGGACACTCTTAGTTCTTAACTAGTCCACTTCGTGTTCCAGGTGGAAATTCAGTACCTTGGAATACTCCTGGGTGAAAGCTACATCGACATCCGTGCGCTTGCGAATTTATCTGTTTGCCATATCTAGTGTCAATAGTGCCTAGGTGCACGAAAGCCTTTGGATATGACGGTGCTCCACGGTTGAGCGGTAGGCGGCAGGTGGTGACAGCCTTGTCTATCCTTTGTAATCTCGCATGTTTAGGTATTCGCGTTGGAGTTCATAAAGTATCCCTGGCTTGCTGGTAGACCAGTGCCCGAAGATCTCCCTGTCCATCTTATACTTAGTTCTAGCTCTAACCATGTAACTTGTATGATCATCAACTGTTCATTGCATGGCTATATTAGAACATGCTTGCTCCACTTAGGAATATTCTTTTATTCTTTGTTTTCCTTTTATCCTTGAGGTTGGCCTAGATGTGTGTCCACTATCCTTGAATTACCATTTTTACTCCTATCATAGACTATTGGTTCACTATGCAAGTATGTAATCTTATTCATAACCATGCTAGACTCTTTACACCTTGCCTTCCTTTGGGAAATATAAATAATGATACCCTAAATACTTCTAGGTGAAATGCTACAACGATAGATCCGTGCGCTCGCAGATATTATTTCTGTAATCGTTATGAACTATCATGGTGATGTTTCTTGGCGGCTGTTGACGGTAGTTAACATTCATCACAAAGTTTCGTGGAAGACACTTTGAATCCCATAGTACATGTATGACTAGGAATAGTTTTATGTTGACTTCTCCTAAGGTTATGTCTTGAGTAATCCATCTTTTTATGAGGACGAGTAAAAGCCTAAGTGTGGGGGAGTTTGTTGACGATAGTTAACATTCATCACAAACCATCAATATACCTTGCATAAATGACTAAAATGGATAACCAATATAGACTTAGGGGTTTAAACTGACAATTTCCTCAAGTTTTGCTAAATCTGTGTTTTTAGCAGGATTTAATCAGAAACCTGCTAAGGAGGACCTATTCATAAAAGGAATCAAACTTATCCACAATGGTACCCATGTGGGAAGACTCTAGAAGACTCCAAAGGGTACTTCACTGAAGTAGGCCATGTGTGCATGACATGTGGGGCTGACCGGCCATACTATCATGCCAACCGACCTATGGGCCCCACATGTCAGCCCCTCCTTGCTATGTCGGTTCTCCACCGCTTGGGGTTTGCATCTACATTGTCCTTTTAAGTTGATTTGATCTAAGGGTCCAAGATGCTTGAAGTGCCCTATATATATCTGCCTGTACCCCCTCCCTAGGGCATCAATCCATGTACTTGATCCTAATAGCCTGAAGGCCACAAACCCTAATTCATATGTCCACCAGGATCAGAGCTAGCAATCAAGAGAAGATTAGTCCTCATTAGGATCTAGTCTTGTATTAGAGATGGAGATATAGAGTGAGAGAGAAGAGTTTACGAGGAGTGCTAGCCTATCGGTGCTCTCTCTACGACTTGTACTTTGGTGAAATCAAGTTCTTCTTGAGCTTGCTTCTGAGATTATCTGGTAATCGACTTCTAATTCAAGTAAGCATCTTGTTCATATTATTCTTTAGGTTTGTGACTCTCTTTTGAGTACTTTTGTCCTCATAACTCCTAGATTAAAGTAGTATTCATAGTTTAAGTAAGCGTGGTGCTTAGACTCGGTTACTCGTGGATGTACCCTACTTTTCGGATCAGTGGTAGCTCACGATGGTGACTCTTATAGCCTCGTTTGTAGGCCTAGTAGGACCTTGTTGCTATAGAAAACATACTCTGCCTATGTTTTCTTTAGTAATTTTCCCTAGAATTGAACAATAGAAGACAGCTTACTAAAATTAGAATTAGAAGACCTTTGTGATCTCCTCTATGCTCCTATTATCTAGCCTTGATTGTGAAATTGGGCTAAGTTAGACTCAGTTATTCTCACACATGATTCCTTGAGATCGATATAAAACTAGGTACTCTCGGTGAAGTGCTACATTGGTATAATATTCGTGCGCTTGCTGATTATTCTATGTGCATTAATATATACAAATAAGCATTTTCTGGCGCATTGCCGGGAAATGGTTGCTGAGTTAACTTTGAACCTAGCTTGTCCTTCTATCATTATTCTTTTATCTTTTATCTTTTATCTTTTATTGTGGATCTAGAATCCACCCCTATCTACCAATATGCTGCACCTACGAGCGCACGCCTAGGGCCACTAGAATGTGCGAAGCCTATCCTAACACCTAGCTATGAGCTGCGCCCATGTTTAATCAACATGGTTTAGGATCAATCCTTTTTGGGGTTAGATGATGAAAATCCTTATTCCCACTTAGATGAGTTTGAGAAGACCTGTGCATGCCTACGCATTGCGGGCATGTCAGACAAAACCTTACTTTTCCTTTCTCTCTAAGGGGGAAAACCTAAACATTGGTACAAGCTCACCATAGGGAGTAGACAAGGAGATTGGAAAGCCTTGTGCTCTAGCTTTTGCTTGCATTTACTTCCCATCTCCAAAGTAGTCAGCCTTCGTTTATAGGTTCTATCTTTTAAACAAGAAGAAAAAGATTCTCTAGGCGTGGCTTGGGAACATTTTAATGCTCTCATTAATACTGGCCCTGACCTTGCCATTCAAGTCCCCACTTCTTCAGCATTTTTATATGGGTCTTGATAGGAAAACTTGAAACATCTTGATAGCCTTAGGAGGCTTGTTCCTCCATGTTTCTACTAATTCAGGGAGAAGCATTCTTACTGAAATACTAGAGAATACCCCTGAAGAAGTAGAAAAGTGTAACACCCCTGTGTTAACTTTGCATTGAGCACCTGCATTTCATGAGCATAAGCATCATCCAAGCATTCATGAACATGAGCATATGAAATTTCATCTCATTCTTATACATTATCACATGAAATGTTGATTTATATATATGTTTATGCTTGCAATCATGTATGACCAATGTATGAGATGGTTGTGAGGTCATGAAAACACCTTAGACACATCTAGGATGGTAAATGGAACAATGTTTGTATTCATGACATAGGCCAAATTTGCTTCTAAGTGTTGGTTTCATTTGAAATGCCATTTTCATGATACTAGTTTGACCAAAGTTGAACAGTAGGTTAGATTGTTTGAATGGTTGTGTAACCTAAATAAAAGTTGTAGTACTTAACTAGGGTAACAACTTTTATTTTTGGGTCAAGGTCTCATTCAGTGCATAGCATGCTCAAAAATAGCTCACAAGTTGCAAGGGAATGCTGTTTTGAGACTTGCAAAATTTTCCAAGTCATAATGTTGTTTATCGTTTCAATATACCCCACTTGGGAGCATTGTAACTAGATAACCATTGCAAATTAGGGGATGCTTCCTAAACCAAAGTTGTAGATGGCATATAGCTCTACAACTTTTCTTAATGGAGTTTTTGCAATGGCTGAACGGATTAGGAGTTATAGGATCACTAAGTTGTGCTGTCAATCGTCGATGGCAGGCCTAAATCAAGTGGACGCGCGCGGCGTCATGGCTAACTAGTGATAGGTCATGGCCACCATGTGGTGGCAGCACCACAGAGTTGGCCCGACCGGTCAGGCTAGAGCGAGCACTTAAGCGTCGTGCCCCTGCTGCTCACTCTACTCGCCCGCTCTCACTTCATGCCGAGCTCGCTGTGCGTCCCCACAGCCGCTCACCACTGATGTAGCCTTGCCGACCAATTCGTCTTGCCCATGGCTACTCCGTCATCACCTCCACCTCCTCAAGCCACCAGCATCACCTATCGACCCTAGGTATAGCGACATTTGGCCTCACCGTTGCCGCCGTCGTCACCGGAGCGCCACCACGCTCGCGGCTCACCATGGCCTTACCATTCCACCACATTGCATGCCTCCATATTCTCTGGTCCAGCACCATGCTAGAGTCTAGATGCTTAGGCCAGAGCTAGGAATGATGCCACCGCTTGACTGCGCTAGAACAAGTCGCCGCTCCACGTGCGGCCGCCATGGCCATCGTGGCACTCGAGCTTGCCACCGCCGAGTTGGTTCACCATCTCCCTCCTTTCTCTCATGTCTTAGGTCAAGTAACCCTAGACCTAGCTAGTGGCATGGTAGAGACCCACCTTTCACCGCCGTCTAGCCAGAATAGTGAGAGCACCGCTATGCTCCGTGCATCGCCGCATGGCCATGCATGCGCCAAGCTCACCGACGCCACCTCGAGCCCTCACCTGCACCATGTAGCTTCGCTAGGTCACCAAGATGGAGTAGCCATCCTCGCCTAAGTGTGCCATAGCTAGAGATGGCTAGCATACCACTGCCAGACCTCTGCCATCTGCCATGGCCGCCGTCGAGCTTTCTCCGGCGAGCCACCGAGCCAACTAAGCCTACCAGTCGATGCGCGGGGGTAAGAAGAGTGCAACGGTGAAGACACTACTGTCGGAGACTTCACCATCGGTGAGTTCTTGCTAGTCAGCGCTGTCCCTTGTCTTGGTCTAGCTGACGGGTGGGTCCCATTGACCGCGGGTCCCAGCTGTCAGTGGGATGATGTTTTGATTTTCTGATTTATTTTTCCAGATTTAAATGCATGTTTTAAAAATTCATGTCTAGAGCTAGGAGTGTCCAAATGGAGTGAACCAAATTTTGTTGGTTTCATCATGAAGTGTAGTTTTTTATAAAAATATGAAATATACTATTTACGATATTTTTCTAGGAGAATTAAATTGAGCAAGATAAGTGCTTTTTAAGTAGTTTATATCTTGTAAAATGCATAACTTGAGCTAGAAAGGTGATAAAATTGTGATTCAAATTTTGCTAGTCTTGTGATAACATGCTCTAGCTAGAAAAAATACTAAACCTACAGTAAGCATACTTGAAATATGGTCTTCCTATTTAATCCTCACTAATTACAAGTTTCTAGTGAAATTAATTGGGGTAAAAATATATAACATATGACCATGCACATTTTTACACTATATTATTATGCTTGGAGGAATGTAATAAAAATATTAAATCTACTGCTTGATACTTTGTACTATGCCAAACTATTTTTGCTAAAAATAAGCCTATGTCACTTGTCATATTTGTAGAGGTAGTTATACTTATCCAAATGACATTAAATTTGTACATTATACTATTGAGATCATTTGTAGGCTAATATAATTGTTTCAAAATTTATTAAGCACTGGACATATTTATCCTTTAAATCACCTTATTATTTAAGGAAATTAATAAATGAATATAAATAATTTATTTATGTTTAACCAAGATGTTTTATTTGGTGCTTGTGATGCATATGATCTGTTGACGTTGTTATTTAGGCTTAAAAGCAATTGGTTGTATGCAACTAGTTAATTATTGCTTTATAATTCCACTAGATAGCTGCATGTATAGTTTTGGTTGTGATGATAATTACATGATGATAATGGTCTTTTATGTAAAGATGGTTAATAACAAAGTTGTAGATAACTTACTTATATACCTTGTGTCAAATTTTCATAGTCATAGGCCTTATGGTTTGAGATTTATGTCTATTAGAAATCTGCTGCCAGAAATACTTACTCTCTGGACAGATCTGAAGGATTGATTTGTTTGACGTAGATAACTGCTAAATCACATTAAGATGATTAAAATAAAGTTGTATGAAATTTCATAAGCTTTTCAGAATGTCCACAATCATATTATTTTGATGTGTATAACTCTGGTTATGGTCAAAACAAATGGCTGTTGTCTCATATTATTTTGGTGTAAATGGAGGTTCGTGGACTGGCACTATGTTTAAACAATGATGGTAGATGTTAGTTTCAAACTTTAATTTACTTCTGCTACTATTTTACTTAAACTCAGTTTGTAATAACCTAAATTCGTACTCTGATGAATAAACTGTATTTGTGAAGTTTATGTAATGTGTGACATGTATGTTGAATCATGTAAGATCTTGGTTGTATGTTGATGGTTAATCGAGACCCTTCATGGTACTCGACGGACTACCGGGTTTATATGGGCTCAAGTATGTATGATAAGTGCGTCTTCGGGCTACCATCGTACTTGTGCTCTTATAAATTGGTCGGTTCTGCTACAGCTGGCATCAGAGCAAGATTCAACATTAATTGCCACATGTGTATTTAAAACAAAGGTTTATGTTTTCCAAAACTAGTTTTATCAACTTATAGCTATGTACATAGGTGTTTAAAACCTAGAATTTCAATCTAAAGTGTGCCAGTGATCACTTCCTTTATGCCCAGTTATGGACTTCAAGTGGCTAATTAAGTACTAACTTGGGTGTTTTAATTTCGTCGTCCATATGGCATGCTATTGTATGGATGTCATTCACTTGAGTGGTAATGCATGAATCAAATGCCTCCACGCCCATGGTAAGATGCCAATCATCATCACAGTGGCATAATCGCAAGATGTGAGTGTGTGGTCTATGGGGAGAGTTAGCTTTGATACTGAACTGTATATATGCCTCATATATATACAGAAGTAATTAATTATGGGTTAGCTTTGATACGACTGTATATGCATATTTATATGTATATATAGGACATATTTACTCTTAGGTAGCTTTGATATGAAAGTATATATATATGGGTATATATATATGGGTATATATATATATGGGTATATATATGGAAGTATTTAGATTGCAACCTATAGCCTAGATTTACATTCTGCATATATAAATTGTGGGGTTGGGCTGAAATAAAATTCTTATGCAGGTGCACTAACAGTGAAACGTGTAGCCCGACTAGCTGCGTTATATATGAGAGAACGTATGTATGCCACCGTGTATGCCGTTAGAAGTAATTTTCCTAAGTTTATGAGGACGTACGGAACATGCATGCATCATGATAAATCATTATTACATACTTGCATTGTTCCTCCCCTTATAAGTCTCTTACTCGGTTATGTAACTCTTATACATTATGACATTGTCTCACGAGAGTTGCACTATGTTGTTGGTACAGATGGCAGCACCAGATGTAAGTGAGAATTTCTTGTTGATGTTTGGTACTCCTGCCCTACTTTGGAGAGTCTTGCATTATGCGGGGTATTACGAACTGCCCCTCTATTACTGGAATGAAGTACACCTGGAGGGACAACCCTAGTATGAAGTATAGCTAACCATACTAGCTTGTAACCAAGCACCCTTCTGGCAGGAATGGAAAGGAAGAACTCCTTGGGAAGCTACCCAAGTAGTGGCTTTTGAGGTGCTGAGTCAGATTTGTCAGTAGCACAGGGATGAGCTTATCGGTAGTGCCGCTGGTACTTTTCCTTGGGTGGATCCATTCACAACAGTATGGGCACAGCGCAACAGCAATGTGTTGATCTGAGACCGGGATGAGTGGGCAGACAGTTCTAGTCCCGCTATGAGCGCAATGTTTATAGTGATGAAGATGTTCTACACTCGTTAGGACATCAGGGACTTTTGGCAGGAGTCCTATACCACTTGCATGGATAAGCTCATGAGATCTGAAGCTACACAACATATGATAAAGAAGCATGTGTGCAAGCACAAAAAGGCTGCAAGTGAGGCTCGATGGGAAACTGATCAAGCTTATGTAGCTTTGGGAAATCTCCACACCCAAATAGAGCAAGTTGATCAGTAGAGGGCTGCCACCCAAGAGGCAAGAGAGGATGATCAGGCAGTGTTAGTAGGACTATGGGAGCAGCTGGAGGCCACCCATGCCGAGGCATTCATAGCTACGCGCCAGCAGATCCTAGCAAACAACCATGCAACTATGGTAGAAGCAGAATGAGACATGACTCGAGCCTTGAGCATACAATATGACTGTGTTGAGAGAGACTTGCGCCAGCAGCTTGCATAGACCCAGAACATGGTGGTTGATCTTTAGCATGATGTGCATTTCCTGAACAACCAATTGCACCCAATCCTTAATGACAAAGAAGAAGATCCAGAGATGTTGGTCGAGGATGACGGTTGGGAGGAACAAGAAGTAGAGCTAGAGGATGAGGATGATCCTATCTCCGACCTCGACAGTGAGCACGCTAAAGAATTAGAATAGCCTAGTGACTAGTTAAAGCACTAGATGTATCCCTGTTATTCATGTAATGGACTTGTAGCTTGAAGTTCGGTATTCGTGATTTGACTTTAGCGTAATATTGGCACCTTGCATGTTGTTTCACTATGGGTTGAACATTAATGAAATTCTAGTTTCGTTTTACTGGTGGGTTATGACATGAATGTTAACGTGCTGCGAGCACGATAAGTGATCAAATTGGTGATGTCATGTTGCGAGAATTAATTATTATGCCTCTATTTTATTGTATGAATTTAAGATTCTCTCCAGTAATTTTAGTTTGGCATGATTATATAATTCATCTGCAATCTCTTGACATCATCCAATAATCACTTATTATTGCAACTTTGCAGATGACTCGCACTCACGCTGGAGCAGGCACCAGCCAAGGTGGCAACAACGGTGACTTACCACCACCGCCTTCACCGTCTGTGAATGAATTCTTTGCACAATTCTTGGGTAGTCAGAGAACAATGGAGGAAACATTGTGCCTCATTGCGCAGAACACTGCTCATGCCCGTCAGCAACAACAAGGGCCTAAGCCAAATCAATACAGCTCTTTTAAGGATTTCCTAGACACCAAGCCTCCTATCTTCAAGGTAGACGAAGAACCGCTCTAGGTAGATAAATGGCTAAACACTATCAAGAAAATGTTTCGTCTATTAAGGGTTACTGAGCATCAGAAGGTAGAATATGCATCCCATCAACTGCAAGGACCGGCTAGAATATGGTGGAGCCATTTCCTGTCCTCTCTACCTGCCAACTCTCAGGTCACATGGGAGCAATTCAAGTTAGCCTTTATGGGACATCACATTCCCCCAGGGCTAATGCACATGAAAGCAGCCGAGTTCATATGACTCACACAAGGGACCAAGACCCTTATGGAGTACATGTATGCATTCAACAATTTGTCCTGTTATGCCCCAGGGTTCATCGATACAGAGGAAAAGAATATTAAAAGCTTCAAGAGAGGCCTTGGCACTAAGCTAATGAAGACTATGGTCAACTCGAGGTGTACCACATACAATGAGTTCATCAGTTATGCCTTGACTCAGGTGAACCAGAACAATCTACATGCAGCAGTGAAGGGCCACAAAAGAGCAGCTAAGGCAGACGCCTCACGATCTTCCCAGTGCAGAGCTCTAGTGGCAGCTAGGCCATAGTTTCATCCTCCAACGCCTAAGTTCAGGCCTCCTCCACCAAAAGCCCAGGCCAGCCGACCTCAAAAGGTGTTTTGTAAGGTGTTCACCATTGCCCTACCCAAGGGGAACAAAGGGCAAGGAAGCTTAGCAGGACCCAGGAGCAATTAGCCATGCTTCAACTGTAATTAGTTGGGCCATTGATCTAAGGAGTGCCCCTATCCTAAGAAGAATAGCAATCAAAACCAGGGTAATCAGAAGCAGGTCAATCCTAAAGCACGACTTGGATATGTGGATTACACCGCTATTTTAGAAGTTCCTGCAGGAGAGGTTGTCACCATCTAGTATTTTTCTTGTTAACAAACATCCTGACATTGTTTTATTTGATTCTGGAGCTTCTCATTCATTTATGAGCCGAGCATTTGCATCTAAGTATGATAAAAAATAATTGAGGTAAACAAGGGTGGTTATAGTATAAGGTTGGCTAGGGCTACTATCTCTACAAATCAGATAGTCAGAGATGTGCTCATCTCTATACAAGAGAGGGAGTACACAGTGGATCTGATAGTATTGCTCGGATTAGCCATAGATGTGATCTTAGGCATGAAATGGATGAGTGATCATGGGGTTCTCATTGACACTAGCACTAGGACAGTTATGTTGAGAGAACCAAAGGGAGGTAATGCTTTTCTAGTACCACTTCCCCGAAGTTTTGATCTCCAAAACTTATCTTGTGCTATCTAGGCCACTACCCTTTGTCATATTCCAATGGTTTGTGAGTTTTCTGATGTATTTCTAGATGAATTGCCGGGTTTACCGCCTGATAGGGATGTGGAATTTAAGATTGAGTTAGTGCCAGGTACGGCACCTATCTCAAGAAGACCCTATAGGATGCCACCAAATGAGTTAGCTAAACTTAAAATTCAGTCACAAGAATTGTTGGACAAAGGTCTCATTCAACCTAGTTCGTCTCCATGGGGATGTCCAGCTTTATTTGTAAAGAAGGACAAGTCCTTGAGAATGTGTGTGGATTATAGGCCACTTAATGTTGTGACCATTAAGAATAAGTATCCTTTGCCTCGTATCGATATCTTGTTTGATCAGTTGGCAAAAGCAAAGGTATTCTCTAAGATTGACTTGAGGTCAGGCTATCATCAGATTAAGATTAGGCCAGAGGATATACCTAAAATAGCTTTCTCCACTAGATACGGCTTGTATGAGTATTTGGTCATGTCTTTTGGACTAACGAATGCTCCTGCCTACTTCATGTACTTGATGAATTTGGTATCCATGCCCAAGCTCGACAAGTTCATGGTTGTGTTTATCGGTGATATCTTGATTTATTTGGAGAATGATGCAGGCCATGCAGAGCATCTGAGAATTGTTTTGTCCAGATTGAGGGAACATAAGTTATATGCCAACTTCAGTAAGTGTGAATTTTGGTTGAGCAAAGTACCTTTCTTGGATCACATCTTATCTAAAGATGGAATTTCTATAGACCCATCTAAAGTACAAGAAGTCATGGATTGGAAGGCCCCGACTTCGGTTCATGAAGTTCGTAGTTTTCTAGGGTTAGTAGGCTACTATCGTCGTTTCATTCCTAATTTTTCCAAGATAGCTAAGACCATGACCAGACTACTTCAGAAAGATGAAAAGTTCAGTTGGATGCTAGAGTGTGAAGCCGCTTTTCACACCCTAAGGACCTTGTTAACTACAGCTCCAGTTTTAGCACAACCCAACATTGAAAAGCCTTTCGATGTGTTCTGTGATGCATCGGCTATAGGTTTGGGGTGTGTGCTCATGCAAGAAGGAAGAGTTATTGCCTATGCTTCTCAGAAGTTGAGAAAGAATGAAGTCAATTATCCTACACATGATTTAGAGCTTGCAACAGTTGTTCATGTGTTGAAGATATGGAGACACTACTTATTGGGAAACATATGTCACATATATACTGACCAAAAAAGTCTCAAATATATCTTCACTCAACCTGAGCTGAACATGAGGTAGCAAAGATGGTTAGAGCTAATCAAGGACTACAATTTGGAAGTGCACTACCATCCAAGAAAGCTAATGTTGTAGCAGATGCACTTAGTCAGAAATCTCATTGCAACACTTTGGAAGCCTTATTGGAAGATGGATTTAATTTGTTACATCCTATTGTGCTACACAATATCACTGTCAAATGCTCACTTGAGAGCAAAATCATAGAACTATAGAAGATAGATGTAGGTGTATTTCACATCATGCGAAAGATGAAAGAACAAGGAACCAAGCATTTTAGATTGGATGAAAGAGGTGTGCTATGGTTTGAGGACCGACTTGTGGTATCAAAAGACCGTGAGCTTAGAAATCAAATTTTGCATGAAGCTCATTCATCCAAATTGTCTATCCATCCGAGTAGCAGCAAAATGTATCAAGATTTGAAAACCCATTTTTGGTGGACCAAGATGAAGAAAGAGATCGCCTCCTATGTCGCTAGGTGTGATAATTATAGTAGAGTTAAGGCCATTCATTTGAAATCTACTGGATTACTTTAGCCATTGCCTATTCCAGGCTAGAAATGGGAGGAAATAAGTATGGACTTTATTACAGGCCTCCTGTTGACACAACAAGGTCACGATTCCATATGGGTCATTGTAGATCGCCTCACCAAGTCAGCACATTTTGTACCAGTTAACATAAGGTATCTAGCTAGAAAGTACGCTAACCTGTATGTTTCTCAGATCATGAGACTACATGGAGTACCAAGGACCATAATCTTAGATCGGGGACCACAGTTTATAGCTCATTTTTTGGAACACTTGGACCAGGCTTTGGGAACTAAACTAATTAGAAGTTCAGCATACCATCTACAAACTTTGGGATAGACCAAGTGAGTGAACCAGATCTTAGAAGATATATTGAGAGCTTGTGTTATATCTTCCAAGGGTTCATGGGAGAAGTGGCTACCTTTAGCCGAGTTCTCCTACAACAACAGTTATCAAGCGAGCATCAAGATGGCTCCTTCTGAAGCCTTGTACGGTCGGAAATGTAGAACTCCCTTGAATTGGGTTGAGCCCGGAGAAAGAAGATATTTTGGCATTGACTTTGTCACCGAAGCTAAAGAACATGTACACATTATCCAATAGCAAATGAATGTAGCTCAATTAAGACAAAAGAGTTATGCTGATAAAAGAAGAAGACCACTAACTTTTGAAGTGGGAGACTATGTATACTTAAAAGTGTCACCCATGAAGAGAATGCAAAGATTTGGAGTAAAAACAAAGCTTGGGCCTAGATATGTAGGGCCATACCAGATTATTGAATGGAAAGGAAATGTTGCCTACAAGGAACAACTTCCTCCTAAGATGAGTGCGATCTTTGATGTCTTCCATGTTTCTTAGTTGAAAGGATGTCTTCGCATACCTAAGTAAGCCATTGCACCCACCAACATTTAGCTCCAATCGGATTTGACTTATGAAGAGAAACCAATTCGAGTGTTAGAAGAGATGGAAAGAGTAACATGGAGCAAGGTCATTAAGTTCTACAGAGTGGTGTGGAATAACCATAGTGAACAAGATGTCATGTGGGAACGGGAGGATTACTTACGTGAGGTTTATCCTGCCTTTTTACGAAAAATGGTAGGTCTTGCAAATCTTGGGATGAGATTTCTATAGGGGGGAGGGGTTGTAACACCCTAGTGTCAAGCTCTACATTTAGCACCTGCATTTTATGAGCATAAGCATCATCCAAGCATTCATGAACATGAGCATATGAAATTTCATCTCATTCTTATACATTGTCGCATGAAATGTTGATTTATATATATGTTTATGCTTGCAATCATGTATGACCAATGTATGAGATGGTTGTGAGGTCATGAAAACACCTTAGACACATCTAGGATGGTAAATGGAACAATGTTTGTATTCATGACATAGGCCAAATTTGCTTCTAAGTGTTAGTTTCATTTGAAATGTCATTTTCATAATACTAGTTTGACCAAAGTTGAACATTAGCTTAGAGTGTTTGCATGGCTGTGTGACCTAAATAAAAGTGCTTTTGTTGGTTTCATCATGAAGTGTAGTTTTTGATAAAAATATGAAATCTACTATTTATGGTATTTTTCTAGGAGAATTAAATTGAGCAAGATAAGTGCTTTTAAAGTAGTTTATATTTTGTAAAATGCATAACTTGAGCTACAAAGGTGATAAAATTGTGATTCCAATTTTTCTGGTCTTGTGTTGACATGCTCTAGCTAGGAAAAATACTAAACCTATAGTAAGCATACTTGAAATATGGTCTTCCTATTTAATCCTAACTAATTGCTAGTTTCTAGTGAAATTAATTGGGGTAAAAATACATAACATATGATCATGCAAAATACTAAACCTACAGTATTATTATGCTTTGAGGAATGTAAGAAAAATATTAAATCTGTTGCTTGACACTTTTCACTATGCCAAACTATTTTTGCTAAAATAAGCGTATGTAACTTGTCATTTTTGTAGAGGTAATTATACTTATCCAAATGGGATTGAAATGTGTACAGTAGACTATTGATGTCTATTTACACCAAAATTTGGTAAGCTTATCCTAGAAAGGAATAGATCGGCTGATGATGTCAAAAGCAAGAAAGTCTTCTAATTAAGGAATATTTATGAGCTGGATAGGAAATATTATTTGAGGGAGACGTGACGTCCAGGTGCATATCAGGATGAAAGAAATAAGCACACGTATCAAACAAGGAAGCTTCATCAGCAAGGACTCTGCATAAGGAAAATTAGAGTCCATGTAACTATATTTCTTTTATTATCTAGTTGTGTTTGTTTATGACTCTTATCAGCCCAGCGTATAAATATAAACCCTCAGCTATTGTAACAGGGACATCCAATCAACTAATACAAGTTACTTTCTTTTTGGCTCCGTGCCAACCCTTAGGAGTAGGAGTAGAGTAGATTCCGGTGAGTTCTTCAACAAGGAGGGCTACATCGGTCTGGCCAACCTTCGGCTTGTCTGTAAGTACCATCATGGCTTATACTTTGGTTTGTACGGCTGCATCGGTTAGGCTCGACCTCCACTGTGAGCTCTAGTATAAGCTAGTTATCGACTCTTATCTAGTTTAAATACGGTTGCATAGATCCGGTCAACCTCCACTACTTGAATTAGATTAAGGTCAAGTTATCGGCTCTACCTAAGGGTGGCATCCTTCGGGTAGATTCATGAAATTACCGATCTTGCTGATGTTCTTATTGTTATTAGTTTTTTTAGCAACATCAACCTGCCCGATCGAGATCAATCTAGATCGGCCTTACATCCTTTTAATCCCTCGTTTATCTTGATTACATTGCAATGGTTATTACTTTAAATGACGGGTTACATTTCATCGGCTATTCTACTTTGATCTTGATCGTGCATAGTACGCGGTCAGGGCATGTCTGATCTTGAGAAGGTTTGCTAGCTAGTTGAATCTGGTATATTGCTCGCTATCACGGCTGCATCGATCTGGTTGACCCCCACTATTAGTACTCTAGATCGGAGGATGCTAGCTGGTAGGTTTGCTTTCGACCAAGCATGATCCTAGCTGTTTGCTATGCCTACATCGGCTAAATAGCCGATCGCCTACACTTTAACGTTCATAGTGTGTTTTAATGATCCTATTAAATATGAGTAGATCTGTTTTCTTTAAAGATTGAATCTATTATCTTTATTATGGCTACCATCGATTCGGTCGAACCCCACTGTGAAAGATGATAGGTTAGATTTGAGGAGTTGATAGGTCTGTTCGTGTGGAATAGTCGATTGTTCACATGCTATGATCCTTTTTCTACCCGAATCGGCTCTTTTAGCCGATTTGTCCGTGCTCTCACAGATATAACACGCTCTCATGAACCTATTGAAGTATGGTCGATTCTATGAACTCTTTGGATTTAGTTTGTTGTTATCATCATAGCTGCATCGATCCGGTCGAACCTCACTGATGATGGTAATGGATTAGGTCTAGACGGTTCGTGGGTCTGTCTGTATCAAACAGTCGATTGCGTGGCATATCCCTTTTTCTTACTAAATTCATTGGCTCTACATTACGTATGGATCGAATCTAATTTAGCCAGTGATGTATCTCTAACACATATATGTTAATAGCTCAAGGGAAAGAATCATTAAAATTGGGTATATCGCAATCACCATTATGATCAATTTTTCGCATCTGGCTATGAGCCCATTGGATCACCAAGCACTTACCAGCGTTGTCGACCACCACTAACTTTGTCCGACCACAAACTATGACTAGAGGTAAAATAACAATGGTTCGTGGTCAGCATCATGAGCGCATGCTCGGCAACATCAGTGAGTGGTCGGATATCTCCGTGATCTAGTGGTCTAACACTGGCTGCTCCCGAAGCGGCACACTTAGAACTGTCTGGGTAAAAGTCGGCATGTTCCACCTTAAATTACTGATAAATTTTCTCTCCTTGTCAATTGTAGGTCAAATTGACTGGCATGCCTCAAGAGGAATTCGTAGGGTCGACTGGTCCTGCGTTGAAGCCAAGCGGATCTACAGCCTTGCTCCATCAAGCAGATCCTTCCGGCTTGCTGTGTGCCTCGATGCATCGACACGTTTTTGTGCTGACACACATTCTGGCACACCTGGAGGGACCACAATCCTTTGATTAGAAGTCAGATACTTATCAGCTTATGTTCCATCGACAAGGTTCGGCCAAGAGGAGTGAAGAAGAAGAAATACAATATTATTCTACACTTGGTCGATGACCTTCCAATAAATCGGCTTAATGGCCGATATCAAGGACAAGTTCAGAAGAGGCACACATAGGAAAGTTTCCAGAGGTTATCACATGAGCAAGGTGTTTTGCTACATGTCCAATAATCTGAGATATCGGTCCAAGAAAAATGGAAAATTAATGCAGACAAATCAGAATCCAAGGGCGACATGTATCTGACTCCATATTATATTACAATCATTACATATATGGATTCTTTATTAAATCAAAGCAAAAGTGGAGCAGATGCAAACAAACAAGGCTAGAAGCCGTACGTGCAAGCGTCAAACTATTCAAGGCGTCAAGCCAATGGTTGTATTGAGATTGAATTGAGCTTTCATCCATCGACTATTATCATCGACTGCTCTGTCACTTCCATCGGCTCAAGACACTTAGTCAGCCCTGACATTCTGAAGCCAATGCTAGATTAGGGATTAGTGTCGCTGAGTGGACCAAGACAAAAATGATCTATCCACGTAGAACAAGATCTTATCGCTCTGCTGTGCAGATCGTCAAGTTTCAAGAAAGAGCATTCAATCTTGTAACCATGTAAAGATCCAGCAAACAGTCTAGGAAATTCATGAAGCTATGCGGACACCAAGCGTAGTGCGTCTACCGACTCTAAGGAGGTAATGCATCTGCTAAATACGTACAAGATACATGCAATTACCACAAGAAAACATGATTTCTGCTTGAATTTATTAACTGAACGGACCGGTGATCGGTTGTTGGTGTAATTTCATTGGCTACTGTTGACAAAGCCATCAATATAGAGAGAAGTTATGCAAATTCAAGAGGCCAACTAATCTAGGAAATAGGATAATGGCCAACTCTGCCGATGCCTAAATCTCAGATTGGTGATGGCTATTCCAGAGTTAAAATATTTGAATGGAACATATGTTATTAACAGGCTGGCCGGAATATTTATTATAGCATGGTTGCAGTTGTCGTCGATCTACTACTATCCTCATCAGCCCAGGAAATAGCTACTTTACTAGAACAAAGTATTTAGGCCAATGACATCAACAAAAGCTGATCAGCCAGAGCATAAAGCCAATGGTTTGCTGGATAGAAAAGATAGCTTATTCCTATTGATATGTCCAAGCCATCATGCTCACGGCAACAGCGTGGTGTCTTTGAATATAGAACAAGGGTCCTGCTAACTACATATTTGCTTCCCAAACAGACGAGGGCCGATCACTTCCTAAAATGGAATCAGCTATGAGGATAGCACTTCACGTCATTTAAAAGGAAAAAGCTAACATGTTACAGTGCCACCCATGCATATATACATGTTGACATATATGAAGAAGCTAGCAAGTGTGTATACATCCATGCATGGTATACGCTTCTCAAAATATGTGAAGTTGAGTAGTTGCTCAGAAGAAAGTCATACAAAGGATTCATGCTCTAGATTGCCAAAGACCATGTTGTATCCATGTATAAATAAGAATTGACTACTCCCCTCATCTTCATCGGCTAATCTTTCACCTCCATAGACTCTGAGAATAGATATACAAAGACTAGCTTGGGGGCAGTACTGGCTCAATTTCCACTTTCAGCTGATGCATCAAGCGATGGAGTCATTTGGCCTAGCAAACACAATGTGGCCGGCTCAGGTAGGGCTGTCACTAACAATAGTACTTCAGCAGTGGATGACCGCGTGCAACGTGGGGGGTTTGGATACATCGGTGGTGCTCTAAACGCACAATCGGCTATGTAGAGCCGATGCCGCCACTACTGACCAAATTTTGCTACTGAGACAAAAGAAAAGTTGAGTCCACTTACTATATGAGCTAAATGGAACTCTATTACCGATTGGGAATTATTTGGAAAGAGATCGAGACACGAAGTCCAGGTACCCCTCGACCGTCACGTGAAGATAAAAAGCAACAGAAACTAGCAGATTAAGGAAAAGTGGACATATCATGACCAGAGAATTGGGATACATTTCTGGCTTCTCGAGATATGCTCATGCATGGCCAATTACTATATTCGGCTATGAGTGGTTAATTCAGTCAACATGGGGGCAGACTTTAACTTGTGCAGACGGTGAATCAATTTATAGTTCCATCTTCTCCGCAGCCAACATATCAGTTCATGACACCACTACAGTACCTAGTTTGAGGAAGGTTGAGGAAGTTGGGAGCAGTTGACCTATGTGCGCAGATATCAGAAGAAGAGTATCAGTGCTGTGATCCTAACTTGGGGAAACAAAAGCCGATGATAAAGCTTATTACATTAGCTAGAGATATCGGTTCGTTTATCTCGATATGTCAGATACAAGGCAGGATGAAAATGAATGAGTCCCATACAAGGCGAAAGCGGCCACTGTGGATGACTTCTTTTCCAGCATCTTGGCCAAGCTTGATGTCACCAATGATATGATCAGCTTATCATGGAACCAACACCGAGAAGATCCTTGAGATGAATATGCTCAGCGTCTCGAGCTCTTGCATGAACTATGCATCAGGGGGCCTACCGCTGCACATGCACCTGCACGCCGCCGAGCTCATCTTTATGTTCTATGGCATGCTCAACGTCGATTTTGTCGCCATGACATTCTTTGGGGCTACCCATGAGCTACTCGATGGCATGTTCACCTAGGGGCTCTAGATCCCCAACAAGGAGATTGACAAAGGCCAAGCTCGTGCCCAAGAAGGACTGAATATAACAAAGGTCATTGCATATTCGTCAACAGTAGAGATAGCTATAGGAGTGCGATGCAAGCGCATCAGCAATGCCTACGCATGATCCAGCATTGGAATCGCCATCAGTGACCAGCATCACCCGTTGCGCTATTGGCATCATCACCGATGTTATTATCTTGCTAGTTGTGATCATCCTCAATTGCGTTGGTGACGGCTGCTGATATTGACAAAGCTCGGATGGCATGGCCATCGCAATCTTGATCTTCCAGGAGGATTTGTAGTTCGGTGGTTGACACAGAGAAGACCAGAGATAGATCGAGTAGAAAAGCCAATAAACACCAGTCATTTCTCTTGAGATAGAATCGGTTGTTACTTCATGACCTTACCCTTCAAGCAGATGGAGTTTGTAGCCAATCGGCAAGAGCATAAAGCTGATGGTTTCCTGATAGAAAAGGAAAAGACAACCAACATTCTCTTGCTACTGCTTTATTGCCAGCGCCGACATGGCTACAATCGGGGGGCCTGGTATTCCTCAAATGGTCTATCAAGATCCTACAAATACTTGTCCAGGTTAAGCGTCAAGGTATCGGCTATGAGTGCTCGGAGTATATTTTAAATATGGTGGCCGAGAATCAAGGCACTATACATGTGCATGTCAACATTAGCTAGAGCTCAACCAGATCGGCTTTATTATCTACAACGCCAATGTGGGTGTGCCAAGGCACGAGTACTCCTCCTACCAAGACCAAAGGATGCAGCAACAGATATACAGAAATCTGTAGGGGTCAGCCCAACTGCACATGATTGATAGAGCATCCAGCATCGAAGCCGATTGTTTCTATTTCTGGCAACAAATTAGGCCCAACACCGATTACATTTACTGAGTTTGGCACATATAAATCTATCACAACACTTGACTCGAAAGCTGTGTTGGTCATCTCGTGGAAGGTAAATTGAAGGTTCTGTTACGTGTTCTTGCATCTACAGAGAAAATACAAACAGTAGTAGGGAAAGGGATAAATTTTAAGCATATTCCTTTGGCGAAGTATCTAAACTAATGACCTTCCCTGAAGAAAATCGGCTGCTAGTTCAAAACCCTGCCTTTCAAACCAAAGAATTATTCATTCCCAAAAAGCCGATGAAGATCAGACATCATTGAAAATTGAAACTCAGAGTCGCATCGGCTGAATATTTTAATCAAAGACTCCAAGGCTGATTCTAAACTGTTTGTTCAGCCAACAATGATTAGATACTGCTCTAGGCCATCATATGTCAGGATTTGTCTGTTTGCTGAGGCCGGCTCCACTTCCAACTTCTTCGGCGACAACCAAGGATTCCACGAGTTGACAAAAGTCGCCGAGCAGGCCGCAAAGCACACTGAGGTGACTAGACTCAGGCTGGAGGTACATGGATGCAGATATGAGGTATATATTCTTTATTCTTGCTTTTCCTATCGCTTGTGAACAATTTATCATAAGGAAACCATATCGTCTATGTAGTTGATGAATGAGATATGGTGTGATGAAGGGAACCTTGCTTCTTTTTGCAAAGTACTTGGGAAATTTTCTTACAAAAATTCAAAATCAATAGCTTGTCTCCTCGATGATATTGAATTTCCTATCAAGGCCATGTGTTATCATCAAAAAACCTTCCACACAGGCTGCTTACTTTGTGTTGAGTTTTGTCAAGTCTTGTTGACCCTTGTTAAGAGATTTATCATGCTCCCAAAATCAAGATCACGTACACGCTATATATGTGTGCTGCTTCTACACTAGAAGTACGCAAAAACATGCTTTTCATCCACCTCAAAATGTTCTGCTCCTACACTAGGAGAAGACAAAAAATATGTTTGCTAGGTTTTATCAGAATAAATGCTCCAACTTCTTGATAATATTTCTCTCAAAAGTTGTTGTAAAAAGAGACATGGGTTATGCAAAAATATAAAAAGATGGACTCCAAAGAGGTCCAAAGTAAAAAAAAGGAAAAAGAAAAAGAGTTGAGAATAAAGATAACCCATGTTCTCGCAAAAATATTCCACAAGGGAGAAATATATTTTAGAGAGCATAGTAGAATTAGGTTAGCCACTAAATATTCCACACACATGCACATCTTGATCTAAGAGTATGACACTTCTCTCCTTGGATCTGGGGTTTGACTTTACGATACGCAAGGTAAGTATGCTACATACTTTGTCCCTACCCAAACTCCACATAAGCTTTTTAGAAGTAGGGTAAATAGAGGCGAAATAATGTCTTGGTGAGGAACTATGCACATTGAGCGATCTGAGAGAATCATTTGGGTAGCAAAGCTATGTTTTAATTTAAAAATCTTTCAAAAAATCCAAGTTTTCTGAGCAAGAGAAGTAAGGATGACTGGATTCTAATCTGTTCCATTCTTCAACCACCCAAGATGGTGTGATAGACACTTCAAAGTTCACATGTATAGGTGAGGCTTGGAATAAGGTAATATTGCTACCGGTGAATTCTTCAGCTCCTTACCAGTGATTTGATAGCCGATTATAGTTATAAACTCGAGGGCCAGCTCTTAATCGGCTAAAGCAGATGAACAGTCAACTCAAGTAAGTCATCAAAGCCAAAATTGCAATCAGATGTTGCTGACTCAGGAAAGGAGATTATTGGATCAAAATAGTTCGAAGCTTGAAAATTCATACTCCGAACTAGGGGGCCTGTGTTTACACCAAAATTTGGTAAGCTTATCCTAGAAAGGAATAGATCGACCGATGATGTCAAAAGCAAGAAAGTCTTCTAATTAAGGGATATTTACAAGCCGGACAGTAAATATTATTTGAGGGAGATGTGACGTCTAGTTGCATATCAGGATGAAAGAAACAAAGACACGTATCAAATAAGGAAGCTTCAACAGCAAGGACTCTGCATAAGGAAAATTAGAGTCCATGTATCTATATTTCTTTTGTTATCTAGTCATGTTCGTTTAGGACTCTTATCAGCCCAGGGTATAAATATAAACCCCCGACTATTGTAACAGGGACATCTAATTAACCAATACAAGTTATTTTCTTTTCGGCTCTGTGCCAATCCTTAGGAGTAGGAGTAGAGTAGATTCCGGTGAGTTCTTCAACAAGCATGGTTGCATCGGTCTGGCCAACCTCTGGCTTGTCTATAAGTACCGTCATGGCTTATACTTTGTTTTGTACGGCTGCATCGGTTAGGTTCGACCTCAACTGTGAGCTCTAGTATAAACTAGTTATCGACTCTTATCTAGTTCAAGTACGGCTGCATCAATCCGGTCGACCTCCACTGCTTGAATTAGATTAAGGTCAAGTTATCAGCTCTACCTAAGGGTGGCATCTTTCGGGTAGATTCATTAAGTTACCGATCTTGCTGATGTTCTTATTGTTATTAGTTTTTTCAATAACATCAACCTGCCCGATCGAGACCGATCTAGATCGGCCTAACATCCTTTTAATCCCTTGTTTATCTTGATTACATTGCAATGGTTCTTACTTTTAATGACGGGTTATGTTTCATCGGCTGTTCTACTTCGTTCTTGATTGTGCATAGTACGTGGTCAGGGCATGTCTGATCTTGAGAAGGTTTGCTAGCTAGTTGAATCTGGTCTATAGCCCGCTATCATGGCTGCATTGATCTGGTCGACCCCCACTGTTAGTACTCTAGATCGGAGGATGGTAGCTGGTAGGTTTGCTTTCGACTAGGCATGACCCTGGCTGTTTGCTATGCCTGCATCGGCTAAATAGCCGATCGCCTACACTTTAATGTTCATAATGTGTTTTCATGATCCTGTTAAATATGAGTAGATCTGTTTTCTTTAAAGATTGAATCTATTATCTTTATTGTAGCTGCCATCGATCCGGTCGAACCCCATTGTTAAAGATGATAGGTTAGATTTGAGGAGTTGATAGGTTTGTTCGTGTTGAATAGTCGATTGTTCACATGCTATGATCCTTTTTCTACCCGAATCGGCTCTTTTAGCCGATTCATCCGCGCTCTCACAGATATGACATGCTCTCATGAACTTGTTGAAGTATGGTCGATTCTATGAACTCTTTGGATTTAGTTTGTCGTTATCATCATAGCTGCATTGATCCGTTCGAACCTCACTGATGATGGTAATGGATTAGGTCTAGACGGTTCATGGATCTGTCTGTATCAAATAGTCGATTGTGTGTGTGGCATATCCTTTTTTCTTACTAAATTCATTGGCTCTACATTACGTATTGATCGAATCTAATTTAGCTAGTGATGTATCTCTGACACATACATGTTAATAGCTCAAGGAAAAGAATCATTAAAATTGGGTACATCGCAATCGCCATTATAAAATCAATCACAACCTGCGAGAGTTACAGTTCTTAACAGCCAATTTTCTTCTCGTATCGCAATCCGAGCACTTACCAGTGTTGTCGACCACCACTGACTTTGTCCAACCACACACTATGACTAGAGGTAAAATAACGATGGTTTGTGGTCGGCATCACGAGCGCATGCTCGGCAACATCAGTGAGTGGTCAGATATCTCCATGATCCAGTGGGCTAACACTGGCTGCTCCTGAAGAGGCACACTTGGAACTATCTGGGTAAAAACTGGCATGTTCCACCTTAAATTACTGATAAACTTTCTCTCCTTGTCAATTGCAGGTCAAATTGACTGGCATGTCTCGGGAGGAATTCACAGGGTCGACTGGTCCTACGTTGAAGCCAAGCGGATCTCTAGCCTTACTCCGTCAAGCAAATCCTTCTGGCTTGCTGTGTGCCTCGACACATCAACACGTTTTTGCCCCAACAACGTCATTTGTAGGCTACTGTAATTTTCTCAAAATTTATTAAGCACTGGACATATTTATCCCTTAAATCAACTTATTATCTAAGGAAATTAATAAATGAATACAAATAATTTAGTTATGTTTAACCATAATGTTTTCTATGGTGCTTGTGATGCATATGATCTGTTGATGTTATTAGTTAGGCTTAAAAGCAATTGGTTGTATGCAACTACTTAATTATTGTCTTATAATTCCACTAGATGGCTGCATGTATAGTTTCAGTTGTGATGATAATTTTATGATGATAATTGTCTTTTCTGTAAGGATAGTTAATAATAAAGTTGTAGATAACTTACTTATCTACCTTGTGTTAAATTTTCATAGTCATAGGCCTTATGGTTTGAGAATTATGGCTGTCAAAAATCTGCTGCTAGAAATGCTTACTCTCTGGACATATCTGAAGGATTGATTTGTTTGACCTAGATAACTGCTGAGTCACATTAAGATGATTAAAATAAAGTTGTAGGAAATTTCATAAGCTTTCCATAATGTCCACAATCATATTATTTTAATGTGTATAACTCTAGTTATGGTCAAAACAAGTGGCTGCTGTCTTGTAGTCCAGAAAAATGATTTACATAAGTGTTTGCTTAAGTACTAGAGAAGAGATATGCACCAACTCAGTAAAATAAGATATAACTTGTTATCACCTTAATGCAATGCTATTGAAAACACTTATGAGGATGCATTCATCACACCATATCATATTATACAGGTCATCATATATGCATTCGTGATATCTTATGTCATGCTCATGTATATAGGATCGTCCGAAGAGATAACTCTTTTAGAGTTCAATGAGGAAGAAGAGGAGGATCAGTAGGAGATGCCTCAGGCCACAGCTCTAGGAGAAGAGGAGCAAACTCTCGAGGATCTCCCTGAGTGCTCAGATCACCGGCCAACCTCTTTCCTCAAAGGCAAGCCCTGGAGCATTCTGAGTCTCCTATGTTTTACAAAACATTACTTGAGTCCTTTATGTTTGATGCAATAGGTTATAAGAGTTGATTGGAAACACTTGATGCATAGAACTACCTTGTCCAGTTACATATACCTTTAACCCTGTGTAGGTCCAAGATCGAATATATGCTTAGCCATGCTTAGACCGGTAGAAGTCGAGTGATTTCCTGTCACCTGTGAGATATAGGTGGATACCGAAGCACGATTGGCTATATTTGCTATCATGGTAAAGAATCATGGGGTAATGTAAACGGAGGCTGAGCAGAGTCTTTGTGTAGGTTGAATCATGTGATTCCGTCTGTGTCGGTTAAGGACTGTGCCGTTGTTGGTGCTTCTGACAAGATTGAATGCATGGCTCTCACTTAGCTGGCCAGATAACTCATTCCGACCGCGAAGCCGAGTAGCTCAACTTAGGCTGGGCCCCGTTCTGTAAAAGTGTGCATTCTGGATGGTAGAAAGGATGTGCGGGGAGCCAGATGTGAGCCCAAAGGCAGGGTAGTCTTAATCGTCCTGGCAGCTGGTTGTCCCTGATTGTGCGGCGCTAGTCCTGGCAACTGGTCAAACCCGCAAAATGTGTGCCTGAGTTGTACCAAAGGTGACCTAAGGTGACCATTGATCTGGTCTGCCTGGGTTTATGTTAGGAATAAATTCTCAGCTGGTTGATATCGATTTGAATCACCATCTCTCCCGGACAGTGAGAAACTTGGCTAGTCCCAACATCGTAGTAACTGTGTTATATAATGTGATGGTTCAGATGAACATGGAATTACTACACCGGCTATGGTTACTATTGTATGCTACTAAATGATATACCACATGTTTGGCACATGTTAGTTGGTAATCTAGAGATGAATAACTATAATTAACTTAATGACTGAATTATAATTGCACAACTGAATTAGTCGCTTTTTATGCAAAATGTTGTCAAGCTACCTCCACTTATAAAGCCTTGCATGATCCTTGGAGTCACCTTATTTTTGGTTTATGATGGGTAAGTCTAGCTGAGTACCTTCTCGTACTCAGGTTTTTATTCCCATTGTTGCAGATGGTATAGTTTATCATGGCTATTGCAACAACTGCTTTTGTCCCGCCATGGATGAGGAGTGAGCCCTAGGCAGGCATCTCTTATTAATCCTTCTTATATGCTTTTGTGAGATTGTGATTGTGGACTGGCACTATGTTTAAACAATGATGGCAGATGTTAGTTTCAAACTTTAATTTGCTTATGCCACTATTTTACTTAAACTCGGTTTGTAATAACCTAAATTCGTACACTAATGAATGAACTGTATTTGTGAACTTTATGTAATGTGTGACATGTATGTTGAATCATGTATGATCTTGGTTGTATGTTGATGGTTAATCGAGACCCTTCATGATACTCGATGGACTACCAATTTTGTATGGGCTCAAGTATGACAGTGCGACCGCTTGCGGGCTGCCATTGTACTTGTGCTCTTATAAATTGGTTAGTTCTGCTACAAAAAGATGCCTCTAGAAGAGGAATCCTAGATAGATGAACCCGAATCTGTGCCTAACCCATCATTAGCTTCAGCTATCCCAAATCTCGAACCACCAAAAAAGTAGAAAACTCTAATTTCGGATTTCATGCTTGAATTCGAGGATGAACTTTTTGATGAATACGGAGATACCTCGAATTATCATACCATGAGAAAACCCTAGAATCCTAGGAAATCATCATCCCATGAAGAAATTCTTGACACTTATGAGGAAGCTTTCCTTAAAAAGACCTCAAAAGAGCTAGTGTCTATTATAAGCAATGGATTTTTAGAAGAATCAGAGCTTTCCTCTGATGTGATTCATCTAGATTCATCTTCTATTTCTATTTGTTGCCAAATCAATAAAGCTCCATTTGAAGCTCTTTATAATCTAGTTGTGGGTGTTAACATCATGTCTGCATCTTTTGCTCATGATTTATTAAAACACATGCCATTAGCCCCAACAACAAAGTTATTGAAAAGTCTTCCAGGACACATTCTCCCAAGTTTGGGAATACTTTATGTCCTCCCTATCTAGGTACAAGGAATCATGGTTCATTTGAGCTTCTATATCTATGATATCATTGTGTTCGACCTATTGATAGAACAACCAATTGAAAGACATATCCAAGAAGGACAAACAGGGAAGTTGAAAATAAGTCTCGGGAAAACTTTAAACTTTCTATACCCATTATTCATTCTCTAAATGCTGAGACTATGTCAATTCTTGAGGAAGACCCAATGGAAGAGGTTATGGTTGCATCTCTTGTAATCTGATCGAACCAAACCTTGAAGATGATGCCCAATTCTTCACCGAAGAAGAAGAGGAAATACCTACGGAGTTTGATCCCTTGGATGATTTGCTAGAACCACCTAAGCCCACCATTGAGCTTAAACCCCTGCCTTCTGGTCTTAGATATGCTTTTCTCAATAATGATTAGGATTATCCTATGATCATAAGTGATAAACTTTCTCAGGAGGAGTCCCTACGCTTGATAACTGTCTTAGAAAAGCACCGCTCTGCTCTTTGCACCCATCGCATCCCTACTGATCCTAACTCTATACCATCTAGGGAGCCATAGCGTAGGCTTAATAATACAATGAGAAAGGTTGTTAAGAAAGAGGTTTTGAAACTCCTGCACGCCGAGATCATCTATCATGTTCCGTACAGTGAGTGGGTAAGCCCTGTGCAAGTTGTGCCTATAAAGGGAGGCATGATTGTTGTTAAAAATGAAAAGAATGAATTAATCCTCCAAAGAACCCTCATTGGATGGTAGATGTGTGTTGACTACCAAAAACTTAACAAGGCAACAAAGAAAGATCATTTTTCGTTGCCCTTCATTGATGAAATGTTGGAGCAACTGGCAAATCACTCTTTCTTTTATTTCCTTGATGGGTATTCAACTTATCGCCAGATTTTGATCCATCCAGATAACCGAAGCAAAAACTAATTTTACATGTCCATATGGAACTTATGCTTATCATAGAATGCCTTTTGGACTATGTAATGCTCTAGTTTCTTTTCAAAGATGCATGATGTCTATATTTTCTGATATGATTGAAGAAATCATGGAACTTTTCATGGATGACTTTTCTGTTTATGGAAAAACTTTTGATGATTGTCTTGAAAATTTAGACAAGGTTTTGCAAAGATGTGAAGAAAAGCACTTAGTCCTTAATTGGGAAAAATATCATTTCATGGTTAGAGAAGGCATAGTGCTTGGACACTTGGTGTCCGAACGAGGGATTGAGGTAGATAGAGCTAAAATTGAAGTAATTGAACAGTTACCTCCTCCCGTAAATATCAAAGGGATCCGCAATTTTCTTGGTCATGTGGGGTTTTACCGCCGCTTTATAAAAGATTTTTCACAAATTGCAAGACCACTTAAAAATCTTTTGGCCAAGGATGTTCCCTTTGAATTTGATGATGCATGCTTAAAATCTTTTGAAATTCCTAAGAAAGTACGCATCACTACACCAGTCATTGAACCCCTAATTGGTCGCTACCTTTTGAAATTATGTGTGATGCTAGTGATTATGCTGTGAGGGCAGTCTTGGGACAAACAAAAGATAAAAGGCATCATGCAAATGCTTATGCTAGCAAAACTCTGATAAGACCTTAACTTAATTATGCAACAACTGAAAAAGAACTCATGGCTGTTGTTTTTGCTATTGACAAGTTTAGATCTTACTTTGTAGGAGCTAAGGTAATTGTTTATATTGATCATGCTACTTTGAAATACCTGCTCACTAAGAAAGATGCTAAACCTAGACTTATTAGATGGATTTTGTTACTCCAAGAATTTAATTTAGAAATAAAAGATAAAAAGGGAGTAGAAAATTCTATTGCCGGTCACTTGTACATAATGCAGTTTGAGAATTCACAGGGACTACCCATCAATGATTCTCTATGAGACGACATGCTCTTAAAGATCACAAAATTTGACTCCTAGTATGCAAATATTGTTAATTTTATGATTGTGGGTTATGTACCACTAGGGGAGAATAAAAGGAAGCTCATCTATGAAAGTCGTCTCCACATATGGGATGAGCCGTACCTCTTTAGGGTCTGTTCTGATGGCCTACTCAGAAGATGTGTACCGATAGAAGAAGGCATTAAGATCATCGAATGATGCCATTCGTCACCATATGGAGGACATTATGGAGCATTCCGCACTCATTCCAAGATCTGGCAAAGTGGATTCTTCTAGCAAACCATGTATGAAGACACGAAGAACTTCATTCGGAGATGTGGAGCATGTTAGAGGCACGAGAACATTAATTCAAGGGATGCCATGCCACTCACCAACAATCTCCAGACCAAACTCTTCGATGTCTAGGGAATCGACTACATGGGACCATTTTCAAAGTCAAAGAACTTTGAATCCATCTTGGTGGCAGTTGACTATGTCTCCAAGTGGGTTAAAGCCATGCCATGCAAAGCTGCTAATGCTAAGAAATCTAAGAAGATGTTTGAAGAGACAATATTTCCATATTTCAGAGTTCCAAGAATGGTGATTAGTGATGGAGGAACCTATTTCACTGACAAGAACTTTCATAATTACTTGTTATGACATGGGATCTATCACAATGTCGCTACTCCATACCACCCTCAGACAAGTGGCCAAGCTGAAACATCAAACAAACAAATCAAGAATATTCTACAGAAGACGGTCAATGAGATGGGGACTGCATGGAAGGATAGACTACCCGATGCACTATGGGCTTACAGAATGGCCTATAAAACACCACTTGGAATGTCACCATATCAACTCATCTATGGGAAGACCTATCATCTACTTGTGGAGCAAGAATTTAAAGCTCACTAGGCTATCAAGCGATTGAACATAGACTTTGAAGCTACAGGAACCAAGAGGAAGATGCAACTTTCTGAGCTTGATGAATGGCGTGAAAAAGCATATCACAATACCAAGATATACAAGGAGAGAACCAAGAGATGACATGACAAGAGAATCAAGAAGAAGGAGTTTGCCTCAGACATAAGGTATTATTTTTCAATTCTACGGTTAAATTATTCGGGCACGGAAAACTTTGAAGCAAATGGGAAGGACCATTCAAGGTGATAAGCACTTCATCGCATGGAGCGATAACACTTCAAAATGATGAAGGTACGTTATTCAAGGTAAATGGCCACCGTCTCAAGATCTTTCTAGAACCTGAAAACCACCTGAGAATTTGGATGAGGTAGATTTTTTATTTTACCATAAATTTACACCACTGCCCTCCTCTTTCCATTTCATAACACAAAAATATCTTTTTCTAGATTAGTTAGGCATTAGAAACCATCGAGAGAAAAACCCGTGCAAGGAGATGATGTGTGGGGCCGGCTGGCCCCACCTCTAGGCCGTCCGACCAACCTGTCAGCCAGCTCGCCTCTGGTCAATTCTCTTGTATATTATTGAGTTTTCCCCTCTATAATGCTACAATGTTCTGCCACATTCATTTTTTCTTCATTACAAAACCCTAATAGGATAAGATCTTGACCCCTGCTGCAAGTTTTTCCTCACTATATAAATGAGCCGCTGCCTACCTCCATAGCCACTCCATCAAAGCCTTCTATCTCTAGCAGCACCAAAGCTTTCCACCTCCCTAGCTCTAGTGGTTGGAAAAGAGATCGTTCCCTATGGAGTTGACAAACCCATACCGCTAAGCATCATCCCGCTATGAGAAGTAGCTCCTGTTCCCTCCAACCAATCTTACTTCACCCATGCCATTCATCGTCTAGTCCTTGCTCTCCTGCCCCCGTGTCTACTTCTCAAAGATAAGCCATGGCAACATGACGTGCTGCCGACGATCAAGGTCCTAAAGGAGATCAACCTCCTTCCTCCAGGGGCAAACAAGACACTGACCGAAGTCAAGACCAACAAGTTCGGAGACGTCACATGCATGAAGTACAACTCGGTCAGCCCTCACTTGAGCATAGATGGAGTTCGTGCTACGCCAGAACAAGTGAAGGTTATTTCGTCGAAGGAGAAGAAGTAGAGGGCACCACCCTCTATCCCAGAGAATGATGAGAAGCGCCAACGTCTGACCATTGCCATGCTGCATGACAAGATCAAAACTGTCACTGATTATGTCCACACTCTGCAGTTTAGGATAGATAAGGAGTATGTTTATCGCAAGAACCTAGAGTATGGGCTTAGTATCTTAAGTCGCTATGTTGTCAACAAAGAGAAGTATGAGAGTTAAGAGTTAGGTTATGAATCAATAGGGCACAGTTAGGTCAGAGTTTATATTGTTTGCTTAGCTCAGATTGTTAGAGTGATTAAAGTTTGTTAGTTAAAAGTTCGTGTTAGGTTGGATTGTGTAATAAAGTGCCCTATCAATAAATTTTGTTATTTACCTGTTGTCTATTTGTTTTTGGATATGTGTTTGTCTCCACATGTTGTGCATAAAGGAAATAGGAAACAAGGGTGGGGAAGCACACCTCGATGACAAAATGGAATTTGATCGCGAAAATCATGAAATTCATAAAGCAATGGATGAAATACCACACTCACCAAAGTTGGACCGAAATAGGCCCGAGAGTGGGCTACCCAACCTCCTACATGGGTCGACCAGCCCAGCTCAGCTCTGTCTCACCTCGCGCTTCGTCCACGGTCAGGTTTGCGGCCCATATGTTCTATTTTCACATGTTTGCTTTCTGTTTCAACCGATTTAAAAATCCCTTGATAAAACAACTTTAAAACCTGAGGAAAGATTATTTCAGTCATGACTAAAGGATAGGCTCACATAACACTTTTTCTAATAGTCTTGCTACTATTGGGAACTTATTATTAGGGACCCCATGCTACTTAAGTTGTTGTGGAATGAGATATAGTAGAATAATGAGAACTTGATTCTTGATGTCTTATTATTGGAGAATTTTATTTCAAAAGTAAAATGAATAGCTATACCTCTCCTTTGTGGTAACCAATGTCCCACTAGAGCCATACATGATATGATAGAACCTTCTACATATATTACTTGTTATTGTATTGAGTTTGGTAAAACCTTGTGACCCTTGTCGAGAAATTTATCATGGTCTCAAGATCAAGATCACGTACACTCCACATATATTTGCTGCTCCTACACTGGGGGCACACAAAAACATGTTTTCTATCCACCCAAAAATGTTCTACTCCTACACTAGGAATAGACACAAAAATAAGTTTGTTAGGATAAATGCTCCAAGTTCTTGTATATACCTCTCTTGAAAATTTTCAATGGCAGAAGAAGAGGCATGGGCTATGCAAAAGTTATTCATAAAAGAAAAAGAAAAGTATTGAAAAAATAGACTAGTGTCCATGATATCTAAAACAATGGGTAGTCAGATGCCCACCATAAAAGAAAAAAGAAGAAGAAAAATGAGAGATGAATAAGACAGCCCATATTTTCTTGCAAAAGTTTTCTAAGTTTTAAACAAGAGAAATATGTTTTAAGGAGCATAGTAGAATTAGGATAGCCACCATATCCATATCGACACACATGCACATCTTGATCTAAGAGTATGAAATCTTTCTCCTCGGATCCTTGTTTTGACTTTACAATATATTCAATGCAAGTATGTTTTCATATTTATCCCTACCTGAGCTCCACATAAGCTTTTTAGAAGTAGGCAAAAAGAAGGCAAAGTCATCATTGCCTTAGTGAGGATCCAAAAATACTACATATATAGAGTGATTTGAGAGTACCACAAGAGAAGGTAAGCTATGTTTTGTTTTCAAAGATCTTAAAATGTTTCTCCAATTGACTTGACTAAAGGAAGATAGTGATTTGTTTCAAGCTATTTTGTTCTTCAACCGCCCAAAGTTTCGTGGTAGACTCTTTGAATCCCGTAGTAAATGTATGACTAGGAATAGTTTTATGTTGACTTATCCTAAGGTTATGTCTTGAGTAATCCATCCTTTTATCGAGGACGAGTAAAGCCTAGGTGTGGGGGAGTTTGTTGACAGTAGTTAACATTCATCACAAACCGTCAATATACCTTGCATAAATGACTAAAATGGATCACCAACATAGACTTAGGGGTTTAAACTGACAATTTCCACAAGTTTTGGTGAATCTATGTTTTCAGCTGGATTCAATCAGAAAACCGCTAAGGAGGACCTATTTGTAAAAGGAAATCAAACTTATCCGCGATGGTACCCACGTGGGAAGACTCTAGAAGACTCCAGAGGGTACTTCACCAAAGCAGGCCACGTGTGCATGACATGTGGGGCTGGCCGGCCCCACTGTCAGGCCAGCTGACCTATGGGCCCCACATGTCAGCCCTTCCTCGCTATGTCGGTTCTCCACCGCTTAGGGTTTGCATCTACGCCGTCCTTTTAAGTCGATTTGATTTGAGGGTCCAAGATGCTTGAAGGGCCCTATATATATCTACCTATACCCCCTCTCTAGGGCATCAATCCATGCACTTGATCCTAAGAGCCTAAAGGCCAGAAACCCTAATTCATATGTCCACCAGGATCAGAGTTAGCAATCAAGAGAAGATTAGTCCTCATTAGGATCTAGTCTTGTATTAGAGATGGAGATATAGAGTGAGAGGGAAGAGTTTAGGAGGAGTGCTAGCCTGTCAGTGCTCTCTCTATAGCTTATACCCTGGCGAAATCAAGTTCTTCTCGAGCTTGCTTCTGAGATTCTTTGGTAATTGACTTCTAATTCAAGTAAGCATCTTGTTCATATTATTCTTTAGGTTTGCATCTCTCTTTTGAGTACTTTCATCCACATAGCTCCTGGGTTAAAGTAGTATTCATAGTGTAAGTAAGCGTGGTGCTTAGACTTGGTTACTCGTGGATGTACCCTACTTTCCGGATCAGTGGTAGCTCACGATGGTGACTCTTATAGCCTCGTTGAATCCTTTGGAGTCCACCTCCCGTTTGTAGGCCTAGTAGGACCTTGTTGCTATAGAAAACATACTCTGCCTATGTTTTCTTTAGTAATTTTCCCTAGAATTGAACAATAGAAGACAAAACTTACCGAAGTTAGAATTACAAGACCTTTGTGATCTCCTCTAAGCTCCTATTATCTAGCCTTGTTTGTGAAATTGGGCTAAGTTAGATTTAGTTATTATCACACATGTTTCCACGAGATTGATATAAAACTGGGTACTCCTGGTGAAGTGCTACATCGGTATAATATCTGTTCGCTTATAGATTATTCTGTGTGCGTTAATATATACCAACAGTGGCATCACTAAGGTTTACTAAATCTTAGTGATGGTGCTAAGAAATACCAATAAGCATTTTTGGTGCCACTACTAGGGATGGATTCTATCTCCAACATTGGTTGTGACGCTAAGAAATGCCAACTGGCATGCTACATTGACTCCGCAAGGACCAAGGGGACAACGGTCACCTCAGTCTGGTCAGACACCACCCTATGACACACAACGCAGACAAGACAACACCGCCAAGTGATGACGGTCAGTATGGGGAACCATCGTCCAAATACAGCCCAACAAGATGCATGTTCGATCCCACCCACTATGGGATGGGATCCACGACAATGGCCTTGACTTAGAGGCTATCCAAGCCAACATGGGCCATGACCCAAGAGCTCAGGATCATAGCCACCAACTCCACCACAGCAAGACGATTGGTGACTTGGGGCGGCTACCTACTCTTGTACGATGCCCCCGGATGATTAGGAGGTGATGACAAAGAATATGGTGAACCCACATTGTGCAAGATGGTTGGCAACATACCGTCGTGCGCATAATGCCACCATGACTAGCATTGTGGCACCACGTCATGCCATGCC
This sequence comes from Miscanthus lutarioriparius, assembly GCA_904845875.1. Lineage (NCBI taxonomy): Eukaryota > Viridiplantae > Streptophyta > Magnoliopsida > Poales > Poaceae > Miscanthus > Miscanthus lutarioriparius. The sequence continues at coordinate 44,201,437 of CAJGYO010000013.1, forward strand.
ACATTGTGAGCTCAAGACCTTGATAACAGCCATGCTAGGATGTGCTCCACAAGATGGCTTTACTTGCAAGCCAAGTTAGCTAGGTCCCCACCCTCAGGCTCATGACCCCTCAGTCAGGAGAACCTTCTTCTTTGTATGTGACCTAGCCCTAGACACTATATAAGGATAGCCAGGGCATCCTCCTCATTGAAACCATATCTCCATTCTCTCTAGGCTCTCGAAGCTTTCCTTCGGGCAGCCCTTCTCCTAGCTCTAGCTCTCCTACCTATTCCACCATTTTTGCACCCCCATTGTAAGAACTTCAGAGCATTCAAGCGAGTAACATGCACTTGATCATCTCTGAGACTAGACGTAGGGCTCCGGCCGGAACTAGTATAACTCCTTGTATCTTTTGGATGCTACCATCGTCTTCCTAGAGTAGCGTGGCATTCATATAAATTTAGTAGTATGGTTTACAAAACACCAACAATTGGTGCACTAGGTAGGGACAGTCGCGCACTCTCTATTATTGAGAAGGAAGCGATGGCTCCTTGTACCTACATCAGACCTGGTCTTAGTGTGGCCCTAGGCAGCCACATCCGCTTTAGAAGCCTCAAGTTCGTTGACACCGACGAGCCAGCACCCATTGTTAGTCTTCACCCCAGCCAAGCCCTACACTTCAGGGACCTAGACTTCATAGCCGACCACATGGGCCAACTACATCTCACAAAGGGAATGCAGGCTTGACACACATTGTGATGCCTGATCACGGACCAGCCCTTGCCGGTCCCACAATCATCAATCCTGATGCGCTAGCATGCAGGATCTATGCCTATCTCGAGGAGAATCCTGAGCCAAAGCTAAGCCAATGTGCTTTTGCCAAGCTCTCCAGGAGTGGTCCCATGCCACCAGAGGCTGAATTCTAGAACCCCAACACCGCACTGCCCTCCAAAATGAGGGACGTGATCACACTCTTCAAGCAAGAGCTCGCCAGATGCAATAGCCATGCGATGACACCATGTTCTTCTGGGTTTGTGGGGATGATGTAGCAGGATCTAGAACCCATCTATGATCTCCTATCAATGACCCTAGGGAACACAGACACCTAGTACGATTCTGAGGGGAGCTGCCATCCGCTAAGAGAATGCAACAAGTTGCACCTCTTAGAGGATGGGGCTGTGGTGGTAGGAGGCGTTGAGGACAACTCTTATCTAATTCCATGCACCCCTAGGGAGCAAGCGGAGTATGCCCAGGAGTGCCTAGAAAGAGCTAGGGCCAGTGAAACCGAGTATGCCGATGAACACCGCGGTGACGGATGCCCTAGCCCATGAAGCTGAGGGCACGTGGGTGCGGGCATGCCGCGTGTATGATCAGATCCAGCAAGGCAGAAGGGAGACAGTCGTCTTCCTTTGGGCCAGCTAGAACATCGTGGTGGCTGCCATGATCATGCGAACGGCCCCTGAACCCTCGACCGATGAAGGTAAGCGTGTTCACCGAGAGCTACGAGACCTGCTAGAAATTGTGGCGGTACAATAGGCTCAAAGCTCCACAGAGAGGCGGCATCTCAAGGCTAGCCTCGTGCACATCTCCTCTGCACGTGGTGCCCTCGAGGGGCACTACATGCTGAGCATGCTCTAACCTAGCGATGACATGGCCATGCACAGGTGGGAGCCTTCCCTAGAGCACAGCCATTACATCGAAAACCACAATGTCTGCTCGACCCAAGGCGCTAGACGCTCGGGGCCAGACCCAACAGGCAAGAATCTGCCATACTATGATGACAATGACCCAGACAACCATGGCTGACACCCTAGGATCCGAGACGTTCAACGCAGTCCAAACCCGAATGCTTGCGATCCACGGGCGTTTGTGAAGAAGATTCGGCAAACGTCGGTCCCGGCGCGTTTTCGTGCACCGCCGAACATCATCAAGTACTCCGGGGACACCAACCCCGCTGTATGGCTTGAAGATTTTTGCCTCGCCTATCGAGCAGGTGGGGGGACGATGATCTCTTCATCATCCAATACTTGCCACTCTACCTCGTGGAAAGCGCTCGAGCATGGCTCGAGCATCTCCACGCGGACAGCATCCACTCGTGGATAGACTTGAAGTGCATCTTCATAGGCAACTTTTAGGGCACATACGTGCACTCAGGAAATTCCTAGGATCTCAAGGCCTGCAAGCAAAAATTAGGAGAGACTCTATGTGAGTACATTCGCCGCTTTTCTAAGTAGTGCAATGAGCTTCCTGATATCGTGGATGTAGATGTGATCAGGGCGTTCATCTCTATCATGACAAATGAAGCACTCATCCATGAGCTTAGATGCAACAAACCACGGATGATGCGGGAGTTGCTTGACCTCACAACAAGCCATGCCTTCCGTGAGGAGGTCATCTAGGCAATCTTTTGCAAATACATGGGTAAGGCTCAAGCCGAGCCCACAGACGAGGCTAAGGACCACAATCGACAAGGGAAAGGCAAGAAGGATAGCTGGAAACATCACGACAGTGAGTTTGTCATGGCAGTCGACCGGGTCCATAGGTAGAAATCTAGCAAGCTCAACTACATTAGTTTTGACAAGATAGTCAAGTTGCCATGCCACAACCATGGCTATCTATCTAAGCACACCCTCGAAGAGTGCGACCTCATCAAGAGCTACTTCAAGGGTGACTATAAGTCAACTAGCATGGACACACCATTCAGATCTGCTAGCAATGAAGAGAATGGGGATGCATATCCCGATCTAAAAGGGTGCCTCATGGTCTTCGGAGGACCAGCGGCATACGAATCCAAGCACCGGCAAAAGCTCAAGGCCAAGGAGGTCAAAGTGGCCGCTCTAGGCGAAGCCGTCCTGGTTTTCTTGAAATGGTTAGAGACTATGATCACTTTCAATAGAAAGGATCACCCTGATTACATTCCGCAACTAGGACCTTCCTCCTTGTCATCGACCCAATCATTAGCAAGACCCACCTATCCTATATCCTCATGGATGGCAGAAGCAGCCTCAACCTCCTCTATGCCATGACCTACGATGCCATGGGGCTATTGCGAGTGGTGATATGGCCATCTGGTGCTCCATTCCATGGAGTCATACCCAGGCTTCAAGCCATTCCCCTCAGGCAGGTCAACTTGCTCGTGGCATTCAGAGATCGAGCCAACTTCCGCATAGAAACGCTCAACTTTGAGATAGCGGACTTCCCCAATGCCTACCATGCCATCTAGGGCCGACCATGTTATGCCAAGTTCATGGCCGTTGTTGGTGGTCCTTAACAACCTTATATGACCGCCAAATAATATCCAAAACAGGAGAAATAAACAAACTTTTGCTGTATATGCTTTTACTATTGACACATTTCCACATGTATTGGATACTTAGTGTTTTGCAGGACATATACATCAAATACATGGGAAGTATGGTCAAAATGTGAAATCTAGAAAGTGTAATGTAGATCCTACATCAAAGAACCAAGCAAAGGCCCATCCCATCATCAAATCTTGGCTAAGCATCGACATGGTAGCCATCCAGGCCCAGCCATCCGCCCACTAGAGCAAGGTAGTGGCTAGCGGGGCTAGCCTGGGTGCACCCGCACCCCTACCACCGCCTCCCAGGCCCATCTTCTACAGGCAGTTGCATGGCGGCATGCTTGGTCAGTTCCCGGTGGTTTCCAAAAATACCTACGCCAAAACCGACCATGGATTAGTATAAGTAGGGGGGAGGAGCTCTCATTCAAAGACACCTCGTTTGGAGCCAAATACCTCACACCTCTCTTGTAATCTTTTAACTTTTAGTAGTACTTTTGTGAGCAAGGCAAAGCTATCAAGGAGCGCTTGGCTCCTTGGAAGAAGAGAAACATCTAGGTATGAATACTATGAAGATTTCTTCCAAAGTCTTGCTCTCATATCTACAATATAGTTATGCTATAGAACTAGAGTATAGTTTTCATGTTGTAATCTTAACATATGAACTAGCATATAGTTTGTGTGTTATGAGCTTAACATGTAGAACTTTATGCTTAACCATTCATATAACTTGTATGAGTAGAGGTAGAGCTATGTTGAGGTGGCGATTCGTTGTTCCTTTCGGTTTGCCCATGTCCTATGCTTGTCAATCCATAGGGTCAGAGTCCCGGGGGGATATGGGTAGTTTCTTTTGTACACAGGCGTGGTGCCCGGGTGCATAGGAACCTTCGAATATGACAATGCCCCTAGTTGAGGGGTACATGGCAGGTAGTGACAGCCCTATCTATCCCTTGTAATCCCCCACATTTGGGTATTGTGTAGGAGTCTTAAAGTCTCCCTGGCTTGCTAGCAGACCAGTGCCCAGAGATCTCCCCGTCCATCTTACACTTAGTTCTAGCTCAAACCATTAATTTGTATGATCATCAACTGTTCTTTGCACGGCTATACTAGAACATGCCTGCTCCACTTAGGAATATTATTTTATTCTTTGTTTTCCTTTTATCGTTGAAGTTGGTCAGATGTGTGTCCACTATCCTTGAAATACCATTTTACCCCTGTCATATACTATTGGTTTACTATGCAAAATCTTATTCATATCCATGCTAGGCTCTTATACCTTGCCCTCCTTTGGGAAAATATAAATAATGATACCAAGAACACTTTCAGGTGAAATGCTACAACGATAGATCCAAATGCGCTTGAGGATATTTTTGTAATCGTTAAGAACTATCGTGTTGGTGTTCCTTGGTGGCGTTGCTAAGATTTATCCAAATCTTAGTGATGGTGCTAGGAAATACCAACTGGCATTTCTGGTGCCACTGCTAGGGATGGATTCTATCTCCAAACTTGGTAGTGACACTAAGAAATGCCAACAAGCATTTCTGGTGCCATTGCCGGGGATGGACTTAAAACTCCATATTCGGTGATGTCGCTTAGAAATGCCAACAAGCATTTCTGGCACCATTGCCGGGGAGGGCATAGGTTAAAAGAATCTAGTTGGACATGATCATGATCACATGCATGTAATGGTAGCCATAGTTTATGCAGGCTAACTCTGCTTGTTTTCTTCCTATTGTGGATGAAAATAGGATAGTGTATGACTGGTCACAACCTGCCGAAAAACTACACCGATAATCTAGAGGCACTCCTAAGGAAGAGCCTATCTTGTACCACTTCTTCTTCTTCTACCCTACCGACAGTTGAGTGAGTCATTCCCATACCATCCGCTACTACAACTATGGCCAAGTCACTCTGCGACTAGTCCACCCCTACTGTTGCCAACATGCCCGTTGGGCCCGCTATCAACACAGGAGCTAGAATCTTCAAGCTTCACACTAGCCTGATCACAATGGTGTAGGAAAACCAATTATGTGGTTTGCCAAGTGAGGACACAAGTGCACTCTTGCAACACTTCCTTGAGCTGTGCGACACCATCATCATCAAAGACATCGCACCAGCTAGCATCAGGCTATGTCTGTTTCCCTTCTCCCTCATGGGGAAGGTGAAGTAGTGGTTCTACAAGGACAAGGAAGATGTCAACATGTGGGACAAATGTTCCGCAACGTTTCTCACGAAGTTTTTTCCCATGGGCAAAACCAATGCTTTGAGGGGGGAAATTTCAAATTTCTAACAGGCTTCAATGGAATCCATCCTTAAGGCATGGGAGAGGCTATAGGATTACATCCATGCATACCCGCACCACGGGATGAAAAACTGGGTCATGCTCCAGAACTTCTATGAGGGGCTTACGCCCATGTCGAAGGGGCACATAGATGCCGCTGCTAGAGACGCATTTGTTTCCCTCACCATCAATGGAGACACAGCTCTCATCAAAAAGATGGTGGCCAATCAAAGCAGGGGGAAGAAAGAAAACAACAAAAAGGCATGCATACCGTGAAGGATATGCATGCCAGTCAATTTGACCCTGAAATTGATAAGGAGAGAAAGCTCATCAGTAATTAAGGGTGGAACGTGCCGGTGTTGCCAGACAGTCCCGAATGTGCGGCTTTGAGAGCCGATATGAGAGGAAATCGACTAAATAGTTGATTCCAACATATTCATAAGAATAAATCGATTAAAGCTGATGGGGTTGTAGAAGAAGAATCGGTTATCATTCAGGATAAATATCATTTAAGCAAATATTAATCAATGGCAATAAGATATCAATGGTGATCGGTTTATACTGAGCCAATGATTATAAGTAACCGAACTCCTTTTTATCTAAAGAAATAATTCAACACCACTTAACCATTTAATAAAGGTAAATCTAATGAACATGCTAGATCTCATCTATTGCCATGACCAGTGGGGCATGAGGCATAATCATGCAGGTCGTAGAAACAACAATAAACTCGATGACCCTAACTCATTACTAATATCAGTGGGGCATAAGGCAAAATCATGCAGGCCGTAATACAATAATAAGATCATGGGGCTAACATATCTTTCAACTTATCTCTACTTCAATGATCTTGTAATGTGAACTGTTTGTGAAAGCATTCGATATCGGTTAAACAGCCGATTCAGGCATAGCGCACAGTTAAGGTCATGCCTTCTCAGGAACGGGTCTACCAACTAACGATCCCCACTCCACGGTGCCAACAGTGGGGTGAGAGGTAGAATCTCACAGGCCATGATGACGGGCCATGAAACAGTTTTCATTAACTAATAGATCTACTCAAGATCGGACATGCCTTAACCGCACGCTATGCACGATTAAGATTGATGCAAAATAGCCGATAAAAACATAACTCATCGCTTAAGATGTAGATTAGATCAATTTTAGATTAGCAAACGATGAGTTAAACAAGATATAAGGCCAATCCAGATCAATCTCAATCGGGCAGAGTGATATTGCTGTAATTAGATAAACAATGAAAGCAATAAGCAATATCGGTAACTTAATGAATCTACCAAAGACTGCCATACTAAGGTAGAGCCGATAACATGACCTTGATCCAATTCAAGCAGTGGGGTGTGAGGCAGAATCACACAGGCCATACTTGAATTAGACAAGAGTCGATAACTAGCCTATACCAGAGTCGCAGTGGGGGTCGACCGGATCGATGCAGCCATACGAATAGAGGTATAAACCATGACGGTACTTACAGACAAGCAGTGGAGGTCGACTAAATCGATGCAGCCGTACTCGCTGAAGAACTCATTGAGATCTACCCTACTCCTACTCCTAAGGGGTGGCCGGAGCCAAAAAAAGTAATTGACTTGTATTTGATTGATTGTTGTTCTTACAATAGCCGGGGTTTGGTATTTATACCCGGGGCCTAAAACGAACCTTACTCGAGTACGTCTCAATACAATCTTTGGCATAACAAAAACATTCCTAATTTAAGATAACTTGGACTCTAATCTTTCCCTTTTTGTATGGTCCAGCATGTCTCATCCCAGCGCCGATCATAGCCCCTATCGTTATCTGTTGGCTCTATCTGAAGAAAGCCGATTTTAGTGCTACGTCCGAATCAACTAGCTCCGGTCTCCACGCAGCTGATTCCTTGATGACATGATTTTTGGGAGCTTCCAAACCCCTGCAACTCTTCTTTCCAAATTTTGGTGTAAACACATGCCCCCTAATTTTGGAATGAAAGTAATTTTATTCCAAAATTATCATGTCTTCATCTTTGATGGGTCTACAGTCATGGGTAGAGAATCTTGATCTGGGGTCTACTGTTTGTCACCACCGATGTTAGCTCATGAGCCCATGCTTCACAACTTTTATGAGAGCATGATTGCTTCATGGGCACTTGGATTCATCCTTCCAGACCAGCTATAAAATGCCTATCCACCCTCGGTGAGAGCAGCTTAACAATTCAGCTATGTTTCTCTTCTACCTGCCTTCTAGAACTCTAACTTCGCTGGACCCTCCATGGTCCATCTTCTTGCTACGAAGATCTTGAGTGGCTAGAAGAATTCTTGTGTATAGGGTGATCGTGTCGCTCATTCTAGCGCCTTGTCGAGCAAGAGGGTCAGCTATTGTAGCTAGAAGAAGTCTTGTGATACCACCTAAGTCTTCTCTCCATGCTCACAAAGTTGTTCTAGTGTTTGCAAGGGCTAAAATGTGTGGACACCTTCCCCTTGTTTGCTTTATCAAACGCCCGCTTGGAGAGCCACAGGCTTCTTTCCCGCAGTTCCCGGTCATCGAGAAACTAGTTAGGCGTCTGCCAAGCAGGCAGCCTTTCCCCTCCTCTAGGTATAATTCCATTATTTGGCTGATGTGACTTGGTCCATGATGACCTTCTGCCTTATGGGGGCCCAGACTCCCTTCAGTCCAAAGAAGTCTTGGTTGGTTGATTTCTGGTTAATGTGAATTCTTCGTATCCATCCCACGACATTTCGTAATCTGGGGAAGCAATAAATCCAAATATGTTATCTCTTTGTTATCTTTCCCCTGAAATTCTGGAATGCCAATCTGTTTCCGTATCTGTTTTTAGTTTTCATACCCTTAGCAAAATCCATCTCCTTGCCTCCCTGGGCTATATATGCGGGCCACGGCTGGGGCTCAGAAAACTACCCGTCTCATCTCAAACCTTCTGCGTCTTTAGCATAGTCCCTGCTTTTCTAGAGGTTTGAGATCATGGAGAATAGCAAGAGGCCTGCTGAGGGAGTTCTTAATAGGTCCGCATCATCGCACCAGCGTCTTTACTGCCGGGAAGGTGCTACTCGGGATGTCTCCACCGCCCCAGAGCATAGGGTTGACTTGGTACAACCTTCGAGATCGTCTTCAACACTGATTCATCGCCAACTTCCTAGTTGTCCGAGGAGGCAAATCAATAATGATGATCTAATCGCTTCCATTGATCGGACTGATCAAAGTTTAACCAACTGTCTTTCCCTCGCGGAGTAGGCTCTAGCCATGATTCAAATCTGATCGTCCTCCGAGGCCGATCTAAGGGAATGGTTGGCTAGCGCTGAAGCCAGAATCATAGGTAAGACGGCTACCACAATCTCCTTCGCTTTTCCTTAACTTTGCCTTCGAGACCTTCTGATCAACCCTTTCTTTGAATTTTTTTAGATCTAACTACTCAGTTGGAAAGCCTTCGATCAGCCGTAGATCACGCGGTGAGATTTGTTAATGCTAGGGGCACCGTTCTGGTAGTCCGTTTGCATGACATTCCAAACCGCGTTAGGGAGGTTGGTCTCCAAGGCTTTCGTCATGGTGCTGCCACAGCGTTGGCCACTGCACAAGCCCGCTCTGGTCACAATCTTCGGCTTCTTCCTCATGGTTTCCCAGATGCAGTGCCTCCTGAGGATCATGAGCATTTGATTGAGGAATTATCTAGCACCGCTAGCTCTGTAGCTTTCAATACCTTGGCCGATGATGTAGTGAGCAAATTGTTTTCCGGTCCGTAGCTTGTAATAGATGATTTTTAGCAAACAATTCCCTCATCCTAAGTGATTTTCCTTTGTCTCGTATTTCATATTATACGTATCACTTCATCCATGTTTGCTTTCTCCCTATAGGCGATACGCATCGTACTGGCTTCTGTTCCTTTGGGTTCATTTTTTGCACTAGAGGCGATACCTTTCTGATACCGGCTATTAGAGCTGTTGACTGAACAAATCAGCTACTTAAGTGTTAATCCAAACGCTGGGATAATATTTCTTTAGATATTTCCCATTGATTGCTCGGCCAAATTCTTCTTCTCCTCCTAGTGTCTCCAAAATATAAGCATTACTGGGCGCACAGCGTTTGATCTGATAAGGCCCTTCCCAATTGGGTGACCATTTGCCGAACTTACTGTCCTTTGACCCGATCGGCAATTTCACTTTCCACACCAAATCTCCTTCAAAAAATTGCTTATTCTTGACCCTTTTATTGTAATATTTTGCGACCCTCAGTTTATTGGCTTCAATATTTTCGAGAGCGTGCAGCCGAAGGCAACTTAAGTCCTCTAAGTCGTCCATCATAAGATTTTTGTAGACTTCGTCTGTCAAATCATTCTGTATCATAACACGTCTTGATCTGGTCTGAACTTCCCAAGGAAGGACTGCGTTATGGCCATACACAAGCTCATAAGGTGATGTTTTAATTGATCCATGACAGGCCATCCTATATGCCCATAGTGTCTCATTAAGCGTCGAATGCCACTTTCTGGGCTGTTCCTCAATCTTCTTCTTGATCAGCTTAATCATAATCTGATTGGACTCCTCTACCTAACCATTAGCCTGAGCATAGTAAGGCGATGAATTTAGCAGCTTGATCCCCATACTGGCAGCAAAACATATGAATTCCTCTGATGTGAACATGGTCCCTTGATCGGTAGTGATGGTTTGAGGAATCCCAAAATGATACACAATATGCTCCTTGACAAAATCAACCGTGTTTTTCGAAGTTACCGTTTTCAAGGGGACTGCTTCAACCCACTTGGTGAAGTAATCTGTTGCTACCAATATGAACTTATGTCCTTTGATCGAGGGTGGAAAGATCTGGCCAATCAAATCAATTCCCCAGCCCCGAAACGGAAATGGTTTGATTATTGGGTTCATGGCCGATGCAGGCGACTTCTGGATATTACCAAAGCGTTGACATTCTTGGCATCCCTTGTAATATTCAAAACAATCTTCCAAAATTCTTGGCTAGAAATATCCAGTCCTGCGGATAATCCATTTCATTTTATAAGCCGATTGATGAGCTCCACATATCCCTTCATGCACTTCGCCCATCAACACCTTGGCCTCTTCTTGATTCAGGCATTTGAGTAAGGCCCCATAGATCGTCTTGTAATACAGTTGATCATCCAGCAAAATGTATTTAATCGATTTATACCTTAGCTTTCTGATAACTTTTCGTGATAGATTTCTAAGGTAGTCGACTATCTCAACTCTCCAATCATTATCCAAGGTTTCATTGCTCAAGATTTCTTGAATTACTCGATAACCTGATGCACTTTGGGCCAAATGGTTAGCTTCTTGATTTTGTGCCCTCGGAATGTGCTAAAATGAGACATGAGGAAACTCTTTGAGCAACCTCTGACACCCGTCATAATATCTCCTCAAAGTGTCTTCTTTGCACTCATATAGGTCGATCAACTGATTAATAATTAACAGTGAGTCTCCAAATATTTCAATTGCTTTGGCCTTTACCTCATGAAGAAGTTGAATGCCTCTTAGAATAGCCTCATATTCTGCTTGATTGTTGGTAACCATTGGCTCGGATGGAAAGGAAAACTCAAAATTTGCCCCCCGAGGTGAAATAATAACAATACCAATGCCACCACCTTGCTTGCAAGATGATCCATCGAAGAATAATGTCCAAGGTACCGGCTCTACATAATTCATGCTTGGTTTACGATGCTGGATGACAAAATCGGCTATTACCTGCCCTTTGACTGCTTTAGCCAATTCGTACCTCAAGTCAAACTCTGATAACACAAGAATCCATTTTCCTACTCTCCCATTTAGTATTGGCATCGATAACATGTGTTTGATTACGTTAGCCTAGGAAACAACCATACATTCAGCCGACAATAAGTAGTGCCTCAACTTGGTGCAAGAGAAATATAAGCACAAGCATAACTTTTCGGTGGGAGAATATCTTGTTTCTGGATCTAGTAGTCTCCTACTTAGATAGAAAACCACTCGCTCCTTTCCTTCAAACTCTTGCATCAGGGCCGATCCAATTGTTTTGTCATCGGCCGATATATACAACTTGTAAGGCTTACCCTGCTGAGGAGGAACTAGCACGGGTGGATGCTTCATATACTCTTTTATCTCTTCAAACGCCTTCTGTTGTATGTCACCCCATCTGAATTCTTGATCGTTCTTTAATTTCAACAAGGGAGAAAACGGAAGAACCCTTTCCGACAAATTTGAAATAAACCTTATGATGAAATTAATCTTGCCAAGCAAAGATTGCAACTCTGTCATAGTAGTCAGGGGCACCGCATTGTCAATTGCTTTCATGCTCTTCTGACCGACCTCAATCCCTCTCTCATGGACCATAAAGCCCAAGAATTGCCCAGCTGATACCCCAAAGGCACACTTATTAGGATTCATCTTCAGACCATGTTTTCTCATGCATTCCAGAGTCTCCCGCAAATCAGCTAGATGCTCTTTGTATCCTTTTGATTTTATCATCACATCATCAATGTAGATTTCAACAACCCTGCCGATCAACTTATGAAAAATATAATTCATTGATCTTTGATAAGTGGCACCAGCATTCTTCAGACCGAAGGTCATCACAACCCACTCGAACAAGCCGATTGCGCCAGGGCACCTAAAAGCGGTCTTCGCTATGTCCTATTCAGCCATGAAAATTTGGTTATACCCTGCATTACTGTCCATGAAGCTAATAACCTTGTGCCCGGCTACTGCATCTACTAACATATCGGCTATCGGCATTGGATAACCATCCATGGGTGTGGCTTTGTTCAGATCCCTAAAATCAATGCAAACCCTTAATTTTCCATTCTTCTTGTATACAGGGACAACATTCGATATCCACTCTGCATATCTGCATGGTCGAATGAACTTCGCCTCTAGTAGCCTTTCAATCTCTTTTTTATTATCATTAAGCACGTTTGGATTGAATCTCCTTGGAGCTTGCTTGAATGGCCGATATCCAGGTTTGATTGGCAACCGATGCTCAACAATTGACCGATCTAAACCAGGCATCTCATAGTATTCCCAAGCAAAGCAGTCTTTAAATTCTTTCAATAAATTGATCAATTCCCGCATACACTCTGGATCCAATTTAGCACTTACGTACGTCGGCCTAGGTCTGTCTCCAGAACCAATATCCACTTCTTCCAATTCATCAGCCGATGTGAAGCCGTGTCCTAGTTTACCATCTGTACCATCTATTGGATTATCCATTAAAACAAATTTTCAAAGCCAACTGCTTGGATCGGCTGTGGGCTTTCACTATTGACTCTGAATTCTGATGGCAACAGAAAAACCATTTGAATATTAGCCGATGGTTACTTTCTATCGGCTATTTGCTTGGCACGCCATACTTGAGTTTTACTGGATGCCTGAGCCTGTTCCAACTCCTTATTCCTTAGGCATTGCACCCTTCTCTTCTGGCTTCTTGTTAAACCTCCAGGGCACCATTAGCCTTCCTGCCAAACATGTTCCCTCTGGTTGCTTCCTTCTTCATGATCAGCCCAGTCTTGGTTAACAACTCTTTTTCCCAACCGATCATGAATACTTTTATTTTTTAAGCGCCGATCCATGTTATTATGATGATATGCATCTTGAGCATGGATAGACCGGCGGTTGATTTGAGATTACCTAAACTCCCAATACTGATCGCTGCATTCTGGACAGTCATGAGGCAATTTCAAATCTTCGTTCCAGCAGTATTTGAAGAAAGGGCAATTCCAATGTGATTTGGCTTGCTTCTTTTCGTACCTCTCTTCTTCTAGTTGATGCTGGTATTTTTGATCCTCTAACCATCGCTGATAATCTTTTTCCTGCTGCCACCGCCACTTATTCAATAGGATCTGAGATGTGACTCATGGCTTTGTCGCTCCATCCTTTGACGTTTCCCCTTGCTCATATTGGCTTCCCTGCTGATCACGACGTTTTCTAATCTCTCTATATTCATCAGCCGATATTTATATTTTGGGATCGAATGTTCCATCTTTTCTTGATTTGGCCGATGTTAGGACCTTAGTTTTTCCTTTGAATAGCCCAACATCAACCATATTTTGATCTCCTGGGAAAGGATTATCATCCACCTTCATCTTCTAAGGTGTATCAAACTTGAGCCTCCCTTGCTGAATAGCCCTCTATATATGCTGCCAGAAAATTCTGCACTCATTAGTGGAATGAGAAGTAGCATTATGGAACTTGTAGAACTTCTTATTCTTCAACTGTTCAGGGGGCAACATAATATGATTGTCTGGCAATTTGATCTGGCCCTTCTCAAGTAAGAAGTCAAAGAGCTTGTCCAATTTTGTGACGTCGAAGTCATAGCTCTCCTTGACTCCTCTTCCCTAAGGATTTGGCACCATTACTGTCTTCTTGCCCCAATTCCATTCAGCTACAACAACCTCCTCTTCTTCATCTTCATAGCCATCATCTGCTGAGTATGGATTGTAAGCTTCGGCTATGGTGGTACTCTTCTGGAATCGGGTATCTCTGTGTATACTCTGGAATTGGCTATTGAGCGCTACTACTCATTGAGCCAATTGACCCAAGTTGTCAAATTCTTGTCCTAGTAGCTTTTCTTTCCACACTTGCAGCATTCCATACACAGCTAAAGCAGCTAACTGATTATCAGCCAAGCTCAATGAGAAGCACAAGTTCCTAGTCTCTTGGAATCTCTGAAGAAACTCAGTACCCGATTCATTAGTCCTCTGTCTCATGGTTGTCAAATCGGTTATCTTCTTTTCTCCAGTCCTAGTGTAAAAATATGTATGAAACTTCTTTTCTATGTCAGCCCAATTAGCAATGGAGTTGACTGGTTGTGACGAAAACCAAGTGAAGGCTGGCCCTGATAGGGATAAGGAGAAGAAACAAACTCGATGGGCATCCTCAACTGACACTTTGCCCAATTATGTAAGATACCGACTGACATGTTCTATTGTGCTTGTACTATCTTGACTAGTGAACTTGATGAACTCTGGGAGTCTGTAATTTGTAGGAAGAGCGACCAAATCATATCATTCTGGATATAGGCGTTTGTATGAAAAGGTCAGCCCTTTTGGCTTCAAACTGAACTGATTCTTCACCATCTCGGTCACCTTCAGCAGCAACTCGTCAGCTTGTAGATTTGGATTTCTCGATACTTGCTGACCCATCTGTGGATTGAAATCCCGCATGCCTTGATATCCTGGATTTGGCATCATGTGGAGGGTGTTAGAATCCATGCTATAGTGATAGCCTTATGGAATCTCAATCTGTTGGGTCCTTTGCTGGCTTGCTGCTTGAAGTCTCTGATTATAGACATAAGGATCTATATCTCTACGAATCCTTTGAATTGATGGTGCTATTTTTTGAGCCGACGACGGTATATGGCCTGATGTGCCAAAATTGATCATCTGGTTCTGACTTTGCCCCGCTGGCTGTTGCACATGCTGTATTGACGGTCTAGGATTGTACTACATTTGATTCATGGAAATACCTAGAGTTTGTTCAGACAAACCTTGAAGTGCCTGGACATCACCATTACCAGTCGGTGCTGCTTCTTAATGGCTGGTATCGACTTGATTAGTCCCTTGAGTCGACAGATCTGGAATGTTCTAACAAGTCGATCCAACCCGACCAACTGGAATTCCATGAATCGCCTCTTTCATGGCGTTGTGAAATACATCAACGATAGCTTCATTGCGACTTGATATGGCATCACGAATAGATTTGTCTATGGCTTCCGTAAAGAAACGTCTGTCTTTAGCTTTGGATGTGTCTGTCTATCCGTGTAGTAGTACTCTTGGTAGTGGAAATTTCTAAATAATTGTGCTGTCACGTGTTCTGGTGTAGGACAACAAACACTTCTTCTGAAATTCTTCTGTAGCTTTGTTGATGGTGTCCTTATCTTCATCAGGTAGGTCTTCGTAATGTACCATAAGGATGTTGTCATTGTTGTGAACCGCCATGATGATTGTGGTGTCCCACCGGGCATGCCAGAAACGTGTGTCGACATAGAATTTTCGTCTCCGTGCCGAGGACACACGCAGCAAGCCGGAAGGGTCCGCTCGATGGAGTAGATTCGCCTAGCTTCAGCGCAAGGGTGGTCGATCCTGCGCAATCCTCCTGAGACGTGCCAGTCAATTTGACCCTACAATTGACAAGGAGAAAGCTCGTCAGTAATTAAGGGCAGAACGTGCCTGTGTTGCCAGACAGTCCCGAATGTGTGGCTCTGAGAGCCGATATGAGAGGAGATCAACTAAATAGTCGATTCCAACATATTGATAAGAATAAATTGATTAAAGATCATGGGGTTGTAGAAGAATCGGTTATCATTCGGGATAAATATCATTTAAGCAAATATTAATCAATGGCAATAAGATATCAATGGTGATCGGTTTATACTGAGCCAATGATTATAAGTAACCGAACTCCTTTTTATATAAAGAAATGATTCAACACCACTTAGCCATTTAATAAAGGTAAATCTAATGAACATGCTAGTTCTCATCTATTGCCATGACCAGTGGGGCATAAGGCAGAATCATGCAGGCCATAGAAACAACAATAAACTCGATGACCCTAACTTATTACTAATATTAGTGGGGCATGAAGCAGAATCATGCAGGACGTAATAGAATAATAAGATCATGGGGCTAACATATCTTTCAACTTATCTCTACTTCAATGATCTCGTAACGTGAACTATTCGTGAAAGCATTTGATATCGGCTAAACAGACGATTCAGGCATAGCGCACAGTTATGGTCATGCCTCCTCAGGAACGGGTCTACCAACTAACGATCCCCACTCCACGGTGCCAACAGTGGGGTGAGAGGCAGAATCCCATAGGCCGTGATGACGGGCCATGAACCGGTTTTCATTAACCAATAGATCTACTCAAGATCGGACATGCCTTAACCGCACGCTATACCCGATTAAGATTGATGCAAAGCAGCCGATAAAAACACAACTCATCGCTTAAGATATAGATTAGATCAATTTTAGATTAGCAAACGATGAGTTAAACAAGATATAAGGCCGATCCAGATCAATCTCAATCGGGCAGAGTGATATTGCTGTAATTAGATAAACAATGAAAGCAATAAATAATATCGGTAACTTAATGAATCTACCAAAGACTGCCATACTAAGGTAGAGCCGATAACTTGACCTTGATCCAATTCAAGCAGTGGGGTGTGAGGCAGAATCATGCATGTAACAGAACCGCCCAATTTATACAAGATCAAGTATGCATGTCCCCGCTAACACGTTGACACACACATACCTTCACTCATATAAACCCGGTAGTCCGCCGAGTGTCCCGAAAGACCTCGGTAAATCAACATCACAACCAAGATCGTATGATTAAGCAAATACACATCACATACGCAGGGTTGCAGCGGAAAATAATATTACAATTGAATTCACAAATAATAGTACAAGTTTGGGTTTCAAAACCGATTAGTGAAAACAAGATAGCTTTCAAAAGATTACATTAATATATGTTCCAAATACATTGCTAGCATAAGTGACATCATCCGACAAAAGCATATAGATGACAAGTAACTATAGAATCACCGAGCCCATCGGTGGTTAGCCACCATCTTCAACAGGCCGAGAACTTCACCTGCAACATGGTGGGATAAACCCTGAGTACTCGAATGTACTCAGCCAGACTTACCCGTCGGAAACCAAAACAAATGACACCAAGGATCATGCAAGGCTTATGAGGTGGGCTAGCTTGACATAGTTGCATAAAAGAGCTTATGAATATAGTGACCAATTTAAACTTAGCATCAAGCTTATCATCATTTACCTGTCCACTAGATTAGCACCTGTACTAGAGCACTCACTTATTAGGAGCAATCAATATTAACCATAGCAGGTATAATAAGGCTGTCATCATCATATCATCATTTCCGAACCATTATGTTATTTAGTGTGTCTACATTGGAGATAAGCCCGTCAAGTTCTCACTAACCGGAAGAGACAGCGACTCGAATCGAATTACAACTCAGCTGAGGGGGTATTCCTAACTCTCACCCTGGCATACTTTGCAAGGGTAGACATGGG
Source organism: Miscanthus lutarioriparius (assembly GCA_904845875.1). NCBI lineage: Eukaryota > Viridiplantae > Streptophyta > Magnoliopsida > Poales > Poaceae > Miscanthus > Miscanthus lutarioriparius. The sequence goes on from CAJGYO010000013.1 coordinate 44,219,041, forward strand.
TCACATTTGGGACAACTCAGGAACCAAATTCGCGAGTTCGATCAGCGCCAGCACTCTCAGGGATTACCCTTCTGCCAGGACGATCAGGACTTTTAAATCACCTGCCCTTGGACTCACGCCTATGGCTCCCTTCCGAGGCGCACTTTATACTTATTGACTCCCGGCCTGAGGTGAGCTACTCGGCTTCGTGGTCGGTCTCCAGACCCGGCCAACAAAGAGAGAGGCATGCGTTCAACATGAACAGGAAAGGCTCCAAGATTCAGCCCTTAATCGACATGGAGATTTGAGTCACGCAAACCGCAATCCTCCGTCCGGTCTTCATTTCAAATTAAGACTGGTTCTTTTCCACGATAGCAAATATAGCCAACCGTGCCATATGTATCTTCCTATCTCTCGCAGGTGATAGGAAATCACTGACTTCTACCGTGTTTAGCGAGGGGCTAAGCACTACACGAGCCTGAGCTACATAGGATTGTGGTATCAATATCCGGACAAGGATTGGATAACCAATGCAGCAAGTGTTTGCATCCAACACCTAAACTTAATGCAACAATATATATATGTAACAATAATATCAGAATCGCATTTGAAAATTAGGAGGCTTAATATGCTCCGGGGCTTGCCTGGAATCCCACACTGAGTCAGTGTTAGTTAGACGACACTCGCTAAGTGAGCATCTCCCGTCCTAGCACTTGTCCAGTCCTTCCACCTTCGGGATAGGTCCATCAAACGTCGTCTCCAGGTTTGGCTCCAACATCTCATCCTTCACGTGGTGCATCTAGCGTACCTAGATGAGATGCAATATGCAAGTGCATAAATATGAAGAATAGTACCATGAGACGCATCACAAAATAGCAAGCAAGACAAGCATAGTTTACACTAACACACTTAAGTACTTTGCGATGCTTAACTTAAACATCACACAATCTATCATGCTAAGATGGCAAATAAGACGACAACACCAAGCATGACACAATTTTCCCAAGATCTCAGGTGCTCTAACTCAGTCATCATTCAAGGCATAAGTCACACTTAACAATATACAAGCAAACACTATAATTGGAATCTGCCAATTTCTGAATGCAAACAGCAGCTACAAGATTTAGCTATAACTGGAGTTACACAATTCCAAATGACTTGCAAGAAGACATTTTGGAAATATTATAAAATTATCTACATTTCATCTGTAACCATCATAGCATGATTCATAAGTTAAGTAGATCGAAATTATACATTTACAGAAACTGGTCCACAATTGACAGAGAGCAGCCATTTCTGAAACCCAACTTTAAACAGGCATAACTCACAAACTACTTGGCCAAATGATACCAAATTTTAACAGCAGCTAGATACATAAATTATCTACAACTTTTGTATAAACAAGTTCCACAACAAAGCGCCTTATCATGAAGAACTTTGCTAAGTTCCCAGATCTGTCCAGAAACCATAATTGCAAGAAAATAAATATTAACTTATGTTGCAAACACATAATTAGGCAAAACCAACTTTACCAACATGTCACGCATGACTAAAGAACACCAGAAAACCTAGTGTCCATGACCAAATAAATTCTTTTAATGCATTTCTTAATTTATTTTAGATAACAAGGTGACTTAATGAACATATACCAAAAGTATATAATAAATTATACAAAAATTACAGTAGCTCACATATCCTCTCAATAGTCTACTGTACAAATTTCACTCCATTTGAATATGTATAGCAACCTATATGAAAAAGACAAGTTGCTAAAGCAAGAAATCATGTGAGAGCAAGATAAACCAATAACTCACTCATACTTCATCCAATACTCATGAAATTTTTACCACACATCAACTATCACATGAGTAGCATGCCACAAAAATTTCACTTCATTTGGAGCCCTAGATCTACAGTTATAAAAAAAACAAATACCACTAGCATTACAAACCTAGCTGCATAAATATATTTTTACAGCTAAAACTTTAAAGTAAAACATGTAATATTATAGATCTAGTGCATAGAGAATTTCACAAGGATTCCAAAAAGTCCACATTTACTATTTTACGAATTTTCTACGATTTACTATGAATTTCCAAAGTTCCTGCAAAATAATTACAAACCAGTCCTTACGGCATTATTCACATGAGTCACTGACTTCGCAGTTAGGCCCCTTTACTTTGTCGAATTTGAGCCCGAGGCCCCTGGTCGCAGAACACAGCAGGGGAGGCGTGGGAGTTCACCACTGACGGCCGGAGGAGGCTTAACGGCGGCAGTGAAGTGGAGGAGGAGCACCAGGGTGTCCTCCCGCACCCGCTGGTGGTCACGGATGGCCGAGAGGCGGCCCCAGGTGGCTTGGCCACGGCAGCGGCGAACTTGGCCCGCCCCAGCCATGACGGCGCTCGCGTACGACTGGCAGTGGCAGCAGTAAGGCGACGCGGCAGTGGCGTCGCAGCACGTGCGGTCCTGCGCGCACCGGTTCAGGGCTTTTGCACGGTCTGTGGCGGCCTGCAGTGGCCTAGCCATGCACGGCCGTTGGTGGCGACCGGCAGCCAGCGACGGTGGCCATGGCGCGGTCAGCTACGGAAGCCCGGAGGCGTGGCACAGACAGTAGATCATGGAGCGACTGCGGTGGAGGCGAATGGGAACTACAAGGGCGCTCGACGGAAGGGGAACGGCAGTGGCAAAGGAGCTGCCTCGACGGCCATGGCGGAGCTCGGCGTTCGCGCGCGGGCGTAGAGAGGCTGGGCGAGAAAGAGGCAGAGAGGGTGCGAGTGAGAGAGGGAACAAGCTCGGCATCCACTTCAGGAGGGCGCAGCGACGCGACAGTGGCATACCACGCGGCAGCAATGGCGGGCATGCTCTGTGCATGGCGGCCACGCACGGGCACGCGTCGCCCCTTGAGGCATTCTGCCGAGCACGTGGCGGGCAGCGACATGGGCAAGGTGGAACGCTGTTTTGGGCCGCTTCCATGCCGAATTAGACATTGGGCCATAAACGAAATTTGTTCACCTCGGCCTGCTCTACGTTTCTTATTTAAGGTGCCCGGCCATTTGAGCTTTGTAACAGCGGATAATTAATCTCCAAGATGATAGTGTCAATATGTTAACAGCGATCACGGAAACTCGCTTTCGGAGGTCGAAACTCGATCAAACTTAGTGCAACTTTTTGCATTCTCTTCTCCATAACATAACCTTGAACTTTTATTTTTGGACTAACTCCAGTTGCTTAGCAAAATTTGGAGAACGCGGGATGTCAACGTCGATGTCGGTGAAATCCGGACTGCAAACACGGTCGGGTTGATTTCAGCTTTTTCTCTTATACTTTGAGCACTGTTTTGATCTATTTTGAAGCTAAATCATGACTTGGTCCTTTAACAAAGTTTGTTATACTCAAACTTTTCTTCAACTTTCATTTTTGGTCAAACCTCATATCTGGTCCAGAAGTCAACTTTATTTCTCGGTCAACGCAAAGTCCTTTCTGCTACAAAATATAGGGTTTCCATTATTTTCGGACATTTTCTCCACCTTCGCTCAACACGAACCCTTCATAACTTTTGTTGTAGAGTTCAATTAGAGTTGTTTGAGCAAGGTTACAAGGTTTGGTTGACTTCATATGTTTCCATTCATTTGATAAAGCAATTCATGCAAAGATATGACTTATCATTTCATGTGACTTTTTGATTCCAAACTTCATGAAACTTTTCCACGGTTCTAGATGGATGCATGTGGATGTAATGTACATGGAAGAATCATGTTTAGAATTACTCTTGCATAATCTTAACAAGGGTCCATATGTAAGCAATTGTGCGTGGCCCAAGTTTAAGTTGAAGCTCCATCATGTAGATTTGATCTTGACACCTTGATTACCACATGACATGTCATGTTTGAGCTCAAACCCAATGCTTAACTGGTGACAAACACCTAGGGTGTTACAATGCAGGCCATACTTGAATTAGACAAGAGTCGATAACTAGCCTATACCAAAGTCACAGTGGGGGTCGACCGAATCGATGCAGCCATACGAACAGAGGTATAAACCATGACGGTACTTACAGACAAGCAGTGGAGGTCGACCGAATCGATGCATCCATACTCGCTGAAGAACTCGTCGTGATCTACCCTACTCCTACTCCTAAGGGGTGGCCAGAGCTGAAAAAAGTAATTGGCTTGTATTTGATTGATTGTTGTTCTTACAATAGCTGGGGTTTGGTATTTATACCCGGGGCCTAAAATGGACCTTACTCGAGTATGACTCAATACAGTCTTTGGCATAATGAAAACATTCCTAATTTAAGATAATTTGGACTCTAATCTTTCCCTTTTTGTAGAGTCCAGCATGTCTCGTCCCAGCGCCGATCGTAGCCCCTGTCGTTATCTGCTGGCGCTATCTAAAGAAAGCCGATTCTAGTGCTGCGTCCGAATCAACTAGCTCCAGTCTCCACGCAGCTAATTCCTTGATGACATGATTTTCGGGAGCTTCCAAACCCCTGCAACTCTTGTTTCCAAATTCTGGTGTAAACCATTTGAATATTAGCCGATGGTTACTTTCTATCGGCTATTTGCTTAGCACGCCATACTTGAGTTTTACTGGATTCCTGAGCCTATTCCAACTCCTTATTCCTTAGGCATTGCACCCTTCTCTTCTGGCTTCTTGTTAAACCTCCGGGGCACCATTGGCCTTCCTACCAAACATGTTCCCTCTGGTTGCTTCCTTCTTCATGATCAGCCCAGTCTTGGTCAACAACTCTTTTTCCCAACCGATCATGAATACTTTTATTTTTTAAGCATTGATCCTTGCTATTATGATGATATGCATCTTGGGCATGGATAGACCGGCGGTTGATTTGAGATTACCTAAACTCCCAATACTGATCGCTGCATTCTGGACAGTCATGTCTGGTAGGCAATTTCAAACCTTTGTTCCAGCAGTATTTGAAGAAAGGACAATTCCAATGCGATTTGTCTTGCTTCCTTTCATACCTCTCTTCTTCCAGTTGATGCTGGTATTTTTGATCCTCTAACCATCACTAATAATCTTTTTCCTTCTGCCGCCGCCACTTATTCAACAGGATCTGAGATGTGACTTGTGGCTTTGTCGCTCTATCCTTTGATGTTTCCCCTTGCTCTTATCGGCTTCCCTGCTGATCACGATGTTTTCTAATCTCTCTATATTCATCAGCCGATATTTGCATTTTGGGATCGAATGTTGCATCTTTTCTTGATTTGGCCGATGTTAGGACCTTAGTTTTTCCTTTGAATAGCCCAACATCCACCATATTTTGATCTCCTGGGAAAGGATTATCATCCACCTTCATCTTCTAAGGTGTATCAAACTTGAGCCTCCCTTGCTGAATAGCCCTCTATATATGCTGCCAGAAAATTCTACACTCATTAGTGGAATGGGAAGTAGCATTATGGAACTTGTAGAACTTCTTATTCTTCAACTGTTCAGGGGGCAACATAACATGATTGTCCAGCAATTTGATCTGGCCCTTCTCAAGTAAGAAGTCAAAGAGCTTGTCCAATTTTGTGACGTCGAAGTCATAGCTCTCCTTGACTCCTCTTCCCCAAGGATTTGGCACCATTACTGTCTTCTTGCCCCAATTCCATTCAGCTGCAGCAACCTCCTCTTCTTCATCTTCATAGCTGTCATCTGCTGAGTATGGATTGTAAGCTTTGGCTATGGTGGTACTCTTCTAGAATCGGGTATCTCTATGTATACTCTGGAATTTGCTATTGAGCGCTGCTACTCGTTGAGCCAATTGACCCAAGTTGTCAAATTCTTGTCCTAGCAGCTTTTGTTTCCATATTGGTAGCATTCTCTGGACAACTAAAGCAGCTAACTGATTATCGGCCAAGCTCAATGAGAAGCACAAGTTCCTAGTCTCTTGGAATCTCTGAAGAAACTTAGTGCCCGATTCATTAGTCCTCTGTCTCATGGTTGTCAAATCAGTTATCTTCTCTTCTCTAGTCCTATTGTAAAAATATGTATGAAACTTCTTATCTAGGTCAGCCCAATTGACAATGGAGTTGACTGGTAGTGATGAAAACGAAGTGAAGGCTGGCCCTGACAGGGATAAGGAGAAGAAATGAACTCGATGGGCATCCTCAACTGACACTTCGCCCAATTGTGTAACATACCGACTGACATGTTCTATTGTGCTTGTACTATCTTGACTAGTGAACTTGGTGAACTCTGAGAGCCTGCAATTTATAGGAAGAGCGACCAAATCATATCATTCTGGATATGGACGTTTGTACAAAAAGGTCAGCCCTTTTGGCTTCCAATCAAACCGATTCTTCATCATCTCGGTCACCTTCAGCAGCAACTCGTCAGCTTGCAGATTTGGATTTCTCGATACTTGCTGACCCATCTATGGATTGAAATCATGCGTGCCTTGATATCCTAGATTTGGCATCATGTGGAGGGTGTTAGAATCCATGCCATAGTGATAGCCTTATGGAATCTCAATCTGTTGGGTCCTTTGCTGGCTTGCTGCTTGAAGTCTCTGATTATAGACATAAGGATCTATATCTCTACGGATCCTTTGAATTGATGGTGCTATTTTTTGAGCCGACGACGGTATATGGCCTGATGTGCCAAAATTGATCATCTGGTTCTGACTTTGCCTCGCTGGCTGTTGCACATGCTGTATTGATGATCTAGGATTGTACTGTATTTGATTCGTGGAAATACCTGGAGTTTGTTCAGACGAACCTTGAAGTGCCTGGACATCACCATTGCCAGCCGGTGCTGCTTCTTGATGGCTGGTACCGACTTGAATAGTCCCTTGAGTCGACAGATCTGGAATGTTGTAACAAGTCGATCCAACCCGACCAACTAGAATTCCATGAATCGCCTCTTTCATGGCATTGTAAAATGCGTCAACGATAGCTTCATTGCGACGTGATATGGCATCACGAATAGATTTGTCTATGGCTTCCGTAAAGAAACGCCTGTCTTCAGCTTCGGCTATGTCTGTCTGTCCGTGTAGTAGAACTCTTGGTAGTGGAAATTTCTAAATAATTATGCTATCACGTGTTCTGGTGTAGGACAACAAACACTTCTTCTGAAATTCTTCTGTAGCTTTGTTGATGGTGTCCTTATCTTTATCAGGTAGGTCTTCGTAATGTACCATAAGGATGCTGTCATTGTTGTGAACCGCCATGACGATTGTGGTGTCCCACCGGGCGTGCTAGAAACGTGTGTCGACACAGAATTTTTGTCTCCGTGCCGAGGACACACGCAGCAAGCCGGAAGGGTCCGCTCGATGGAGCAGATCCGCCTAGCTTCAGCGCAAGGGTGGTCGATCCTGCGCAATCCTCCCGAGACGTGCGAGTCAATTTGACCCTACAATTGACAAGGAGAGAAAGCTCATCAGTAATTAAGGGCGGAACGTGCTGGTGTTGCCAGACAATCCCGAATGTGTGGCTCTAAGAGCCGATGTGAGAGGAGATCGACTAAATAGTTGATTCCAACATATTTATAAGAATAAATCGATTAAAGCTCATGGGGTTGTAGAAGAAGAATCAGTAATCATTCGGGATAAATATCATTTAAGCAAATATTAATCAATGGCAATAGGATACCAATGGTGATCGGTTTATACTGAGCCAATGATTATAAGTACCCGAACTCCTTTTTATATAAAGAAACAATTCAACACCACTTAATCATTTAATAAAGGTAAATCTAATGAACATGCTAGATCTCATCTATTGCCATGACTAGTCGGGCATATGGCAGAATCATGCAGGCCGTAGAAACAACAATCAACTCGATGACCCTAACTTATTACTCATATTAGTGGGGCATGAGGTAGAATCATGCAGGCCATAATACAATAATAAGATCATGGGGCTAACATATCTTTCAACTTATCTCTACTTCAATGATCTCATAATGTGAACTGTTCGTGAAAGCATTCGATATCGGCTAAACAGCCGATTTAGGCATAGCGCACAGTTATGGTCATGCCTTCTCAGGAACGGGTCTACCAACTAACGATCCCCACTCCACGGTGCCAACAGTGGGGTGAGAGGCAGAATCCCACAGGCTGTGATGATGGGCCATGAACCGGTTTTCATTAACCAATAGATCTACTCAAGATCGGACATGCCTTAATCGCACGCTATGCACGATTAAGATTGATGCAAAACAGCCAATAAAAACATAACTCATTGCTTAAGATGTAGATTAGATCAATTTTAGGTTAGCAAATGATGAGTTAAACAAGATATAAGGCCGATCCAGACCAATCTCAATCGGGCAGAGTGATATTGCTGTAATTAGATAAACAATGAAAGCAATAAGCAATATCGGTAACTTAATGAATCTACCAAAGACTGCCATACTAAGGTAGAGGTGATAACTTGACCTTGATCCAATTAAAGCAGTGGGGTGTGAGGCAGAATCACATAGGCCATACTTGAATTAGACAAGTGTCGATAACTAGCCTATACCAAAGTCGAAGTGGGGGTCGACCGGATCGATGCTTGACCATACTGAATGAGGTATAAACCATGATGGTACTTACAGAAAAGCAGTGGAGGTCGACCGGATCGATGCAGCCATACTCGCTGAAGAACTCATCGAGATCTACCCTACTCCTACTCCTAAGGGGTGGCCGGAGCCGAAAAAAGTAATTGGCTTGTATTTGATTGATTGTTGTTCTTACAATAGCCGGGGTTTGGTATTTATACTTGGGCCTAAAATGAACCTTACTCGAGTATGACTCAATACAATCTTTAGCATAACGAAAACATTCCTAATTTAAGATAATTTGGACTCTAATCTTTTCCTTTTTGTAGAGTCCAACATGTCTCGTCCTAGCGCCGATCGTAGCCCCTGTCGTTATCTGCTGGCGCTATCTAAAGAAAGCCGATTCTAGTGCTGCATCTGAATCAACTAGCTCCAGTCTCCACGCAGCTGATTCCTTGATGACATGATTTTCGTGGAGCTTCCAAACCCCCGCAACTCTTCTTTCCAAATTACGTGTGTAAACAACCACAAAAATGGATCAATGATTGAAAAGATTGAACTAACAGGCCCACGAAAAAGAAGTTATGAAGGGCATTGTCTAGGCCAAAGAATCACAAATGACTTGCGAGGTTTGTGGAAATGTCGGAGACTCAGGGAATGGTTGCCCCGAAATCTATGAAGCCACCGCATACATCAACAACGCGTTCGACAAGGTAACAATAATGGGTGGAACAATAAATCCCGCCCGCAAGGAGGTAATTTGAATTTCAATTCAAATCAACCCTCCTTGAGAGACACGGTCTTAGGCCAAAGCTAAAATTAATGAAAATATCACTAAAAAGTTGATGTTTATCGATAAAATGATTGAAATAAATTCTAAACTTGAAAATTTATCCTCCATTGTCAAAAAATCAATTGAGTTTTAATAAAATGATCAAAACACAAATTGCTCAAATAGTCTGCCGCTATTCCCCGCCAACCATTCGAGAGAAAATCCCGAGGCAACCCGAGAATTCCCACGAGTTTGTTCATGCAACTCTGAGCAATAAAGGAGGAGAAGTCTTGCCGATAGACTATAAATGTTCGAGCCCTTGCCGAAGGTAAAATCGGTAGTTATCTTTTAAAAATTAAAAATTCAAAATTTCAAATTTTTAAAATTCAAAATTTAAAATTGCTTCAAAATAAACTTTTAGAAAAATAAATTAAAAATCATTTTTCGCTAGTATAGATTTTTCCCTTATCATTTCTTATTTTTAAAATATTTACAAAAATTCAAAATATAATAATTTTTTTATGGAAAATCATTTCTGAGAAGAGGGATTTGAAAAATTGTAAAACCCCAACGGCTGGCTCTTAGGGAGCCGTTGGGAGCTACTGGCCAAAGGGGGGCAGCAGCAAGCCCACCTCTGGTGCGGGCGCACCAGGGGTGCGGCCACACCCACTACCACTGCTGACGCCACCGCTCCTCCAACAGTCACTAGCCATTGCCCTTTCCCTCCTTCAGTTGGTGCTTCGCGGCTATAAAACCGAGAGCTCAGGGTTGAGGCCCTTCTCACCCTCACACCCTTCATTTTTCACTCTCACTCTAATTGCTTAACCACTTGCAAAATATTTTTCCACAAAGCTTGAGAGCAAGGAAACTCTACAAAAAAATCCTAGGCTCAAGACCACCAAGCCAAGCTCATGGGTTGTTCGATTTATTTTTGCTAACATAACCCCATTTTCAAGCTTGTTGTGTTGTCTTTGCCATGGGTTAGTTTGGTAGGAAGATCGCCAGCGCTTTCAAGAAAGCAGTGGGAGCAAGCTCAAGTCGCTCCTATGGAAGCTCAAGCGTGCATGGCACCGAGCCCAAAGAGAGCCCGATGCATGAAGATGAAGAAACCGAGTTGATGGAAGAACAAGAAGAGCAAGAGCAACCAATGGAGGAAGGCAACGATGATCCAAACCTTGATTTGGAGGGAGAATCAAAGATGCAAGCATACAACCTCATCAAGAACCGTGAGTTCATCCACATGCCTACGTATGACCCTGACCTTCTCCAAAAGATAGCTATGGACATCGAATTTGCCACCATCTAGAAAGCCATTGGATGGGAGAACGTTGTTGTTGTTGATGAGCAAGGTTCTCGCATCCTAACAATTCAATTTTTTTGCTCTTTGCAAGAAGTTGAGGGTGGGATTACTTTTCGTCTTTTTGAGCAAGAATATTATCTTACATGGAGGAATCTCAGTTCTCACTTAGGCTTTAGTACAAAATGCTCAATTGACTTAGATCATGCTCTCAAAGGTTTTAATCATCATGAATTTTGGAGAGTAATTTTGGGTCAAAATGTAGTTGGCAAGTTTCAACCTTGAAATATGAATATTCATCATCATACTTTAAGGTTCATGCATCGATGGATTGCCTTGACTTTGTTTGCTAGACAAGATATTTGATTTGTTCACCATGCGAAAATCCAAATTCTCTATGCCATGCTTAAAAGATTAAAATTGCTCCTGTGAAAGAAATTTTTAAATATTGGTTAGAAACATTTAAGCTTCTACATCCATCTCTTGCATGTCCCTTGTGACTCGTATTTCTGCTAGTATTGGTGCATTAGATGGACAAGATGTGACATACGTCTCTACTCCATGCACGATATTAATGAGCACTACTTGATGCAAGGGCATCATTTGAAATATGATGATGCAGGGAACCTTGTGTTTTTCTTCCTAGGGTATACAAATGAGATTCTGTTACCTAACCCAGAACTCTCTTTGTATAAGTCCTCGGAGATAACCTTCACCCATGTCGAGCAAGGGGTAGCATGCAGAAGTTCTGTTTCTTGTAGGGCAACAAGGAGCAGCACTAGGAACAAAGCAAGCAGCTCTCATTAGCCACCGCCAACACCGACACCACTTGTGCCTCAGGCGTACCATGTAGAGTGGTTCCCGACCATGCAAACGCCTAGATTCACACACGGGTACCAGCCTGGCTCGAGGCACACCCCGCAAGCACACGAGGCTAGTGTATCGGGATGGCAGGAGGCTAATGATCCAGCATGAAGATATGCTCACTCCTCTGACTCCGAGGGACTACCACCATCCATCCAGCCATGACAGTCTACTTTGGATCGTCACAAATAGATAATCTTCATATATATATATATATGAAGAGTATATTCAGTGACTCCAAGGGACTACCAGCATCCATCCAGCCATGACAGTCTCCCTGGCTTGCTAGCAGATCAGTGCCCGGAGATCTCCCCGTCCATCTTACACTTAGTTCTAGCTCTAACCATGTATTTGTATGATCATCAACTATTCTTTGCACGGCTATATTAGAACATGCCTGCTCTACTTAGGAATATTCTTTTATTCTTTGTTTTCCTTTTATCCTTGAGGTTGGCCCAGATGTGTGTCCACTATCCTTGAAATACCATTTTACCCCTATCATATACTATTGGTTTACTATGCAAGTATGTAATCTTGTTCATATCCATGCTAGGCTCTTATACCATGCCCTCCTTTGGGAAAATATAAATAATGATACCCTGAATACTCCTGGGTAGAATGCTACAAAGATAGATCCGTGCGCTTGTAGATATTTTCTGTAATCGTTAAGAACTATCGTGTGGTGTTCCTTGGTGGCATTGCCAAGATTTTTTCAAATTGTAGTGATGGTGCTAAGAAATACCAACTAGCGTTTTTGGTGCCACTGCTTGGGATGGATTCTATCTCCAAACTTGGTAGTGATGCTAAAAAACGCCAACAGCCGTCCCCAACTATAGTTACCTCAAGCTTAAAATGCTCGGTCCTCATGGGATCGTCGCCATAGGAGGTTACCTTTAGTAGGCCCACCTCTGTGAATGGGAGAGCTACGACATCACGATAGCCGCATGCCAGCCCCCGAAGCCACGACTCGCTTGGGTGATGCCGATTGGTGTCATGCCAGAGTTAAGGCCTGAGCGACAAGCCCTGGGGGCTGGGTGTGGCAGAACCTCCTAAGAAATCGGGCCCACGTGCACCTATCGATGTCTCAACAGACCTTAGATAGCGTACACAAGTTCCCAACAACTTAACAGGTCTGTCGGGTGTCCTCGGGAAACCCGAATCATCCACGTTTCAAACAGGATTCCAATCACAGTCATTGCAGATTATAACATTTTTCCATATACATACTAGAGGTAATAAAGCGGAAGACTTAAGTTTAATATTACAAACCAATTGTTTCAAACTTATATAACCATAAGTGTTATACAACCATAGTAGCGAGATAATATTACATTAACATTATTTATTTCACACAAACTAGTGCCTTGTCCAAAGGCCATTCATCATTCCTCATCGTCATCGACTTCATACACTGACATACAGCAGGGACCAAAACAAGCCTGCGCATGCGACTCACCTACAACAAGGGTTAACAAACCCTGAGTACAAAAGTACTCAACAAGACTGACCCGACCAAAAAGGGCGAAGGTCTTAGGGATGCAGGTGTTGGGTCAAGGTAAGGATGTAGAAAGATTCAAAAATTCTTTGCTAAAAGCTTACTATTCTTGATCCTAGTTTCAAGTTTTTCCACTAAGTATTTTAGTTCAATATCTCCTACTAAGTGTTCATATCCCATGTTCCAATCCTTCTCATTCCATTCTTTTTCTCATGTTTTAGTAATTCACCAGTCCTACATTGCTTCTGTAATGAATCGAGTCTCCATGTCCACGGAGCACCGGCAATTCGAATTGATTCAAGTCCCAGCTGGGGATTCCTTATCACACGACATATGTAGAACTTAATCTTGCATATATCAACCTTGCTACCGGATCCACCCGTACTAAGCCGTCTCCACGCCACCTGAGAGCACAGCACACCTCAAATCCGGCCACATTCAAGCCACGAGGGTACATGCTACTCCCGCCATCTCACCACTCCCAGTGCATGGGCATTCGTCTTAGTATCGGATTAGCCGAAGTAGGCTTACCGGAGTATGTGACCAGTACTACAAAGTGTCTCGTTCAGAAGATCCACAATGAGTGGCCTTTAAGCGACATAGTCGGCAACATTACCCTACATTCAAGATAAGTCACCCGACTAGTCTCTAGTTCATTCTATCTTCTTTCTTTCTTTGGACAGTATGCCATCTTTGATTGTATCAAAACTTTTACTTTGAAAGCCTACCACAAAGCATACTAAGCAATTCTACGCCTTTGTAAATGAAATCATCTTCAAGGATGGTAAACAATTAACAAGGTAGGCAATGTAGCAAGTAGGTAACATTTGAACTAAACAACGTAATGCGATAAGTAACATAAGTGATAAACTTTTCAAATTAAACAAGGTAATGGTTTAATGCATAAACCGGGGCTTGCCTTCGTTGGCGATCTCAGGTTCCGGATCAGTACCACAATTACCAAATCCCACGACAACCGGGGATTCTTCCAGAACTTGCTCAACTAGAATCATTTCGTTCTCGGGTTCTACACGAAATGACAACATATGCTTTAACATGATGATAATGTAAACATGATGCTTTCACGGTACATGAAATATAAAAACACCCCGCAAAGGATTTTATTTCACGGTACAGTTGCAAGCCAACAAAACCAACTTGCAATCCTACCATCAAGAACCACACATGTGACTTGCCCAAATGGATCTTGAAACCCTACTAGTCACAAAACATGACCAAAACAAGATCCAACACTAATCAAACACTTAGGGTTTGTCTTTATTTATTTTTGAATTAATTTGGAATTAAGCCCAAAAATAAACTTGTTCCAAATGAACTCAAAATTTTATGTAAGCTTCCTCATAACAAATTAGTGTACCAAAATAAATTTCACCATTTTTGGAGCTATACAGTGGCCTACAAAAATCATGGAAATTGCATTTATTAATTAATGGACTGAATATTTGAACATTAAAAATTTATTCAAATTTCAAGTTTCAAATTTTTAAACCATACTAGAGCATGTACAGAAGCTACACAAAATTTTTCAGAATTTTTGGATGTGTAAATAAATTCCTACAAAATTGAAAAATTACTGCACTATTCAAAATCAGAAAATACAAAATTGCACTGTTCTCTCTCTTACTCTCACTGACAGCCGGCCCCCACCTGTCATCCCCAACCTCGGGATTGACTGTGGCTACGACGGCGCTGACTGGTGCAAACTCGCCGATGGTGAGGTCTCCTGCGACACGGCTGGCACCTACACGCTCTACTCGATCCTGCACATACTCTGGGGTAGCCGATGGAAGCTGAGATGACCGACGGCGAAAGCAATCGCGACAATGGCAATGCTGCAGCGGGCTCCGGTGAAACGGAGGCGGCGAACGGAAGCTTCTCCAACCACGGTAAAGGCATCTTGGCTTCCCTCACTCAGAGAACACGGAACAATGCAGACTAATCGAACAAAGCGAGGCTTCTAACGTGCATGATGACCACGCACACGGCAAGCAAACCGAAGTGAGTTCACCAATGAAAGCACGCGGATTGATGTCAATGGCATGGTAGCGACTAAATAGGAAGCACAGTCGTGATCAGAGACTCACCACGATGCTCGGACGCTATCTGGTTGAAGGAGAAACCGACTGAAGGACTCACAGCCGCGGCGCGACCGAGCTCGGTATGCCGACCGACCCGGCGCGAGGAAGACGACGGGCACGGCCTACTCCAGTGTGATGAGGTATCATGGTGGCTCCAATAGGTGCACAAGGAAAAACGGAACTTGTGGCGTGACCAATTTTTGGGGACGACGGCCGAGGGCAAAGCGAAGCATAGCGAAGCTACCTGACGGCGGCGGTGGTGGCAAAACAGGGGATGGAAAAACCAAAACGACGGCGGTGGGTGCTCCTATTTATAGAAGGAGAGGCGCCTCGGGCCTTGCCACTCCGAACGAGGTCGCCATACGGCGACAAAAACGTGTCACCGTGCATGGAAGCGGTGAAGATGATCGGCGGTGGCAGCTCGGTGGCGAAAGGCGGTGGTGGTGCTCTCATTGTCAATGAAATTTTGAAATATTTACATAATTGCCATTGAGTCCATTTTGAAAATTACTCCCAAATTTTCTAAAGAAGTTGAAAATCTCCAAAAATGAAAGTTGCTCAACTTTTCAATCTCTACAACTTTGCTTCAATGAACATTTTCAAATTCTGCCTCCATTTTGAAATTTGAATTTGGGGTGCATTTGAGTATTTGAATCATTTCAAAATTACTCCAAATTTTATATGTAAACTTGAAAAACTTTGAATACCAAAGTTGATCCACATAAAATAATCTTTAACTTTGCTTTTTGCCTCAACCCCAAATTCCACATGGATTTTGAATTAGTCAAAAGGGGCAAAACGGACTTTTATAATTTAAATTTGAATTCAAATTTGATTTGTCTTTCTTTTGCTTTAACTTTGATTTTTGACTAGTAACATGGCCCATTAGGGTTGTTTGAGTCAAATGACACATGGTCTCACATGATCACATGAAATTTGACCCTTGTGGTCATGATCTTTGTTTAACGTTTTGAATCACATTGCATCACATAAAATAACAACTTATGAAACAAATCTTATTTAGTGAATGCATTCCAAATTTTCTTCTTTATGAATGCTTTGCAATGCATATGATGACATGCCAAGTTTTAGTTCTAGGTCAAAACACCAGAGGTGTTACAACCCTTCCCCCTTAAAGAAATCTCGTCCCGAGATTTAAAACTTAAGGCTAAGTAATGGAAAAGGAAATGTGTCAAGCTAACACATCATAACTTTGTTCAAAAGGCTAGTGAGGAGGTTTTCCATTCTGTTAACAACAAGACAGGTTACAATATAGACAAGGTATTGTAACTAGATAGAAGCGAAGAAGTCAGGAAAGTTTTCTTCTAAGAAATCCTCGGACTCCCAAGTAGCTTCTTCTTCAGTGTGCTGGTTCCATTGTACTTTGTAGAACTTGATTGTACGCCTTCGAGTGACTCGATCTTTCTGATCTAAGACTCTAATGGGGTACTCGGCATAAGTCAAATCAGGTGCTAGTTCTACATCACCAACGTCGATTACTTGGTCAGGTACTTGAAGACACTTTTTCAACTGGGATACATGAAAGATATCATGCACTGCTGACATGTGATCTGGTAGCTTGACGCGATAGGCGACTGGTCCACATCGTTGTTGGATTTGAAAAGGACCGACATAACGGGGCGCCAACTTTCCCCGAATCCCAAAACGATGAACTCCTTTCATTGGCGATACCTTGAGGTAGACATGATCTCCCACTATGAATTCTAGAGGTCGCCTCCTCTTATCAGCATAGCTTTTCTATCGGGATTGAGCTACCTTCATATTAGCTTGTATGAGTTTAACCTTCTCTTCTGCTTCCTTGACCACATCCGGTCCAAAGAACCAACGTTCTCCAACATCTGACCAATGTAAAGGTGTCTGGCATCTACGACCATACAATGCTTCAAATGGTGCCATTTTAATGCTTTCTTGATAGCTATTGTTATATGAGAATTCAGCTAAGGGAAGGCATTCATCCCATATAGCACCATAAGAGAGAACACATGCTCTTAACATATCTTCAAGAATTTGATTTACCCTTAAAATCATCCATCGGTTTGCGGATGATAAGCGAGAACTACTGGATAAGTTTAGTTCCCAAAGACTCATGTAGACTTTTCCAAAACTTGGATATAAACAATGACCCTCTGTCAGAGATAATGGTCTTGGGTGCCCCCCATGTGATCAAGATTCTATTCAGATAAAGCTTTGCATACTGCTCCGCTCGATATTTATCTCTGACTGGTAAGAAATGAGCTATCTTGGTTAGGCGATCAACAATAACCCATATTGAATTGTAGCCTGCAGATGTCCTAGGCAACCCTACTATGAAGTCCATACAGATATCTTCCCATTTCCAAGACGGAACTGGCAAGGAATGTAATGGACCCGCCGTCTTCATGTGAATCGCTTTGACTCTCTGACAAGTATCACATTTGGCCACATATTGAGCTATTTCTATTTTCATTTTGGTCCACCAATACCTCGTTCTCAGATCATGATACATTTTGTTGCTACCTGGATGAATAGAGTATCTTGTAGAATGAGCTTCATCAAGAATCTGCTTTCGCAGCTCCGGATGTTTGGGTACTACCAATCTATCTTTGAACCATACGACATCTGATTCATCAATCTTGAAACATGTTGACCTTCCAGATCTGACTTTATCCTTGATATGGGCTATGCCCTTACTTTTCCATTGAGCAGCAATGATCTGATCTTTGATAGTGGACTCAACTGCAATATTGAACAGGGAACCTTGTTCTATGATTTGTAAATTCAGATGCTCCATCTCTTGACACAATGTTCATTGCATAGGTTTCACAGTCAGACAATGACAATGACTCTTGCGACTCAGGGCATCGGCAACCACATTCGCGCTTGTTGCGGATGATAATGCACTTCTAAGTCATAATCTTTGATAAGTTCTAACCATCTTCTTTGCCTCATATTCAACTCGATCGAGTAAAGATATATTTCAAACTTTTGTGATCCGTATAGATATGACATATATTGCCCAATAAATAATGTCGCCAAATCTTGAGTGCATGAACAACAATGGCTAATTCAAGATCATGGGTGGGATAATGTTCTTCATGCTTCTTGAGTTGTGCGGAAGCATATGCTATGACTCGCCTTGTTGCATAAGAACACACACCAATACCAATTCCAGATGCATCACAATAGATATCAAATGGCCGCTCGATATCAAAGTTGTGCTATCTTCAGTGCGATTGTCAAGAACTTCTTCAATGTCCGAAAGGCCTCTTCACATCCTCATTGACCATACAAACTTAGTTTGATTTTTCAAGATCCGAAAGAATTGGCTTCGCAATTCTAGAGAAGTTAGGGATGAACCGATGGTAATACCCTGCCAACCCCAGGAAACTACGAACTTGATGTACAGATTGTAGGTGCTTTCCAATTAAGGACTTCTTCTACCTTGCTCGGATCAATGACTATACCTTGATAGATAACACATGACCTAGAAATTGTACTTCCTCTAACCAAAATGCACATTTGCTGAATTTGGCATATAGTTGGTGATCTCTTAATCTTTGTAGAACAATACGAAGATGTTCCGCATGTTCCACTTTGCTCTTAGAATAGATCAGAATGTCATCAATGAACACCACTACAAACTTATCCAACTCAGGCATGAAAACTGAGTTCATCAGGTACATGAAGTGAGCCGGGGCATTGGTCAACCCAAAAGACATGACTAGATACTCATATAGACCATATCGAGTAGTGAACGTTGTCTTTGGCACATCTTCTCGTTTGATCTTAACTGTGGTGGCCTCGATCTCAAGTCTATCTTCGAGAATACCTTAGCTCCATAAGTTGATCAAAAAGCAAATCAATTCGGGTAAGGGGTATTTGTTCTTGATGGTGACTTCATTTAATGGCCGATAGTCAACACATAACCTTAAGGTTTGATCCTTCTTCTTCACTAAAATAGCGCAGGGCATCCCCAAGGTGATGGCTGGGTTGAATGAAACCCTTGTCTAACAACTCTTGTAGTTGCATTTTTAATTCTGCTAGTTCTTTGGGTGGCATCCTATATGCTCTTCCGGATCTTGGTGCTGTTGTTCTGGTTTGAGATCAATTTGAATTCTACGTCTCGATCCGGTGGCAAACCAGGCAGATCATCGGGAAAGACATTCGTAAACTCACATACCACTGAAATTTTCTCGGCTCCGTCAACAATAGTTGCACAGACTATTTCCACTGTACTTTTAGGAAAGGGAAGTTGGATGAGAAGTTGGGTTTTGCTGCCAGGTGCATTTACCCTTATGGTTCTATGTAAGACATCTATGATAGCCCCATGTTGGGTTAACCAGTTCATACCAAGGATCACATCTATATCTTGATCCTTTAATATCAGCATATTGGTAGGGAACTCATAACCTCCCAAATCAATAGGTACATGTTGAACTACCTCCCTTGTATAGATTCATCCCCCGGGCGACTGTATATGATAGGGCTCTTTTGTTTCCCCAATAGCTATCCCATGCTTCACAACAAATGTACGATTGATGAATGTATGGGATGCACCAGAATCAAATAAGGTAATTGCAGGATGCTTAGCAATGGGAAACATACCCATCATTCCTGGTTCTCCTTCTGGAATAGCTTCCACTTGAGTATAGAAGACCCTTCCAGTTTTCTTCTCATTTGTCCCTTTTGATTGTTACGAGCATTGCCCTTGTACCGATTTCTCGAATTTGGAGTAACAGGGCTTTGGGTGCATCAGATTGTTCTTCCTAGGATATGGACATTCTCGGGAAAAGTGTCCGGTTTACCACAATTATAGCATGGATAATTGTGATTCGGAGAGTAGTATTGCGGTTTGCATTATTTGTATTTTTTGCTGCTGCGGCGCTTTTGATGAGTATAAAGGCGTATTAGTTGTGAGGCGAATAAAGATTTGTTGCCTGCTTTGGCTTTGTTGTGGGCGGAATGGTGCACGCCATGATTACGAGGATGGTAGATCACCTTTTGACGCTTTCCACTTGATGATCCGGAAGCAAAGGACCTCTTTTTCTTCGCCTCCTTGTGTCGGCATGTAATTCTCCTCAAGCGATAGCAATGTTGATGATCTCATGATAAGTTGCATTGCCACAAGTTGCCATCATGGTGCGAAGTTTGGTGTTTAGACCTCTCATGAAATGATTCTTCTTTTTCCTATCAGTATTCACATACTCTATAGCGTACTGCGACAGGTGATTGAAACGCCCGACATAGTGCATCACCGGGTGCTCCCCTTGCTTAAGAGATAAAAACTCTTCCAACTTCATGGTCATCACACCGTCTGGAATATAATGTGCCCTGAAGGCATCCTTGAACTCTCACCAGTTGATTTGGTGACCAGGTGGTCTGCATCTTGCTACCAAATTTACCCACTGTGCACCAAACCAGCTCCTCGGAGTTGTTGGTGCATAAACCTTGGTTTTGAACCTCGAGACAGATGAATCAGCTCGAACTTTTGCTCTATTGTCCTAAGCCAATCGTCAGCTTCTAAAGGTTCGTTTGCTTTAGAGAACACAGGTGGACGTGTGTCAGTAAAATCCACATAGGTTGACTCGTCATTTTCATTACGACGACCATGATTAGGGTATGGTGCCTGCTGGTTCCGCGCCAATTCCCTTAATAGCCTAGCATTCTCCGCCGTTGTGTTGATGAGTGCGGCTATGGCATCTGCCATAGTCGAAGGCATTGGTGGAGGATTTGGGCACTCATCATCGTCATGTGAGCCACTAGCACCAGTTCGGGTGATAGGACGAGGCATCTGTTAGAGAACATGTTTACTTACATTATTCTTTATTAAAAGCATTTAAAAGGTTTCATGCAACAAAGGGTTACTTATTTAAATTATATGTCTTGTATCCCACAAGACAACCCTGGTTTACTAAGAAAGCAGTAAAGGAACTATTACTACTTCGAGCTCTCAGTCATCGGCATCCGTGCCCATATCGGACGAAACCTCACTTTCATCCAAGAAGTACACTAACTCCTCAGGATCCTCCTCCTCTTCTTCATTCTCGACTTCTCCGGAGCTACAATCATTTCTTCATCTCAGAACTTCACCATCCCCATGAGGTGGATGAAGTTGAGCGTCTGATAGGTGGACATTCTCATGAAGAATGGCATTGTCCATCTCAGTGTCTTCTACGAGAACTCCAACTCATGGACGTGTTCATTGGCCGCATCCTCTCGTGTCAAAGCTTCATTCCTCAACTCGGTATTCTTGGTGATGTCCCTTTCCATTTCCGCCAGCTTCTCTTGATCTTTGGCATGAGCTCGACGAAGAGTGTTGAGCTCCTTGGTAATGTTCTCCATGTTGGCGGAATTGCTTGAAGATCCTTCATCTCCTAGGATCTTGGAACTTCCTTCACCAAG
Source organism: Miscanthus lutarioriparius (assembly GCA_904845875.1). NCBI lineage: Eukaryota > Viridiplantae > Streptophyta > Magnoliopsida > Poales > Poaceae > Miscanthus > Miscanthus lutarioriparius. Next base: position 44,240,433 of record CAJGYO010000013.1, read on the forward strand.
CTCACTAAGCACGCTGTGGTGCCAACTCGGTGACGAGGGACTCCGTGAGGTCCAATGGACTTTGCGTGCAGATTATCTTGGTCTTTGCCATAGCCTGTAGAATTTAGGATGGGACTATAAGGATAGCTTGAGGATAATGGAGGTTAGCAAGAATGGGATTGACATTACTTACCCAACCACTTTTAAGGGGAATCATTATGCAAGGTTTTCAAGCATGATGCATGAATCGATCTTACGAATCCGAGTACAAAAGATTTATACAATCAAAAGTACTAGATTTTTAATACATAGGACAAACCTAATCATATTATCCACCACAAACTTTCAAATAAGATAGGATTGAGGCTAGATTAGAGGAAAGAAGAAAGAAATTTGAACCTTTAAAATATCAAGTTTACTTTCTTTGATCCAAATCAATTTGAAGGTTTTCCAAAGCAACCTACAATGATCTTAGATAGAACCTGCTCTGATACCAGCTGTGGCAGAACCTCCTAAGAAATCGGACCCACGTGCACCTATCGATGTCTCAACAGACCTCAGATAGCGTACACAAGTTCCCAACAACTTAACAGGTCTGTCGGGTGTCCTCGGGAAACCCGAATCATCCACGTTTCAAATAGGATTCCAATCACAGTCATTGCAGATTACAACATTTTTCCATATACATACCAGAGGTAATAAAGCGGAAGACTTAAGTTTAATATTACAAACCAGTTGTTTCAAACTTACATAACCATAAGTGTTATACAACCATAGTAGCGAGATAATATTACATTAACATTATTTATTTCACACAAACTAGTGCCTTGTCCAAAGGCCATTCATCATTCCTCATCGTCATCGACTTCATACACTGACATGCAGCAGGGACCAAAACAAGCCTGCGCATGCGACTCACCTGCAACAAGGGTTAACAAACCCTGAGTACAAAAGTACTCAACAAGACTGACCCGACCAAAAAAGGCGAAGGTCTTAGGGATGCAGGTGTTGGGTCAAGGTAAGGATGTAGAAAGATTCAAAAATTCTTTGCTAAAAGCTTACTATTCTTGATCCTAGTTTCAAGTTTTACCACTAAGTATTTTAGTTCAATATCTCCTACTAAGTGTTCATATCCCATGTTCCAATCCTTCTCATTCCATTCTTTTTCTCATGTTTTAGTAATTCACCAGTCCTACATTGCTTCTATAATGAATCGAGTCTCCATGTCCGCGGAGCACCGGCAATTCGAATTGATTCAAGTCCTAGCTGGGGGATTCCTTATCACACGACATATGTAGAACTTAATCTTGCATATATCAACCTTGCTACCGGATCCTCCTGTACTAAGTCGTCTCCACGCCACCCGAGAGCACAGCACACCTCAAATCTGGCCACATTCAAGCCATGAGGGTACACGCTACTCCCGCCATCTCACCACTCCCAGTGCGTGGGCATTCGTCTTAGTATCGGATTAGCCGAAGTAGGCTTACCGGAGTATGTGACCAGTACTACAAAGTGTCTCGTTCAGAAGATCCACAATGAGTGGCCTTTAAGCGACATAGTCGGCAACATTACCCTACATTCAAGATAAGTCACCCGACTAGTCTCTAGTTCATTCTATCTTCTTTCTTTCTTTGGCCAGTATGCCATCTTTGATTGTATCAAAACTTTTACTTTGAAAGCCTACCACAAAGCATACTAAGCAATTCTACGCCTTTGTAAATGAAATCATCCTCAAGGATGGTAAACAATTAACAAGGTAGGCAATGCAGCAAGTAGGTAACATTTGAATTAAACAACGTAATGTGATAAGTAACATAAGTGATAAACTTTTCAAATTAAACAAGGTAATGGTTTAATGCATAAACCGGGGCTTGCCTTCGTTGGCGATCTTAGGTTCCGGATCAGTACCACAATTACCAAATCCCGCGACAACCGGGGATTCTTCCAGAACTTGCTCAACTAGAATCGTTTCGTTCTCGGGTTCTACACGAAATGACAACATATGCTTTAACATGATGATAATGTAAACATGATGCTTTCACGGTACATGAAATGTAAAAACGCCCCGCAAAGGATTTTATTTCACGGTACAGTTGCAAGCCAACAAAACCAACTTGCAATCCTACCATCAAGAACCACACATGTGACTTGCCCAAATGGATCTTGAAACCCTACTAGTCACAAAACATGACCAAAACAAGATCCAACACTAATCAAACACTTAGGGTTTGTCTTTATTAATTTTTGAATTAATTTGGAATTAAGCCCAAAAATAATCTTGTTCCAAATGAACTCAAAATTTTATGTAAGCTTCCTCATAATAAATTAGTGTACCAAAATAAATTTCACAATTTTTGGAGCTATACAGTGGCCTACAAAAATCATGGAAATTGCATTTATTAATTAATGGACTGAATATTTGAACATTAAAAATTTATTCAAATTTCAAGTTTCAAATTTTTAAACCATACTAGAGCATGTACAGAAGCTACACAAAATTTTTTAGAATTTTTGGATGTGTAAATAAATTCCTACAAAATTGAAAAATTACTGCACTATTCAAAATCAGAAAATACAAAATTACACTGTTCTCTCTCTTACTCTCACTGACAGTCGGCCCCCACCTGTCATCCCCAACCTCGGGATTGACTGTGGCTGTGACGGTATTGTGACCGGCAGCATAAACTCGCCGACGGTGAGGTCTCCTGCGACATTGCTGGATTGGCACCTACGCTCTACTCGATCCCGCACATACTGGGGTAGCCGATGGAAGCCGAGATGACCGACGGTGAGCACCGCGCGACGATGGCGTGCACGGCGGCGGGGCTCCGGTGAAACGGAGGCGGCGAACGGAAGCTTCTCCAACCACGGTAAAGGCATCTTGGCTTCCCCTCACTGGAGAACACGGAACAGCAGACTAATCGAACAAAGCGAGGCTTCTAACGCGTGCATGACCACGCACTGCGGCGGCAAACCGGTGAGTTCACCAACGAAGCACGCGGATTGATGTCAATGGCATGGTAGCGACTAAATAGGGCAGCACAGTCGTGATCAGAGACTCACCACGATGCTCGGGACGCTATCTGGTTGAAGGAGAAACCGATGAAGGACTCACAGCCCCACGGCGCCGACCGAGCTCGGGCGACCTTGGCCAAAGCGCGAGGAAGACGACAGGCACGGCCTACTCCAAAGTGCGATGAGATACTGCGGCTGGCTCCAATAGGTGCACATGGGAAAAACGGAACTTGTGGCGTGGCCAATTTTGGCAGGGGACGCACGGCTGAGGCAGCGGCGAAGCGGAATGAGCACGCACGGCAATGGTGGTGGCGTAAACAGGGATGGAAAAACGAAACGACTAGCGGTGGGTGCTCCTATTTATAGAAGGAGAGGCGCCTCTAAGCCGCATGACTCGAACGAGGTCGCCACGGCGACAAAAACGTGTCACCGTGCATGGAAGCGGTGAAGATGATCGGCGGCGGTAGCTCGGTGGCGGCGGCGGTGGTGCTCTCATTGTCAATGAAATTTTGAAATATTTCTGAATTGCCACTGAGTCCATTTTGCAAATTACTCCCAAATTTTCTAAAGAAGTTGAAAATCTCCAAAAATGAAAGTTGCTCAACTTTTCAATCTCTACAACTTTGCTTCAATGAACATTTTCAAATTCTGCCTCCATTTTGAAATTTGAATTTGGGGTGGATTTGAGTATTTGAATGATTTCAAAATTACTCCAAATTTTATATGTAAACTTGAAAAACTTTGAATACCAAAGTTGATCCACATAAAATAATCTTTAACTTTTCTTTTTGCCTCAACCCCAAATTCCACATGGATTTTGAATTAGTCAAAAGGGGCAAAACGGACTTTTATAATTTAAATTTGAATTCAAATTTGATTTGTCTTTCTTTTGCTTTAACTTTGATTTTTGACCAGTAACATGGCCATTAGGGTTGTTTGAGTCAAATGACACATGGTCTCATATGATCACATGAAATTTGACCCTTGTGGTCATGAACTTTGTTTAACGTTTTGAATCACATTGCATCACATAAAATAACAACTTATGAAACAAATCTTATTTAGTGAATGCATTCCAAATTTTCTTCTTTATGAATGCTTTGCAATGCATATGATGACATGCCAAGTTTTAGTTCTAGGTCAAAACACCAGAGGTGTTACACTGGGCCAGAACGCAACTTCCCTATGCGATAGGGGAGCACAACCGCGGCGTGCGATGAGACCTATGATGACCCGACGTGAGGATGACATGATCAATGAGCCCTGGAGGGTTCGTGACATAGCGCATTCCTTGTATCGACGAGTTGTGTGTTCTAGGCCACACCGCGCCAAACACCATGGGAATCAAGGGCCATGATTAGCGAAGCGAACATCCAATGTTCATGTCAAAGTCACCCCAAGACACGTGTTGCCATAGCTAAACTTTTGTACATAATTATTCATGTGAATCTTTTCCTATGCCCAGATATTGCAGTACAACTGCCACGATGCATCAAGGAGGGCACATCAAAGCGACACTGGCGACGCATTCCATCCTGAGTTACCCGTGTCGATCGGTGTGTGTCATTTGACACGGCCCACTTGCGGAGGCTACACCACAAAGTATCATGCATCCTCGAGCCGCATGAAGCTGAACCCCCAGAGCCAGCTCTAGGCGAGGCTAAGCACCCGCGCGAAAAGAAAGGGAAGGGAAGCACCCTTGTGACCCGAGGAAACAAGGTTGAAGAAAGGCACAATGCAGCCAGGTCTATCCTACGGACGCCACAGTAGCGAAAATAGAGTCGCACCAGGCTAATCCTCATGGGTCAATCCTCAGGCAGGGTTGTGCGACTATGGCATTCGAATGATCAGCTCATTCGCAATCACAAAGAAACGACGATGCACAAAAAGGTCAAAATCAAAAAGCAAAAGACACAAGCTAAAAATCACTTTATTAAATAAGTCCCCAGGCACAACCTAAGGCCCCTAGCCAGTGCTATGGAGGATGTCCTCCATGTTCACAGCAGCCAAGGCGGCTGCCGCGATGGCGGCCGCGGCAGCGGTGAAGTCACCGACCAGCTCTGCCCGTTCCGCCGGCCTGGCGTGGGCCGAGATCCCAGGCTCCACCTAGTGGAAGTCCTGGCTGGTACAAAGCTGCATGGCGGCGAGGGTGACGCTAGCTACCTACCGGACTCTGGCCACCACTGCACGCTCATGGTCCTCCATCAAAAGAACCTCCCAGAAGCGAGCTTCCTCCATCTCATGATGGGAGGCCACCAGCTACTCCTCTAGTGCTAGCAACAAGATGATAAGAAGGTTAGAGGTTGTGGACGACAAACTGAATGACAAGACACAGAGCGCCCTTACCTAAGATACGGGCCTAAGCATCAGCGGCCACTGCCTGCAAGGCAGTAGTCTCCCTCTCCATGGCCTTGAGGGCCACCCTGACGATGTCAAGGCAGCACTCTAGCCGGCTCATCTCATGGGTGGCGTTGGAGTAGCGCGGGTGGGCCTCGTCCAACATGCGAACGAGCTCGTGGAACTCCCATAGATCATTCGAAGACGACGACGACGATGATGATGAACCCGACCCCTCCGTTGGTGGGGTCATAGCACGATGAGCATGGGATGACCCTCTAGCTACTGATGTTGAGTGAGAGATGGCCCTAGAAGCGCACATGATCAATGTAGGTCCAACTTTAAACTCAGACATCATTTGAACACTCACCCCTATCCATGCAGGCAAGCTCAGAGGCACGACGGTGGCCCATCAGCCTCTGGCGACTCCTCCCATGGGTGCTTGCCATGATCCATCAGCTTGGTAGGAAGAAGAAGCTGAGAGCGCACGGGCACGAGGAGGAAGAAGTAGCGGAATAGGTGCCTAAGAATAGATGACTCTCCCACCATACCATCTCTCCTTATTTCTAGCCACAGAGACCAGTCATGGTGGATACCTCGATCGCACGCATGCTCGCTCGCATTTACTAACCATCTTGAAAATCCTTCATCATAGGAGGAGTGATCAGAGGGAGCGTAAAGTGGCGGTTGCCTCCTAGTAGAGAGAACCAAGTAAGCCTTACGCATTCCCACTCCTTCCATATCATTTCGATTAACGCTCCTGTGTTTCGTGGCACATGACTACACGCGAGTGGGTGCCATTATGCCATGATGTGACTAGGGAGGCCAACCGCCCCCTGAATCCATGCACAGAACGACCCACCGCAATCATGACCCCGTGTCATGCTTAGGGAACCCACTCTCAGGCTAGTCCTTAAAAGACCTCGAGGACACAAAGGGATAGGGGTAGGCTAAGATCAGCCCCTATAGCTCTATGCGACCATCTCTCTCTGTGCTCAAGCCATCTGCTTTGAAGTCCCCTGGGTTAACCCCCTCTAGGGGGAGGCATCTTGCCCTCTGACCGCTGCGGAGGTAGTTAGGGACTAACGGTTTTGACAGCCAACGATTTATGGGATGTCTCTTGATGAGGCATAGATGAACTCCACATCAATTAGGGAGGATATTCGGTCCCGCTAGAATTACCCATCGACCCTGACAAGGCGCACCGCTCTGATCGCGTGGTTACGGTGGACATGCCTCTCCCCGTGTGGGGCGAAACCAAGCCCGCCTATCACAAGGCAACATGACCTCTTGAGGTCAGCAAGGACGCTAGGGAAAAGTGTAGTCGGGTCCCTATGACCCCATAAGAAGTCAAGGCTAGGCCACGACCAACTCCTCCCTATGTCCTAGGTCCAAGACCTAAGGCTAGCTCTGGACACTCACAAACCGTCAGAGGTCCACGACCACTCTAGGAGAGATCGACGAAGTGGATAGCCAGGGTAGCACAATAGTGTGTCCCTCATGGAGCAATACGAAATCCAAAACATGTTCATGGCTTGGTCATGTGGATAAAAACAAAAGGTCAAAGACCTACGAGCCAACGCACAATCGTAGAAAACCTTACGACCATGCAAAAACAGGTCAGGGAAACAACTCCTCACATCGTCAAGACATAATGACCCTTGTGGTGACCCCAGATCGAAGGCACGACCCCGAACCCATGGCTTAGGGGCTCGCCACAACCGCAAGGGAAGCCTAAGTGTTCATGAATATAGGAGCGGCCATGCCACTAAAACACCAAGGGCAGGTGTCACCTCAATGGTGATGCTGATTGACAACCCAAGACTAAATGATGCAAAGGAAGCACGGACAATGAATTCCTCACCAGCTCCTCAACGGACAGCATGGCCTTGGGGGCCGCATGCAGGAGGACTATGGCCATCCCTTCAGTAATAAAGGGAGCCCGGCTATCATCGACAAGCGAAGCACAGTCGGGTCACCATCCTGATCTGTTCAACATGGACAGCGTGATAGGACTGTGCTACTTCGCCCTTCCTCTACTCTACGAGTAGTCCCAAGAAGATGTTGAATGGACCTTTAGCAGGGTCCCGACATATCACCGGACTACACATGAAACTCAGGGTGGAGCCAAAAACACATCTGTCCATCGCACACTTGGAGCACATGAACCACCAAGGTTTAGGGCAGGAAGTGGTGATGGGGTAGCGGACCAATGTCGTGTATGACCTAACTCGGTGGTCGCTACCTCTCTACCACCTGCTCACAAATTGCCTTGTAGCACCTATTGCTGGAAGAGGCGACACCGACCTCTAGCCACTGCAGGCGAACCCTAGTTGATGAGGACATCAGTACTTCATCGCATACAAGCCAAGGAGAGGAGGAGGTCCAGCATGGGCGTCCAATTCATCTTTTTCAGGGTGGAGGCCCAGTCCAACTGAAGTTGGAGTCCATCTCGGATTCTAGGACCAGTCTGCCTTAAACTGGTCACCCAGGACGCATCCGGGCTCCATTTTTGACGATCCACATATGGATGGAAAGTTATTTGATAAGGAAGCCAACCCAAGTGGTCTCACGTCAAAAGCTCTTTGGAATCAACGGGAATCATCGAAACAAGTCGGCATCCAAAATCTATCAGGGTGCTGCGACACCGTATTTTGGTCTATTGGACCATGTATCGTGTTTGGGCCCATTAGGGGGCGCGTCCATGGGGGTGACGCCCAAGACTCTATAATTATCAGCCATCGCTCTCCTTAGGGTTTGGGTTTTATTTAGTTCTTGATTTCCTCATGAAACAGACGTCGTTTTGCTGCAACTGTCGCCGCCAAGGCCGTTTGCTGTGAACCAGGGCCCTAGTTCTTGATCTTGTTCGTCTGTGGCGATTAGTCCTTTCGAATAAAGACTTGAACTCCTTCTCATTATCATAAGACTCATATTTATTTACAATTTCATATTGCATTTATCCCGTTCTTGCTTGTGTTCTCGATTCGCTTGCAGGAAAGCCTTCTCGGCGAGGTCAATCGCGTTCGCGTGGTTGATAACCAACGGAGCGGTGGTGTAACGGTTGTGGGGGTCCGAATCAGTCTTGGTTCGAAGCCTAGATCGTGAACGTCAAGTCTCCACCAATCGACGATATCATACCTATCGGAAGATCAAGCCTAGTCTACATCAAGTGGTATCAGAGACCTTATTGCCCGTTAGGTATACTTTTACTTTTGCTTTTAGATTGTTACTGATTTTGTTTTACCTATAGTCCACAAAAAGCAATAAAAAATATACACCACCTCCTATAGCCTCGTTGTGCCATGCAATTTCATCTCTATTTCGTGTTGTTGAGTTTGTGTCCTAGGGCAAGTTCTGGTTGCTGGTTTTAGATCATTTTTAGTCTAGTTTGTGTCTTTCCCTTTGTTGTTCATCATAATCCATGAACACCTTCAAGTCTTGCTGTGTTTCCTTTGTATCCATCAAACCCTAGTCCACACCATCTAATTTCTTACACTTATCTTCATTGTTTGCATCTATCCATAGCCGCCGCAATAACTTTTGCATACATTGTTCCCATTTTGTCCTCTAATTCGGAGTCAGTTCTCAAAACTGGTCCAGTTTTCGCATACGAACTCGAATTTCGACGTTTCATATATCAAAATCAATCAGAAATTTTTTTTGGATCCGCTCGTCCCCTGCTTTATTGGGTTTAGAAAATTTTATTTTGGCCAAAAACTGGTCACAAGATCCTCTTTTCGTAGTCACAAGCTTTTTTTTAATTTTGAGCACGTCTTCTAAATTTTCCACAGGCCATGCCTTTCACTTGTTTAAGGTCATATTTTTTGTGGTTACTTCTTTTGTGCTCCTAAGTGAAGAAAAAATATCAAAAAATAAAATGAAAAAGTCAAAGAATCCCAGAAAACAACAACAGCCAAAAAATAGAGAAAAACGATAGGGGCAAAAGTGGAACAATATCTAGAGGAGCACATAGAGAACGCCATTTGAGCTGTGTTTGCGTGTGCTGATTTCTACCTTATTCCTAATCATATTCCTGCTGTTCACATCACTTGACTTGATACATCTGGTACTTGGAACATGAGTAGACCAGCAACTAAGACAAGTACTTGGGATACTTATTCAGCTTTGCTATTCAGTTGCAAATTTTTGCTTTTCCTTGCTACTATATTGTGCCTGTCCAAGCTCCACTTTCTTCTAACCAAGTACAGGTTTGCCTTGCAACTGTTACACTCAAGCTACAATGGTATCACAGTCACCGATCGATTGCACCGTCTGTTGCTTTGGTAAGAACACTTGTAAGACCGTGGTAAGACGCTTGAGAGTTGAGTGCCTTATTTTTCCTTGTCCACAACCTAAGTAGTTGGTAGGGATAATACTATTTGTGTTGTCTTCTCCTTTCTACTAACCATGTCAGGGAAAGTCGGAGGAAACGAGGATGCACCTACAGATTTCAATGACTGTGTTTCTAAGAATGAGCTTCGTGCCGTTCTTGATGACAAGTTCAATGAGATCCTTCAACAAATCACCAATTTGGCCAAGAGGATTGAAGATGTTGAACAATGACATCCTGAACCACGTCCTGAAGATGATGAGGGTGATCTTTCTAAGGAGGATGATGGTGATGCGGAGGCTGAAGCCGAAGCTCAACGATGTGCTGAGGATGCACGTAACCGTAATCGGTTGAACTTTAACCGACGCGGTATGGGCGGTAATAACCAAGGTAATCATGATCCTTTCTCTAAAACCAAGTTTAAGATACCTCCTTTTTCTGGTTCTGCTGATCCTGAAGCATATTTCGATTGGGAGATGGTTGTAGATCAAAAATTTAGCTCCCATCAAGTACCTGAAGAATATAGAGTTAGACTTGCTACTAATGAGTTTACTAGTTTTGCTCTTTTCTGGTGGAATGATATCTGCAATAATGCTAATGCTAATGCTCAAATACCTCAAACCTGGACTGTACTTAAATGATGAATGAAATTGAGATTTGTTCCTCCATACTATCAGCGTGATCTGCGATTAAAACTGCAACGTTTAAATCAAGGTAGTAAGACTGTTGAGGAATATTATCAGGAGCTTTTAATTGGTCTAGCACGTAGTAACATACAAGAGGATGAAATGAATAAGTGTTCTAGATTGTTTGGAGGTTTGCATCGTGAAATACAGGATGTTCTTGACTACAAAGAATGGACTACATTTTCCCAATTATATCATTATGCTATTAAAGCTGAAAGGGAAGTACAGGGACGACAACCTAGGTGTTCCACGACTCCATATGTGACTCCATCCACTCCTTCACATCCAACCGAGGTGAGTAAATTTTCTAATGTGCAGACTCCACCAGCGCCTGTAAAGAAGAGTTCTCCTATCACACCTTCTTCCAGTGGATCTACTAAACCTTCCTCTAGCAGCTCTTCTAAAGTTGTGTGCCACATTTGCAAGGGCATGGGACATATTGCTAAAGAATGCCCCGACAAGCGCACATATATTGCTACCGATGATGGTGGGTATGCTAGTGCTAGTGATGAAGAGAATGAATTTGCACTTTGGCTGATCTTTATGTAGATAAATTTGCCGATAGTCTGTGAAGATCCCGATGAGGTAATTGATAGTGTGACATGCAATGTAGACTACAAATCAATCCTTGTTCAAATGTGTTTTGAGTACACAAGTTGAGCCGAGAGACAAGCTACAACGCCATAATTTGTTTTAAATGTTCCTCATTGTCAATAATTTCCGTGTTCGTGCTATAATTGATGGAGGAGCAGCAATAACTTGGTAAGTTACGAGCTTGTCAAGACTCTTGGTTTATCTACACGTGCTCTTCCACATTCATACCATGTTCAAGTGGTTCAACAATAGTGGTAAGGCAAAGGTAACATAATCTGCTTCGTGTGCATTTTTCTATTGGCTCATACCATGATTATGCTGATTTTGATGTCGTGCCTATGCAAGCTTGTTCACTTTTGTTAGGCCATCTTTAGCAATATGATAATAATGTTGTACATCATGGTAGGCAAAATAGATATACTTTTATGTTTAAAGGAAAGACCGTTGCTTTACTTCCTTTAACACCTGCTGAAATTGTGCAATATGAAAAGGAACTTGTTGAAAAGAAAAAGAAAGGCTTTGATAAAGACTCTAGCAAACCATTAAATGAACCTTCAAGTAACATAAAAGAAGATTTATTTGCTCTTAAATCTGTTCTTGTTCATGATGAACCATGTTATGTTCTAACTTGTACAGCGCCTATATGTCCACTTGATCCTACTCCTAGTGCTATGCCTCTTGTTGGTACTAACCTTTTGCAGGAGAAGGAGGATGAATTCCCAGCAGGGAAACCACCATGGCAGCTGCCTTTGTGAAGGATTGGGTGCCAAGATGAACGTCTTCTTCCGGAGCTATCGTTGCTGTCATCCAATGGAGGAGACGATCTACTTCAATCGAGGACGACTTCAATTCAAGAAAGGGAGGATGATGAGGACATCAGTACTTCGTCGCATATAAGCCAAGGAGAGGAGGAGGTCTAGCATGGGCGTCCAATTCATCTTTTTTAGGGTGGAGTCCCAGTCCAACTGAAGTTGGAGTCCATCTCGGATTCCAGGACCAGTCTGCCTTAAACTGGTCACTCAGGACGCATCCGGACTCTGTTTTCGACGATCCACATGGAAAGCTAATTTGATAAGGAAGCCAACCCAAGTGGTCTCACATCAAAAGCTCTTCGGAGTCAACAGGAATCATCGAAACAAGTCAGCATCCAGAATCTGTCAGGGTGCTGCGACAACGTATTTTGGTCTATTAGACCATGTATCGTGTTTGGGCCCATTTGGGGGCGCTTCCAGGGGGGTGACGCCCATGACTCTATAATTATCAGCCGTCGCTCTCCTTAGGGTTTGGGTTTTGTTTAGTTCTTGATTTCCTCGTAAAACAGACGTCATTTTGCTGCAACTGTCGCCGCCAAGGTCGTTTGCTGTGAACTAGGGCCCCAGTTCTTGATCTTGTTCATCTATGGCAATTAGTCCTTTCGAATAAAGACTTGAACTCCTTCTCATTATCATAAGACTGATATTTATTTACAATTTCAGATTACGTTTATCCCGTTCTTGCTTGTGTTCTCGATTCGCTTGCAGGAAAGCCTTCTTGGCGAGATCAATCGCGTTCACGTGGTTGATAACCAACGGAGCGGTGGTGTAACGGTTGTGGGGGTCCGAATCAGTCTTGGTTTGAAGCCTAGATCGTGAACGTCGAGTCTCCACCAATCGATGATATCATACCTATCGAAAGATTAGGCCTAGTCTACATCACTATTGGGATGCATGATTGGGACCTCAAGGTTCTCTTCAAATTTCTCTTCCCCTCTCTTAAACTCAACTTCTCAAAAGGAGCTAAAAGCGATAGGTAGATACGGCTGAAGGTGGTTTGAACTATAAGAAGGCGCCTATTTATAGGACCAGAGGTGAACTGAGCATCTTGAGGCCCCCACACCGCGCGGTGCACCACGGGAGGGCATAGCCAATGTCAAATGCTCGTGTGAGGATAGGGAAATTGAGACCCTCCCAAGGGCAGGGCCGATATAGCGTCGACAAGACCACTCATCCCCGCTTGGGTCACGAGCCCCGATACGCAGCACACTGACATGGCAGGGCTTAGCAATGGCATACTGAAAGGACCTAGGATGCTGCCTAGAGGGGGGTGAATAGGTGTTTCTGAAAATTAACACCTTTAGATGTGGAAACAATTAGTAAAGGGAGTTTCCAAAATGGAAACTCCAAATAAGAGTAATACAACCCCTCACAAGTTAGCCACAGAGTATATAAAAGATACTAAATAAATCTAGGAGCCACAATCCTGCATCACAATGATTAGTGCAAGGATCAAATAAATTTAGCACTGAGCTCTAATACCGGACATGTTCGATAGGTATACCGGACATGTCCGATATGAACGTGTTCTGCAGAATAGCCTGGCCTAGTGACCAATATCGGACGTGTCCGGTATGGATACCGGACATGTCTGGTATACACGATTTCTGCAGAGCAGCCCCAAACTTCCTCCTTTCGATTTCTATCTTCAAACCAGACTGCAGGGTACCTACTAGAGATGACAGTAAACACAGAGAACCTGCACAAGAGCTAGAGCAACACAAATATTGAATGAAATGCGAATTGAGACACGATATTTGTTTTACCAAAGTTCGGACTCGTTCGAATCCTACTCTCCGTTGAGGGGGCTACGGGCGACCCAGCGAAGGCCAGCCCTAGAGGTTACCACGAAGGTCACTCTAGCCAGAGTCTTTTCCAACTCCTTTTCCTCCTTCCACTAGTTGATTCCGAGGCAGCGGAATCGACCGTTACAAACTTTCCGAGGCACACCACAATCTCTCGGGTGCTCTTCGGCGACGCCTAACCGTCTAGGACCGAAGAGTCCAAGAGTAACAAATGCGAATCACGAGATTGACAATATGCACAAGTGCTCAAGTGGTTGGATTGCTCTCTTTTTGAATTTCACCCAACCCACAATTTGATTTGGCAAATTTGATCAATCACTCACTAAGAGAGGGTTGGGAGAGTTGGCAAGGCTAAAAAACGTGTGTAGCAATCAGCAGAATCAGCAGCCTCCAAAGGTGGAGGCTTGAGGGTATTTATAACCCCCTTTGAAAAACTAGCTGTTTTATAGCCGTTGCCATACCGGACACGTCCGGTATGACTTACACTGCCCTAACGGTAACTAAGTTACAGAGACAATATGAGGCGTCGGAACTCCCGATGAATGCCAGAACTCCCGACCCTCAGCAAATTTGAAAACCATGTAACTGAGTTAAAGTATTTGAGGTGTCGGAACTTCCGACTCATACTGGAACTTCTGACCGTCAGAACTCCCAACTCACGTCGGAACTCCCGACCCTCAAGGCTTTGGAAAACTAGCCATTGGCCTCTAGTCGTGCATGATCAGGACAGTGAACCCTCCAAGTCAGTTAAAGTGCGAGACGTCGGAACTCCCGACCCTTGCCGGAACTCCCGACCGTCGGAACTCCCGACGAACCAACCCAAGAACAACAATTTTACCAGTGCTGGGTAAATACCGGACACGTCCGGTATTAATACCGGACACGTCCGGTATTGCCAGACCAGCAAAAACAAAGTAAGCTCTTTTGTCGCTCAAATACTCAAAACTCACATGGGTTGGCTTGAGCACTTATGAAACATTATCTATCAACATAATGCATCCCTCTTAATAGTACGGCATTCCTATTAACTCAAATTCAAATGTATAATGAATTTAAACCTTTTGAGTTATTCTCTTTCAACCGAAGCCATCTATTCCAAACTTCATCAAGTAAGGGTGCTAACATGTCAAGTTTGATCTTTTTCACTTGAGCATAGCCATCTTCAGCACGTGACTTGATTTCATTCATCAAATTTGAATAACCCCAAATGTATCAAGTCACTTCCATTGAACACTCCAATAGTGATTTGATCCTTCACATAAACATGGCCATCATAGCTTGATTAGTACCTCAACTAAATGCAAGTACTTCCTTCTTCACCCTAGCTAGGTTCTCCGGCCACCAAGCCGTCGCTTGCCCTTCACCCTTGCTTAGTACCTCGAAGCCTTTCCTTGCTATCTTCACCATCTCAAGCCATCAAGTCACATCTTGTGTTGAATCATTCATTCATGTATTATTATCTTTTTCATTTCAATTTAGCAAGCTTCAAATATGAGACCATTCCATATGCAATCCCTTATATCTCATTAATTAATTCCTACAAGCTTATTTGCACATAGTACATGGAAATCCCATAATAAACAAGCCTTTGCATGAATTCCATTTGCATTGTTGTCTTGTACTTGAACTAGATTGTTTATACAACAACACATCATTTTGGCTTTCATTAAGTACCTATGAGATAACCTATTACCTGTCCACACTTAGCAAACTAGTTAGACCTTTAATCACGTTATCATTCAATCGTCCAAAACCCACTAAAGGGCTAGATGCACTTTCAATCTCCCCATTTTTGGTGATTGATGACAACTTGATTAAAGCTTACAAAAGAATATAAACATTTAAGCTTTTGGGTTCCATGATTTATGAGAGGCTCCCCCTTAATATGTGCTTATGATTAGAATTCACAAAGCGACCTCAAATGCCAATTGCACATACTAAAACATATAGGAGACTCCCCCTAAATCATTGCATCCATGGGGTGCATGTGTGTGTGACAAAGTAAAACCGTGATGCATATGACAAGATATATCACACAAGAATAAATATAAAGGTATCACATCAAATATTTTCATTCTAGCATGCATAGTCCTTATGAAAATAAATACAACACATGTAACTCACACATAGCACTCATTACACATTTTCTCAAGTCCACAAGCCACTGATAATAAAGATCATGTCTCAATAGATACATAGATAAAGCATAAGTATGAGTCTCATCTCTCACATGATACAATGCAATCTCAAACTCAAGATACATCAATGAAGCTCAAAAACAAAAACTACAGCCTGCAGTACATATCTTCAGGTACAAAGATAAGCAAATGAAACAATCCCTAGAGCTTTAATCAGTCTCTCTCCCCCTTTGTCATCTATCACCACAAAGGTGCAACAATGACATACTAAGGACAAAGGGGCTACAAGCTATCTCTGAAAGCTGTGATCACTCATCGTCATCATCTCTACCAGCATCCTCATCATCTGAACATGTAGCACTAGCTGGACGAGAACCACCCGCACCAAACAGGTCATAGGAACAACCCATGAGGTCACTCCACCAGTTTGAAGCATACTCGTCTATAGCACTGGGACGTGACTAGGAGTGAGTAGGCACCCGAGCCTATAGTGGTAAAGTGTCAGGGTGCTCTGGAGAGCCTACTGCTACTGCTATCACTGAAGGAACTCAGCAAACTCTACGTCATACCTGCCCTGCTGCTGCTCCTCAGTCTCAGGCTCACTAGCGGCCTCATCTGATAGTGGAGACCTAGGAGGAACAAGCTCAAGTCTAGAAGCAATCTACTTCAAAGTCTGAGTATCCTTCCTCCTAGTCTCCCTCTCCTGCTGCTGATAGGTCTGTATGTCCTTGCACATCCCAAAGATAGCACTGGACATCTTGCGAATAGGAGACGGAGGACTGCGGCAACGTGAAGAAGAACGTGAAGGAGCATGTGGTAGAGGGGAAGCTCATCCTGCTGCTGCACCACCTACAGGTGCATCTGCCTCTGGTGCTGCTGCTACTCCTCCTGGTCCTGCTGGAGGTGCCCCAACCTTAGGCAAATCTACAACAATCTTCAGGGCCTTATGTACCTTGTCATACTCAAATGTATGCCCTGTGACCTACTCAATCATGTGCATGATGTAGGGAGCAAAACCACAGCCCTTGAGGGGCCTCTCGCCAACGCTCCTGATCTCGCACCATATGAAGTCAAACACACTGAATGGCTGAGCATCAGGTGCCATCCTGTGGAGCAAGTTCCTGGAATAATCTGCAATGTTGCCCTTATCTCCACCCTTGTAGTCAATAGTCTTCCTGAACATCCTGTCCAGGTATCTGTAAGTAGGGTGAAGACCTAGAACCTTCCCTACTGCTCCTCTCTCACCCCTTGGTGGGTACATGTAGGCAAGCTGCTCTGGAGGCAACACCTGCTCTGTGTGGATCCTATCTTTCTGAAGATCATCATCTAAGAAGCCAAGCAGAGCTGCAAAAGCATCATAATCAACACTGTACCACTAGCCCTCAAGCATCCAGTGCATACGCCTCATCCTCCTCAACATATAGGGTGGCGTAGAACTGAGCTACCACCTCTGTGTTCCAGTCATGCTGGAACTCCATGATCTCATATACCCCTGTATGCTCACAAATAGCAATAGCGTGATCAATGGAGGCCTTCTGCAGATCTCTGATGTACAGCAAGTCAATCCACTGAGACCTGGCAATCACTGGGTTCCTGGTGAGGATCACACTGGAGTAGAAGTCCATGTGAAAGGCTGTCTAGAAGCGGTGATCAAACTAAACCTTAGGTAAGCCTCTCGGATCTACTCTTCTCTCATCTCTGGCTTTCCTGGTCATGCCCTTTCCCCTATAGTCAACCCTAGAGACATAGGAGGGCACATTAGGCAGACATGTCTCAAGAAGACCATAATGCATACCCTGACTAGGCTGATGCTAAAATGGAGGTACTGGCTCCTCCTCCTTAATCTCCTGCTCCTCTTCTGAGTTGTCATCATCTGATCCTCTATTAGTGCTCTTCCTCTTTTTATCTTCTCTGGGCTCCACTCTGAACTCATTAGAATCAGTGTCAGAAGAAGAGCTCCCTGACCCCTTTGCATACTGAGGTGCTGCACTAGAGGCAGCTCTGGTAGACCTCCTGCTAGTCAGCTCGAATCTAGGATGCATTTCCTGCCTAGCCTTCTTGTATTTCTCCAGAGCTGGATCATGCCTATGCTTGGATCTGGCTCCTATCTTCCACTCATAGCTGCTGCCCTGTATCCAAAAGATTTCCAAAGAATTTTAGATACATGCCATAGCTTAATATCGAATTGCAATTAGACATAGATTCTTTTATCCATGGGTTTACAATCACCTCGACATACCATTGTCACTAGGTTTGCAAAACGTAGATACAAAAGAAATTAAGCCTAATATACAACTATTGAATTGGATTCAATCAAAGGGAAGCAAAGACCTACTCTACTGGCCCATATCAGACGCGTCCGATAGGCATACCGGACACGTCCGGTATGTGTGCTCAGCAACCCTAACCAGGGTCCCTAGATTCAAACCATCACGGATCAATTCCAAACTTTGGGCAATGCTTCTATATCACCAATGCAGCATATTGACCGAAGGAATTCCAAAACCATGCTCTAATCACGTAGATCGGACGAGGTCCGGGTTAGGGTACCTTGAGAGAAGAGATGAGAAAGTGATGTGAAATCCAAATCCCTAGGCCTTCAACCTTGATGCAAGCCTTCTCCAATGCAATCTCCCTCTCTCTAGGAGAGAAGGAGGGCATCGGTTGGGATGGTTGGAGAGATATAAAACTGATTGGGCCGAAGGGGTACGCTCTGTCTTATAGCCCCGATCATACCGGACACATCCGGTAGCATACCGGACACGTCCGGTATACATGGGCTGGCCCAAGTTGTTCCATAATATGTTTTCTCTCTTCCAATTCCTTTCTCTGTTATTTCTTGATCAAAAAACATGTAAGTCCTTGATCCAAATAAGGTGTAAATACATTTCTTATCCAAATGCCATGAGTATCACTTCTCTTTTCCAAATATTTGGCATATATAGATTTTGATAACTTGAGAGAGAGAGATAATGTGAGACATAGTAGATTGTGGACTTAAGAAAACCATGCCATGTGTGATTAGCCAATCAAACAATCAAGGAGAGCTATAATCATCACATGACAAGGCTAGGTCACAAAGACCAAGATTCAAATAGTTTTTCAAATTCACACTTCCTACTCATGCTAGTTAGGGGTTTTGAAAAATATCTCTCCTATGTCACACAAATGCACATTCTAACAAATAAAGGGCCTTAGATGCACTTACAATGCATGTATGTTAATACATACCTTTGCCTTGAGCCCACAAGAATACCACTAAGAAGATACATGGCATGATGATCTTTATGTTGACCCTAATTGCCAAATAATCATGCTAGATACATTTTCATTCAAAGGACTACAAAGAATGCTAGATAAATTTGTTAGTCCATGAAATGCAAAATAGAAATTTAGCTCCCCCTAAATAAGTGCTTTAAGTAATTTGAATGACTTTCAGCTAGCACTTTATTCTATTAAGAATATGGGAGTCAATTTTCTATTTTGAACCATAACCAAATAATTCACCATATTTAAATTTGAGTTCAAGAGATGCTCATAATCCACTTAGATTTGGTAAACCACAAGCTTCTGAGTAAATTAGTGATATATGAAAATATATGGATCAAAGACTCAGTTGCAATCCAGTTAGTGTTCTGGTTCCTGTAATACCGGACACGTCCGGTAGGTATACCGATCACGTCCGGAATACACAGAATAAAAACACTTTCTTTCTGTCCTTGGCCATACCAGACACGTTAGATAGTAATACCGGACACGGCCGATAGGTGCAGGACAGACACAATTAATTCGCTGCTTGTGATTCCTCGTTTAGCTCTAGTATTTATTTTACACTAGCATCTCAGCAAATGAGTTTCTCTACTAGAGAGCTATTAAAAGCATTATATGGCAAACATGATAATTATCAAGTAAAACTAATTAACCACTTTCAATTTTTCACAAATAAACCTATTTGTGAGTCATTGAGCACAAAACAAATAAAGTGGCTATCCTATAAGGTTTAGGTACTTATTACCAATGGTGAAGATGAAGTAAATGATATATTCATTAAATTATCTTCGGATCAACCATATAAGAGATTATGATAAGAATTGGTTGATAGATTGGGTGAATATTATCAATTTGCTTGCTCAACCACCCCGAAGCCTTCATCTCATCACCAAGTACCTAAATCAACAACCTAAGCACACTTTGGTACCCAACTATTGTTGGGTCCTTTAGGGTTAGTCAATAAGTGCTTAGGTACCCAAATGGCTTTAGTACTTGTTTGTGGTGAACACATCGTCTTGCTAGTGTTAACTCCATTTGTAGTCTTCCTAAGCATATCATTATAAACAAATGTGTTTGGCTTAGGAGTGTTACCATTTGGGCATTCATAGCTTAAATACCCCTTTTTCTTACAAGCATAGCATATGCGGCCTTTGTTTGCTCTATGCTTGTTTTGCTTGTATGGACATCTATCAACCTTGTGGCCCATCTCATTGCATACATAGCATTTTCTTGTTGCAACTTGGGCTTCCTTTCTTGCCTCTTTGTACATTTGGCATTTCTTGGTAGGATGCCCCATTGTCTTGCTCATGAGACAAGCGCTTTGTCCATCTTTCTTCTTTTGGTTGGCCGACTTGTTTGAGGCCTTTTGTTTGGCCACTTCACATTTGTCGGCCCAACTCTTGTGTGGACACATAGCCCACTCATGTCCATATAATCCACAACCATAGCATAACCTTTTTCCATGTTTCTTGCTCTTGGTTGTGTTGGCCTTGCTTGAGATGTGATTCTTTTGTTGGGCTTTGGAGGAAGCAAGGTTTGAACCCTTCTCAAGCTTCTTCACCATATAATCACGGTTATCTTGAGAAGGTTGTGCTTTCTCCTCACGGTTATCACTTGGTATCGTCCATCTAAATATTTTTCATAATTACTTTCCTTCACAAGTAACTCGCATGACTCCATGCCTTAAAGTGATAAGCCACAACCTTGGAGTTTTAGTGACCTCATAGACATTAGATTCTTCTTCAAGCCCGGGATATACCAAACTCCCATCAGTGCGCAATTTGTTCCCTTATATGCATCTCCAATGTAACTGATCCCACCTCAGTAATTGCATACTCCTTGCAATCGACTAAGTGAACAATTCCATTTTGCCGGGTTTAAAGATCCTTCATCAAACATCTTCCTCACCGAACATTTATGGAAACAACTTCCTGAATCTAGTATCCACTTATGAATAGTACCTAGTTTATTGATGATAAGTATGTCACTTTCATCCCCGCGATATGTAAAATTGACAGGAGAATGCAAATTCAAATATGGTAGAAAATTTAAAAATATTTCTTTGGGTGATTCATTTTAAACAAGCTGGCTATAAAAATGCATTTTTAGTAGAGGTTGGCTAAAGCCTACCGACTCCATAAATGCATATCTAGGGATGGTTACAAGAAACTTGTTAATCCGTGACGGATTCTTGGTGATGGATTTACAAATCGTCACTGACAGACACAATTTGTGACGATAATTTATTTTTCGTCATGGTTGTGTACCGGTGGATATTCCTGGCCCGCTAACTCGTGACGGTTTTATGGGGATCATCACATTGTATGATTTGAAATTTGTCATACTCTAGTTAGCCTAAAACAATATAATAGGCCCGCTATCAATATTTAGTTTAAAGAAAAATAAAAAATGTGATTGCAAAGAAAATCAAACCCAAAAGACGATTTGTAAAACTATTTGAACAAATTAATTTTGTTACTTTGTTACATGTATATGATGCATGTGGCAAAACTAAAAATATTCTCCATATATATATGGTGTGGATGGGAACAAAAAAGTTATATAGCATGTGGGGCTTGAACCCAGCACCTGTAGTAAAGTAGCAAAATTTCTTACCATTGGAGCTACCTGTTCTATTTGTCTAAATGTGCACTTAAGTATTTTTATTTATTTACTGGCCCAGCATTCAAGTCGACGTTGCCCATTCACTCGAGTTGCCCAGCATCCAGTCGGCGTGGCCCATTCATCACTCGAGTTGGCCCAGCATTCGAATTCATCACTCCAGTTGGCTCAGCATTCGAGTTGGACCAGCCTTTGTAAAATTAGGGGGAAAAAGGATGCGCTCAGTGGGAAAAGGACTCATATACACCGACCCGACGTCGCCCAACGCGCATGGACGATGGCCTCGCGAGGCGGCCCAAAGCAGGCGCAATAGCGCGCAGCCAGAAATTAACATAAAATCCAGTGCCTCGGTGGAGGTAAGAAATCAGGATCGCCTGATTTAGAAGCGCAAGTTCAACAACTTGAGCTACGTGAGATTTTGTGATGAATCTGGTGGTCGGAGCTATATATTATGTAAATTATTGGTAAAATCAATTTGTGCATTAAGCTATGCATAACAAAAGTTTTTATATAACTAGGTGGCTTTTGTTTATTAACCCTATCTCCAAAACAGAAAAACATGTGATGATTATTGTTAAACTATGGCATTAATGTTCTCAGTTTATATTACCACTTATGCATGATATGATTTACGTTAAGCCATGGACACATTGACGTATAACTACACTCTCAACACTCCGAGAATTCCCAAGCTAAGGGCGCTTCTAAGTTATAATAATCTTCTTCACGTATGCCATTTTGACGTGTGCCGTGAATGTGTTCTAATCCTCCGTCTTTTTGTGCTCATGGACCCACGTGCAACAGCACGCTTTGAGAAAAGGGTGATGTCCGTATAGCCGATGCATGTCCGTCGATCGGCCCGAAGACAACGAGAAATGAGGTATCCACTTTTGTAAAAGCATGTATATTACGCCTACATGCATGCAGGCCCAAAGCATGGCCCTACGCAAAATCTTAGATTTATCTGATCAATTTCGACCATTATTGCAGTTATTTCGTGCTAAAGTTGAGAAAAGAGGTCCAGTTATGACTTGAAAATAATATATTTTTCCATCCACCATTACCAAGACTGGTTCTCTAGGACATATGAGACCCAATATAAAAATTTGGTACCGTTTCGTATCATTTCTGGGGAAGCCCAAGTTCAACCTTCAATTACGGTGTTCCGCCGCGCAGAAATTCATTTAAAGTGTAGAAAATAGCAAAACATCTCCAGAAAATCTGAAATTTAGCGTTTCCTCACTCTGTGGCTTGCACGAGCTTGAGAAAAAGTATGAGGGACATTACAAGATCTAAATGCACAAGTCATGTGAAGACCTAGGAGTTGCAGTCAGGCTTGTCAAAATGACGCAGGCACTTTGTGAAGCATGTACATTACCCATAGTCCAAATAGGTTGATTTTTTTTCATGCATGCATGCCCAAATCATGGCCCTACACGGAATCTTAGATTTATCTGATCAATTTCGACCATTATTGCATTTATTTTGTGCTAAACTTGAGAAAAGAGGTCGAGTTATGACTTGAAAATAATATATTTTGCCATCCACCATTACCAAAACTGGTTCTCTAGGACATATGAGACCCAATATAAAAATTTGGTACCGTTTCGGAACATTTATGGGAAGTTGTTCAACCTTCGATTACGGCGTTCCGGTGCGCGAAAATTCATTTAAAGTGTAGAAAATAGCAAAACACGTCCGAAAATTTTGAAACTTAGCGTTTCCTCGTCCTGTGGCATGCACAAGCTTGACAAAAAGTTTGAGGGACATACGAGATCAAAATGCACAAGTCATGTGGAGACCTAGGAGTTAGGTAGAAATTTGGTCAAAATGACTTGAGCACTTTTTTGTGAAGCATGTACATTACACATTGTCCAAATAGGTTGATTTTTTTTGCATGCATGCATACCCAAATCATGGCCCCATGCCGAATCTTAGATTTATTTGATCAATTTCGACCATAATTGCATTTATTTTGTGCTAAAATTGAGAAAAGAGGTCAAGTTATGACTTGAAAATCATATATTTTCTATCTACCATCACCAAAACTGGTTCTCTAAGATATATGAGACCCAGTATAAAAGTTTGGTACCGTTTCATATCGTCTCTGGGGAAGCCTCAGTTCAACCTTCAATTATGGCGTTCTACCGCACAGAAATTCATTTAAATTATAGAAAATAGCAAAACACCTCCGAAAAATCTGAAACTTAGGGTTCCCTCGTCCCGTGGCATACACAAGCTTGAGAAAAAGTTTGAGGTGCATACAAGTCGAAATGCACGAGTCGTGGAGATCTAGGAGTTGTAGTCAGGTCCTTCAAAATGGCCATCTACTTTGTAAATCAGGCGATTTTTAGCCTAGGTCCATAGATTTTACAATAGTGGCACCTACTCGTTAGGAACAATCAGTGTTAAAATAGGCACCACCAGAGAAATCGTCGCTGTACCAGTGAAGACATCCAAAAATAGGCACGTGTCTTAGTTTACAATAAAAAGAATTATTCTATTGCATTTCGTTGATTTGATGCATGCGAGGAATAGCTAGATGGATGTTTGATCAAGGGGGTCATTCCAAATCACGCTTAATCTTCTCCATAGATCATAACACTTGTAAGGAAGCATTGGCTTGCAAAACTTTTGTGCTAAATAAATCATTGTCGTTCCTTATGTCATATATTTAAAAAATATCTCATAAATAAAGATTATGATTTTAGTTTGGAATTATTCCAATCTTTAATAAATAGTTTGGAATTATTCAAAGAAAATATTTGTTATCAAAATTAAATTAACAAATTATAATTTATAAACGTGTCAATTGTATCATTCTCTCGGCCCACTATCAGTGTCTACACCTAGCCCCATTCTCTCGGTGCCTACCGTCGCCGCCGCCGCCGCCGCAGTCACCCTTTTGTTCTCACCGCCCACCTCTCCCTCCCTCCATTCCTCGCCACCCTAGCCTCTCCTCCAACATCTGACGGCACCAACATGGAGATTGAGGGCGGCGTGGTCCAGTTGCCCAGCGTGCTCGAAGGCTGAGGCGGCCAGTCAGATCTCGCCTCCCTCTCCCTCACCGACGGTGCTGGAGGGTAGATCTCGTCTCCTCCCCCCTCACCGACGGCTCCCAGGACGGATCTCGCATCCCTCTACCTCACCGACGGCGTTAGGGGCTGATCCCACCTCCCTCTCCCTCAACAACGGCGTCGAAGGCGGATCCCACCTCCCTCTCCCTCACCGACGGTGTCGAGAGCGAATCTTGCCTCCATCTCCCGCACCAACCATGGTCAGGGCGGATCTCGACTCCTCCCTCTACCTCACTGATGGCGTCGAGGGTGCCGCAGGGAGGCACGCGAGCACACGCGCTGTTCACAGGAGGCACTACTGCGAAGGCCTAAAGCAGCACGGGCACACGGAGGCTGAGGCTGAGGCTGACACCTAAGGCGATGCTGATGATTTCAATTGTCTGCTCGGCAGCGACGAGCTCGGCAACGAAGTGCAGAGGGCTCAGCGGCGGGCAATGGAGGGCTGCTCCAGGCTGTTTGTCTGAGCTTTTCGTGGCTTTACTTTCTTTAACAGTACTGTGACAGCGCCCTTTGCGTTTTCCTTTTTGCAGCCTGTTCGCTTGTTGGTTTCAGCCAGCCCAAACCAGCCAGCCAACAGTGTTTTCCTCTCACAAAAAAACAGCACCAGCCCCAACCAGCGAACAGGCCCTTGGTGTGCAGATGGTTGCAGTGAAGCAGCTCGGTCAAGATGAGAGCCTGCTGGTGTAAGATTACATGCCGTTCGGAAGCCTGCAAAGCCATTTGCTTAGTAATTTATTCTTCCACTTCCTGTTGTTCTTGTTTGGTGTAGTAGCTAATTGGTGCACTGCAGTGTACTTCTGGAGTCGATGAATGTCAAGAGCCTGTCCATTTTCTTTTTTGCAGATTACAGACGTCAATGCCTGCCTTTTTTTTCCTTTGATTTATGATGATAGTTATCTGCTTTTGATTCCTTGTTATGCATTAGATAGATACTTGCTCTAGTGTTTAAGGCGAAATGGGCTCTAGTGTTTAAGGCGAAATGACAGACAGATCTTGACAACCTGACCCCTTTTCTGTCTGATGATACCTATGTATTTGTCATTAGTTTCAAAATTTAATAAGTTTGTGTTTCTATGCTATAGTAAACATTACAGAACTTGTCTTTGATACATTGTGTAAAAAAACCCACTCTAACTGGAGATAGGCGTGTATTTCTCATCTCTATACTGTTATCTGTACACATGAGATTTTTCTGATTGAATTGGCCTCACATTATATAGTCTGATGGCATGTAATAATGGAATTTTGTTGGAGTTCACTTAGCCACAGGTACTGTTTACTGTTTACTGTTTCCTGTTTCTCTTATTACAGTTCAGAATAAGTTGCTGTAAAATATATAGAGTAGAGCTGATGGGTAATGGTGTCTTGTGAGAGTGGGTCTTTGATGTCTTGGATACATTTGTAACTATATGTACGTGTGTACTTTGTGATGACTTGGCTTTTGGCAGTGAATGTTACATGTACCATGATAGTCTAAGTATGTTTTCTAGTGATCTGCTTACTAAAATCTTTATGAGACATGTTCCTACCTCTTATTTCTAACTTGTGTGTGCAGGTACAGATTTGATAAAGTCTAGCTTTTTGTTTGACTTTGGTGAGCGTTTGAATAGTAATGGACCTAGGGCCTTGTTTAGATTGTAAATTTTTGCAATCTGGACACTGTAGCACGTTTCGTTTGTATTTGACAAATTTTGTCCGATCATGAACTAACTAGGCTCAAAAGATTCGTTTCGTGATTTACAACCAAACTGTGTAATTAGTTATTTTTTTACCTACATTTAATGTTCCATGCATGCGTCTAAAAATTGATGTGATGGAGAGAGAGTGAAAAAACTTGGAATTTTGAGGCAATCTAAACAAGGCCTAGGATGTGAGACTTCGGTTGTATTTAAGATGTGCATCTTTTGCCGCTGCTACTGGTTGCATTTTGTCGCTGCTGGTGCTTGCATTTTTGTTGCTGCTGCTGCATGCATGCATTTTTTGCCACTGCGGCATGGATTAAGATGTTGGAGTTGTATGTATTTTTAGAATCTCTATTTGTTGTAAACTGAAAGGTTGAATGGCATGTTAGATGGAAACTTATGTAATCTGACGTTGGATGAAAATTTATGTGATAAGTTAGATGGAAATATAAGATTATTTATTTGATGTGCTGCTACAATTATTATATGTAGTACCCAGTTTTAAAAACAAAACCAGATATATATCATATGTGAGCCTAAGAAGTAAAATCTCACATATAGCTATAAATAGAGGTAATATCAATAGACAATGCTTAATATATAATATACTTAGTATAAACGATATAACCTTAGACAGTAAATAGTGGAAAGACTCTAATTCCACAGGGACAACTGACTGGTTGATCACAAGTCTAACATCTTTAAACTCTTACAATCTAGTACCCGTTCGGGATTTTTATCCAAATAATTAAAAAGTAAAACAAGCGTAAGTACATGTTGTACTTAACAAATATAACGTGGGGTTTATGAGGCTAAAAAATCTGACACTGGTTTAACTACGATTAGCTTTTAATGGGTCATGATTTTAAGCAGTTGAGTAGCATCAAATTTATCATAAGCCCGTATAAACACATGGTTAGGTAAATATGAATAATGAATAGCAAAAACAATAATCATAAGTGGGCATCAGTATCATTAGTGTTCATTATCTATTCTGTAAGGGTTCAAGGCCGCTCGTGATCATGAGCACAGCTGTTATAACAGTTTTACACTCTGTAGAGGTTGTACACTTTCACTGTGAGTCGTGATTTACCATTTTGTTCGAGGTGATCAGTCTCTTGACCCACTACTAAGGAAGGTCGGCAGGGTTCACTATAAAGCTTTTCAAAGGTTTGTCTAACAAGTTAGGGCTGCTAGGACTCACTTGGCAAGCAAATATAGGAACCCCCTTTCGAATGGTATAATTCCTTCACGGCTATACACATAAATGTAGATGTTGTCCTATACCGACTCGGTAAGCCCCTTTTGCACCATAAAGGTAACCACTAACAAGTTAGAAAATATCCTCATACTTGAGTAAAGCTAGAGCCATGTGATCCTCACAGTTGTACTGTAAGTCCTGAATGATCACTTACAGATAAGTTCTTAGGAGAGAAATCTATAGCACCGTAATAACAGCCCAATGCGAAAAGCACTCTAATCGGAGCTATAACGAAAAAGTTATGAATTAAACAAGATTTTTTTTAATAAAATAATAAATTAAATATAACTTTGAATTTCAAAAGTTGAAAACATGTTTAATAGTAGGATGAACACGTAGACTACGCAATTACGAATCTAACGCAACTTGAACGGATCAAATCGGAGTTAAAACGAAGATTTTATGGCCTAAATAAAACTAGTGATAGAACTGTAAATAGATGAAAGCGTATTTCGGATCTAACCCAAGAAACTATATTTTCAAAAGAAGAAAACGTATTTTGAATATAACAAAGAGAATCTACGCTTTACGAAAAAGAAAACGATTCTCGCAGACTAACCGACGGAAACTACGATTTACGGAGAGAAAACGTATTCTAGGAATACGCTTTGGACTGCGGGTTCGAATCTATAAACGTGCGGGGGTTCTTTTGCAAAACAACCGGCCAAAATGGTACCGGTGAATATCGGCCGTTGGATCGATGATGGACGACTGAGAATAGACCAGAGAGAGAGAGGACCGACGGCGAGCTGGCGGCGACGCCATGGCCGGAGACGGGAAGCTCGTCGGCGTAACTAGATACCGGCCTACGGGTCACAACAGCACGAAGCGAGGGCACCAAAAGATAGAGAAAACGATGGCATGGAATGGACGAAGGCGGGCGTGGCTCGAGATGGCGGAAGAGCGTCTGACGACGCTAGGGCTTCTACCTGGCGGCTGCTGCGACTTCGGCAAGGTAGCGGCTTTGGTGAGACTTGATGGAGAGGAGGTGCGGTGCGGGGAGTTGGTATTTAAGACCGGGGAGACATGGGACACATGCACACGGGCGGAGTCAGGGCGGCGCGGGGTCTGGGAGGAGTTCGGTGCGGACATGTGAGGAAGGCGACGCGTCTAACAGAGCGGGCCCACCTGTCGATGACTCAAAGCAAGGCGGAGAGAGAGGACGCGGGCAACGTGGCTATGCGGGCTTTTGGATCTTTGTGGTGGGCAGTCTTTCGGTGGGCCACAGGGAAAGAAAAGGATGAAGTGGGCTGGCGGCTTGCTAGCATGGGCCACGGGAGAGTGAGGGTAGCTGCTGGGCCGCTGCAGGAGGAAGAAAGCTGGGCCTAGAGAGAGCTGGATTGGGCCCGCAGGATAGAGGTGTGAGGGAAGGAGCAGTGAGTTGGGCTCCTCTAGGCCAAAAAATAGAGAGAGGAGGAGGAGAGATCCTTTTTTCCAATGTTTTTCAAATCCAAATTCAATTCAAAATTAAATCCTTTTGAAATTTTGTTCAAACCCAATCATCACAAATAAATATACAGCAGCATGTATACACAAACTTGTATTTGATTTTAATTTCAACAAAGTTTTTTATTTTTCTAAGTTTAAATGAGCACATAAATACATAAATAAATCAAATTATCTTATTTTAAAATGATACAAATTTTAGGGTGTTACATTATCTTTATGGGCTGTGTATATAGGCTATATATGGGTTGTATGTGTGAAAATAGACTGTGTATGTAAGGAAAATAGACCCTAGGCCCATTTACTTTGGATTTTGGTGTTTGATGGCTAACACAACTAAATTGGACTAATGAATTTACAAGTAATTATTTTGTAGTTCAATAGGGTGCAAGACGTGAATTGGACGAAGGCGACATGATGATCCCACGATCAACACCATAAGCAAAACCCTAGAAACACAAGAGAAGACCCAAGATATCAAGCATAGTCTAAGCACGAAGATGAGAACCAAGCCGGATGTAAGATCGCGGAGAAACGAGCTCGGTAGAGGTGACCAGACGTGGCCCTTATAGGGACCGGACGCGTCCGATCAGTTCCTTGGCAATAGTAGGCGTCAGCAGCTATGACTGGACGCTGAGCGAAGCAGTGACCGAACGCACCGATGACACTGTTCTTCATCATGGCAATGTTTTCAGCGTGACCGGACGCAGCAGCACTGGACAACCGGGCGCATAAAGTACAGCGGCCGATCGAGTCTAGAGAGGTTCCAGAGCAGCACCAGCACGATCGGACGCGTCTGATCGAGTGAGACCGAACTTGGCCCAGAGTCCTATCAACGCGCGCGCTCTAACGGTTGGGACAACCAGAAGCGTCCGGTCAGGCCAACAGCAGCGTCCGGTCAGTAGCAGAAAGCTGGGTTTCACCCCCAATGGCTACTTTATCGGTGGGGCTTATAAATAGACCCCCCAACCAGCCATTTGAGATGTGGAGAGCTGAGGAAACATAGCAAGGGTGTTGATACACCATTTTAGTGATCTCCACTTGCATAGTGCTTAGTGATTCATTAGGTGATTAGCATAGGTGCTTTGTGAAGTGCTTAGGTTGATTAGATCACCGCTTATGCGTTTGCTCTAGGTTTAGGCCTAGTGTTTAGTGAGGTTTGCATACTTCTTACCACTTGGTGCTTGCACGCACCATTGTTGTACATTGGAGGGGCTTGTAGTCTTGCGAGATTACATCAACCGTGTTTGTGGTGTGGTCGCCACCGTGTAACAGAGGGAACAAGGCCCGTGGCGTTTTGGCCGGAAGTTTGATAGTGAAGATAGCGGGGAGCGGTCTGGGAGAGGCTTGCCGGAAGGCACACCGGAGACCCACTTGCGCGTGGGGAAGGCCCGGGGCTATCCACGGAGTTACCCGACCAGGAGCTTGGCCCTTGCGAGGGATTCCTTGCAAAGGGCTCCAATGAGGACTAGGGTGAAGCTTGCGCACTTCTCGATACCTCAGTAAAAATACCGGAGCTGTCGATGGGAGTTTGCATATCTCTACCTTACTCTTTAGCTTTCACATATACATTGCAATCTTGGTTTGTGCTTTACTTTCCAAGATTAGTGATAGGCTAGTTCATAGGTTTGGAACCTAGGTTGCATAACTTCTTTTTGCGGTAGACATAGCAACACACTAGCAAAACCGTAGTTGCACATTTAGATTACTTTCTTACGTAGGTTTTGACTAGGTAGAGAAAGATGCCATAGTTTAGAGTTAGAGTTTTAAGTGCCTAATTCACCCCACCTCTTAGGCGTCACGGTCCCTTACAAGTGGTATTAGAGCCGGTTGGCTAAATTTGGACCTTTGGCTTTACCGCCATTGAGCCGACGCTATTTAGAGTGTTTGGGATGGATACCTCTAGGCCTCCGCACTTTAACGACACTAACTTTCTCTACTATAAATCTAGAATGGCTTATCACCTTGAGGAGGTAGATTTGGGTGCTTGGAGAGTCACTCGTGACGTGATGAAACCCATTAAAAATCTCGATAAACCCACAAAGAGTGAAGAAAAAGAAATTCATTTCAATGCTAGAGCTAAAAATTGCTTGTTTGAATCTTTTAGCATGGATGTGTTTAACCTAGTGTTCACTTTAAATACGGCACATGAAATTTGGTTAAAACTCAAAGAGCTCCATAACGGCACAACTAATGTCCGTGAGCAAAAACATTGTCTAGCTAAACAAAATTATGATTCCTTTAAAATAAATGATGTTGAGCTTGTTCGTGATAAGTATTCTCGTTTGAATCTAATTGTCAATGAGCTCCATTCAATAGGATTAATGCAGCTAGATGATGCAGACATCATGAGGAAGATCATCTTCGTGCTACCACAAAAGAAATATGCAAGCATCAGCACCATCCTTCACAACATGGAGGACCTGAGCACCATGACCTCAGCCATAGTCATTGGCAAGATAGTGGCATTTGAAATATCACGGAAGATGGGTCAAGAAGAAGCCTCATCATCAAGCAAAGGCAAAGCTCTCGCATGTAGTGAGAAAAATAAGATGAAGGGCAAGCAAGCTGAGACAAGCTCAAGCTCAAGCTCCTCAAGTGAAGATGATGAAGAAGAAGATGATGATGATGATGATGATGATGGTGGTGGTGATGATGAAGATTCAAGTGATGATGATCAATCTTCCTCCTCCACCTTCGACCTTGATGAAGAATCAATCAAACTTATCAACAAGATGGAGAAGATGATCCAAAGGCTCAATGTCAAGGGTGTGCCCATCCAAATTCAAGATTTCATCTTCACCAATCAAAGAAATGAGTAAAGAAAAAAATGATGCTATGGATGCGGTGAGTTGGGGCACTTTGTGGAAGTTTGTCCAAACAAGCCCACACCCAAGACAGAGAAGAAGGTGTGCAAGGACAAAGCCCTCATATCAATAAGGTCATGGGATGATTCTTCAAGTGAAGAAGAAGACCATCACAAGAGGCGAGGTCACAAGCACTCATCATCAAGCTCTTCTCGTGTGTGCCTTATGGCACGAGGTAATGAAAGATCATCCTCTAGTGAGAGTGAGAGTGATAATGAAATACCTTCTATTAATGAACTTGTGCAAGAAAATCTTAAATATGCTAAAGCTTGCACTAACCAACAAAAAAAGCTAAAAATGTTGCAAGAAAAGCTAGATAGTTCACAAGAAGCATATAAAATCTTGCTTGAACAATATGAAACATTTGCTAATCTCAATATTGAACTATCTACTAAAATTGAGCAACTTGAGTCTAGTGCAACAACAAATGCATGCACAATCAATGATGAGCAACTTGTAAAGAAAAATAAAAAATTAAAAGAAAAGTTAGCTAGCTCTCAAGATGCTTATAAAAGTTTGCTTGCTAAAATGGAAACCATGTGCAAACATTATGATGAGCTAACTAATAAAGTTGCTAATCTTGAAGCCGTTAGTACAATCCTCACCAAGGCATCTAAAAAGAAAAGTTCTATCTTTAACATGCCTAAAAAGGATGCTTCTACTTCTTGCAATGATTTATATTTAGACTCACCCTTGTGCATCCAAATTTGTGTTGATAAAATTGTTGTAGATTCATGCACACAAGAGGTTGCAATGGAGAATGAGCAACTCAAGTAAGAAGTGGCTCGCCTTACCAAGGACTTGACTCAAGTAAAAGACAAAACGGAGCAAGCCCAACTTCATCAAGATAACACCGTCAAGGGAGTGAAGAAGCTTGATGAAGGACAAACCATGCTTTGCTACGTATACCACAAGGAAGGTCACAAGTCCTATGAGTGCAAGGTGAAAAATGGGGGAGGAGCTAACAAGAAAGAGAAAAACAAAAAGGAAGCAAGCAAGCTCTCCAACACCTACACCAACAAGGTGGACAAAAAGGCCTCCACACCTTATCTCTTGAAGAAGAAAAAAAAATGAAAAGGTGGTGACCATCAAGGTGAACAAACAAGCCAACAATGGGGCCAAACGCATTTGGGTGCCAAAGGAGATCATTTCCAACATGAAGAGCACCAAGAAGGTTTAGATCCCGAAAGGGAAGTGAGATGTCCGATGGACTTCGGGGAATTTGAAGACTTGGCAAAGTATGGGTTCATTTCATAGGGTGCATCATTATGGACAAGGAAATTGGCAAGTGGGTTAGTGAATACTATGGACCCAAATTCCCCTTCCCATGTTAGGTAACTAGATTTAATTTCTTGCAATTTCAATAAGCATCTAGTTCCTTTTCATGCCTAGATTTGCATTTGCATATTTAATCTTTTGTTTTGCATACACTAGGTATATCTTATGGTAGGCTTGCTCGGTTTCATTCTTAACCCTTGGAGCAAACCTATATGGTTTAAATTGTTTAGGAGCACGGCACATAGCTTGTTTTACAATTGTTCATCAAATATGTGCCAAAGTCCAAATTGTAGATAATTTCTCCTGAATATCACTTTTGAAAATGATTCTCATATTCATGTGATGTCATCTTTCAAGTGGTATTTTTTGATTCTAAAATCAATGTGCATGTCTCCTACAAGTATTCCATGCTTGTGTGCACAAATTTAGGGGGAGGTTACTCTACAAGTTGGATGCTTTGAGACTAATACCTTTTCAAGCTTATCATGTGTGTAGTAGTCTTATTGCAAAGAAAATGGAGTCTCCGGAGTTAAGCATCATACTTCAAATATCCACCACCTATTGCAAGTGATATAAATCAAATTGGTTTCCACATGTGGTATTTCTAAATCGATTTCATCATGTTGATTTCACTCTGGTATTTATATGCTTTCTCCATACATTATATAGATTAAACTCCCTTGAGCATTAATTTACCAATTATGCATAAACTACATTCTCTATCATATGTATGCATATATTTAGGGGGAGCTTAGTCTATGTAATGTGAGAGTCAAATTTTATAACCTATTCCACTCCACATACAAAGGATCATAAAGTTTGACCCTCCTTTATGCTACTAATGTCTTCCTTTTTCGGTGTTTGATTCCAAAGGGGGAGAATTTGTAGGACCAAAAGCAAGCCCGATCATAATAATTTACAAGTGATAATGGTCCGAGAAAGGGAGGATAGTGTATTATGGAGTTAGGGGCAGGCTTAAATCCATAATGCCACATGGGGACATTTGCAAGGGCAAGATAAGTTTTCAAAGATGTTTACATGTAGTATCTTTTAGCATCATATAACCTTGCTCTTTGCATTGCATCCTAGCAAGTAAATAGTTTTTTAATTCCAAAATTTTTATCATTTGCTTGTTTTGGTCGTATTGTCATCAATCAACAAAAAGGGGGAGATTGTAAGAAAAATAGACCCTAGGCCTATTTACTTTAGATTTTGGTGTTTGATGACGAACACAACCAAATTGGACTAATAAATTTGTAAGTAATTGTTTTGTAGTTCAATAGGGTGTAAGACGTGACTTGCACGAAGGTGACATGATGATTCCACGATCAACACCATAAGCAATACCCTAGAAGCACAAGAGAAGACCCAAGATATCAAGCATAGTCCAAGCACGAAGATGGGAACCAAGCCGGACACAAGATCATGGAGAAATGAGCTCGGTAGAGGTGACCGGACGCGGCCCTTATTGGAACCGGACACGTCCGATCAGTTGCTCGACAACAGCAGGCATCAGCAGCTGTGACCGGACGCTGAGCGAAGTAGTGACTGGATGCACCGATGACACTGTTCTTCGTCACAGCAATGTTTTCAGCGTGACCGGACGCAGTGGCACTAGACGACCGGACGCACAAAGTACAGCGTCTAATCGAGTCTAGAGAGGTTCCAGAGCGGCACCAGCGCGACCGGACGAGCCTGATCGAGTGAGGCCGGACTCGGGCCAGAGTCCGATCAACACGCACGCTCTAAGGGTCGAGACGACCGGACACGTTCGGTCAGGACAACAGCAGCATTCGGTCAGTAGCAGAAAGCTAGGTTTCGCCCCCCACGGCTACTTTCTCAGTGGGGCTTATAAATACACCCCCAACTGGCTATTTGAGATGTGGATAGCTGAGGAAACATACCAAGGGTGTTGATACACTATTTTAGTGATCTCCACTTGCATAGTGCTTAGTGATTCATTAGGTGATTAGCGTAGGTACTTTTGCGAAGTGCTTAGGTTGATTAGACCACCGCTTATGCGCTTGCTCTAGGTTTAGGCCTAGTGTTTAGTGAGGTTTGCATACCTCTTACCACTCGGTGCTTGCGCGCACCATTGTTGTACATCGAAGGGGCTTGTAGTCTTGCGAGATCACACAAACCGCATTTGTGGTGTGGCCGCCACCGTATACCAGAGGGAACAAGGCCCACGGTGTTTCAGCCGGAAGATTGATAGTGAAGACGGCAGGGAGCGGTCCGGGAGAGGCTTGCCGGAAGGCACACCGGAGACCCATTTGCGCGTGGGGAAGGCCCGGGGCTATCCACCGAGTTACCCGACCAGGAGCTTGGCCCTTGCGAGGGATTTCTTGCGAGGGGAGGGATGAGGACTAGGGGGAAGCTTGCGCGCTTCTCGATACCTTGGTAAAAATAATAGAGTCGTCGACGGGAGTTTGCATATCTCTACCTTACTCTTTAGCTTCCGCATTTACATTGCAATCTTGATTTGTGCTTTACTTTCCTATCTTAGTGATAGGCTAATTGATAGGTTTGGAATCTAGGTTGCATAACTTCTTTTTGCGGTAGAGATAGCAACACAATCGCAAAACCGTAGTTGCACATTTAGATTACTTTCTTGTATAAATTTTGACTAGGTAGAGAAAGAGGCCATAATTTAGAGTTAGAGTTTTAAGTTGCCTAATTCACCTCCCTTTTAGGCGTCACGGTCCCTTACAGTGTATATGGGTGTATGTGCTATAGCAGTGGGCTAAAAAGTGTGCTAAAAATTAATGACGAAATTGGGCTTCAAAATTTCTGAAACTGGGCTACCAAAATGGCTGAAATAGAGCTGCGAAAATGGCTAAAATTGGGCAAAAAATTGGCCCGTCTTAAATTTTGGCTGGTTAATAAATGGGTTGAGATAGTGTCAACGTCATCATCCACGTAAGCATCCATATAAGCATCCATGATGACATGGTGGTTCATCTGTGTCGTTTATTTTTCATCACAGGAAATGGACTTGAGCTGGGCTAACTAGGCCTCGGGCTCTACCGTGACGATTTAAGATCGTCACCAATTCTGTTAATCTGTGATGATTTTCAACAAAACATCATGATCTGAAATCATCACAGATGCTGCTTGGTGACGTTTTTTTTCTGATCCGTGACGAAAAATTTTCATCATGGATTAACAGGATTCCTGTAGTGTTACTTAAACAAACTATGCCTGGAAATGCATTTCCAGGGGCAATTGTATTAAGCCAACTATACCTGAAAATCATTTGAAAAGGTTGTTGTAAGCCCGGTTCTACAAAGGCCACATATTTACAATCGATGGCATAGTATTGCTTTCGAAAACTCCCTCCCCCTGAAGCCACTTTTGACCGTCTCTAGAAGTCGTTTCCACGTAGTGTACAAGGATTATTCCCATAGAAACCAATAAGCAAAAAAGTTGAGGTGGGTACAAACGGTATGATGGGAAGCAAATTGAGGAAAACATGTGCTTTTATAGTATAGAAGAAAGATTTATTGTTATTGCATGTTTGCATTTCGCGGTTTCGCTCCTAATATCTTTAGGATATTGATATGTTTGAAACCCCATGAAGGCGCATGCCTTAGTTTGTAGTTATACTGCACGTAACATATTTTGCTCACGATAACACAGCTACTAGCTTATTGTAGATCATGTTCTTTCTACCTCTTCTTAACCTTCATCTTGAGCCCGTTCTTTATTTGTAGAATACACGACAGCTTGGGCTGGATGCTCTGCCCTTCCAACAGCTCCAAATCGAAGTTCCATATGACGGCGGCAACAATTGTCTTCATCTGCGTGATTGCTATGTCCTTGCCAAGGCACATCCTCGGCCCTGAGTTAAAAGCCATGAATTTGTGAGATGGCACATACCGCAGCTTACCGCCATCTTCAGAGAGCCACCTCTCGGGCCTGTACTCATGGCAATCCTTCTCCCACAAGGCTTCCATCCTGCCCATGGAATAGATGGAGATCAGGATGGTTTCGCCAGAGCACAACCGGTGGCCGCTTGGGAGAACATCATCGGCAACCACCACCTTGCGCTCGAACGGGCCTGGCGGGTACAGCCTCAGAGACTCGAACAAGGCTGCCTGAAGGTAGACTAGATCTTTAGTCTCCTCCGACTCAAAGAACACCATGTTGCCTGCGGCAGCAGAGGCCTTGAGAGATGCGAGGTGAGCCAATTCCTCTCAGATACCGGAGACGACGCGGGGATTCTTGGCGAGGTTGTAGAAAACCCACGGCAGTGTTGTGCCAACAGTGTCCCGGCCAGCGATCATGTAGTTGATGAGTATCCTACTCAGCAGGGCCTTGTCGCTGCTGTATGCCGGGTCACCAGAAAGAATGTCCACGGCGGCCAGCTCGTCACGATCGGAGCACCTGGCTCTCGTCTTCTCCATCATCTCCGTGATGAACCCATGCAGCAGTGTGTGCGCCACGGTCAGCTTCCTCTCCGGGCCAAGGTTCAGCTGTCTCATCACCTTCCAGCAGGAGGCCGGCACAGTGTGCCGCAAAAGGCCGACCTCCATGACCGTGTCCATGGCGGCCGCGACATGAATCGATGGCATGTCGGCAGATAGGCAACCAGGGTCCACTCCGAAGATCGGAGTGGCAGTGAGGTCGAATATGAGCCTCGTCATCAGGTCCTGCATGTCTAACGGGGTCCTGGCACTCTCCATGCGGGTTAAGAACGGGAGCAGGCCATCCACCACCTTGTCCCGGCAGCAACGGGACATCAGCTCAAGTACCCGTGGGTTGCTCAGGACCCTCTGGAACATCCCCCGCTGCTGGCGGCAGGCCTCGCCGTCGACGGTGAGGATGCTGCCGCTCACGATGTCGAAGATCTCGGCGAGCTCCTCGCCCTTGGGGTAGTTCGCATGGTTGGAGGTGAAGATGTGCCGGACATTTGCCGGGTCAGCGGTAATGAAGAACCGCATGCCACTTCCTAGTGGCCCTTGTGCCTTGAAGTTGCAGCCGGAGGCGGCAAGGACGACTGTGAGTTCGTCGTGTAGGTTGTGGAGCCTAGAAATGAGGCCCGGCAGAACGCCAACTACTGGCCAGTCTATGGGGCGCAACGAGCCATTCATTGATCTCCACAACCTAAGATACAACGATACGACAAGTGTGGAGATGATGAGTAGCTGTAGCAAGAATGGAAACGCCATTGTTTGTAATGGCACGACTGTCTATGCTAGCTTGTTGGGCATATCGACAGGGTAGGGTGGATTCATTTTATAGGGAAGCTTTTCCTGCACATTTCAACAGAATTTTTTAATTTGAAAAAATATAAATGAAAAGCAGATATGGTGCTGGTGATTGGTCACATTACATGCATACATTAAAACACACTGTTCAATCTGTCCACCCTTTAACAAGGTTACTGATGTCTTCCTCTACATTAATTGGTCAGTATAATCCGTATATATATAGTAACTAACTAAAATATCAGTTTAGATAACCGTGTTTCTGACTTGAACGTTAATTTGGAAAACTATTGGAGCCGTAAACACAATGAAAATGTTCAACCTTCAGCAATGTTTCCAATAATTCAAGTTGTTTCTACAAAATAGAACTATTAAATATTTGAAAGTTAGAAACAAAAAACTGACCCAGCCCCAATTATAAATTTATAATCAGAAGGAGAAAATTATATTTCTGATGTGTTAATTATTGTATGCTGCACGAAAGACTAATTAGCAGTATTGTTTTTTTCATAAAGGAAGTATTATTAATTTCAAGCTCATTATGTTGAGTTGATA
Source organism: Miscanthus lutarioriparius (assembly GCA_904845875.1). Classification (NCBI taxonomy): domain Eukaryota; kingdom Viridiplantae; phylum Streptophyta; class Magnoliopsida; order Poales; family Poaceae; genus Miscanthus; species Miscanthus lutarioriparius. The sequence continues at coordinate 44,279,400 of CAJGYO010000013.1, forward strand.
CAAAGATCTTGAAACACTCCCGTCATTTGTATAACTAGGCTACACACGGTCTTACAAAAAGACTCAAAAAAATACAGACACAAATAACACTCAATCTATAGACACGATTGCCACTGCCATTCATTGGGTAAAAACTTTGGCTACCCACGCCAATAGTTGATCGAGATGCCACTGCAACTAAATCATACAATGTGACTTCTGTATGATGGTCTATATACAAAGCCAATGTATAACTGAGAAAATAACTTGCAATGGTGAATAATTCTGTTTATTTTCAAAGAATCATATCAGCCTTGCATAAGCATACTGACCAACAGGCCTGCATAACCAAAGCGTTAGCTTCACTAGTTGTAGTAGCAGCACATTATACGAATTTAACATTTTTAGTTCTTTACTAAGATCTCATAGCCAAGTTTCAAACTATATAGTTGACACATTATGACTGTTGCGATAAGCCCGAAGCCTCCTGAATAACCGACCATGTCCCAAACATGCATATTTGACACATTATGCCATTGTGATAAGCCTGAACCCTGAAGTCTCTTGAATAACAGACTAGACAACACGAGAAAAAACGTTGACATGCAAGCCTAATTCATGAGAAAAAACGTTGATATATATTTGCGAACCCCCCGCATGTTCAATTGTCCCGCCGATTCTGAATAGAAAAATGATCTGCCGACATGCATGGTCGGAGGCCAAAAGCTTAATTCACAGAGAAATCGACCATTCTTCGCTACACATTAAAAAAATTATAAATCTATACGCTTGCCCATGCAAGCATCCATCCTAGCTATTAATTCAAGATCGTGATATAGACGCACTTATTAATGGCATCTATATTTTCATGTATTTTGTTTACAAAAAAAAAATGTGTAAGGTTTTGCGCTAGTGGTTGGCTAGCCATACACATATATCAATAGCAATGCATCGTCAACTCCATTATCTCCGTATGACCATATTCATGTCGACAATCTATATACAGTAGGGCAAATAGAATGGCTACTACAATAAGCATTTGTAGGGGCGGCTTGCGATGGTTTGTAGAGGCGGCTCGGCCAGCCGTCCCTATCATACCGTCTCTACAAATCATGTATTTGTAGAGGCGGCTGGTGTATAATACCTGTTTGTAGGGGCAGTTCATACATTTTTCCGTCAAAAATTTTTCAAATTTACAATTCAAATTCGACATATATATATATATATATATGAAGAGTATATTCAGTAGCTAACTACAAAATAAGTTATTCTATAGCCACCTCCATTTACGATAATTTTATATACTAATTTATGATAATGTTAATACATATTTACGATAGTTGAGTTATTATAACACATAGGGATATTTACCATAACGTTATAGTAAACTATTTAGCCAGGAGTTACTGTAATATCGTAAATTAACATAATAATTATCGTAACTCGAAGTGGCTACAAAATAAGTTATTTTGTAGCCAGCTACAGGATAGTAGTTCTATATATATATATATATATATATATATATATAATTATATAATTCAAATCTGACCACAAGCACAAGAGCACAAGGCGTTGGTACTGGGGATTTTTACCTAACTGAACGTTACAAGTATGTATATAAACATATAAGCTAATGAGGATTGTCGATATGTATATGTCTTGAAAATCGATGTGAAGTAACTAGGCTCATGCACACTGGACAGCTCATGCACACATGTAAAAATATAATTAACTGATTAACTTTACTTGTTAGTAAAGTTAATTCACAAGAATATATACAATCCATCATTAAATAGACATAATTCACAAGTCTAATTCGTGTGACTGCTTTCATATGATTTCAACTGCTCCATTAACAAGAGCTCTACTAAATCATATGAAAACAAAAGAGACTAGGCCATTAAGTATGTGACAGTCTGACTGAAACTAACCTTATAACCTTAACATGATTCAATTGGCACGTGCTCTCAGATCAGTAGAAAATCCAATCCCCTCGACGAGATGATCTCCTGCAAAGAGAAGAGATGAAAAAAATGGTGTGTATTCAACTAATGTAGTAATAGAAGTTCAGTTATCTCTTACAGAAAATTAGAACAATATCCAAATGTATAGAAGCACTGTTGCTCTAGGGACTTAAGAAAATACAAGGGATTAAATAGTCCCTTAATGTTGTCTGACCAGGACATGTAAACTGGTTTTGGGTTGTAATATGTCTGTTGCCATAGCCCACAACAACCGACCTTAGCTATGATGTACTATATAAATCGACTACAATATACACCTAAGCTGTAGCTTTCAGCTGTACCTAAACAATTAACCCAGTAAAACAAGCCAGACTATTATCAATTGTATGTACCTCGCTGTGGTGGGATGTAGATTCTTCACTATATCCTTTACGGCTACCAGCATTGGGGGCATATAGAATTGGACACCAGCATTCTTCTTTGTGTGGGCGGCATCGGCATAGGGCTATCATGAACCCTGCTATAAGGTTATCTTGTTAGAAAAAGGGTACGCACTTGTCGCTTACTCACTTTAACAAACCTGTACAAAAAAATAAAAAAAAATCAATACTACTAAGGAACAAACATCACGGTAAGATCGTCCGGTAGGTGGGGAAAAATGTATACATAGATGACTGAATTTCTAACTGGAGAATTTTTTTAGAACACGAAGCAGTATCCAGATAAGCTCTAGCTAGAAGAACTAAGAAATGTAATAGCCCCAGATCCATATATATTCGATCCAGTACCATTTTTGAATTTTGACCTGGAATAGTTGGGAAAAATGTATCAAATGCAACTAAGTGAATGTGACAATTAAGTGAATGTCTTTGTTTTGCTAGTCACATCTAATTAGAAGCCGCATGATGTAATAGAAGCGTCCATCTTAATCTACACAAAGCATCTGAGGCGTGATGCAGCAATAAACTAAAAAACAGTCCCTTCATTGTTTGAAAAGGCAAAATTATTCCCTATATTTAGGCCTATGGTTTGGACTGAATATACATAATTTTAACTGTTGGTGAGACCACCTTTTTTTGTTAAATAAATTAAATGCAGGGACAAACTATAATACAAGATAAGGAGTAGAGAGAAACAGTATGAAATAATGAATCACCGACAAAGGTATTTCTGCAATTGGCATTGCAGTTTTATTTACCTGTGCTTTGTTGTCAGACACATAGATATACAGCTGAATCCATCAGGCACGAACATATCGAGGGATGTCCCCTTAACCCCAAAACCTTGGAAGAGCACAACAAGGGACCGAAGAATGATTAGCATCGTAACCCTTTATTGACATTTCCAGGAGCAGTATACTCTAACATGAATAAAGAATGGCTTATTCGTGTCTATCTTAGGTAAAGACCATATAATAACCAACGCAAACCTAAATGTAAAAAAGAAGACAAGTCAAAGGGCATGGAAGGCAAAAACAAAATCATCTGATCTCTTGTGGGTGTGTAAGCATAGGATGCATATACCACTGAAATCTGTTGTGAATTTGAAGTATAAAGCAGCATACATGCGTGAAATTCTTTAGGTAAATGTGTGCCATTAGAAATTCTTTAAGTATAAAGCAACATATGAATCATGAACCAGTTGACAGGCTTTGATCTACAGGGAAGCTAAACCAAATGAACTGTCAATCGAGTTGCAGCGGCGACAATGCGAAGATAACAGTAGAGGACAAGGGAGACGGTACCGGCAGCAGGCATTGGTGGCAGTTGCTGGTCTTGTGGGAGGTGATAGCCGGCCACTGCAACCAAGGCGGACTGCGGGAGGAATGCGCCGGGGAGCAGCCCCGCGAAGCAGAGTCACCACGCTGAGACAGCGACAGTTGGGGCCTGGCCAGGCCGCCGCGGTGTGAGGGGCGCCCGTGCCAGGGCTGCCGCGTCCAGAGCCGCCGCGCCGAGTGCGCCTGTGCCGGGACTGCCGCGGCCGAGGGCTGCCGCGCTAGGGAGGCAGCGCAAGCTGCAGTGCCAGCCAATCACCTGTTGAAAGGGGAGATGGATGGAGAGAGGACTTGGGGAGGAGCGATGAGACGAATTAGGAGGAGGAGGAGGAGAGGGTGAGGTACCAGGAGGTATGGCCGACGAGCTGAGCTACAGGCGAAACCCTAGGTTGGTGTCATCGTCGCGGCGGTGGCTAGCCGCCCAGGCCAACGTGCCGATCCAGGGGTGGAAAGGCGGACGCGGCATCCATCGGTGGCAACCTCACCGGGGACCTAGGTACTGATGGATTGGGCCGCCATTAGAGGAGTAGCCATGGATCCTAACGAACTCACATGAGCCACCAAGGATCCCATCGCCCTTGCACGAGCAGCCATGGATCCAGCCACCCTAGCCCCAGCCGCTGACTGTGTTGCACCCTTGCCGCCACGGACGCCGAACCCTAGCGCCGCCTCCACCGGAGGGGAAACAACACAAGGGAAAAAGTGAGGTCAGGGCAGCAGCTGCTGCGTCGTCACCAGGCGCAAGGCCTCCATAGCCCCCCACTGCTTGCAGATCTTAGAAGAGGAATGGGGTTGGGAGGGTCCGTATCGAGAGGCGAGGAGGAACCGAGGAGGGAGACAGAGAAATGGGAGCCCACAAGCCTTCGGGTGTCTGGCAAATGGCCACGGACGCATGCCTTCGACTGCTAACTGGGTTTCATAAAAATTTCGGGGCCAGGGCAGCTTTGTATATGTCACATACCATGGATTAATCGACGCATTTGTAGGGGCGACTCGTATTTCTAGCCGCCCCTAATGTGCCATTTGTAGGGGTGGCTGGTGTGCTGTAACCCGAGCACGTCACTGTAGGGGCGGCTCCAATGCCAGCCGCCCCTAAAAAAAGCTCCGTTGCTACAAACTGTTTTTTACGTTGGGTGGATTCATTTTATAGGGAAGCTTTTCCTGCACATTTCAACAGAATTTTTTAATTTGAAAAAATATAAATGAAAAGCAGATATGGTGCTGGTGATTGGTCACATTACATGCGTAACGACTGAAAACACACTGTTCAATCTGTCCACCCTTTAACAAGGTTACTGATGTCTTCCTCTACATTAATTGGTCAGTATAATCCGTATATATAGTAACTAACTAAAATATCAGTTTAGATAACCGTGTTTCTGACTTGAACGTTAATTTGGAAAACTATTGGAGCCGTAAACACAATGAAAATGTTCAACCTTCAGCAATGTTTCCAATAATTCAAGTTGTTTCTACAAAATAGAACTATTAAATATTTGAAGGTTAGAAACAAAAAACTGACCCAGCCCCAATTATAAATTTATAATCAGAAGGAGAAAATTATATTTCTGATGTGTTAATTATTGTATGCTGCAGGAAAGACTAATTAGCAGTATTGTTTTTTTCATAAAGGAAGTATTATTAATTTCAAGCTCATTATGTTGAGTTGATACAAAGATCTTGAAACACTCCCGTCATTTGTATAACTAGGCTACACACGGTCTTACAAAAAGACTCAAAAAAATTCAGACACCAATAACACTCAATCTATAGACACGATTGCCACTGTCATTCATTGGGTAAAAACTTTGGCTACCCACGCCAATAGTTGATCGAGATGCCACTGCAACTAAATCATACAATGTGACTTCTGTAGGATGGTCTAATACAAAGCCAATGTATAACTGAGAAAATAACTTGCAATGGTGAATAATTCTGTTTATTTTCAAAGAATCATATCAGCCTTGCATAAGCATACTGACCAACAGGCCTGCATAACCAAAGCGTTAGCTTCACTAGTAGTAGTAGCAGCACATTATACGAATTTAACATTTTTAGTTCTTTACTAAGATCTCATAGCCAAGTTTCAAACTATATAGTTGACACATTATGACTGTTGCGATAAGCCCGAAGCCTCCTGAATAACCGACCATGTCCCAAACATGCATATTTGACACATTATGCCATTGTGATAAGCCTGAACGCTGATGCCTCTTGAATAACAGACTAGACAACACGAGAAAAAACGTTGACATGCAAGCCTAATTCATGAGAAAAAACGTTGATATATATTTGCAAACCCCCCGCATGTTCAATTGTCCCGCCGATTCTGAATAGAAAAATGATCTGCCGACATGCATGGTCGGAGGCCAAAAGCTTAATTCGCAGAGAAGCCGACCATTCTTCGCTACGCATTAAAAAAATTATAAATCTATACGCTTGCCCATGCAAGCATCCATCCTAGCTATTAATTCAAGATCGTGATATATACGCACTTATTAATGGCATCTATATTTTCATGTATTTTGTTTACAAAAAAAAAATGTGTAAGGTTTGGCGCTAGTGGTTGGCTAGCCATACACATATATCAATAGCAATGCATCGTCAACTCCATTATCTCCGTATGACCATATTCATGTCGACAATCTATATACAGTAGGGCAAATAGAACGGCTACTACAATAAATATTTGTAGGGATGGCTTACGATAGTTTGTAGAGGCGGCTCGGTCAGCCGTCCCTACTACACCGTCTCTACAAATTATGTATTTGTAGGGGCGGTTCTCAGACCGTCCCTACAAATCAGTTTGTAGGGGCAGCTGGTGTATAATACCTGTTTGTAGGGGTGGTTAATACATTTTTTCGCCAAAAAAGTTCTAATTTACAATTCAAATTTGACCGGAACACACACACACACATATATATATATATAGGGAGAGAGAGAGAGAGAGTATATTCAGAAGCCAGTTACAAAATAAGTTATTCTGTAGCCACCTCTATTTTGGATAATTTTATATACAAATTTACGATAATGTTAATACATATTTACGATAGTTGGGTTTTTATAACACATGGAGATATTTACCATAACGTTATAGTAAACCACTTAGGAAGGAGTTACTATAATATCGTAAATTAACATAGTAATTATCGTAACTCAAAGTGGCTAGAGAATAAGTTATTTTTGTAGCCAGCTACATGTAGTAGTTCTCTCTCTCTATATATATATATATAATTATATAATTCAAATCTGACCAGAACATATATATATAATTCAAATCTGACCACAAGCACAAGAGCACAAGGTGTTGGTACTGGAGATTTTTACTTAAGTGAACGTTACAAGTATGTATACAAACATATAAGTTAATGAGGATTGTCGATATATATACGTCTTGAGAATCGATATGAAGTAACTGGGCTCATGCACACTGGACAACTCATGCACACCTGCGAAAATATAATTAACTGATTAACTTTATGTCGATAGAATATCGTCGGTAGTCCTCCGAGGGGTATCCCACGAAGATAGATTGATCGGCAGAGGAGCGCGTGATCAAGAACAAGAAGGCAACAGAGACACACGAGTTATACAGGTTCAGGCCGTCTGTATGACGTAATATATTACTCCTGTGGTCTGTTGGTTTGTATTAGCTATCGTATGATATACCGTGATTTTGGAAGGGGTTCCTACCCGCCTTATATAGTCCGGGGGCAAGGTTACAAATCGGTTAGATCTGAGAGATAACCGGAAAGTAATAACAGATTACAAGAATCATGGGACCATACATATCCTAACAGATCTCGTAGTATCCTCAGGATATCTTCCCTATGCCTTGCGGGCGGCGCCGAGCAGAATCGTACCCCGCAAGGCTTCGTCTTGTGGGCTAGGCCGCCCCTGGGGGCGCAGCCCATGTGGTCTGCCGTGGGTATCCGGGGTCGTACCCCCCACAGCTAGTCCCCGAGCGCCTTGTACCCGTTGTGCAACGCCGTCTTGAGCTTGTCCGAGCAGGTGCGAACTAAAGCCGAGCAGTCCAACTCATGGTCCGACCACCGTGATGAGTCGCCGAGCAGTTGTGAGCAGTTGCCGAACAGCGTGTACCATCGCCGAGCAGCGTGAACCGCAGCCAAGCAACATGTCCCAAGTACGGCTTGCCATAAGGGTGTATGGAGCTTAAGTCTAGAATTGAAAATTTCTTCGCAGTGGACCAAGTGTGCCCACTTAGAGTACGACCACGAGGAAAGGAGATAATCTTCTTCGGCTTCAAGAGGCACGGAGTCTTCTAGAAAAAACAAGCACGTTCACCGCGAGGTGATGTGTGCCCACTTAGTCCCCGAGCTTGACAGTAGATGATGTAGTCATGTGGTGCCAGGGTCTAAAGTAGAAAAAGAACAGAAGACCAGCCAAGCAGGCAGCCAGTCCCCGGGCATAGCCCTCAAAACAAGATAAAGCACATTCACCGTAAGGTGAAGTGTGCCCAGTTAGTCCCCGAGCCTGACAGTAGGTGACGTAGTCATGTGGTGCCAGGGTCAGAAACAAAGAAGTAATGAAAGACCAGCCGAGCAGGTAGCCAGTCCCCGAGTTGCAAGCGGAGATATCGGAGCAATCAAATCGTGGCGAAAAAACCAGAGTAATGGCTGTATAGTAACTGCCATTGAACCTCAACAAATGGCGGAGAAGTCAGCGATTATTCAGCGGATAACAACTGGCGGCGGTGATTAATGAGCAACGTGGGCTGGGGTTGCGTGGAAGCCCCAGGTAATGGCCCACATACCGCGTCGGAGAATTCAGAGCGGCGCAGATCGTGGGAATGGTTCCCAAAAACCCTTGATTGGGAAATAATTGATGGTTTGCTTTATAACTGCACCGCCACACCCCACACCGCCCACCTTTGCCATTTTGCCCTGTCATCTTCCTTCTCAGCCCTTGCACTTCCCAATCCGCACCAACGCGCGCATTCGCCTCCAATCTTAATCCAAACCAGAGAGAATGACGCCGAAAAAGGGAGCCGCGAAGCCGAGGAAAATGACCGCCGGAGCCAGCCGTGACGAGGAATTGGTGCCATCGAAGATGGGGGAGGCGGAGCTCAATAGGATGGTAGCGGCGGGTGTTCTTCCAGACCACGTCACCGCCGGATGGCGACCAGCCAGCGGTGAGCCCTATCCGACACCCCACACTAATGAAGCTGTAGTATTTGAAGATTACTTCTGGCGAGGGTTGGGGTTTCCTATTCACCCTTTCCTGAGGGATCTGCTAGAATTTTGGGCGATTAGCCTGTGCAATCTACACCCAAATACCATATTGCACGTCTCAGTCTTTATCCATTTCTATGAGGCATTTCTTGGGATTCTTCCACACTTCAACCTCTTCAGGCACCTGTTTTGGTTGAAGAAGAAAGGCGGCGGCGGTTCCAAGGTGGTCAGCGGCGTATATCTACAGCTCAGGGATGGGATGGCCAGCGAGTACTTCAATGTATCGTTGAACACTTCTCTAAAAGGATGGAATGCCAAGTGGTTCTACATTAAATAGAACCACCCGGTAATCCGATGCGACATCCATCACATCCCGGAGAGCCAGAGTAGTTGGTCGGAGAGACCAAACAGGGTTGACATGGAACAAGTGAAGGAGCTTCTTGACTTGATTAAGGGCTTGGAGCTTAGAGGTGAACTGGTTGTGGCAAGCTTCATAGTGCGTCGCGTCTAGCCATGCAAAGAGAGGGCCCACCCAGGCTTTGACTTCAGGGGTGACGACGACGGGACCCAGGAGAGTATAGAACGACTATCGAAGAAAGAAGTAATAGATCGAGCCAGAGAACTATTCACCTCCAATGTCTCATTTAGCTAGCCAAAGGAAACGAAAGCCTTCAACTGTACTAACCCGCCTCCTCAGGTAACCATCTCAATTTGTTTTGCTCATGTTGCCTTGCACCCCTGACAGTTACCGAGCAGGGGATTGACCAACTCATTCGAAGATCCACTTGTAGGATACGACAGTGTACTTCTTGGACGTGCTGAGAGGCGATTGGCCACCAGCGGTGGATGCACGACTACCGGCTCAGCCTGAAGGAAGTTCTGTCGGCATTTCTTCAGAGTTCGGAGGTGTGGATGCTGGTCAGACGGAGTGTTCTCCCCCGATGACAGAGAAAACCTGGGGGAAGAGGGCAACGGTAGACAAGCTAGCCCAGAAGAAGAGAAAGACGGTGGCTGTCGCTCCCCTCAGACTGTGTGGCATCTTGCTTGGTGGAGACCAGACCGCATGAACACGAAGGACCGCAGTACTCGAGTGGTCTAACGACGACAAAGACCCAGTTGTCAGTCGTCCGATCACGTAGGCACCTCCACACAACACGCACACGGAGGACCAATCAAGTGGAGGTGGAGAAGTCCCTGAGCCATAGACGACAGGAGTCCCTGCGGGGCAAGCGACGGGAGCCCCCGAGCAACAAGCGGAGGTAAACCCGGATCCACGGGCGAAAGAAGTCCTAGAGCGGTACGCGGAGCAAGGGCTGACTGTGGGGGAGGCTAGACCTCTGCCCATAGTATGGCAGTCAATCCCATAACCGCGCCCAGCGGCTCGAGGAGGCATCGCCGATTCAAAAGAGTGTTTCGGCAGACCAAACGGTAAGTACCCTTGTGCTGGAGTTAATTTGCTGTCCTAACTTGGCTTTTTTGGCACTTGACAAAATGATTTGATACAGCGCAAGGCATGCGGAAGGTTCAGACCCGCCTGACCAGACTGATCAGCAACCTCAAGCTGATCCCAGGGTGGAGGCAACATCGGCAGCTCCCGTAACGGAGTCCCCGAATGCTCGGTGGCCGATAGAAGAGTCAACCGCAGCTGCAGGTGGACTTGGAGACGGTGAGAGGTCGGCACCGACGGAGGATAGGTCAGCAACAATGCTCGAGACAACGGGGGGTACTGCCGGACCCTCGGGAGCTGAAACTGAAGTTGCCAGCGATGCACCAGGGTTTGGGTCGACGAAACCATTGGCGCCTGAGGAGCTCACGGTGCCCACTGAGGTGACACAAGGCATGGTCGGACCCATTGTCCAATGATAGAGCCCCCCGGTGGTGCCTCTAGCTGTTGTGGAAGAAGAGGACGTGGTGGAGGAGATCGTTCGTGCCGAGCCTCGAACCCAACCTGTCTGAATCTTCCGCAAGCGAGGTGACGAGGTGGTAGTTGTCGAGGAGGAGGACACCCCCAAGGAGACAAGGTGGCTGAAATCCGCCCTCGCCAGAGTAATAAAACAAATCGAGGTTAGTACTGAATCCTGAGTATTCGTATCTAACGTTGGAGATCGAATTCCATCATTGTCATTGTGAATTTTTAGGGGATAACTCGGACTGCCGAGCACCGGCACCAGTTGATGAAGAGGATTGAACCCCTCACCGAGGAGAACCAAAAACTCAAGGAGGCGATGAACCTCTCAGAGAAAAACACGCAGAGGGCCCAGCGCGAGCGAGACCTCGCGAAGTCCAATGCGCGGGACCTAGAACACCAGATGGGAGTCCTATCTGAGCAGCTAGCGGCCACGAAAGAACAGCTGTGAAGCAAGACCGAGCAGCTGGCCACTGCCTCCATGCAACTGAAGGATGCTTCTAAGCAATTGGAGCAGTTGCAGAAAGTCTCCGAGCAGAAGAAAGGTACGCGTGATCGGCGAAAGCACTTTGCATAGTTGGACATGCTTATTGTCGGTGATGACTGTTGTGCTTGTAGAGCAATATGTAGAGCTCAGCCAGCTGCGCCAGGCCCTCGAGCAACTCTGAGAGGAGAAAGCGAAGGAGATAGGACGAGCGAACAAACTGGCCGAGGAGCTGGACGGTGAGTACGCCTTGGTCGGGGTTACTGCTGAAGTAACTTTGTTGCTTGATAAAACTTTGAAATGCTTGCAGACTATCATCGGAGGGTCAAAGCGCAGTTTGATGTGCTGGAGCAGGACGCCCGGGCCCAGAGGGAGAAATTTGACATTGTAGTTGTTGGAATCAAACCAATGCTCGATTGCATCGAACTAGAGGAAGCTCCTCAGCCCGACGGCAAGCCACCGCACCCGGACATCATCATCGAAAGATGCAAGACGACGTGGGAGAGCTTCAAGACCTTCAACCGTGATGCCATTGTTACCACCGCTACCCATGTCCTTGCTATGGTTCGGTCCCACTATCCAGCCACTGACATTCAGGCGATAGGGGAAGGATTCGCCGAAGGGCTGGGTGAGGCAAAGACTGAGCAGCTGGAGGACGAGGTGGAGAACGCGGCAAAAAAACTGGCCGGCGACATCGATCTGTTTGGTGATACGGATGGCGATGGTGAAACTCGGTGACCTGTTCGGAGGGTATCATCTGCAACATCCGGATGGGATAGTTAGAACGCGCAAAAAGTGCAAAAAACATTTATGTATATGTATAAATGTTACAAGCTGCATGTTTATCTCATTTGCTGGCATTTTGGCGAAAAAATCTTCGTAGTTTCAACCATAATGCAATTACAAGTAGCGTCCAACAGTTTGTCCGCTTCTGACCCTCATGGCCTCGGCTAGCCCATAGTCCATAACATCAAGCGCAGAGCCCATGCACGTGTAGGAGGAACAAGCATGACCAAGGAACCGCAGCCGACCACCCATGACGCAGAGCGTGGAGCCCGTGGCACGTAAAGGGAGAGATCAGAGACTGGGTCTTCTCCATAGAGAACAGAGCGGAACATGTGCTGCTTGGCGGTCATCGAGATAACTTGGAGATGTAGATAGTATAAGCGGCGTCCGAGCAATTAGTTCTGAGCTGAGCTCTCGTCCTTGGCTGGCCCATAGTCCATAACGTCGAGCGCGGAGCCCATGCACGTGTAGAAGAAACAGGCATGACCAAGGAACCACAGCCGACCACCCATAACGTAGAGCGCAGAGCCCATGGCACATGTAAGGAGAGATCAGAGACTGGGTCTTCTCCGAAGAGAACAGAAAAGAAAGTAGGTTGCTCGCTGATTGGCGAAATATCTTGGAGGTTTAGAGTAAAGTGTTCGGCGATTTGGAGAAACTTGTTTGGCAAAAATCTTTGGAGACTTGGAGGAGAAAGTTCAGCGACTTGGAGAAAGCGTATTTGGCAATTTTCGGCGAAAATGTTTCGGCGATTTGGAGAGATCGTTTGGTGATAACTTTGGAGGTTTGGAGAAACTTATTCGGTGAAATCGTGGTCAGCGATTTGGAGAAATCGTTCGGCGATTTTGGAGAAAACCGTTCGGCGATTTTGTTTTGGAGCTCGTTATGGAGTATCGTAATGCTCGGCGACCGTATGTGGAGATTGAAATGTAATGGAGAAAAAATAGAGACAAATTATAGAGACCAAAACTTTATTTATCATAAAGTGGAGAGTACATATCTGGAGCATTTCAAGGATAGAAACGTATAAGGTGCTCGATGTGCCATGAGTTGGGAACATCGATTCCGTCTAAGTCACATAGGCGATAAGACCCTGGTCGGGTGACCTCTTTGACGATGTAAGGCCCTTCCCAAGGGGAGGAGAGCTTGTACAACCCTTCGGTTTTTTGTTTTCTGCGGAGAACGAGGTCACCGATAGTGAATGATCAACCTTTTACGTTGCGGTTGTAGTATCTCCGCAAGCCTTCTAGGTATTTGGCTGTGCGGACGCAAGAGATCAATCGTTCTTCCTCGGCCCTGTCGACATCCTCTATCCGAACAGCTGCGGCTTGCTCTTCATCAAAGTTTTCCACCCTAGGTGCTCGGAAGGCAATATCCGCTGGTAGTATGGCCTCTGAGCCGTAGACCAAGAAGTATGGGGATACACCGGTGCTGCGACTAGGTTGGGTGCGTAGTCCCTAGACCACAGCTGGTAGCTCATTGAGCTATCTGCCCGGATGCTTTTCTTCTTTCTGATATAGCCTCTTTTTGAGGGCATCAAGGATCATGCCGTTCGCTCGTTCGACCTAGCCATTGGCTCTAGGATGGGCAACGGAGACGTATTTGACAGAGATGCACATGTCTTCGTAGAAATCCCAAAAGTGATGGCCAGTAAACATAGCTCTGAGGTCGGTGATGATGCTATTCGGGACACCAAATCTATGTATGATATCTTTAAAGAGCTCGACTGCTTTCTTTGTAGTAGCTAAAACGAGTGGTTTGTACTCAATCCACTTGGAGAACTTGTCGATGGCGACGTATACATACCAGAAGCCACCTGGCGCTGTCTTGAAAGGCCCAATCATGTCCAGTCCCCAGCATGTGAAAGGCCAAGAAGCTAGGATGGTCTGCAGTTCTTATGCTGGTGCGTGTATTTGCTTGGTGAAAAATTGGCATCCTTCACAGTGCTAGATGAGGTCTTTGGCATCGGAGATGGCCGTGGGCCAATAAAAACTAGCTCGGAAAGCTTTGCCGACCAGGTTTCTTGAGGCCGCATGATTGCCATAGGAGCCAGAGTGAATTTTGAGGAGTAGCTTTACCCCTTCACCTTGGGTGATGCATTTCTGTAGTATCCCTTCCTTAACACTTTTCCTCATCAAGTTGTCGTCTACCAGCACGTAATGCTTGCTTCGGCGAATTAGACGTTCAGTTTCGGTCTTGTTGGCGGGTACTTCGGCGCTGGTGAGGTACTTGATGAACTACTCCCTCCAATCGGCGACTGGCAAAGGTACCGCAAGTACCAACTGCTCGGCAGGGGGAACCTCTTCGACTTCCTTTTCTTCTTTAATGGATGGCACCAAGAGATCTTGAACGAAGACCCCCAGCAGAACCGCGACGTGAGAAGAACCTATCTTTGAGAGCTAGTTGGCTGGTTGATTTTGATCTCGTACCACGTGGTGGTACTCGATACCGTAGAACTTTCCTTCAAGCTTCCTAATTTCGGCGTAGTATGCATCCATTTTCTCACTGGAATAGGACCAATCTTTGTTGAGCTGGTTGATAACCAGCGCGAAGTCCCCGTACACCATGAGGCATTCGACGCCGAGCTCGACAGCTATATGGAGACCATGGAGACATGCTTCATACTCCGCGGCGTTGTTGGAGGCCGGAAAGTGTATCCGGAGAACATAACGTAGCTTATCCTTGGTCGGCGTAATGAATAGAATGCCCGCACCAGCACCGTTGATGTTAAGGGCACCATCGAAGTACATCACCTAGTGCTCGGGGCAAGTAGCGGTGATGGGCTCTTGGATCTCGGTCCATTCAGCGATGAAATCAGCAAGCGCCTGTGACTTAATGGTAGGTTTGCTTCTGAATTTGATGGAGTAGGTTCCGAGCTCAATAGCCCACTTAATGATGCGGCCATTGGCCTCTTTGTTGCGGAGAATGTCCCCAGAGGGAACTCAGTGACCACAACAATCTTGTAGTACTCAAAGTAGTGTCGGAGCTTGCGCGACGTAATCAGAATTGCGTATAACAATTTTTGTACCTGAGGATAACGTGTTTTGGGCTCATTAAGTACCTCGCTGATGAAGTAGACTGGACGTTGCACCTTATAGGCGTGCCCAGCTTCCTCACATTCGACGACGATAGCAGTGCTGACGACGCGAGAAGTAGCGGCGATGTATATCAGCAGAGTTTTATCTAGACGTGGCGCCGTCATGATCGGAGGCTTTGTTAAGAACACCTTGAGCTGCTCTAAAGCTAAGTTTGCCTCCTCTGACCAGGAAAAGCGCTCGGAGGCCTTGAGGAGCTTGAAGAAAGGTAGTCCTTTTTCACCGAGGCGTGATATGAAGTGGCTTAAAGCTACCATGCAGCCTGTAAGCTTCTGTATATCCTTGACTCATGTCAGCCATTTCATATTAGTGATGGTGGAGACCTTGTTAGGGTTAGGTTTGATGCCTCGAGCACTGACGATGTAGCCCAGTAGTATACCGGATGGAACTCCAAAGATGCACTTTGAAGGGTTTAGCTTCCATCGGTACTTGCTCAGGTTGGCGAAAGTTTCTTCGAGGTTGGCGATAAGGTTGTCGGCGGTATTGGTCTTGACGACCACGTCATCGATGTAAGCTTCGACATTGTGGCCGATCTGTTGGTCGAGGCACATCTGGATGGCCCTTTGATAGGTAGCCCCGGTGTTCTTGAGTCTGAAGGACATAGTTGTGTAGCAGTATGCACCGAAAGGCATGATGAACGACGTCTTGATCTGGTCTTCTTCCTTGAGGGAGATCTGATGATAGCCGGAGTAACAATCAAGGAAGGAGAGCAGTTCATAGCCGGTGGTGGAGTCTACAACCTCATCTATCTGAGGTAGGCCGAAGGGGTCTTTAGGGAAGTGTTTGTTAAGATTAGTATAATCAATACATATTCTCCATTCTTTATTCTTTTTTCGAACGAGAATAGGATTTGCTAACCAATCTGGATGATACACTTCTTTTATAAATCCGACAGCTAAGAGCTATTTTATTTCTACCCTAATAGCCTCCTTCTTGTCTGGCGTGAATCGGCGGAGTTTCTGCTTGATCGGTTTGGCGGTCAGCGAGACATTTAAGGAGTGCTCGATCTTCTCCCATGGTACCCCCGGCATGTCTGCAGGTTTCCAAGAAAACACATCGGCGTTGGCACGTAGGAAGGAGACGAGCGCGCTTTCCTATTTGGGGTCAAGGTGAGCCCCAATCTTCACAGTCTTGGAGGGGTCGTCGAGGCCGAGGCCGACCTCCTTGACTTCCTTGGACTTGGCGGAGGCACGAGGAAGCTCCAGCTCTGGGATCTCCATGTCATCGGCAGGCGCTGTCTTGGCTTTGGCGACCACGCTAGCCATCTGGATGGAGAGGTCGGTGGCTTCGGTGAGAGCGAGACTCTTTGTCTTGCAGGCATAGGCAACGGAGAGGTTGGCCCGCAGAGCTAGGACTCCTGCAGGCAAAGGCATCTTCATCACTAGATATGCATAGTGTGGTACAACCATGAACTTGGCCAGAGCTGGCCGACCAAGTATGGCGTGGTAGGCGGTGTTGAAGTCGGTGACGTAGAAGTTGATATGCTCGATGCGGTAGTTGCTTGCCGTGCCAAACTATACTGGTAGGGTGATCTCTCCAAGTGGTCTAGATGCCCTGCCAGGTACCACACCCCAGAAGGAGGGGTTCGAGGGTGTGAGATCTGTTATCGCGAGGCCCAACTCCCTTAGCGCCCCAGCGAAGAGTAGGTTCAAAGCACTGCCACCGTCGACGAGGACTTTTCTGAAGAGCACCTTCTGGATGGTTGCATCGAGGATGAGGGGGAAATGCCCTGTGTAGGGTATGTCCACCCACTGGTCGGCCCTACTGAAGGTGATGGGGGCCTCAGACCATGGGCGATAGCTGGGGTTGGCGGTGGTTTCCTCTGAAGTGATGGCGAGCACTCGTCGGGCAGCGAGCTTCTGTTCTCTTCTACTCTTGGTGGAGGCAAGGCCCCCGAAGATGGTGGCGACCACCTTGTCATGGTCCTGGAAGGCATTGTTATTGCCTCCAGGTGGTTGGCGGCCTCCATTCCCGCTGTTGGTGTCGTCGTCTAGCCTTTTGTCCTAAAACTCCTTGGCCAAACCGAGGCAGTCTTTCATCTTATGTTTGGCGTTCTTGTGGAGGAGGCACTGGCCATCGAGGATCTTCTTGTACTACTCATCGTAGTTGCGCTTGGCACGTGGCTCATTGACGGCAGCGACAAAGTGGTCTGGCCGCCGGTGGCGTTTCTGACCGGGCCTGGGTCCTTCTGGCCGATCACGGCAGCTGTCTCGGTGGAAACTGCGGTCGTCATAGCGGCGGTCATTGTGGCATCGGTTGTTGGGGCGGTCATCGTAGCGGTGAGGCAGGCGATTTGTGCCCGTATCTTCGTTGAAACGCACCTCAGCTTCCTCCACGTTAGTGTACTAGTTGGCGGTCGTGATCATCTCACCGATGCCTGTAGGTGGCTTGCGGTTGAACTTGGAACGGAGCTCGCAGTGGTGAAGTCCTCGGACGAAGGCGGTGATGACCTCAGCTTCCATGATGTTGGGAATAGAATTCCTCATCACGGAAAAACGTCTGATGTAGCTGCGTAGGAGCTCGAACGGCTTTTGGGTGATGCAGTTGAGATCATGCTTGGTGCCCGACCACATACATGTAGCCATGTAGTTGTCAGTGAAGACTTTCTTCAGCTCTTCCCAAGATCTGATGGAGTCCGGGGCAAGGCTTGTGAACCAGCTCATGGTGGCTGGCGTGAGCATGACGGGGAGATAATTTGACATGACGTTGGTGTCTCCTCCGGTGGCACGGACAGCAGTGGCGTAAGCCTGCAGCCACTGAGTTGGGTTCATTCTTCCTTCATAGGGCTCGACCCTAGTGATTTTAAAACCACAGGGCCACTGGAGTGTTCGGAGCGCCCTGGTGAAAGCTGGGGGCCCTTCTGGGTTGTCGGCGCCGTTGTCTGCAGCATCGCCGATGGTGATCGGCTCCAGAGCTGAGTCCGGATTACCGTACTCTTGCTCGATACGCCGTTGTGCATCTCAGAGGTTACTGAGGTGCACTCAAGCGTCCTGTTCGACCTCCTGGTCATGCTGGCAATGATGCTTTGCGCGGTGGCCCCTAGCTCCTCCTTGAGGAGGTAGTGATTGGTTGGCGAAGCAGCTTTGACTAGGGCGGTGATTGGATCTCGGCACAGCTGATCGTCGAATCGTGCTCGTGGAGCACGAAGGTCTCTGATCCTCTTGGATCTTGTTGACTTGACAGTGTGCCGCTTTCAGCATAGCGGCGACTTTGGCGAGCTCGGGCATCTACGGGAGGCGGGCGAGCTCGTTGGCAGCCACCGCCAGATTGGCGCTTGGAGTCTTGAAGACGTCATGGCCATCAACGAGGAGAAACTCTTCATCGAGGTTGCGGTGGAGCGGCCTTCTTTACGAGTTGAATTGGTTGTCACGAGTGGCCTCGGCCATCGCATGGGCATGCTTGTTTTCACGGCGTTGCGTGCGGTTGACGTTCCTGTTTTCACAAGCAGCGTCGATGCTGACGTTGAAAATCGTGCCACCCTGAAAAGGCGGGAGAGGGGGTTGCTCGGTGAAGGTTTCGGCAAGGGTCTCCATGGAGCCCTAGGATTTGGAGTCCAGATTTTCCTCCAGGATGGTTTGGAGGGATGCTCCGGGGCCTCTGCTGGCGTGCGACATGTTGACCGTCGGCGGGAGCTGATCGGCGAGAGGATGGATATCCCCCACCTAGTCGGCGAATTTGCACCTCAGGGCGTCTTGGAATGTAGCGGCGGTGTTGGCGAGCCCGAAGGTCAGGGCCGTAACCCTCGGAGTTTGCCGAGCAGCTTCCGATAGATCCGGATTGGAGGGTGGTCGGCGCTAAACGAAAGTGCCCAGAGCCGACTCGGTGATGGAGAGGCAATCGGCGAGCTTCAGACCAACCCGATCGATGGATTCGATCAGATCGTCATTGCTGATGTGCCTCCTCTGGTAATGAGGAAGCGAGCGACGAGTTGTTGATGCAGGCGACCTCGGAAGTAGATCCAAGATCGGATCTGCAGTTGCAGGTGCGGGGGTGGTCAGCACAGAACGGATCTGCACCTGCTCGAGGAGTTCTCCGACTCCGTCAGCGTTGATGACCCACGAGATGGATCCGACAGTGAAGATCTGGCCGGGCTGCGGGAGGGATGAAGAGCCTGCAAAAAAAGCCATCTTGTTCGATAAGAAAACAGCACGCACACCCCTACCTAGCGCACCAACTATCGATAGAATATCATCGGCAGTCCTCTGAGGGGTATCCCACGAAGGTAGATTGATCGGCAGAGGAGCGCGTGATCAAGAACAAAAAGGCAACAGAGACACACGAGTTATACAGGTTCAGGCCGTCTGTATGACGTAATACCTTACTCCTGTGGTCTATTGGTTTGTATTAGCTGTCGTATGATATGCCGTGATTTTGGAGGGGGTCCCTGCCCGCCTTATATAGTCCGGGGGCAGGGTTACAAGTCGGTTAGATCTGAGAGATAATCGGAAAGTAGTAACATATTACAAGAATCATGGGACCATACATATCCTAACAGATCTCATAGTATCCTCAGGATATCTTCCCTATGCCTTGCGGGCGGCGCCGAGCAGAATCGTACCCCGCAAGGCTTCGTCTTGTGGACTGGGCCGCCCCTGGGGGCGCAGCCCATGTGGTCTGCCGTGGGTATCCGGGGTCGTACCCCCCACACTTTACTTATTAGTAAAGTTATTTTACAAGAATATATACAATCCATCATTAAATAGACATAATTCACAAGTCTAATTCATATGACTGCTTTCATATGATTTCAACTGCTCCATTAACAAGAGCTCTACTAAATCATATGAAAACAAAAGAGACTAGGCCATTAAGTATGTGATAGTCTGACTGAAACTAACCTTATAACCTTAACATGATTCAATTGGCACATGCCCTCAGATCAGTAGAAAATCCAATCCCCTCGACGAGATGATCTCCTGCAAAGAGAAGAGATGAAAAAAATGGTGTGTATTCAACTAATGTAGTAACAAAAGTTCAGTTATCTCTTACAGAAAATTAGAACAATATCTAAATGTATAGAAACACTAGGTTGTAATATGTCTGTTGCCATAGCCCACAACAACCGACCTTAGCTATGATGTACTATATAAATAGAAAGCAATATACACCTAAGTTATAGCTTTTAGCTGTACCTAAACAATCAACCCAGTAAAACAAGCCAGACTATTATCAATTGTATGTACCTCGCTGTGGTGGGATGTAGATTCTTCACTATATCCTTTACGGCTACCAGCATTGGGGGCATATAGAATTGCACACCAGCATTCTTCTTTGTGTGGGCGGCATTGGCATAGGGCTATCATGAACCCTGCTATAAGGTTATCTTGTTAGAAAAAGGGTATGCACTTGTCACTTACTCACTTTAACAAATCTGTACAAAAAAATAAAAAAAAATCAATACTACTAAGGAACAAACATCACGGTAAGATCGTCCGGTAGGTGGGGAAAAATGTATACATAGATGACTGAATTTCTAACTGGAGAATTTTTTTAGAACACGAAGCAGTATCCAGATAAGCTCTAGCTAGAAGAACTAAGAAATGTAATAGCCCCAGATCCATATATATTCGATCCAGTACCATTTTTGAATTCTGACCTGGAATAGTTGGGAAAAATGTATCAAATGCAACTAAGTGAATGTGACAATTAAGTGAATGTCTTTGTTTTGCTAGTCACATCTAATTAGAAGCCGCATGATGTAATGGAAGCATCCATCTTAATCTACACAAAGCATCTGAGGCGTGATGCAGCAATAAACTAAAAAACAGTCCCTTCATTGTTTGAAAAGGCAAAATTATTCCCTATATTTAGGCCTATGGTTTGGACTGATTATACATAATTGTAACAGTTGGTGCGACTACCTTTTTTGTTAAATAAATTAAATGCAGGGACAAACTATAATAGAAGATAAGGAGTAGAGAGAAACAGTATGAAAGAATGAATCACCGACAAAGGTATTTCTGTAATTGGCATTGCAGTTTTATTTACCTGTGCTTTGTTGTCAGACACATAGATACACTGCTGAATCCATCAAGCACGAACATATCGAGGGATGTCCCCTTAACCCCAAAACCTTGGAAGAGCACAACAAGGGATATAAGAATGATTAGCATCGTAACCCTTTATTGACATTTCCAGGAGCAGTATACTCTAACATGAATAAAGAATGGCTTATTCACGTCTATCTTAGGTAAAGACCATATAATAACCAACGCAAACCTAAATGTAAAAAGAAGATAAGTCAAAGGGCATGGAAGCCAAAAACAAAATCATCTGATCTCTTTGTGGGTGTGTAAGCATAGGATGCATATACCACTGAAATCTGTTGTGAATTTGAAGTATTAAGCAGCATACGTGCCTGAAATTCTTTAGGTAAATGTGTGCCATTAGAAATTCTTTAAGTATAAAGCAGCATACGAATCATGAACCAGTTGACAGGCTTTGATCTACAGGGAAGCTAAACCAAATGAACCGTCAATCGAGTTGCAGCGGCGACAATGAGAAGATAACAGTAGAGGACAAGGGAGACGGTACCGGCAGCAGGCATTGGTGGCAGTTGCTGGTCTTGTGGGAGGTGATAGCCGGCCACTGCAACCAAGGCAGACTGCGGGAGGAATGCGCTGGGGAGTAGCCCCGCGAAGCAGAGTCACCACGCTGGGACAGCGACAGTTGGGGCCTGGCCAGGCTGCCGCGGTGTGAGGGGCTCCCGTGCCAGGGCTGCCGCGTCCAGAGCCGCCGCGCCTAGTGGCGCCTGTGCCGGGACTGCCGCGGCCGAGGGCCGCCGCGCCAGGGAGGCAACGCAAGCTACAGTGCCGTCCAATCACCAATTCAAAGGGGAGATGGATGGAGAGAGGACTTGGGGAGGAGCGATGAGACAGATTAGGAGGAGGAGAGGGTGAGGTACCAGGAGGTATGGCCGACGAGCTGAGCTACAGGCAAAACCCTAGGTTGGCGTCACCGTCGCGGCGGTGGCTAGCCACCTAGGCCAACGTGTCGATCCAGGGGCGGAGAGGTGGACGCGACATCCGTCGGTGGCAACCTCACCGGGTACCTAGGTACTGATGGATTGGGCCGCCATTAGAGGAGCAGCCATGGATCCTAACGAACTCACATGAGCCACCAAGGATCCCATCGCCCTTGCACGAGCGGCCATGGATCTAGCCACCCTAGAGCCGCCACCACCGGAGGGGAAACAACACAAGGGAAAAAGCGAGGTCAGGGCAGCAGCTGCTGCATCGTCACTAGGCGCAAGGCCTCCATAGCCCCCCACTGCTTGCAGATCTTAGAAGAGGAATGGGGTGGGGAGGGTCCGTATCGAGAGGCGAGGAGGAACCGAGGAGGGAGACAGAGAAATAGGAGCCCACAGGCCTTCGGGTGTCTGGCAAATGGCCACGGACGCGAGCCTTCGACTGCTAACTGGGTTTCATAAACATTTCGGGTCTGGGACAGCTTTGTATATGTCACATACCATGGATTAATCGACGCATTTGTAGGGGAGGCTGCTGTGCTGGAGCCCGAGCACGCCATTGTCGGGGCGGCTCCAATGCCAGCCGCCCCTAAAAAAAACTCCGTTGCTACAAACTGTTTTTTACGTAGGGTGGATTCATTTTATAGGGAAGCTTTTTCTGCACATTTTAACAGAATTTTTTAATTTGAAAAAATATAAATGAAAAGCAGATATGGTGCTGGTGGTGGGTCACATTACATGCATACATTAACGACTGAAAACACACTGTTCAATCTGTCCACCCTTTAACAAGGTTACTGATGTCTTCCTCTACATTAATTGGTCAGTATAATCCGTATATATATAGTAACTAACTAAAATATCAGTTTAGATAACCGTGTTTCTGACTTGAACGTTAATTTGGAAAACTATTGGAGCCGTAAACACAATGAAAATGTTCAACCTTCAGCAATGTTTCCAATAATTCAAGTTGTTTCTACAAAATAGAACTATTAAATATTTGAAAGTTAGAAACAAAAAACTGACCCAGCCCCAATTATAAATTTATAATCAGAAGGAGAAAATTATATTTCTGATGTGTTAATTATTGTATGCTGCACGAAAGACTAATTAGCAGTATTGTTTTTTTCATAAAGGAAGTATTATTAATTTCAAGCTCATTATGTTGAGTTGATACAAAGATCTTGAAACACTCCCGTCATTTGTATAACTAGGCTACACACGGTCTTACAAAAAGACTCAAAAAAATTCAGACACAAATAACACTAAATCTATAGACACTATTGCCACTGCCATTCATTGGGTAAAAACTTTGGCTACCCACGCCAATAGTTGATCGAGATGCCACTGCAACTAAATCATACAATGTGACTTCTGTAGGATGGTCTATATACAAAGCCAATGTATAACTGAGAAAATAACTTGCAATGGTGAATAATTCTGTTTATTTTCAAAGAATCATATCAGCCTTGCATAAGCATACTGACCAACAGGCCTGCATAACCAAAGCGTTAGCTTCACTAGTAGTAGTAGCAGCACATTATACGAATTTAACATTTTTAGTTCTTTACTAAGATCTCATAGCCAAGTTTCAAACTATATAGTTGACACATTATGACTGTTGCGATAAGCCCGAAGCCTCCTGAATAACCGACCATGTCCCAAACATGCATATTTGACACATTATGCCATTGTGATAAGCCTGAACCCTGAAGCCTCTTGAATAACAGACTAGACAACACGAGAAAAAACGTTGACATGCAAGCCTAATTCATGAGAAAAAACGTTGATATATATTTGCAAACCACCCGCATGTTCAATTGTCCCGCCGAGTCTGAATAGAAAAATGATCTGCCGACATGCATGGTCGGAGGCCAAAAGCTTAATTCACAGAGAAGCCGACCATTCTTCGCTACACATTAAAAAAAATTATAAATCTTACGCTTGCCCATGCAAGCATCCATCCTAGCTATTAATTTAAGATCGTGATATATACGCACTTATTAATGGCATCTATATTTTCATGTATTTTGTTTACAAAAAAAAAATGTGTAAGGTTTGGCGCTAGTGGTTGGCTAGCCATACACATATATCAATAGCAATGCATCGTCAACTCCATTATCTCCGTATGACCATATTCATGTCGACAATCTATATACAGTAGGGCAAATAGAACGGCTAATCCACTGTCGGCTAAAAAGGCACATTACTCACTTTCTGGAAAATAGGAAGAGTGTAGACGGTAGGGTTGGTAAGCTCCTCATAATGCATGGTTCATCTCTCTACATTACACTTGTCATCTATCGATGGTTCTGGCATACGTCTGTTTTTAAGGGTTCAATCTTTATTTAGCGCTTGTACGCCGTTTGATGTTGGAAAACGATCCAAATTACACAACAGCAAAGGTTAGCAGGCCCTATGTTACAATCAACCTATCACACGCAGCAAGCAACTCTTGGGATCGACTAAACCTATCTAGAGACCGGTAAGGCCGATCTAGAGCCCGTCTGTTGCCGCAAAAGAAACGGAACGTCTCTCGGGAGGACCTGTCAGGGATGAGCACGCCTAGAGTTGTTCTAGAACCAACAAGGCCGCCAAGAACGCTGATGAATCTTGCGGAGAGATGCAATGCAACAGGGGGTTTGGAAACGATGAAAAAATCGGGGTAGTAGATGTATTTTGATGATTGACTGTTGGATCCTTTAATCGGCCCTGATCCTCTCATTTATATAAAGGGGTGGTCTTATCCTAGTACGAAAAAGTCTCAAACGTAATCTCTAAATTTCCCACGTCCAAAATAGGTCAAAAACCGATTTGACAATCAAACCGGTTCGAAAATAGCAGAAAAGGTGGCTTAGCCGACTTAGGAGTCAGCCTAGCCAGTTTATACGGGCCTAGAGCGCTGTTTCTGGGCTAAAAATAGGGGGAGTCAGCTAAGCCGACTTGGCACTAGAAATTCCGGGCAAAAAGCTTCTGAAATTCATAATTAATTCATCCGGACTCTAAACGAGGCAATTCATATATGTTTTTTCAATTAGCTCGACGAGAGGAACACATTGGTGTAGTCCATTCTTGCATTTGAGAACGTTCGGAAGTTGGGGAGTCTCACGCGGCTCACCTTCTTTGCGTGTTTCTTTCGCTATTTGTCGAGCTAATTAACTTCCAGCACGTCCATGATGATTAGAACTTATTGGAGATGCGTGGGACACTTGTGATTGTCAACATATATCCCATGTTTTATGTGAATGAAGTATGAACCTAAAAATACAAGAAATACTGAATAGCAATAATGTCCAACGTATCGGCTATCAAGCAACTAAGGGTGTTGTATACATCGACCATATTTGTTCTTAGGGCGATACATGTATCAACCATTGCTTGGTTAGTATCAAACACTTAGGAAGTATTTGTTTCAAACACATTCCATACATAGATCTAGTGAGATGATCACTTCATAATGTCTCTATCATATATGAATTCCAAGCCTCAACTTTCGAACGTCGGCCTAAGCATGAAGCCACCCAAACATCAACCTTTTTGAATTGGCTGGCTGACGTCATTAATTTCTTGACTACATGATGATATTGAGCCGATTATCAATCGGATTTAGAGAGACGGGTACAAAACTATAGCAGAACTGACCAATTTATAAGAGTATAAGTACAATGGCAGCCCTCAAGCGGTCGCACTGTCATACTTGAGCCCATATAAACCCGGTAGTCCATCAAGTAACGTGAAGGGTCTCGATTCAACCAACATACAACCAAGATCGTACATGATTCAACATACATGTCACACGTTACATAAAGTTCACAAATATAGTTCATCCATCAGAGTACGAATTAAAATTATTACAAACCATGTTCAGGTAAGATAGTAGCGGAAGCAAATTAAAAGTTTGAAACCAACATATGCAACATTGTTTAAATATAGTGCTAGCTCACGATCACACTTCCACAAAAGTATAACAGAGGGACTAATAAGAGATGCCTGCCTTGGGCTTACTCCTCGTCCACGGTGGGACAGAAGCAGTTCTTGCAATAGCCATGATAAATTGTACCATCTGAAACAATGGGAATAAAACCCTAAGTACGAGAAGGTACTCAGCTAGACTTACCTATCATAAACCAAAAATAAAATGACTCCAAGGATTATGCAATGTTTTATAAGTGGAGCTAGCTTGACAACATTTTGCATAAAAAGCCACTAATTCAACTATACATTTTATAATTCGGTCATCAAGTTAATTATAGCTATTCATCTCTAGATTAGCAACCAACCTATGCCAAACATATGGTATATTATTTAGTAGCATAACAATAGTAACCATAGCCGGTATAATAATTCCATGTTCATCATAACCATCATTCTATTATACAGTTACTACGATGTTGGTACTAGCCAATTTTCTCACTGTCTGGGAGAGACGGTGATTCGAATCGATTTCAACCAACTGGGAATTTATTCCTAACACAAACCTAAGTAGACCAGATCAACGGTCACCTTAGGTCACCTTTGGTATAATTTAGGTCCACATTTCATGGTGTAACACCTCGGTGTTAAACTTGCATAATTTGACTTGCATTGCATGAGCATGAGCATCAAGCATTCATATTTAAGCTTTTACATTTGAAACATGTGATTGAAACATATGAAACATGTTTGTTATTTTATGTTTCTTTGTATATATGCATATGATCATGAGTGAATACAAGAAATGATTGTGTGAGCTTGGGAATAGCCTAAACATGTTTAGCATGTCATCATGAACAACTTTGGTATTCATGGCTAGGGCTAATTTGGTCACTAAGTCATAGTTCAAGTACAAGTCATCATTTGAATGTAATGGGTTTGACCAAGTTTAAACTATATGATAGAGACTTTGCATGGATGTGTGCACTAAAGCAAAGTTGTAATAATTGATAAGGGGAACTACTTTTGTTTTTGGGTCATAGGCTAGTTTATCTCCTAACATGCTTGAAATTGGCTCACAAGAATCAAGGTTTCACTATTTTTCAACACTTAGCAAAATCTAAGTTCTTTTCGCGTTTACAGTTTGACAGGTGCTACTTTGAGTTGATTTTACTCTCTATACATTGTGAATTAGACCTTGATTTCTAAATAGGATTTGTAGCTGGTACATAGCTCTACAAGTTTGATTTTAGTGTCGTTCACTTAATCGCTCTGGATCGAGAGTATTAGCGTCCTGAAATCACGCTGTCAGACCTGTATCGCGGACGCTGATGACTGAATCGAACTGGCCTTCGGTGGCCGACCGACGCCAGAACGCGAACGCCGCGTGGAGCCGGTGGAGGCCGCACGTCGCCGTTGCTCTAAACCGCTAGGCCACGCTGGGCCAGAGAGCACTACAACACGCCCCGCACTCGCCCGCTCCCTCCCCGCGCTCACATTTCCATTTTCACTACCTCCTCCTTCGCCGTCCGTAGCAGCGTAGCTCGCCGCCGTCGCTTGCCGGCCACCAAGCGTGGCCCGCCTCACTTCACCACCGCAACTACTCCACTGTCACCCCAGAGTCTCACCGTGCTCGCATTGCCCGATAGCCGCGCACGGTAAGGCTCCCGCGTCGCGCACGAACTTTACCGACATTCCGCCGCCGTGGTCCGTCACCGTGGTCCGGCCAACTCCGACCACCGAGTGCCGCGTTTGGGTGCACAATAGGTGCACCGTAGCCTGTAGATGCTTGTCCAAGCCCTGGTTTGAGTTGTCGTGGTCACCTCCGGCATATCGTCGTTGACCGAAGTCCGCCGTCCGCCATGCACGCCGCCGTCCTAGCTAGAGCTCGGTAGCGGTTGAGGGAAGGGCATAGTTAGGTGCAGCTCGTCTCTAGGAGCACGTCGGTGCCCTCGGTTTCGCCGGAGAAGTCGCCGCCGGCGAGTTAGCGCCGATCCGCGTCGAGCAAGCCGCCTCCCCTGTTTTTTGGTCACTGACGTGCGGGCCCGTCTTAGGCGTGGACCCCGTCTGTCAGTGACTTAGATCCAGAAAGCCAATTCATTTGTTCAGATTATGATGCTGTTTTGTAAAATTCATAACTGGAGTTTGGTAGATCCAATTTGGGTGGTTCCAATTTTGTTAGGATCTTGGTGAAGTGTAGTATTTAGTAAAAATATAAAATGAGCACTAAAGTTTCTGGAAGAATTAAATTGTAACTTAAAATGTGTTTTTAAATGAATACAAACTTGTTTAACTCATATCTAGAGTTATAGTGCTCCAAAAATTACGAAATTTGTATGGTGGGCTATTCTTGATGAGTAGAAGCTCTGGTAAAAATTTGAGAGTCAGTGCATGAATAGTTTTTGAGTTATAAATTTCCCTTTTATAATTAGGAGATTCTTGTACTATTTTTCATGGTAAAAATATGTATCCAGTGAGCATGAAACTTTTTGTACAATGTTATGGTGTTATGATGAACCTAAGAAAATATAAAATCTGTTGCTTGACACTTTTCTATAGGGTTTACTATTTTCATTAAAATAGACATTGCTAGCTTGTCATTTTTATAAAGAATGTTATACTTGGTAAAATAGCATGAAACTTTTATAGTAGTCTATTGGTTGCACTAGTAAGTCACTGTAATTTTCTAAGAATTTATGATGCACATTTGGTATATGGTTATTATTTAACCTAAGTATCTTAGTAAATTGATAAAGGTATTTAAATAATTAGTTTGGGCATGGCCATTATGTTTTCTTGAGTGTATTTGATGCCCTTGAACTGTTGGTATGCTTGGTGAGGTCAAATTTGGAATGTTTGTATGCAGTAAAAATATCGTTGCTTTATAATTCAGGTGAGAAGGGTTTTCGGATAGATTCTGTGGTTTGGTATGTTGCGTAGTCAAAATGATGTTTGCTGTAAAAATGGTTAATAACAAAGTTGTAGGTAACTTCTTCATATATCTTGTGTTAAAATTTCAGGGCAATAGGCCAAAGGGTTTAGAAGTTATAGCTGTTTAAAGTTAGTATTCTGAAATACTTGCTCTCTGGAATTTCTGGACAGCACTGTATTGGTTGCCAGTTTTGGTTAGGATAGAGTGTGAATTAGCTTTTGGTGATTGAATAAGAGTTGTAGGCAATTTCATAAGATTTCCATAATGTCCACAACCATATGATTTTGATATATATAACTCTAGTTATGAGTAAAACAAGTAGCTTCTGTTTTGTGGTGTAGTAAATGGATTGTTGAAGTATTTGATTAAGTAATCAAGAAGAGATATGCATCTACTCAGTAAAATGTGATGTACTTGTTATTACTTTAACACCATGCTGTTAAGAATACATACACGAATGCATTCATCATGTGTCATCATACTATACTTGTCAGCATGTATGCATTCGCAATATCTTATGCCATATTCATGCATCTAGGATTGACAGAGGAGATAACGTTGCTGGAATTCAACGAAGGAGAGGAAGGGGACCAGCAGGAGATTCCTCAAGCCGCAGCTCCCGAAGAAGAGGAGCAGACCCTAGAAGAGCTTCCGGAGTGCCCTGATCACCTCCCCACTTCTTTTCTGAAAGGCAAGCCTCGGAGCATTCTAAGTCTCCCAGTGTTTTACAAAATATTACACGAGTCCTTTATGATTGATGCATTAGGTTATAAGGGTTGATTGGAACCACTTGATGCATATAATTTCCTTGTCCAGAAATACACCTTTAACCCTGTGTAGGTCCAGGATCGAATATCTGCTTAGCAATGCTTAGACCGGTAGAAGTCGGGTGATTTCCTGTCACCTGCGAGATATAGGTGGATACCGAAGCACGGTTGGCTATATTTGCTATCATGGAAAAGAATCATGGGGTAATGTAAATGAAGACCGGGCGGGATGTCGATAGAGAAACAACAAGACATGGAGGTCTTGGGTGTGGATCTATCCCCGTCTGTGTCGATTAAGGACCGTACCATTGTTGGCGCTTCTGACAAAATTGAACGCATGCCTCTCACTTAGCTGGCCGGATAACTCGTTCCGACCGCGAAGCCGGGTAGCTCAACTCAGGCTAGGACTCATTTTGTTGTGTGCCCTCTACAGGGAGTGGATCAATAGACCGTGGGCAAGCATGACCTGAGTGACCTAGTTCAGGACCGTGGGCAGGCATGGCTTGAGTGACCTGGCTACCGTTAGTCCCTGATTGTGCAGTCCTGTACGAACCCACGAAATGTGTATCTGAGTTGTATCAAAGGTGACATAAGGCGACTAATGATCTGGTCTGCCTGGGTTTATGTTAGGAATAAATTCCTAGCTGGTTGAAATCGATTCGAATCGCCGTCTCTCCCGGATAGTGAGAAACTTGGCTAGTCCCAACATCGTAGTAATGGTATTATGGAAGTTGATGGTTCGGATAAGTATGGAATTATTACACCTACTATGGTTACTATTGTATGCTCTAAAATGATATACCACATGTTTGGCACAGGATAGTTGCTAATCTAGAGATGAATAGCTATAATTAACTTGATGACTGAAGTATAATTGTATAATTGAGTTAATCGCTTTTTATGCAAAATGTTGTCAAGCTACCTCCACTTATAAAGCCTTGCATGATCCTTGGAGTCAATTTATTTCTGGTTTATGATGGGTAAGTCTAGCTGAGTACCTTCTCGTACTCAAGGTTTTATTCCCATTGTTGCAGATGGTACCGTCTATCACGGATATTGCAAGAGTTGCTTCTATCCCACCGTGGATGAGGAGTAAGCCTTGGGCAGGCATCTTTAATAATCCCTCTATTGTGCTTTTGTGGATTGTGATCCCATGCTGGCACTGTATTTGAACTACATGACAAATGCTAGTTTCCAAACTTAATTTACTTCCGCTATTACTACTCCATCAAACTTGGTTTGCAATAACTTCATTCGTACTCTGATTATAGAAATGTATCTGTGAACTTTATATAATATGTGACATGTATGTTGAATCATGTATGATCTTGGTTGTTTGTGGATCGTTTATCGAGACCCATCGTGGTACTCGACAGACTACCGGGTTTATATGGGCTCAAGTATGATAGTACGACCGCTTGCGGGATGCCATTGTACTTGTGCTCTTATAAATTGGATGGTTCTGCGACACATGGGTTTGCCCAGCATCGCACAATTAGGGACAACCAGCTGCCTAGACATTCAGGCCTGGCTTTCCCTTGGGCTCACGTCTCGCTCCCTACACATCGTTACTACCATCCAGAGCGTGCACTTTTACAGAATGAGGCTCGACCTAAGTTGAGCTACTCTGCTTCTTGGTCAGAACAAGTTATCCGGCCAGCTAAGTGAGAGCCATGTGTTCAATCTTGTTAGAAGCGCCCAACAACGGTACAGTCCTTAATCGGCACAGATGGATTCACATGAGTCAACCTACACATAGACTCCGTCCGGCCTCCATTTACATTACCCTATGGTTCTTTTCCACGATAGCAATTATAGCCAACCATGCTTCGGTATCCACCTATATCTTGCAGGTGACAGGAAATCACCTGACTTCTATCGGTCTAAGCATGGCTAAGCATGTATTCGATCTTGGACCTACATAGGGTAAAAGGTGTATATATATGGACAAGCTAGTCCTATGCATCAAGTGGTTTTAGTTCAACTCTTATCACCTAATGCAACAAACATAAAAGGACTCAAGTGAAGTTTTGTAAAATATAGGAGACTTAGAATGCTCCGGGGCTTGCGTTTGATTAAAAAGGATGGCCTATGATCCGGGCACTCAGGGAGGTCCTCAAGAGTTTGCTCCTCTCCTTCTGGAGCTATGGCCTGAGGTGTCTCCTATTGTTCCTCCTCTTCTTCTTTGTTGAACTCCAAAAGAGTTATCCCCTCGGACGATCCTATATGCATGATCATGGAATAAGATATCATGGATGCATATATAACGACATGTATGATATGGTGGGGTATGATGAAATGCATTCTCATAGTTGTTTTCAATAGCATTGTACTAAGGTGATAACAAGCTACATCTTATTTTACTAGGTAGGTGCATATCTCTTCTCTAGTAACTAAACAAATTCTCATCTAAGCAATTTTCTGGACTGCAAGACAATAGCCACTTGTTTTAACCATAACTGGAGTTACACAAATCTAAATAATATGGTTGTGGACATTCTGGAAAGCTTATAAAATTGCCTACAACTTTATTTTAATCATCTTAATGTGATTCAATAGTTATCTAGGTCAAACAATTCAATCTTTCAGATCTGTCTAGAGAGCAAGCATTTCTGACAGCAGACTTCTAACAGCTATAATTCTTAAACCATAAGGCCTATTACTATGAGAATTTAACATAAGGTAGATAAGTAAGTTATCTACATTGTTATTAACAAGTTTCACAAAAAAAGGTCATTATCATCATGAAATTATTACCACAACAGAAACTACATATGCAACCATCTAAGTGCATTATAAAACAATAATTAGCTAGTTGTCTACAACCAATCATTCCTAAGCCTATCTGATAACATCAATAGGCTATATGCATCACAAACACCACAGAAAATATCATAGTTAAGCCCAACTAATTTATTTATTTCCATTTATTAATTTCTTTATATATCAAGGTGATTTAAAGAATAAATATTTACAATGCTCAATAAATTCAGAGAAAAATTATAGTAGCCTACATATGACCCTAATAGTCTACTGTATAAATTTCATACCATTTGGATAAGTATAGCCATCTCTACTAAAATGACAAGTTATATAGGCTTATTTTAGCAAAAATAGTTTAGCCTAATGAAAGTGTCAAGCAACAGATTTAATATTTTTCTTACTTTCCTCCTAGCACAAGAATATAGTGTAAAAATTTGCATGATCATATGTTATGTATTCTTACCCCAATTAATTTCATTAGAAACTAGCAATTAATTAAGATTAAATAGGAAGACCATATTTCAAGTATACTTACTATAGGTTTAATATTTTTCCTAGCTAGAGCATGTCAACACAAGACCAGCAAAATTGGAATCACAATTTTATCACCTTTCTAGCTCAAGTTATGCAATTTACAAGAAATAAACACATTTAGAAGCACTTATCTTGATCAATTTAATTCTACCAAAACAATACCTTAAGTAGTATATTTCATATTTTTATAAAATATTACACTTCACGATGAATCAAACAAAATTTGGTTCACCTCATTTGGACACTCGTAGCTCTAGATATGAATTTTTGAAGTTTGTATTCAAATCTATGAAAATAATTCAAAAACAACTAAACCCTAAATGCTTGGTGCACCTGGCGTATACACCACAGAGGCGCTGACGACTGGGCCCTGCGGGTCAACTGACCCCACACGATAGAGAGACAGAGGCAGGGGCCAGATTTGACCAGCGAGAACTCGCCGACGGTGAGGTCACCGGCAATGAGGTTGACACCAACGTGTTCCCCATCCTATTCCGCACCTATAGGTACCATAGGTTTGCTCGAAGGATCACCGGAACTAGCTCACCAGCGAGCATGGTGGCTCGGTGGCGGTGCATAGTGGTGCTCCAGCCATCCCTGGCGATGGCATGGCCAGGCGAGCGTGGCTACGGCATCTACAAACCCTAGCGAAGCTCTACGGCGTGGATTAAGTCAGGGTGGAGCCACGACAAACCTTGTCCGCGTGCATGATGGCATGGCGGCACGAGCATGGCGATGCACAGTGGTGTTCCAGCACCGGTGTGCTGGTGTTGGCTCAATGGCCAGTGGCGTGACCTAACCCTAACCCTAGATTATCCCTAAGAAGCGGAGCGATGAGTGTTCGGCGAGGTGGAGGGGGAAATGTTCGAGCGATGTGCATGAGCTATCGGGGAATGGTGCTACGACGGTGATGCGCGAGCTCGACGGCGATGGCATGGTGTGCGGCGGCTTTTCTCTGGCGCGGCGAGAGAGAGGCGAAGTGAGGCAGAGGAGCATGATTACGGGCAAGCAAGGGAGGTCAGCGGCGTCGCGCGGTTTTGTTGCCCATGTCGGCCTAACCGGTGGGGCTGGTGCCGGTGTACGACCACCACGTGGCACACGCGACCTACATCGTTCGGCCATGATGCGCGCACGTGGAGCCAATTCATACGCCGTTGAACCCGACTGACAATGCGACTTTGTGACTCTATAACTCCTAATCCGTGGTGAATTTTTGAAAACTTAATCAAATTTGTAGAGCTAAGTGAGTACTACAAAAATGCTTAAAGGAGTTTGGCCTAATTCGGAATAGTTTTCAAACTACAAACTTCCAAAGTAGAGTACTTTTAAAACTGTAGTCAGTACATGACTTAGCAAAATTTTCTAAGTTTCGAAACAACATTTTGTTGATTTTTGTGAGCCCTATTTGACTAAGTTAGACATTGATTCAGCTCATGACCCTTAAATAAAGTTTGTTACCCTTGATGTGAACTAAAACTTTTATTTAGGTTACATAGCCATGCAAACACTCTAAGGTACTGTTCAACTTTGGTCAAACTAGCATAATGAAAATGACATTTCAAAGTACACCAACACTTAGAAGCAAAATTGGTCCATGTCATGAATACAAAAGTTGTTCCATTCACCATTCTAGATGTGTCTAAGGTGTAATGGTGCCCTTACAACCATTTCATACATTGGTCATACATGATTGCAAGCATAAGCATATATATAAAATCAACATTTCATGTGATAAGGTATAAGAATGAGATGAAATTTCATATGCTCATGTTCATGAATGCTTGGATGATGCTTATGCTCATGAAATGCAGGTGCCAATTGCAACGCTTAACACTAGGGTGTTACAAAAACCATCCTTGCTGACACTAATAAATTGAAAATCAGTAAGGTCACATCTGGATAGACAAGCAATACCATCATGCCCCCTGAGCAAAGGAGTGTCAATCGTGGCAACTTCGCCCGATGACTCAGCGTGGATAACTTCCATCTCATCATCCATCCATTGAATAGGTAGCTGGTGTAAACTAGAACAAATACAATGGTTGGCATGTATCCAATCTCACCCAAGGATCAAGTTGTAGCTCCCTTGAACTTCAGCAACAAAGGAAGCAGTAGCCAATGTCTTGCTTCCAATTGTTAGCTCCATCGATGCAACACCCTTTGCTGGAATTGGCTCACCACCAACAACACCGCTGATCATCATGTCGGTCCTAATCAACTCCTCATCCGTGCCACCAAGCTTCCTATAAAGCGAATATGGCATTAATTCACAATTGCTCCAATATCCACTAACATGTTATGGACTATGTGGCCCTTCATATGTTGTGGTTTGAGATGATTCACGAAGTCTTCTAGTTTCTAAAACATAGCACTTTGTGTAGAAAAATTAAATTGAGCCGTCCTTGCATCATCTCTAATAAAATCGTTGTCGGATGACAAATAGACCACATTGACATCCAAGCGCTCCGAGGATGGTTCATAGTGAACTATCTCCTCATCTAACCCCTCCTAAGACTCCTCTTCATGACTTATAGCAGCAAAGGAAGACGCTACAAGAGACAAATCATCAGAAGCATCAGCAGCCACAGGAGCCAGGAGAGAGTTGGCTCTGCTGACTCAGAGTTGGCTTGACCGACAGGGGGAGTCGGCTAAGCCGATTGGTGCAGAGCAGGCAACTGTGCCAGCAACTTTTGTTGTATTTCTCAATGGTGGAGGGAAAAAGGCTATGTCTTGAATTGAAGATTTTCTTCCTCATCTTCTCCAATCTTTCTTTCTTTTGCTTGTGATGCCTAGAACGATGCAATTTCCACCTCTTCATTTTTCACAAATCCGACGGGCACCACTTGGGTTAGCAGTATTTGGAGTCCTATTTGCTACTTTCAACTTCTTGATCATTAGTAGCAGCGCCCATGGGGACCTCCTTCATCACCTATGCAGTTGGTTCCTCAACCACAATTGATTTATTAATTTTGACAATGGGCACTTGAGCGGAACTGATTATAATGAAAGTGGGAGGACCAACTTCTTGTGTAGAAATGACAGGCACTTTCTCCTCCTTAGGCACATAGACTTGCTTGATTTGTGCCTTTCCTCTCATGTGAGACGGTATCTCATGAGCCGACAACATCCTTAGCAGTTTTGGTGGTTGCTTCTCATAATTTATATAAAGGGGGTGGTCTTATTCTAGTAGGAAATAAGTCTCAAACGTAATCTCCAAGTTTCCCACGTCGAAAATAGATCTAAAACCGATTTGGAAACCAAACCAGCTCAGAAACAGCAGAAAAGTCGGCTTATCCAACTTGGGAGTTAGCCTAGCCAGTTCTTACAGGCCTAGAGTGCTATTTCTAGGTTGGAAATAGGGGGAGTCGGCTTAGCTGACTTGGCACTAGAAATTTTAGGAAAAAAGCTTTTGAAATTCATAATTAATTCACCTAGACTTCAAACGAGGCGATCCATATATGTTTTCATGATTAGCTCAATGAGGGAAATGCAATGGTGAAGTCCATTCTTGCATTTGAGAAAGTTTTG
Organism: Miscanthus lutarioriparius; assembly: GCA_904845875.1. NCBI lineage: Eukaryota > Viridiplantae > Streptophyta > Magnoliopsida > Poales > Poaceae > Miscanthus > Miscanthus lutarioriparius. Next base: position 44,315,983 of record CAJGYO010000013.1, read on the forward strand.
AAGTCAGCTTAGCTAACTTGGGGAGTCAGCTAAGCCGACTTGGTCTAGCTTGCATGGCTTGCCTTCTTCTTCATGTGTTTCTTTCGCTATTTGTCACACTAATTAACTTCCGACACATCCATGATGATTAGAAATTATTGTCGATGCCCATAATCCATGTTGGGACACTTTTGAGTGTCAACGGTCTCCAACGTATGATTTTTATTTGACCCTTCTAACTGATTAACCTTTCATAGTTGATTGAACTTTATTTCTAGTTTGCCTGTGAATGTCTCTTCATTGCATGTTAGCTTCTGAAAGGTCCTAATATGGCTAGAGGGGGAGAATAGCCTATTTAAAAACTCTACAAAGCACTAGAGCAATTGATTAGTAAAACAAATGGCGTAATACAATTTTGCTCTAGCTCTACAAGTGTTGCAAGCCACCTATCCCAACAATTCTAGTTGCTATGATCATAAGCACACAACAAGCTAAGTCACTACTCACTAAGCTAGTGTGCTCTCACAGACTAACTAAATAGCCACACTAACCAAACTAACAAGCTCTCAAAGACTAATTACACTAAAGAGCTTGACAACTAGTTTGCAAAGAATGTAAAGGAGTGAGTAGGGTGATTATACCGCCGTGTTGAGGAATGAACAAATCACAATATGAACACAACCAATCACTGGGAGAAACCCAATCATAAGAATGACACACGATTTTTCTCTTGAGGTTCATGTGTTTACCGGCACGCTAGTCCCTGTTGTGTCAACCAACACTTAGTGGTTCGATGGCTAATAGGTGTTTCACAAACCTAGACCACCACAAGAGCACCGCAAGAACCTACCCACAAGTGAGGTAACTCAATGACATGAGCAATCCACTAGAGTTACCTTTTAGTGCTAAACCGAGGAAGGCACAAGACCCCTCACAATCACCGGGAGATGACCACGAACAATCACCAACTATGCCAATGCTCCTTCGCTGCTCTAAGCCATCTAGCTGGCGACAACCACCAAGAGTAACAAGAAATCTGCAGCCACAACGATCCCCAAGTGCCACTAGATGCAATCACTCAAGCAAATGCACTAGGAATCACTTCCAATCTCACTATGATAATGAATCAATGATGGAGATGAGTGGGAGGTGTTTGTTTAGGCTCACAAGGATGTTAGGAATGTCAAAGTGCCAAGAGCGTGAGCCTAGGGCCGGCCAAGTGCCTTAAATATGGAGCCAACCATGAAAGAGCCATTGGCTTCCCACTGCCTATTTTCACAAGCCAACCGAACGTGCAGATCAAGCATGACTGGATGCATGACCCTAGCTTCCAGTCAACCATCGTCATCCACGTGTCACCTTCTTTCAACGAGCGCCACTGATCCTTAATGGCTAGCTACCGCATGCTAGCGAGTTAAGTGAGAACGGACGTAGTCGAGCCAGACCGGACACTGTGCCCCTGCATCCGCTCGCGCTCATGCTCACGTGCCCATATCCATAGCCTGACGCATTGCCTTGTGACCGGACACACCGACGCCCTGAGTCTGGTCGAGGGCAAAAACTACACCGAGAGGTTTTTCTAGCTCAAACCGAGTCCGGTTATAGGTCACCGGACGCAGCCATGCGTCCAATCCTACCAGCCACCATGTGCTAATGCCTGAGCCCCTATGTCAGCGTACATCACACACCAACCGGATGTAGCCCCTACGCGTAACCGAACACGCTCGGGGTGAGTCTGGTCACCCTGGCGCTAGAGTCTGGTCCTCTGCCTTTGCCTCCTTTTCTTTTTCTAAGTCCAGAACTACTTCACCCTTGCTTCCAAGATGCTAACCATAAAGTGTAGAACTTGTGTGCTCGTGTGTTAGCTTTTTTCCAAGCATTTTACAAGGGTTAATTGTTAGCACACTAGATCCCTAATGCATATGCAAGAATCATGTCAGCTAGTGGCACTCGATAACAGCTTAGCCAAAGATTTCCCCTTTATTGTACAGCTATCTATCCTAAGTGTGATCACACTCTCTATAGTGTCTTGATCACCAAAACCAAAACCAAAACCCTAAGCAATACCTTTGCCTTGATCTCCATAGGGTTTTGTTTTTCTCTTTCTTCTTTTCCAAGTTGAGCACTTGATCATCTTTGGGTCATCTCTTCCTCCACCACTTGGAATGGATTGTCCTCTCTTGTCTACACACTTAGCACTTAGGATTAGTCCATAGGTTTCATCAATTATCCAAAACCAAATTAGGGCTTTCAATCTCCTCCTTTTTGGTAATTAATGACAACCTTCTCACAAAGATATTGAATAAAATCTTTTTGGATTGATGTTGCTTGCCCAAGCATTTTACCATGTGTAAAGGATATGGACAAGTTTCATAAACCCAAATTTGTAGCATTAGCTCCCCCTACATATGTGCTAAGAGTTTGGATTTGAAAGCTTGCACATATGCATAGAATAGAGATGTAGGGAAGTAATGTCTACCAAATGATGCTAAGGTGTAAAGAATGGACCTTTGAAGTGTGATACCAATAGGAGTTGCCATTTGAACACCATCCTTAGCATCATTTCTTGCTAGATACCACTTGAGAGCACGAAGACAAACTAGATACCTTGTGAGATCAACATTAGAAGCAAGACTCTAGTACCACTTGTGAAAGCAATTCAAGTGTCTAGCTATCCAATGCATGCTAGTTTTTCATTTCATTATTCAATCCTACTACTAGCATACACCACACAAGCATGGATATAGAGTTTAAAAATGTATGCCATGCAAGAAAACATATGTAATGCACATTCAAATGCAACATACAAGTTTATGAGCTTGCTCCCCCTACTTGTGTGCTTTAAATTTTAATTGATCCCCTTGCTTTAGCATTTCTCCCCTATCTTACTATCTTTGGGTTTCTCTCCCCCTTTCTTTATGAATTACTTCTCCCCCTTTGTCATTGATGACCACAAAAGGTGAGCCCAAATTTTAGATAGGTTGTTTGAAACCATGAAAAGTGAGGATCATTTTCCCAAAATTGGTTCAATCTAGATCACTTGCCAAAGATATTTAACTCGGTTTGATCCAAGGACAAGCTTCTTCACACCTCCAAATAAGGGTTATCTTGTATCATGTTGAGTTAAACACTTATAGCTCATTTTCTAGATTAAACACTAGGTTCACAAGCCCACAAACATGTCATATGCTACCACTAGATCAATTCAAGCATAGAAGCAATAGTGGTACCATACAAGCATCAAATTCATTTAATTTTCATGAATGAGCCTATAAAACATGAGGAATGACTAGATGCACTAAACAAGTCCTTAGCAAAGGATGAATGACATGTCACCCAATTTTACCTTGCTTTGCTCGAAGGAGAGGCATGTCATATAATGGGGGTGCATCAACACATATTTGAGAAATTCAATATGTTCAATTCATTCCTAAGCTTGCAAAACCTTTTCTCATAAAGTGGCTTGGTGAATATGTCAGCATGTTGATCTTCGGTGCCCACACTCTCAATGCAAATGTCCCCTTTTTGTTGATGATCTCTTATGAATTGGTGGTGGACATCTATATGCTTTGTTCTTGCATGTTGAACTGGATTGTTGGTGAGCTTCATGGCACTTTACTGTCGCATAACAATGGCACTTGTTTGAACTTGATTCCAAAATCATTCAAAGTAGCCTTCATCCAAAGTAATTGAGCACAACAACTACCGACCAAAATGTACTCCGCTTTGGCGGTTGAAAGTGCTACACTATTTGCTTCTTTGATGACCAAGGCACAAGTGATCTTCCCAATAGTTGACATGTGACCAAAGTGCTCTTTCTCTCAACTTTGCATCCCTCATAATCAGAGTCCGAATAGCCAATCAACTTAAATCTAGCTCCTTTGTGATACCACAATCCAACATTTTGTGTATGCTTCAAGTACCTCAATATTCTCTTTGTTGCCTTCAAATGACTCTCTCTTGGTGATGCTTGAAATCTAGCACACATGCATACACTGAGCATCACATCCAGCCATGATGCGGTCACATAGAGTAGGCTTTCAATCATAGATCGATACATCTTTTGATCTGCCATGTTGCCACTTGCATCACTATCCAAGTTTCCATTTGTTCCTATAGGTGTGCTAATTGCCTTTGCATCTTCCATGCCAAACTTCTTGAGCATGTCTTTGATGTACTTGCCTTGACTCATAAATATACCATTCTTCAATTGCTTGATTTGAAGACCAATGAAATATCTAAGCTCTTCAATCATGAACATCTCAAACTCATTGACCATCATCTTTCCAAACTCTTCACAAAAATCTTGATTGGTTGATCTAAAGATAATATCATCCACATATATATGCAACATAAACAAGTCCTTGCCTATCTTCTTGGTGAAGAGAGTGGTGTCAACCTTGCACATAATGAACCCTTTTGAAGCACCTACTTTTAAGGACAAAACTAGATACACATCATATATGAGCCTAGAAAGTCAAATCACATATATGGCTACAAATAGAGGTAATATCAATAGACAATGCTTAATATATAACGTATTAGTATAAAGAATACAACCTTAGATAGTAGACAGCAGAAAGACACTCAGTTCTTTAGGCGAAGGCTCCAAATACATAGAGACAACTAACTGGTTGATCACAAGCCTAACTGCTCCATAGTTTAGCAATCTGGTACCCATCTAGGATTTTTATCCAAGTAAAATGTAAAGACAAGCGTATGTACATATCGTACTCAGCAATATAACATGGGTTTCATGTGGTTCAAAAGGATGACACTGGTTTACTGCGGTTAGCTTTTAGTGAGCCACAATTTCAACAATTGAGTATCAACAAGTTTATTCACAAGCCCACATAAACACATGATCAAGTAAACGTGAATAATGAATAGCATAACAATTAACCATTAATGATCATCTATTCCATAAGAGTTCCAAGGCCGCTCATGACCATGAGCATGGCTGATATACTAGTTTTACACTCTGCAGAGGTTGTACACTTTCACCATGAGCCGTGATTTACCCTTTTGCCCGAGGTCATGAGCCTCTTAACCACTACCAAGGAAGGTCAGCAGGGTTCACTATGAAGTCTTTCAAAGGTTCGCCTAACAAGTGTAGCTCGCTAAGGATTCCCCATCAACCAGTAAGATCCCTTCCCCAAGGTGTGACTAACAAAAAGACATAGAAACCAAAGTGCACTCCCTTGGCAGGCCACGGGATCAAACCAATCGGAGCCCCTCTTGCGCCTTTCGGTAAGCTACTATGAGCTAGAAAATGTCCTCATACTTAACTAAAGCTAGAGCCATGTAGCACTCATGGTTGTACTATAAGTCCTGGTTGACCACTTACATATAAGTTCTTAGGGAGAGAAATCTAGAGCATCGCAAAAACTATGCTCTAGCCCCCTTGTTCCTTGTTGCTAAAAAGCATCTTTTAGTGTTTATTGCATATTCCATTAGTCAAGTTTCAAGATCATGGTATCAGTTGAGCACTAGCATCATACTACCCAATGCAATAACCCAAAGGTGACAAGGTATAAGTACAATGCTAGGAAGTCGTTAGTGGCAGTCAAGGTAGACACATGCAATATGAATTAAATGGTTAATAGTGAATAGGATAACAAGGATGATCCCATGCTATACATGCCTTAAAACTCAAATCCTTCTTCTAGTCCATACCTTCAATGAACCGCTTCTGGATTCACCACGTATAACTCACCGACTGGATGATATCATAAAGCACCGCATAAGCATCCAAGCACAAACATGCATAAAATACAAATATAACTAAATTAGAATAGTACACCAATCAATAAAAAGGTTTGAAAACTGATCTACGCATCTCTATGAACACACATTCATGAAAAAGCACACTAATCGGAGCTACGATGCAAAAGAAACGTCTACCGAATGATTTACTATAAGCTTCATTTATTTTATATTTTAACTATATAAAAGAGTGGATAAGATCTTTCAGAGAAATATCTAGATTGAATTAAGCCAAATTATATTTGATTTTGAAGACCAAGATAAAACTAATCTTATTTTATTTAGAAAAGATAAAAGTAGGGAGATTCGCAACCTCGATGTAGAGCTCGGCAACGGGTCACGGATGGCGAAGAGGCTCCCAGCGACCGTCACAGCGGCGGTGGCTCTGCTCAGTGAGATCCACAGAGTGTGCATGCAAACTAGGGCAAGGAGGCGATGACGGTGGGGATAAACGGGTGTGGCAGGGCTTCGGTATTTTTGTAGGTCCACACGGCGTGGACATCATGCCAAATCCCGTAGAAAACAGGGGCGAATTCCATCGGAGAGGAGTTCGGCTCCCCTACGGCTAGAGGTAGGAGACACGGCTGATGTGTGGGGCTGCTCCATCAGCGAGAGAGGGCGAGAAGGCTGTGCACGGGCTCAGTCTCTAACTGGGCCTGCGGAGAAGGGAAAAAACCGAGTTGGGCTTCGGGGTAGAGAAGGCCGAGTGGGCTATGGGGATGGAGTAGGCCTTTAGGCCGAATGGAGAGGGAGAGGGTGAGTGGCCTTTGGGCCAAAAACATAGAGGGCAAGTAGAGGGTTTTCTTTTTCTTTTATTTCATAGCCATTTCAAAAGCAATTTGAATTATTTTGAGCTTTAGATCAAAACCACTCACCTCAATAAAGCAAATGCAAAGGCATGAATGCTCATACATGTTTCTACACCCTATGATAAATTTTAATTTAAAAAAAATATTATTTTCCTATGTTTTCATGAGCACAAAAATATAAAATTGCATCAATTTATATCTATTTCAAAGGAGCAAATTTTAGGGGTTTACACCTTTAGAGAGTAAGAAATCTCTCATATCATGCTCTAGGTACTTGCTTCAATCCATACAATGCCTTCTTCAACTTATACACATGGTTGGGCTTCTTGTCATCTTCAAAACCGGGAGGTTGCTCAACATAAACTTCTTCATTGATGTAGCCATTGAGAAATGCACTCTTCACATCCATTTGATAGAGCTTGATCTTTGTGGGCACAAGCATAGGCTAACAAGATCCTAATTGCTTTCAATCTTGCAACCAGGGGCATATGTTTCTCCAAAGTCAAGACCTTCAACTTGTGTATAGCTTTGTGCTACCAATCTTGTTTTGTTCCTTTCTACTATCCCAACTTGATCTTGCTTGTTCTGAAAGACCCATTTGGTTTCAATCACATTGTGTCCCTTAGGCCTCTCAACTAACTCCCATACTTGATTTCTCTTGAAGTTGTTTAGCTCTTCATGCATTGATGGACTAGGGGCATAGGGGTTCCCCATGGGGGTACTACTTGGATGGACCCTGAGATGGCCAATGATCTTTTGAAGGACACGAGATAAGGTGGCATGGACTTCAAGCTATTCAGATCAACTTAGTCGGCTTACTATGAAAGCTAGATTCTGTAATAGGACTGGGACTCTTCTCTTATAACTGACTAGGACTAGATACGTGCCCTTACCGTCTCCCCTGTATAAAGAGAGGTACGGTGCACCCCCTTGTAACCCTAACAACCATACAATCAATCCAACGCAAAAGGCTACACGTCGACTGGACGTAAGGGCAATTACTTAACAAGAGGGCCCAAACTAGTATAAATCATTCATCTCTTTACGTTTACTATCGAGTTCTGTGTATGCCGAAGCCCTTTGAACACCGTCCTTGGTACCCCCATGACAGGTTGTCGGTCATCAAGCATCGACAGCTGGCGCGCCAGGTAGGGGCTTTCGGTGACTTCTCGATCGAGAGCTCAGCGGACCTCGACGACATGATTTTCTCAGTGGGTATCACCTTCATCTTCAGCTCCTGGATCTGCAAGGTAGATGACAACGACAAGCTCCAAAGTTGTCTCATGGAGATCCTAGTGCCTCAAGCTTCACCAGACATGTCGACGACCACGCTGGATCAACTCGCCGAGAAGGATTTGCACCTCTCAATCTCTGATCCAACTCAAACTCAGGGGATCACCATCAACCATGACTCCCACTCAGACACGTCACCTTTATCCAGGCTAGGGATCCCTTCTAAAGTCCAACATGAAGACCCAGTTAGTTTTCCACTCGGACTAAAAAATTCAGCTTCAATCTATCAAGATACGATCAACTACCTCGTGCAGTCTAAGCAAGAAATCCCTATTATGGGTGCCCAAAGAGGTTTGGTTCTATCCATCACACCCAAAGGAGGCATTGTCCATTGATCAGGTGCTCGACGACCTAACACTTCTTTAACAGATCCATCTTGTCTAGTTGGCATGGTGGAACTCTTGCCTTATTAGGACGGTAAAACTCTTCTAGCGGACAACAACGATCATGGTTCTACAGAGGTCTTGTACATCGCAATGACTATAGACTCTAGAACTCACTCGGCCATGAGGCACTCTAGAGAAGTCTTTATGGCTAGGCAACCACCTTAGATCCCTATGCCTAACCCACCAGATATCCAATATAGAGAGGAAACCTTGTCCGACATCTCTCTAGACACTGCGCCACCCAATGGAGAGATAGATGAGCAGAAGACGGCTAGGGAAAGGAAGAACAGAGCTCGATAGGCTCGGTGCAACCACACCCAACACTACAAGCAAACCTCTATCAATCTTTGTGAGTACAAGTTGAAGCTTAATCCAACAAAGTGTGTGTTTGGAGTTCCTTCTGGACAGCTATTGGGTTTCCTCGTGAGCCATCGGGGTATCGAAGCTAGCACAAAACAGATTCAAGCAATCACTCAGATGACTCGAACTCACTACATCAAAGATGTTCAAAAATTGACAGGGTTCAACACCACAAAGGTAGTCAAGTTCATGCAAGACATTATGTAGTGGTTTGGTATGCCAATTGGATCATTACAAATCTTGGCTCACCCATTATAGCTATCGAGTTCAGAAGTTGGGCTCCAAATTGCTGCATCAGCATCGACTATGCTTCTGTAGCTCATCCTTAAGCGAACGACCAAGTAGAGCGGGCTAACGGGCTACTTCTAGCTGGACTAAAGCCCAGGTTATTCGATGAGCTTAAGCACTATGGAGGCAAGTGGATCTATGAGTTACCCAAGGTAGTTTGGGGATCGCAAGACTCAAAGATAAGCAGAGCGATAGGGTACTCTCCCTTTTTTCGGTTTATGGCTCAAAAGCCATTTTGCTAGCAGATTTGATATCGAACTCTCCTAGGGTTGAATAGTACAATAAAGGCAAAGTAGACAAAACCCGACAGCTAGAAATTGACAGTGCCAAAGAAATCAAGCTTAACGTACTCTTCTAGTCTGCTAGGTACCTACAAGGCCTATGACATCACTATGACAAGAACGTGCGCCCCCATACCTTTCAAGTCAAAGATTTAGTCCTCAAGCGTATCCAGAATACCTCGGGATGACACAAGCTACTCAACCCTTGAGAAGGCCCCTTTATCGTCTCCAAAGTTACTCGACCAGGCCCTTTTGAGTTAATCACAGAGGACGACGATCCCATGCCTAATTCCCAGAACATCAATCAGCTACGGAGATTTTATGCTTAATATTATTAAGTAGTTTTCCTATTTAAGTAAATTCAATTGTTCTAGCTTATGTCTTTGAAGATTCTTTGTTAAATACAGAGTCAATGTTCTTCGCTAGATGAATCTGTCTTTTTACTTTTGTGCAAGATACATAACTTTCAGTTGTCTTTCCTTGTTGCAGCCTTTGTTACATCATATATATGAGATATCTGGTGACTAATTGTGCTACAACACATCTCTCAATATGATAAATTTACTCGACACATAGTTCTTATTCTGTATACCGAGTACTGGGCTATATTATACGAGATATGCCTCCTACTCAGATGGCTTACATCTCCTTGGCCGACAGCCAATTACCGACATTTAGTTTAACTATTGCATGTAATCCTAGGTAGGGTGATTCCTAGAAGCAGGTAACCTAATTCATTGGCTATGGGATGGGATCCTAATAGCAAACAATCGTTATACGGGTTCCTTGAACAAGTGACTTTGAGCACTTAATGTCGACGAAAGGGTCTAACATGATTCTAATCATAGCGACTACGTTGATCACTTTTTACTCGGCTACTCAGTCTTATGCGCCTTACTAAAGGACTCCACAAGACAAACTTACAGCCTAAGCAAACTACAATCTTACTTAAAAGATTACCAAGCCTAAAAGGTGCTAACTTTGCACAGACAAGTTAGCTAGAATAAACCATCTTTGGCGTTTAAGTACCCCAACAAGATGCATTACTTTTTGAAACTTACATGCAAAGTTTTTCATTCAACTAACAGCCTATGCAAGCAAAAGAACACTGTTTCTTACAACGTGCCTACCCAGCACATATGCTTAACATGTTTTTTTTAAACTTACATAGCCTATTCATCAGGCTTCTCCATCCTAAGGTCTAATTCATCTGTTATGGTGGTTACAAGTCCATCGAGTTCCTCCTTAGCTCTTTCCACAGCAGCAAGATGGCCTTCATCATCATAGTTTGTGGCTACTTGATGGAGATCCATAGCCAGGTATAGCACTCGGAGCGTACCGAGTACATTCTAGACACAGACCTTGGTGGCTCCATGTACATAGCTCTCGAAGCGGTTGGGGATTTCTTTCACTATATCCACCCACCTTTTTTCACCATCTTCTAGCCTATCGAAGAGGAGGGCGAGTGGCTTCATAGCTTCCCAGAGCGTGTTCCGCTCTGACTGTGCCCTCTCCAGCTGGGCCTTCATGTCAGTCACCGATTTCAAAGCCTACATTAGATCACAATCAGCTCCTTGCTTTATCAGCTTAGCTCGAGTGAGTTGTTCACTCACTCACTTAGTTACGTCTTTGGTTTGATTATGCTTGGTTCTTAGGTCTTCATTCAGCTCCTTCACCTCTCCTTCCAACTGTTGGGTCCTGATCTGCTCTTCTGCAAAGAGGACCATACACGATCATCATCATGATCACCGACTACTACATGTTAGGAACTACAAGGAAGTCATACAGTTCGCTTACCTTTTATCTTGGTATCAAAGAGCTTGGCCTTCTCTGTCATCTTCAACAATGAATCAATGATGTCATTCTTTCTAGCTTCAGCAGTTGCCTTTTAGCACTCAGCCTCAACAATTTGAGCTTAAAGGATGCAAAGAGTCTCTTCATGTTGTTTTTGCACGGACATCCAATCGACCTCCTTCTTGGCCTGCTCCTCCTTCAACCTAGTGAGCTCCGCCTAGGCTTCCTAACCCTGATCGAGGCCTTCAGCTCTGCATATCTAGGGCAGGAGCACTCAGCACAGTGATGCCTGGGAAAGCCCTCGCGCTCTGCACATCTTCATCAGTAGTAGCCTTTGTAGGCTCTGGCCCCGACCGCTGGTGCGCTTCATCACCAACAGGCACCGCTACCTATGGCTGCGCAACCTCCACACCCTCTGTAGTACCCTGCTGCATAGGTTGCTCTGCTTCACCATCAGCGGACATTGGACCCTGCACCCATGGCGTTTTAGTGGACCTAGGTTGAGACATAGGCCTACTTGCCTGGCCTTTTTCCACCTGGTCACCATTAGTACATGGGTTCTCTTCAACTCGGGGCTCTTCACTCTACGCCTGGGTACTCAATGTCTTTTTGACCCTGATGTGAGTAGCAGTCAAGTTTTGTCCTAGGAACAAAGTAACATACAGAGGAAACTTCGACACTTACTTGGCACTAGATCTCTTCTTCAAGGTGGGCTTTCCTAGTGATATACCACTAAATGATCGACCTCGCTCTAGGCTTGACACTGATGCTGACAGTACTGAATCCTCCTGATGACTCGTAGTGCTAGCATCCTTTCCAAGTGCAATCCCGTCACCCTGAGTTGGCACTCGGGTGCTCATTAGGTCTGGTGGTGGCATCCTATCAAGAACAATGCAACATCTTCAAATATATCCATGACAAAGTCTAGTACTGAATTTTACTCGGAAGCATACTTACTGCCTGACAGAGAACGATGTGTCTACTTCCTCCATTTCCACCTCCTCATCAGCAGTATCCCGAGCTACGACTATTCAAGATTGGGCTCAGAATACAATAACTATCAGACTACATAGAGTTATTTCAAGATTGTATTTTACCTAGTCTCAGTGTGTAGGCTCGACGGGGCCTCATGGGGACTACCCCGCTCTCAGCGGCTACATCGACCTCCAACGACTGTTTCCCACCAGCATATCCCTGCCTAGCACTTGGGTTTGCCTGGACTATGACGACATCTAGACTCCCCTTAGATTTTCTCCTGGCCTCCTGGTCCATAGGGACAGCGGAGGTGGCTCTCCCACCGTCTACTCTGGCTGATGCTGCCCCGCTCCCACCAACTCCTCCAAAGCCAACACATGAAGGCAGGGCAGGCAAGTCATTGAAGTTGCACCCCAAATGTTGTATCAGCAGTTATCAATTTACAAGAGTCAGTCCCCACAATATCAAGACACTGCAAAGTCACAAAGGTCAGAGTACTTATGGCAGCATGTGGATTTTGATGGTCAAGTTTAGGGTACTAGTACGGTATTACTAATACCGCCTAGAGTATATCCTGAATCCTCTCCAAGACTTCATCCTCTGTTAATTCATTAGTTGTCACTTGGGTTGGATCGTTTGGCCTGATGTACTCGAAGCCATAGTGTACCCTCTCCTGAAGCGGCTGCACTCGAAGCCTGATAAAGCTGGTGACTACTCCAACACCATTCATGCCTTGATCCTTCATGGTCGAGAGCTGCTTCAGGAACAGACGAATTCCTTCAAGCTTCGTCGTGTTCATTGGTTACTTCTCCCAGCGGGCATTGGGCACCGGTGCGGTATTACTATGAACCTCTAGCGGTGGCCACATATTCCACACGTAAAACCACATGGCTCTCCAATTCTTCATAGAATCAACCAGGGTATAGTGGAGATATTCTTTCTTCTTCCCCACTAGGAACTGAATATCGGCACCTCCCAAAATGCTTGGGTTTGTTGTGTCTGTGTGTGGTTTCAGTTTGAAAAAAGTAGCGTAAAAGAGTGATAGGCGAGGGATGCCAAGGAAAGTTTCATAGAGATGAAGAAAAATTAAAAGATGCATGATGGAGTTAGGGTTCAGATGATTGAGGGTTATGCCATAGTAATGCAAAAAAACCATGCAAAAAGGGAAAAGCAGGCAATCCTAACCCATGCTGGATGAATGGCACAAAGAGAACAATCTCACCTAGCTCAAGATTGGGAATACAGTGCTCTAAAGGTGCTTTCAATTCACCAAGCTTCTTGTCCGGCAAATAGCCCTAATCATGGAGTTTCTAGAGGTGCTTTGGCTTCGTGCTTGGTGTCGGCCAGATCTAGGCGGTGGTGGCCATCTCCAGTACCTCTAGCGCCCTCTTCTCGGTAGACTTCTTGGCCGTGGCGCTCAGGTTCTTGTCCTTACCCATCAAGCGGAGCTTTTTTATAGATCTAGGGTTTGAGGTGGATGGCACTCATAGTAGGCACGGGGGTTTGAGCAGAAAGCAAAATGCGACAGAGGAAGGTGATGCTTAGGGTTGGTTACCTTTTATACAGGAATCCCACTACCGTGTGGCCCAATAATCACGCCAACAGGTGCGGCGCTTTGGTTTCCCTACCATTTTAATGACACCGCACGGATTGATACGATGGTTGCCTACCTTTTCAGGATTTCTAACGCGTCACAATATGTTCAGACTTATCCTTTGGATTTCTTGTTTCCGGGTACCGGCCACGCTATGACCATTATCTACATGGCCACATCGTGAAGTACCTGGATGATTGATGTAGTACTTGGACAAATGCTTGATAGTATGCACTAAACAGCGTAGTACTAGGATGAAGATTTTTTATTCAACAACAGTTCAATGGATATAGAGTTGCACACTTTACAAGATTCAAGACCACTCAGAATAAAGAGCGACTATTTATTTAGAAAGTTACAAGTATTGGATACATGATCTTTTCAGTCAATAACAAAGACAAAACCTATTCGGATATAATAGAGTACTCATACTCTAAATGCTTCTCAGTAGGTACTTTTGTACCTGATGCACCTAGATCCAAGAGAAGAGTAATACATCTGGGTAGATAACAGAAGTGTAGTGTGCTGTAGCCTAGAACCTTGGGTAGACTGTCTGGCTACGAACATTTGTTGCCTGGCTACCCTTGGGAGCATAGCTACTGTAAGAGGAAGCCTATTGGCTGGTATGAAGGAAGAGCTACTCACACATCTGGCCACCCAGCCGATGCCATATGTACACATTTGGGTCTGGGTACAACACTTCATGGACAGATGTCAACAAGCACCCTAGAACTGACATGGGACTACTAGAAGTGCCACCCTACCAGCCGTCACATGATTTCTTCTAGTTGCAGCTCTCGGATACTCTACTTTGCACAACTACAGGTTTAGCCTACCTCTAAACCCTCTTACAAGAATTCTTCTAGTCACTACAGCTCTTGGTTATACCAACCATTACTCCTAGGGGCTGGTCTACATCGCTCACCACCATATTTGCTAGCTTCAAACTCTGAGCAACTTTGCTTCTTCTACAGCTGAGGTTCAAGTGCTTGCCAGAAGGGTTTTTATAGGCATCTAGGTGTTGTCTATGGACCAGGTTCATGCGGAATACACGGACAAGCTACTGACTCATACACAGGTTCATGTGCTACACTACAAGGGTACAGTGCATCCCACTACACCTTTTTTGTGTACAGACAACCTTTTCCCAGCACATGCGAAGTCATAGTACACCCGGTAGCACCTTTGATGGCATATTCCAATGAATATTCTGAGCATCTTTGGACCGACTGTACTAAGCTTTGAATGTGACTTCAACATGTCTTACCTGCTTCTATACAAGTAGACAGGGCAATAATTTTCGCTGACACTCTCATCCTTGAGTACATTCTTTTTAGATCCTTATCTCGAGTACGAGTACTCAGACACATGCTCGGGGGCTGCAGGGTACATATCCTCTATGGATGTTTTGTCTTTTAGACCCTCTAACTCTTTGTTTTGCAAACAGCAAGAGGCTCAGAGGCTACATTTAGTGAGTCCACTTTTTCTGAAAAGTGCACATCACCTAGAGGCTTTACAGAGCACCTCAAAGCTTCACTCACAAAAGCACTCAGAATACGCTTGGTTCTACTCGGCAAGATCAGGAGAAACAAGAAGGCTTCTGTCGGGTTCATAAACCTAGGGTGCCATGGGGACCAGCTTCCCAAACAAAGGCTCGGCCCAAACTGATAACGCACAACTCCTGGGCCGGCCCAAGTATTAGAGCGACAGGCCGGGGGAGTGATCCATTCTCCGACCAGAAGGTCAGGCCAAGGAGGAACAATGCCCGATTTCTGACTCCGACCCACCTCTCCGATCGGAGCGCTCGCTTCGGTCACCAGCCAGCCTCCGGACAGCCTCTTCGACCAAAAGGCCTGGCCAAAAGCACCACTTTCAACTCTGATCCCGCACTCTCCGACTGGGGATACGCCCAGCCCCTGCTCACCACTCCTCTCTGACTTGCATGATCAGAGCCGACTGGGATCAACCGACCAATGACACCCGCTCGGTAGGGACCAGGAGACATGCGGAGAAAGTAGGGCAAGGCACACAAGTCAAACCACGATACCAGGGACCATACCCTGTACACCTGCAGGAACAATACTCTGCAACCGCCCTAACACAAACAGTGTTGTAGGTGCCTACATTTCTCCTACAATATTGTGGGTGCCATTAAACTCCCATGTGGTAAGGCTCCTCCCACATGCCTCTGGGCATCGACAGTGTTGTGGGCTCTGGGATTTACCGTACCGAGTGCACATGGTGAAACTCCTCACATGGCTCTAGGCATCAACAGTGTATGTAGGTACCGACATCTGCCATACCCAAACAAGATGACAGAACCTCCCATGTGCATCTGATATCCAACAGTGTTGTGGGCGCCTACCATCATCCTGTACCCATCGGCATGGGCAACAAGGCTTAGAAGGATTTGTACTCTCTCCCTCTCGCTTGTAAGGCCATCCCCTTCATCTATAAAAGGGGATGCGCTCTCTCCTAGTTAAGACAAGTTGATTAAGGCTCAGCCCCTTTAGACTCATTAGATCGACCAAGTTCACTAGTCCACAATCGTAGAACCACCAGGTTCGAACCTCAAGCGCACGCTTGAACACTTAGCTTGTAGCAGAGCTCCTATCGCTCTCGGCCCTTCCGACCTGAGCCGACCGGACCTCTTGTACACCCCATCTTTCTTCTTCTCATTTGTAACCCCACTATAGACTTTGAGCACCTGGGCTTAGGAATAAAGTCATCGATCGACTCAAACTAGACGTAGGGCACATTGCCTAAACTAGTATAAACCCTGTGTCATTGAGTGCTAGGCCACCTCCGATCACAACGTATGGCAAAACTACAAATATTTACATGTTGGTCACTTTTTGCACTGATAGTTGGCACCGTCCGTGGGGAAGACACTATATGTTCAACATTTTTTGGTCATCGGATGGCCCACTTTTCCGCCACCCTCGCCGCGGCGGGCTCGGGCGATACGATTCGCTTCGGCTCGCTGGAGTTCCCAGCACTCTCACCTATTGGGATGTGGGCTCCACTCGACTTCGAACCATCCTAGGCCTTCCTCTTCGGAAGCTTGGACTTTGTCGCCGACCAGCTCAGCGTACTACACCTCCGTGAGGAGGCTCACGTCCCGACACCCATCAGAGGGGCACCCTCCATCGACTCTGGGGCGCACGACTTCGATGACATGGCATCTACGCTTCTTTCCAAGCAAACTCTCTGCTCAAACCCCACTGTGAGTAATGTACATGCTGTTATTTACTTACTATTCTCTATCTTCCGCTGATTACCCAGAGGAACCCCGTTGTCCTCGACGCGACCGCCATACGACCGGTTCCCCTATGGCCTCGCGTCTTCCGCGGACGCATACGCCTGGGGGCTCTATAGGATGCCAGCGCCGCCCCCTCTCGCATCCGAATTCGTGGGAATGGCGAGCTATGCTCCCACCTATTTCCTCGACTTCATGGATGACGATGGCGAGAGTGACGGCTCTAGCATCGGTGACATGGCGCCTAGGCACCGTTCGTCCTGGGAGTGCACCATGGCAGAGGCTCTGGGACACGCACCGGCAGAAGAAGAGTCCTCACAGATTCACACCTCACCAGACTCTTGTGTGGAGACCCCCGAGCTCACACGGGAGCATGGCGAGGCACTACGACAACAGTGGCTGCATCAGCCACCGACTGCGCCAGCGCGCTCGGCGCACCACACTGCAACCCATACGCATAGACTAGCGAGCAGCACCCAGGGTCACGCCCATCAGGTCTAGCGCAACACCATGGATAGGGGAATCCATCCCCCATAGTTTGCTTGAGCTAGTCAGAACATCACCGCCGCGGCAATGCTTCTGCGTGGCCTGTCCGAGCCGAACGACCCTCATGAACAGGCGATCCACCGGAACCTTCGGGCACTAGTGGAGACCGCCGTCGTGCAACAAGTGGAGAGCTCCGTATCGCGATGCCAACTCGCGACCTCACTCCCCACTAGGGGAATGGGGACACAATAGATGGGTCGCTCCACCCGATCACCATGACGGCCGCCGAGCATGGCACAGGAGGCCGCATTGGCACCTCGCCTTGACTTGACGACTGCTCCATACCAACCGCCTGTCTATGCGTGGCTCAGGCCAAATTGAGACACATGCAGCAGTGACCGGAGTCCCAGCCCTGATGGCCCGGGACCATGGACCTTTATCCAAAACCTCCAGCGAGCGCTGCTCCCGCCGCGCTCCAATGAAGGCCGAGGCAAAGGTAAGGCCAAGCGCCAGGATTAGGACGAGGGCCCCTCCACGCAGAGGGGGAAAAAGAACAGAAAGGATTGCCGCTGACCGGCCAACTCCGTGTGGGATGCCACGGCTGATCACACAGGCATGCAGCCCCAGCAGGACCCTCCGGGCCACTTCCACGAGCTCATGGAGAGCCCGTGCACCAACCACAACTACCCCATTAAACACCTCTACAAGGACTGCTAGCTCATCAAGCACCTTCTGCGGCAGACTGGCAGGCCAAAGGAAGAAAAAGTCAAAGAAGCAGCGACCGAGAAAGGGGGCATAGCGGGCAAGGATCCGGATGACTAAAGGTTGAAGTGATCTGACCAGATGCCTACCGATTGAAGGACAACAACGACAACATTCTCTCCGAACGCTTGGAATAGCTATGTCATTTTTCTTCCCCTAAGTTTCAGTCTTACCATCAATTACTTAGCGTATGCTAATATAAAAGCACCCCGACCCAAACACTTTTTGGCCCGGGGCGCTCAGGGGCTCCACTAGGGTACACTACTAGCTCTCTGTTTCATTTACTATTGTAACAGAACCGACCAAATCATAAGAACGTAAGTACAAAAACAATCACCGAAGCGATCGAATTCCTGTACTTAAGCTACTTGGCTTCGCGGTCGGTCTTCAGACACGGCCAACTAAGAGAGAGGTATGCGTTCAACATGAACAGAAAGGCTCCAAGATTCAGTCCTTAATCGATTACTGCATGTGAGTCACTACAAACCGGCAAGCCTCCGTCCGGTCTTCATTTCAAATTAAGACTGGTTCTTTTCCATGATAGCAAATATAGGCAACCGTGCCATAAGTATCTTCCTATATCTCGCAGTGACAGAAATCACCGACTTCTACGTGTTTAAGCGGGGCTAAGCACTACATGAGCTTTCGAGCTACATAGGATTCTGTGGTATCAATATCCGGACAAGGATTGGATAACCAATGCAAAGCAAGTGTTTGCATCCAACACCTAAACTTAATGCAACAATATATATATGTATCAATAATATCAGAATCGCATTTCGAAAATTAGGAGGCTTAATATGCTCCGGGCTTGCCTTTCACAAAGTTGCACGGACGGTGATCAGGGCACTCAACGGCGACCTCGTCGGCACTTCTTCCGAAGGTCTGCACCTCCACGAACCTCCGGTGTCGGGCATTTCCGCTTCGCTTTCGTTCCTCGAATTCCAAAGAGGTCACTCCTTCCGGTACACCTATTGCATGCCGATGCACAAGATAAATATCATGGATGCATAAGGAATGACATGATGCTCATGATGAATGAATCACAGTAAGTGTTTAACGAAAACATTACTGGACACTCGTTTACCGATTAAGAATAGTTCTATTCAAATTATTTTAAAACAGGTATCTAACTTAACTTGAAGAACAAGATCAACTTACCTAACTTGCATAGCCTAAGATAAAGATGCTCATCCTCAGTTAAAGGCCTAACACCTAGGAACATTACCCCAACTTAAAAATAGTAAAGGCATACTTTAAACAACAGTTAAAGTTTAATATGCACACGGGTAGTTCCTTAATTCAACCACAACAAGAGTTCTACAAATCCAAATGACTTGCATGAGGACATTCTGGAAAGCTTATGAAATTCTCTACAAATCATTTGTAAACATCAAAGCATGATTCTTATGTTAACCCAATCGAATTCCAGTAAACCTAGAATATGTCTAGAAATGCCAGGGTTACTAAATGAATTATTTAATGATGATGCCAAAGCATAATTGGACCAAACCAAGTTTACCAACATGTTTTGCATACCAAAGAAACATCAGAAAGTCTAGTGCCAACTTCTAAACAATTTATTTAATGCCCTTTTGTAATTTCTTTAGTTAATTAGGTGATTAAAGCAATATATAGTAAAATTGTTCAGAAAAATCTACAAAAATTACAGTAGCTATCTCATGCTTCATATAGACTACTATAAAAATTTCAAAGCCATTGGGCAAACAGAACTTGCTGTATCCAAAATAACAGGTAGCATATCTATTTTTAGCATAATTAGGAAACCCTATTGAAAAGTGTCAAACAACAGATTTCTAATTTTTCCTAGCATCAACCTAGCATAAGAACAGTACTCACCAATTTTTACCCTAACTGGATCTATAGTAAAATTATGAAAATTCACACAAGATCCATCCATGCAAAAAAGATAATTTTCTATCTCCTACAAACAGTGCCCAAAATTTATGAAAATTTAACTTCAAGCTATTCATGATATGAGAAGTACACCATAAAAATTTTATGCCATTTGGAGCTACCTAGTAAAAGATATAATTACCCCTATTTCTTGCATGATTAAAAGAGATAAATAGAAACTCCCATTTTCATAACAGAACATGACATGTATTATATTTTTAATATAAACTAGACATTATCATGAACTCAACAAAATTGGAACCACATCATTTGAAGCTACTAACTAGGAGATACATATTTTTGAATCTCTACACAATTCTGTGAAAAGAATAAAACAAAAACAAATTTGAAATCCTACTCTACTGGCTGGGCCGGCCCGAACAGATCCGGCGGCCCACAACACGCACGCTGGCATGGCCCAAAACGCGGCGTAGCATAGGTCTGGCTCCCGCCCTCGGCTCGGCGACTGACGAACGGGGCCCGCGCGACAGTGAGACAGGCAGGGGAACGGAGGAAGACGATGGCGTAGCTCATCGCCGGCGACAGTTCCGGCGAGTTCAGCGGTGCTACAGCGGTCACCTCATCACTGCGCATCGAGCGGTGCCATCAATTTGGGCTATCACCGCAACAAGAGGGGGTGGCGACGGCCATGGCATGGCCGGCTCCGGCGAGGCTATGCCGTCACGTCCCTAGTGGCTCACTCAATGAGCTTCGGCGTCACACACAGACGCTAGCGCAAGGAAGAGAAGGGGCGATAAGGGGCTCGAGTAGCACGGCCACGTGCGAGCTCGACCGGCGGCAGTCATGGCGACCCAGTGGAGCCGCGCTCACGGGGAGGTCTACCTGAGGCGAAAATGGAGTGGCGGTGGGGGGTCGTAGCCGTAGAGAAGTTCATGGAGGGGCTGTGGCTTGGATGAATCGGTTAATGGCGCTCGGTGTTAGTGGATTTGACTCGGCGGCATCACGGTGTCCCGGTCGCCGTGCTAGCGGAGGAAGGGGACGGTAGTGAGGGAAATGGCGAGACGCAGAGAGGGTGGCGAGGAGTTGGCCTTCTTCTGGAGCTCAAGCACGCGACGTGGAGACCTCGGTAGAGCATGAACGCCACGCGGTGAGCAGCTCCTGCGATGGTCGGCCACGGTGGGCACTGTCCGATTTCTGAAAATCGCGATTCAGTGATCATCGATGATGACTGACAGAAGCAAGTTTGACGGTGATTAGCTCCTAATCCGTGACGATCTAGACTATGCCATAGTTAACAAAGTTGATCATCTATATATGAACTACAACTCTTATTATTGGAGCTCGAGCTGGTTTGGCTTTGTTAGGGAGATACAAGGTGAAAAAATTGGGTACACGAAACTACAAAACACTTAAGGACTTAGAAAAACTTCTAAGTCTGAAATCAGCATGAACTTCTGACTTGTGGGCCATGTTTGAGCATGTTCTAGCTATTTTCATGAGATGATCATAAAACAACTTTTGTTCCTTGATAAATTAGCTACAACTTTGGTAAAGAGTGCACAGCCATGCAAGGTCTCTAAGTTGAACTTTTAAATCAGTCAAACAGTGCCACTCTAGGGGTCAATTCAAGTCAAACCTCACCAAAAGGGCAATTTTGTCATTTTGATCTACATGAACAATGTCCAAACAATTACCCTAAGTGTAGTTAAGAGTATTAGACCATGACCAACCACTTTACACAATTGTTATACCAATCCAAATGATCACATGTGATGAAACAACAAAACAAGCAATTCACCCAATGTTGCAATGCAATGTTTCACATGTTTCATGACCTTGTTGTCATTTTATACTTGTCACATTACTACCATGTTGTCATGTTTCAAAGTATGAGAGTTTCATGTTACATTCACATGTTGCACTACTACCATTCTAAGCAATCAAGCATGAAACACACACAATTGAAAATGTTGCATATGCATGTTTCAGTAACAATGACATGCTGAGATAGATGATGCACATGTTTATGAAATAAAATGCAATTAGTGGAAGCCAAACACCTAGGGTGTTACAGCCCTCCCCCCTTAGAAAAATCTCCTCCCGAGATTTGGAAAGCGTACCATTTAATAAAGAAAGCCGGATAATTTTCCTTTAGATAATCTTCCCGCTCCCATGTTGCATCCCGTTCACTATGATTACTCCAAACTACCTTGTATAACTTAACTACTCGCATACGAGTCACTCTTTCTTCAGTATCTAGAACCTGCACTGGCTTCTCCTCATAAGAAAGATCAGATTTCAAGTTGACTTTCCTTGTTGCTATTCTTTCCTCGGGAATACGGAGACACTTCTTCAGCTGGGACACATGGAATACCGGGAATATAGCTCCCATCTCACGTGGTAGATCGAGTTTATATGCTACTCTTCCACTTTTCTCGATAATGCGTTAAGGTCCAACATATCGAGGCTCAAGCTTCCTTTTAATTCCAAAACGCTTGACTCCTTTCATAGGGGATACCTTTAGATAAACATGATCACCTACTTCAAACTCAATAGGTTTTCTTCTCTTGTCAGCATAGCTCTTTTGTCTAGCCTGAGCGGCAGTCATATTCTTCTCTATAGTTCGGACTTGCTCTTCGGCTTCTTTTACAAAATCAATACCATAGAATCTTCTTTCTCCGGGTTCCACCCAGTTCAAAGGAGTTCTACACTTGCGGCCATAAAAAGCTTCAAAAGGAGCCATTTTGATACTCTCTTGATAACTGTTGTTATAAGAGAATTCAGCGAGAGGCAACCAGTCCTCCCAAGAGCCTTTGCAAGAGATAAGACAAGCTCTAAGCATGTCTTCAAGAATTTGATTAACACGCTCAGTCTGTCCTGATGTTTGCGGATGATAGGCAGAACTGCGGATTAGATGAGTGCCAAGATTCTGATGTAAGCACTCCCAAAAGCGAGCTATGAATTGCGGTCCTCTATCTGAAATAATGGATTTGGGTACACCATGGAGACGTACCACTTGTTGAAAATAAATCTTAGCATAATTGTGCGGGTGATAGGTAGACTTGACCGGAATAAAGTGAGCGGAATTAGTTAGACGATCTACGATAACCCAGATGGAATCACAACCCTTTTTGGTAGTGGGTAGTCCAACAATGAAATCCATGCTAATTTCTTCGCACTTCCAGCCAGGAATAGAGAGTGGCTGCAATAATCCGGGCCTCATGTGAATAGCCTTGACTATGCAACAGTTATCACACTTTGCCACGTAAGCTGCGATTTCTTTCTTCATCTTGGTCCACCAATAATATAGCTTGAGATCTTGATACATTTTACTGCTACCAGGATGGATGGACAATTTAGAAGAATGGGCTTCAGCCATAATTTGATTTCAAGTTCTTTGTCTTTGGGTACCACAAGCCTATCATTAAACCAGAGAATTCCTTTGTCATCGACCCTAAAGTGCTTGGTCTCTTTCTCTTTCATCTTCCGCTTGATGTGAAACACACCCACATCAGTCTTCTGGAGTTCGATAATTCGACTTCTAAGAGAGTAATCCACAGTGATATTGTGGAGTACTACAGGATGAAGGAGGTGTGCCAGATGAAAGTCTTCACTAACTAAGGAATTGCAATGGGCCTTTCTGCTTAAGGCATCAGCAACCACATTTGCCTTACCAGGATGGTAGTGCACTTGAAGGTTGTAGTCTTTGATCAATTCTAACCATCGTCGTTGACGCATGTTCAACTCGGGTTGAGTAAAGATGTACTTGAGACTTTTATGGTCAGTATAGATGTTGCACACATTACCCAGCAAGTAATGTCTCCAAATCTTCAGGGCATGAACAACTACGGCTAGCTCTAAGTCATGGGTAGGATAATTGATTTCATGCTTTCGAAGCTGGCACAAAGCATAAGCAATGACTCGGCCTTCCTGCATAAGAACACACCCCAAACCGGTGCCACATGCATCACAGTAGACATCAAAAGGCTTTTCGATGTCAGGTTGTGCCAATATAGGAGCAGAGGTTAGTAAGGTCCGCAAAGTGTGGAAAGCCTCTTCACACTTCGGAGTCCACACAAACTTCTCATCTTTTTGAAGTAGTCGAGTCATGGGCTTGGCGATTTTAGAGAAATCCAGGATAAAGCGATGATAATAGCCAGCCAAACCCAGGAAACTTCGGACTTCTGTGACCGTAGTAGGTGCCTTCCACTCTAGGACTTCTTGCACCTTAGTAGGGTCAACCGAAATTCCATCTCCAGATAACACATGACCTAGAAAAGGTATCTTGTTCAACCACAATTCACACTTGCTAAACTTAGCATAAAGCTGGTTGTCACGCAACCGAGATAAAACAATTCTCAGATGTTCAGCATGCTCTTCTTCATTCTGAGAGTATACAAGGATATCATCAATGAACACAACGACGAACTTGTCCAATTCCGGCATGAATACTGAATTCATCAGGTACATAAAATGTGCCGGAGCATTTGTCAACCCAAAGGACATGACAAGGTACTCGAACAAGCCATAACGAGTAGAGAAAGCTGTCTTAGGTATATCTTCAGGACAAATTTTGATCTGATGGTAACCAGACCTCAAATCGATCTTGGAGAATACCTTAGCTTTGGAGAGCTGATCAAATAGAATATCGATGCGAGGAAGAGGGTATTTGTTCTTGATGGTAACAGCATTAAGGGGGCGATAATCCACGCACATGCGTAGAGACTCATCCTTCTTCTTCACAAATATAGCCGGACAACCCCAAGGAGAAGAACTAGGACGAATCAAACCCTTCTTTAAAAGCTCATTCAACTAGCTCTTTAGCTCAGCCAACTCATTAGGCAGCATTCTATAGGGCCTTCGAGAAATAGGAGCCGTACCCGGAATGAGTTCTATCTTGAATTCTACATCACGGTCCGGAGGTAATCCAGGCAAGTCATCAGGGAAGACATCTGGAAACTCACAGACAACCGGTATCTCCTCAATGGCTTTGGCTAGGGTAGCGTTGGCTATATTGTGAATAGCGATATCACGAGGTAACTGCACTAGAAAACCCTTCTTATCCAAAGGATCCCTCAACATTACCACACAGGTTGACGTATCGATCAACACTCCATTTCCACTCATCCACTTCATCCATAAGATTACATCGATTCCTACCCCCGGCAGAACTACAAGATCTACAAGGAACTCTCGATCCCCAATCTCAATCTTTACCTCTTTAACTACTTGGTTAGTCATGATATTATTCCCAGCAGCACTAATACAATAACTACCCTTGACAATTGTAATCACATTCATCATATGCTTAGATGCAAAAGTAGAACTCACAAAGGAATGTGAAGCACCTGAATCAAAGAGCACAACTATAGGGTGATCATTAACAAGAAACTTACCAGCGGTGACCACTTCACCAGCAGGAATTTCCTCCATAGTAGTGTAGTGAACACGCCCCTAATGGACGTTTCCCTGAGCATTCTGCTTGGAAGGATAGGGGCACTTATTTGCCCAGTGACTAGGCTGGTTATAGTTCCAACATGGCCTGTTAGCTGGTGGGACATTAGAGCTGCCCTGCCCAGAGGTATTCTTTGGCAAAGAAATTATGTACCCTTTGCGGAAACCAGTTTTAGCTTGATTCTTCTTCTGAGGTGGGCGGTACCGGACATTAGCATTGGGTGGATGGTACTGGGTCTTGGATACCATTGGAGCCTTAGACTGAGAAGCTCCAACCTCAAAGTTTCTTTTACGGGTCTTAGAAGCAGCATATACCTTATCATTATTCTCTTGAGTTAGGGTGTCACTGATAAACTCATTGAAGGTGACACACTTGCAGTTGCCCATAGACTTCATCAGTTTAGGGGAAAGTCCCCTCTTGAAACTGGCTATCTTTTTTGCATCAGTATCAATGAACTCAGGAGCATACCTCGCTAGGTTGTTGAATGCCTGGAGGTATTCATTAAGACTCTTGTTGCCTTGGGTTAACTTCATAAACTCGATATGCTTAATGGCCATGAGACCAGGAGGGATAAAATGTCCCCTAAAAGCTGCCTGAAACTGGCCCCAAACTATCTCGACGTTTGCAGGGAAGGTGGTCCTATGATGGGTCCACTAGATGCCTGCAGGGCCTTGGAGCTGGTGTCCTACATATGTGGCCTTCATACCTTCAGTCAAACGGAGCAATCCAAACCTTTGCTCTATCGTGCTCAACCATTCATCAACTTGTAATGGTTCTTCTGCCTCACGAAAGATAGGAGGCTTTGTGTCCATGAAGTCCTTAAAGCTACTGTACTAGTTTGGTTCGGGTCCTTGGCGGACATGCCGATCATCACGGTTAGCCATATGGCACATAGCCTCAGCTAGCATGCGCTGACTTTCGATAATTGTCTGCATTAGCTCAGCTGGTGTGGGCGGTGGTTGTTCCTCATCTCCCATGCTACGACCGCGACGAAGGTTATAAGCCATCTGCAAAATGTATATCCAATGAGCACTGATCATGTGAAAATTTTTGTAGATGAATCATATAATTATGCCAAACTGAGTCCATTGGAGGGAATGCATTTATATAATCAACAGAGGCACAATCATTCATCACAATCACACAACTCATCAAGCGCATCAATTAACACATAAATGCGATGAACTTAACCAACAGCGAGATCTATAGACCGCAAAGACGAAATTCATCAAAAGCTCACATACGTGGAGCACAACATGTTCGATAGGTTACATCCAAGCCATAGTGGTTCCAAACTTACATCCAAAGATAACTTAAGGTTCGATATTACATCCCAACGATTAACTTATTACAAAGCTACTCGTTCATGCATGAGGATCAACAAAAGATTGGCTCTAGCGCATTAGCTAAGTAGTAAGCTAAACTACACATCGTCCTCGGAGTCAGTGTCGAAGATCTCTCCTCCATCTTCATCACTAGCAGGCTCTAACTCCTCATCTTCCTCCTCATCAGGTGGAACATCCTCGGGTCCATTGACCTCAATGCCATCATCACCTTTAGCCATGATGACACCAGAGCCCATCTCATCCTCATCATCAGGTGGCAGGAGAGGGTGAAGTTGATTGTGTAACAGGTGAACCTCCTCATGGAGATGGTCATTGTACTCTTCGGCAACTGCCACTTGCTGCTCTAACTCCACCTGTCGCGCTCTCAACACATTCTCTTCATGCCAGGCTTCATTCTGTTGGTTCATCATGTGAATCAACATACGTTCACAGTTGCGGTGAGCCACTGTCAACCTCTGAACCTCCAGAGTCTCTTGATCCCTTTCCTATGTTACTTGCTCCAAACGCTGCTGAGCCGCATTCCTCTCAGCAGTCACCCGGGCCAGCTCTGTCCTCAGCCTTTCCGCCTCAGTAGGCTCTAGACGGGGCTCACGAGGAGCTAACCGGTGACGAGGCGCCCTGCCTCTAGTGGACTTGTGAGCAGTGAGTTTCGTGTGCGCCATCTGTAGCAAAAAGTTGCAACGTAAGGGGAGAATCATTTAAGGGATACAAAATTTAATTAGTCGGGACAGTCATATTTTAAAGGAGGGAGTAATGCAAAATGCTATGTATGCTTGAACATGATGCATGCACGATCCGTACGTCCTCACAAACCTAGAAAAATTTAAAGGCTAGCGAAATATATGGTGGCATACATACGCTCTCTCATACATGGTAGCTAGTCGATCTACAACGATACGTTGTTAGTGTACCTGCAGAAGATTTCATTTCAGCCCAATAATTTCCCAAAAAGGCATGTAAACTAAATACTTCATACATACATCCCCAGATGCATATACTCTAGTATCACAGCTACCCGTCAGAGATACCCACATTTAAGTACTCTCATAGATACATGATCGAACATGTAAGTATGCGAGCAACCACAACTACTCTCCTCTAGACCGACGGTTGGACGGTCATGCTCTCACAACTCCCACTTACCAGAGCGTAGAGGTATTTGATTCAAACATTACCACCCAAGCGGATGGCATCCATACAATAGCACGCCGTATGGACGACAAAACAGAAACAAGCAGGAACCCCCAAGTTAGTACTTAATAAGCCACCTAAGAGTCCTTATTTGGGCATAAGGGATATGACCACTGGCAATACTTAGTATTTAATTTAAGATTTTTGCAAATACTTTTGTTTTAAATACACAAATGACATGTTTAGTGTCGAATCTTGCTCGATATACCGTAATGTAGAACCGACCAAATCATAAGAACGTAAGTACAAAAACAATCACCAAGCGATCAATTTCGTACTTAAGCTCCCATAATCCCGGTAGTCCGAAAATCACGAAGGATTTCAACCAACTCTCGACATACAAACCAAGACCGTAGTGATTCAACACAACACATCATCCGTTACAACATTTCATAAGTAGCATTCGGATTACATCCAACAGAATGCGAATAAAATATTACAAACAAGGTTCAAATTTGCAGAAGCAACATAGTTTAGTACATAACTTCATAGTTTCAAATACATTGCCAAGTCTCGAGTCATGTCCCATAAAAGCATTATCGTGCACGAGAACTAGTAGAGATCGCGCCCAACGGTCTAGTCTTCATCCCCATTTGGGAGAAGGCAAAGATTTGCAAACAACCAAAGTAGAACCGGTCATCTACAATGGTGGAGATAAACCCCGAGTACGAGAAGGTACTCAGCTAGACTTACCCGACAAAACAAGAAATAAAAGACACCAAGGATCATGCAAGGCTTATGAGGTGGGCTAGCTTGACACAGTTGCATAAAAGAGCTTATGATTATAGTAACCAATTTAAACTTAGCATCAAGCTTATCATCATTTACCTATCCACTAGATTAGCTTTTGTACTAGAGCACTCACTTATTAGGAGCAAACAATATTAACCATAGCAGGTATAATAAGGCTGTCATCATCATATCATCATTTCGAACCATTATGTTATTAAGTGTATCTACATTGGAGATAAGCCCGTCAAGTTCTCACTAACTTGGGAGAGACGGTGACTCGAATCAATTACAACTCAAAGTGAGGGGTATTCCTAACTCTCACCCTAGCATACTTAGCAAGGGTAGCCATGGGTCACCTTTGGAACAACTCAGAACCAAATTGTGGGTTCGATCGGCGCCCAAGACTCTCGTGGATTACCCTTCGCTGGGACGATCGGGACTTTTAAATCACCGCCTTGGACTCACGCCTACGGCTCCCTTCCGAGGCGCTTTATACTTATCGACTCCTGGCCTGAGGTGAGCTACTCGGCTTCGCGGTCGGTCTTCAGACACGGCCAACTAAGAGAGAGGCATGCGTTCAACATGAACAGGAAAGGCTCCAAGATTCAGTCCTTAATCGACAAAGACGGAGTCACTACAAACCGGCAAGCCTCCGTCCGGTCTTCATTTCAAATTAAGACTGGTTCTTTTCCACGATAGCAAATATAGGCAACCGTGCCATAAGTATCTTCCTATATCTCGCAGGTGACAGGAAATCACCTGACTTCTACCGTGTTTAAGCAGGGCTAAGCACTACATGAGCCTGAGCTACATAGGATTCAGGGTATCAATATCTGGACAAGGATTGGATAACCAATGCAGCAAGTGTTTGCATCCAACACCTAAACTTAATGCAACAATATATATATGTATCAATAATACTATAACTGCATTTCGAAAATTAGGAGGCTTAATATGCTCCGGGGCTTGCCTTTCACAAAGTTGCACGGACGGTGATCCGAGCACTCAACGGCGACCTCGTCTGGCACTTCTTCTGAAGGCTGCACCTCCTGAACCTCCGGTGTCGGCTGCTGCTGCTCGCTCGGTTCCTCGAATTCCAGCAAGGTCACTCCTTCCGGTACACCTATTACATGCCGATGCACAAGATAAATATCATGGATGCATAAGGAATGACATGATGCTCATGATGAATGAATCACAGTAAGTGTTTAACGAAAACATTACTGGACACTCGTTTACCGATTAAGAATAGCTCTATTTAAATCATTTTAAAACAGGTATCTAACTTAACTTGAAGAACAAGATCAACTTACCTAACTTGCATAGCCTAAGATAAAGATGCTCATCCTCAGTTAAAGGCCTAACACCTAGGAACATTACCCCAACTTAGAAATAGTAAAGGCATACTTTAAACAACAGTTAAAGTTTAATATGCACACGGGTAGTTCCTTAAATCAACCACAACAAGAGTTCTACAAATCCAAATGACTTGCATGAGGACATTCTGGAAAGCTTATGAAATTCTCTACAAATCATTTGTAAACATCAAAGCATGATTCTTATGTTAACCCAATCGAATTCCAGTAAACCTAGAATATGTCCAGAAATGCCAGGGTTACAAAATTAATTATTTAATGATGATGCAAAAGCATAATTGGACCAAACCAAGTTTACCAACATGTTTTGCATACCAAAGAAACATTAGAAAGTCTAGTGCCAACTTCTAAACAATTTATTTAATGCCCTTTTCTAATTTCTTTAGTTAATTAGGTGATTAAAGCAATATATAGTAAAACTATTCAGAAAAATCTACAAAAATTATAGTAGCTATCTCATGCTTCACATAGACTACTATAAAAATTTCAAAGCCATTGGGCAAGCAGAACTTGTTGTATCCAAAATAACAAGTAGCATGTCTATTTTTAGCATAATTAGGAAACCCTATTGAAAAGTGTCAAACAACAGATTTCTAATTTTTCCTAGCATCAACCTAGCATAAGAACAGTACTCACCAATTTTTACCCTAACTGGATCTATAGAAAAATTATGAAAAATCACACAACATCCATCCATGCAAACAAGATAATTTTCTATCTCCTACAAACAGTGCCCAAAATTTATGAAAATTTAACTTCAAACTATTCATAATATGAGAAGTACACCATAAAAATTTCATGCCATTTGGAGCTACCTAGTAAAAGATATAATTACCCCTATTTCTTGCATGATTAAAAGAGATAAATAGAAACTCCCATTTTCATAACAGAACATGACATGTATTATATTTTTAATATAAACTAGACATTATCATGAACTCAACAAAATTGAAACCACATCATTTGAAGCTACCAACTAGGAGATACATATTTTTGAATCTCTACACAATTCTGTGAAAAGAATAAAACAAAAACAAATTTGAAATCCTACTCTACTGGCTGGGCCGGCCTGAACAGATCCGGCGGCCCACAACACGCGCGCTGGCGCGGCCCAAAACGCAACACAGCCCAGGTCTGGCTCCCGCCCTCGGCTCGACGGCTGACGAACGGGGCCCGCGCGATAGTGAGACAGGCAGGGGAACGAAGGAAGATGACGGCGTAGCTCGTCGCCGGCGACAGTTCCGACGAGTTCAGCGGTGCTACGGCGGTCACCTCATCACTGCGCATCGAGCGGTGCCATCAATTTTGGCTATCACCACAGCAAGAGGGGGTGGCGACGGCCACGGCGGCGCGCGGCCACGGCATGGCCGGCTCCGGCGAGGCTACGACGTCACGGCCCTAGTGGCTCACTCAACGAGCTTCAACGTCACACACAGAAGCTAGTGCAAGGAAGAGAAGGGGCGATAAGGGGCTTGAGCATCACGGCCATGTGCGAGCTCGGCCGGCGGCGGTCATGGCGACCCGGTGGAGCCGCGCTCACGGGGAGGTCTACCTGAGGCGAAAATGGAGTGGCGGTGGGGTCGCAGCCATAGAGAAGTTCACGGCGGGGCTGTGGCTTGGATGAATCGGTTAATGGCGCTCGGTGTTAGTGGATTTGGCTCGGCGGCGTCACGGTGTCCCGGTCGCCATGCTCGTGGAGGAAGGGGACGGCAGTGAGGGAAATGGCGAGACGCAGAGAGAGTGGCGAGGAGTTGGCCTTCTTCTGGAGCTCAAGCACGCGACATGGAGACCTCGGCAGAGCATGAACGCCACGCAGCAAGTAGCTCCTGCGCCGGTTGGCCACGGCGGGCACTGTCCGATTTCTGAAAATCGTGATTCAGTGATCACCGACGATGACTGACAGAGCAAGTTTGACGGTGATTAGCTCCTAATCCGTGACGATCTAGACTATGCCATAGTTAACAAAGTTGATCATCTATATGTGAACTACAACTCTTATTATTGGAGCTCAAGCTGGTTTGGCTTTGTTAGGGAGATACAAGGTGAAAAAGTTGGGTACACGAAACTGCAAAACACTTAAGGACTTAGAAAAATTTCTAAGTCTGAAATCAGCATGAACTTCTGACTTGTGGGCCATGTTTGAGCAGGTTCTAGCCATTTTCATTAGATGATCATAAAACAACTTTTGTTCCTTGATAAATTAGCTACAACTTTGGTAAAGAGTGCACAGCCATGCAAAGTCTCTAAGTTGATCTTTTGAATCAGTCAAACAGTGCCACTCTAGGGGTCAATTCAAGTCAGACCTCACCAAAAGGGCAATTTTGTCATTTTGATCTACATGAACAATGTCCAAACAATTACCCTAAGTGTAGTTAAGATGTATTAGACCATGACCAACCACTTTACACAATTGTTATACCAATCCAAATGATCACATGTGATGAAACAACAAAACAAGCAATTCACCCAATGTTGCAATGCAATGTTTCACATGTTTCATGACCTTGTTGTCATTTTATACTTGTCACATTACTACCATGTTGCCATGTTTCAAAGTATGAGAGTTTCATGTTACATTCACATGTTGCACTACTACCATTCTAAGCAATCAAGCATGAAACACACACAATTGAAAATGTTGCGTTTGCATGTTTCAGTAACAATGACATGCTGAGATAGATGATGCACATGTTTATGAAATGAAATTCAATTAGTGGAAGCCAAACACCTAGGGTGTTACAGCCCTCCCCCCTTAGAAAAATCTCGTCCCGAGATTTGGAAAGCGTACCATTTAATAAAGAAAGCTGGATAATTTTCCTTTAGATAATCTTCCCGCTCCCATGTTGCATCCCGTTCACTATGATTACTCCAAACTACCTTGTATAACTTAACTACTCGCGTACGAGTCACTCTTTCTTGAGTATCCAGAACTTGCACGGGCTTCTCCTCATAAGAAAGATCAGATTTCAAGTTGAATTTCCTTGTTGCTATTCTTTCCTCGGGAATACGGAGACACTTCCTCAGCTGGGACACATGGAATACCGGGAATTTAGCTCCCATCTCACGTGGTAGATCGAGTTTATATGCTACTCTTCCACTTTTCTCGATAATGCGGTAAGGTCCAACATATCGAGGCTCAAGCTTCCTTTTAATTCCAAAACGCTTGACTCCTTTCATAGGGGATACCTTCAGATAAACATGATCACCTACTTCAAACTCAATAGGTTTTCTTCTCTTGTCAGCATAGCTCTTTTGTCTAGCCTGAGCGGCAGTCATATTCTTCTGTATAGTTCGGACTTGCTCTTCGGCTTCTTTTACAAAATCAATACCATAGAATCTTCTTTCTCCGGTTTCCACCCAGTTCAAAGGAGTTCTACACTTGTGGCCATAAAGAGCTTCAAAAGGAGCCATTTTGATACTCTCTTGATAACTGTTGTTATAAGAGAATTTAGTGAGAGGCAACCAGTCCTCCCAAGAGCCTTTGCAAGAGATAAGACAAGCTCTAAGCATGTCTTCAAGAATTTGATTAACACGCTCAGTCTGTCCTGATGTTTGCGGATGATAGGCAGAACTACGGATTAGATGAGTGCCAAGATTCTGATGTAAGCACTCCCAAAAGCGAGCCATGAATTGCGGTCCTCTATCTGAAACAATGGATTTGGGTACACCATGGAGACGTACCACTTGTTAAAAATAAATCTCAGCATAATTGTGCGGGTGATAGGTAGACTTGACCGGAATAAAGTGAGCAGATTTAGTTAGACGATCTACGATAACCCAGATGGAATCACAACCCTTTTTGGTAGTGGGTAGTCCAACAATGAAATCCATGCTAATTTCTTCCCACTTCTAGCCAGGAATAGAGAGTGGCTGCAATAATCCAGGCCTCATGTGAATAGCCTTGACTATGCAACAGTTATCACACTTTGCCACGTAAGCTGTGATTTCTTTCTTCATCTTGGTCCACCAATAATATAGCTTGAGATCTTGATACATTTTACTGCTACCAGGATGGATGGACAATTTAGAAGAATGGGCTTCAGCCATAATTTGATTTCTAAGTTCTTTGTCTTTGGGTACCACAAGCCTATCATTAAACCGAGGCGACGTCCACCTCCGACCCAGGCTCTGTGCCATCCGCAGGCTGGGCAACATCCTCCCCATGCATGCTTCTGGCCATGTCTTCACGGTGGACGTCCATCACCCACTGGGCAGAGACTTGCTCTGCCACCGACCTTGCGTGCGGCAGCAAGCCCTCCCCGATTGATTGGATGTCCTCCGTGCTCAAGCCTTCAGCATACCCACTGTAGATGGTGGCGAAGTCTAGGTTCAGGTGGTGCATCGCCACGGACGTCAACACCCCCGATGCTCCGTAGAACAAGCCACTTGTGATAAGGTTCCGGACTGCATCTGAAACCTCCGCGAGCTGGACAGCGAGAGCGCTAGTGCTTGGCGCCGACCCGAAGATCTTTGAGATGACCAGCTGGGCAACATTGTGGATCTGGTCAAGTTCCCCCTCGAGCACACATCGCTCTTCATGGGACTTGGCCTACTCCTCTGCATTTCGGCTGAAAGTCACCTTGACAGTGTCCAGGTTCTGCTCCAACAACCTCACCTTCCCACCTAGGAAAGAAGGGCAACAAGCTCAGAAACAAGCTAAAGGAAGAAACCAACACAATGAAAAATAGAAAAGGTATGTATCGAAGCGGAAGTTCTCAAGGGTGGAAAGATCCTCTACCTGCCGGGCCACCTGCTCACGCAGTCGAGCGCTCGCGTCGTCCGTCCCCTTCACTCAGCCCCGAAGCACGAGCACTTCCCTATCTGCTTCTGATCGGGCCTTCCGCTCTGACTCCAGGGCCTTCCACGGCAACTCTAGGGCACTCCGCTCTGACTCAAGGGCCACCAAGGATTCTTGGAGCGCCACCTTGGTGTTCGCCAGGGATGTCTGCAACCCTGCCTCGGTTTCCGCATGGTGGGCCTTCGCCGCCTCGAGCCCTTGCTTGGTGGCAGTTGCTCGCTCTGCTGCATGCTGCCCCTCCACCTGCGCCATGGTCGCCTCGGCCCCCCGGTCTTGGGACTCACGGCGAGCAGACTCTAGCTGACGCTCAAGCTCAGCCATCCAGGCGTGCTCCATTCAGAGAAAGCGGGACTTGCGGGACAAGATCCCCTTCAGAGTCTATGAAAACAAGCATGCTAAGGCAACCAACAAAAGATTCAGAGGTCAAAGACAAGTACATGAAACTCACCTCCGCGGCAAGCTACAGGTCGACCTCGACTAACTGCTGAGCGGACTTAACCTGCTCCTCGGCATCTCCGAGCTTCGCGGATAGGTTGGCGAGTTCGGACACCACGGTGTGCCCTTGCTCCCCAAGGATGTCCCAGAGCTGAGACTCCTAGGAATCCCGGAGGATGAACCACACCTTCGCTGGGTCCTCAGGGCAGGGCCACTCTAGGTCACCCTCCGGTAGCCCGTCGGAGGGCCCAGCCTCTGACTGGACCACCGCCAGCTCCAGCGACGACACCGGCGGCTCCACCATATCATCCGCCTCGTCATCGGACGGGATGTCCACCACCTCAATTGCGTGGACCACCGCTAGGCTTTCCGACTCCGTCCTAGCCGTGTTTTCCCCCCATGCCTTCATCTCCGACCACGAGGGTGAGCCATGTAGCCCTCCACCCGGCAAGGCAGGGAGCTCGGTCTCCCTCTCCTCTTCCACCGCAGCTGGTGCAGGGGGGGCATGAGGGTTACTTCCGACGCAACCCCCGTTGTCAGCACCGGGATCGCCACCAACACCGACGCTGCCGCTGCCACCGTACCAGCAGCCGACCCAGGGGGAACCACCCCCAGAAGGCAAGGCTTCTTCATCGCCACCATGTTGCCCCATCGCTCGCCACGACATGCTACAGGGTGGGCCTCCAAGTCTCCTGCATGGGAGTTGGGGTGACGCTCAACCCTGACATCTCCCGGCCACTGATAAAAAGTGCGGGTAAGTCACACTCCAAAAAAGGCTCAATAATGAAAGATCAAAAAGAAACAAAGAAAAACATACCGAGAGGTAAGCGGCATGACTCTGAAGGCGAGACCCAACGTCGACGGGCCTGTAGGGCAAGGACCGCTCCTAGGCTACAACCCACGCCCCTCACTTTAGCCGGGGGCGGAGTCATCCCACCTAGCTCCTACCTAGCCTACGGGTCACCATGACCCTCGGCTCGAGACTCCCCGACAGAGCAGCGAGCGGGGCATCCTCCGGCTATGAGTCATGCGATGCGCGGGCGCCAGTCTGCTCCTCGGACTGCCTAGCTTGCCCGACCACGTCCATGGCAGGCGGGGCCTCCCCTGGCTACGAGTCACGCATTGGCACCGGTCCTGGTGATGCACAAGTGCTAGTCCGCTCCTTGGACCGCCCGGCTTGCTCGGTCGCGTCCGCCATAGGCAGCGATGGGATCGACGCCCCCGCCAAAGGGCACGGTGACTGCGTCCGCTTTGCCTCCCATTCGCCAATGGAGTCCATGCTCGCCACATGCTTTCCTCGGTGCAGGAACCACCGCGCGCCTTGCGGCCTCCTGCTCATCACCAGCGGACGTCGCCGTAGGGTCATGACGCTCCACCAAGGTCACAATGACCTCCCGACTTTCCTCCTCGGAGAAAACCATGTCGTCCACATTCGTGGGATCCTCTGACTCGAGCTCAGACTCGACATCGCTCTTTCTCTCCCTGGCCTTCACACGTCGGGCAACCTCCTTCTCCTTCTTGTACTTTCGGTGAGCCACCTTGGCCTTCTTCTTCTTCCAAGCGTCTGCCACCTCCTTCTGAGCGGCCTGTCGGGCCACGCCCTCTAGACCCTTGGGAAGGTGCGGCCGAGACTTGTAAACTCCAAGCCCCTATGGAACGTGTGGTCCCAAATCAAAAAATAGGAAAAGCAGAGGAAGAAGTGCGGACTAAAGAGAAGGGGGCATACCAATCTGGACACGATCGCGGAGTTGAAAGGTGCGGGCTTCCCTTCGACCCTCTCTTTGGGCTTCAGCTACAGCACCCAGCCAAGGTGACTCCAGACCTCGTCGTCCGGCAGATCCTCTAGTGACGCGCGGTCCGGGTCCGATGGGCCATTGTACATCCACATTGGCCGCGTCCTCTCCGCCAACAGCGCAACCCAGCAGCGGTAGAGGGTGTGGAACACGATATAGACATGGCCCGATATTCTAAAAGGTATGATAGCGTCGATTGGTGGAGACTCAACGTTCACGATCTAGGCTTCGAACAAAGACTGATTCAGACCCCCGCAACCAT
Organism: Miscanthus lutarioriparius; assembly: GCA_904845875.1. NCBI lineage: Eukaryota > Viridiplantae > Streptophyta > Magnoliopsida > Poales > Poaceae > Miscanthus > Miscanthus lutarioriparius. The sequence continues at coordinate 44,353,281 of CAJGYO010000013.1, forward strand.
TACACCACTACTCCATTGGTTATCAACCACGCGAACGCCATTGACCTTGCCGAGAAGGCTTTCCTGCAAGAGAATCGAGAACATAAGCAAGAACAGGATGAACGCAATCTAAAATTACAAATAAATATGAGGCTTATGAAAACAAGGAGTTCAAGTCTTTATTCGAAAGGACTAATCACCACAGGCGAACAAGATCAAGAACTAGGGCCCTGGTTCACAGCAAGCAGCCTGGGCGGCACAGATGCAACAAAACGATGTCTGTTTCACGAGGAAATCAAGAACTAAACAAAACCCAAACCCTAAGGAGAGCGACGACTGCTAATTATAGAGTCTTGGGCGTCACCCCCTGGACGTGCCCTCTAATGGGCCCAAACACGATACACGGTCCAACGGACCAAAAGATGGTGTCGCAGCACCCTGGCAGATTCTGGACGCTAAATTTTTTCGATGATTCCCATTGATTTTGAAGATATTTTGATGTGAGACCACTTGGATTGGCTTCCTTATCAAATTATCTTTCCATCCATATGTGGATCGTCGAAAACGGAGTCCGGATGCATCCTGGGTGACTAGTTTAAGGCAGACTGGTCCTGAAACCCGAGACGGGCTCGAACTTGAGTTGCTTTGGGCCTTCACCTCGGGGACTCGAACCGAATTAGCCTCGGACCTCCTTCTTGACTTGGACACCCTTGCTGGACTCCTAACCCTCCATACCATGCACCAAACATGGTCATATGCTTGGGTGTCATGTCCTCATCATCCTACCCATCTTGACGAAAAGCGGTCCTCGGCGTCGATTGCGCTTGAAACTGACCTTGCACAACATAAAGGAGAACGGGGTTGCGAAGACAAAGGAAACTGAAATAATTGTGAGAAGGAACATGACCATGTTTCCAAGTTTCTTGCATGTCATCTCACATAAAAATTTTAGCAAGCATGTAGACTCCATGATCCGAATGCACACGATGTATGTCAACACTATCCTGCAAAAGATTAGAACTAACCAAAGACAATGCAAGAATAAATGGTCTAGCAGACATCGGTAGCAACCAACAATGCTCCCCTTCTTGGAAGTGAACTTGTTTCTTTGAGGAACATGAGAAAATATTTGTATTATTATGGCTGCCCTCTAAACGATCATAATCTTGTATAACAAAAGGAGAATTCATATTACTACGAACGTATAGTCGATGTATCATATATTGTCCTTTATTGTTATATTTGCCAATAACATGATATGTGTGTATAGAAAACCAAGGCAAATCAACATATTTAAAAAGGCTCTCCTCCAAACAATCTAGGTTACACAAAACATCAAATTCAATGTAACCCAAAGTATGTAAAGAAGACAATAGTTTGAGCTGATCAGTTTTTGTAGCAATATGAATAACATGTTTATTTGTAGCACAAGTGATTGGTTCCAAAACATGTAAAACTGAAGCATCATCAACCAATTCATCTTTATCACAAGGAACATCAAGCAAATTATCACGGGACAAAGATAAATCAAGAGAGGGTTCCACTAACAATTGCTCTATGATAGCATGGTTTGTGGAAAAATTCAGTACATTAAGACAATTTTCACCTTCCTTGAGTGTAGCACCATGGGCATTACCTATGTTCTCGGCAGGAGTAATAGGTGCATTGTAAAGTGATGGTTCTGAATTTGCATATGAGGTTGTGAGCTCCTCATTTTCTTCCATGTCATCCTCTCGCTTATGTACATTATCCTGCAGAAGGTTAGTCATAGCAAGAGGAATAACAACAGACTCTTCCTCTAAATGGTGCACCTCATCATATGAAGTCAAAACAGGAGGTGGATTAACAAAGGTTTCTCGCATAAGAAGTTTTATGTCATTCCAAGTTTAAGGTTTATTAGAAGGATCTAAAGACTCCCACCAAGATAAAGTAGAATGTCGCAAAACACTAGCCGCATTTTTTACCTCCCTCCTTGGACACATAAAGCGAGTAGCAAATATGTTATCTATGGTAATTTCCCACTCCATGTACTCATCAGCACCTATACCATCATAAGTCGGTGGATACGAACAACCTGTCATTGTTATAATCAAACAAGAAAACACACAAGTAGGTATTTTCCTATCAGCTACTATAGGATGTGGACAAGGAAAAACAAGGCACTCCACTCTCAAGCGTCTTACCATGGTCTTATAAGTGTTCTTACCAAAGCAACAGGCGGTGCAATCGATCGATGACTGTGATACCATTGTAGCTTGAGTGTAACAGTTGCAAGGCGAACATATACTTGGTTAGAAGAAAGTGGAGCTTGGACAGACACAATATAGTAGCAAGGAATAGCAATATTCGCAACTAAATAGCAAAGCTGAATTAGTATTCCGAGTACTTGTCTTAGTTGCTGGCCTACTCACGTACCAAGTACCAGATGTATCAAGTGATGTGAATAGCAGGAATATGATTAGGAACAAGGCAGCAATCAGCACATGCAAACACAGCTCAAATGACGTTGTCTATGTGCTCCTCTAGATATTGTTCCTCTTTTGCCCCTCCCTTTTTTCTATTTTTTTGGCTGTCGTTGTTTTTTGGAAAATTTTGACTTTTTCTTTTTATTTTTTTGATATTTTTGCTTCACTTAGGAGCACAAAAGAAGTAACCATAGAAAATATGAGCTTAAACAAGTGAAAGGCGTGGCCTGTGAAAATTTTAGAAGACGTGCTCAAAATCGACAAAAAACTTGTGACCACGAAAAGAGGATCTTGTGACCAGTTTTTGACCAAAATTTTTTTCTGATCGATTTTGATATATGGAACGTCCAAATCGGAGTTCATATGCTAAAACTAGACCAGTTTTACGAACGGACTCCGAATTAGAGGACAAAATGGGAACAATGCGCGCAAAATTGGTCACGGCAGCAAGGATTTGATGGAAACAGTGAAGACAAGTGTAACAAATTAGATGGCATGGACTAGGGTTTGATGGATACAAAGGAAACACAACAAGACTTGAAGGCATTCATGGATTATGATGAAAAATGAAGGAAAAGACACAAACTGGACTAAAAAACGATCTAAAATCAGCAACCAGAACTTGACTTAGGGCACAAACTCAACATCGTGAAACAGAGACAAAATTGCACGGCATAACAAGGCTATAGGATAGGGAATATGTGGCAGTGTATATATTTTTTGGCTTTTTGTGGACTATAGATAATGCAAAAAGAGTAACAATCTAAAGGGGAAAACAAAGTTATACCTAACGGGCAACAACGGCTCTGATACCACTTGATGTAGACAAGGCCCGATCTTCTGAAAGGTATGATAGCGTCGATTGGTGGAGACTCGACATTCGTGATCTAGGCTTCGAACCAAGACTGATCTGGACCCCCGCAACCGTTACACCACTGCTCTGTTGGTTATCAACCACGCGAACACGATTGACCTCGCCGAGAAGGCTTTCCTGCAAGCGAATCGAGAACACAAGCAAGAACGGGATGAACGCAATCTGAAATTGTAAATAAATATGAGGCTTATGAAAACAAGGAGTTCAAGTCTTTATTCGAAAGTACTAATCGCCACAGGCGAACAAGATCAAGAACTGGGGCCTTGGTTCACAGCAAGCAGCCTTGGCAGCACAGTTGCAGTAAAACGATGTCTGTTTCATGAGGAAATCAAGAGCTAAACAAAACCCAAACCCTAAGGAGAGCGATGGCTGCTAATTATAGAGTCTTGGGCATCACCCCCCTAGACGCGCCCCCTAATGGGCCCAAACAGGATACATGGTCCAACGGACCAAAAGACGGTGTCGTAGCACCCTGGCAGATTCTGGAAGCTGAGTTGTTTCGATGATTCCCGTTGATTCCAAAGAGCCTTTGATGTGATACCACTTGGATTGGCTTCCTTATCAAATTATCTTTTCATCCATATGTGGATCATTGAAAATAGAGTCCGGATGCATCCTGGGTGACCAGTTTAAGGGAGACTGGTCCTGAAACCCAAGACGGGCTCAAACTTGAGTTGCTTTGGGCCTCCACCTCGGGGACTCGAGCCGAATTAGCCTTGTACCTCCTTCTTGACTTGGACACCCTTGGTGGCCTCCTACCCCTCCATACCATGCGCCAAACATGGTCATATGCATGGGTGTCATGTCCTCATCAGAACACCCGCCCCACATTAAGACCGCGCCACACAAGCTTCCAGAGCTCCTCCTCGATGACCTCCACCTTCATCCTCTCCTTATGGGTGCAACCCCACGACCAACTTTCCTACTTCTCTGGCCTCTCGCCGGTGAATGCCGGGAATAGAGCCTCCGCTGAATTCCTAATGTAAAACCACTCCCCATGGCATCCCCAGTTGGAGTCACAGGGGAGGTACGTGGGATATGAGCCTCCCACGCTCGGTTTCCTCTGTAGGGCAAAACCCCCCACCGGCATGATCTCGGCTGGATTCCCCACCATCAAGGCTCTCCCAGAGAACAACCACCGGAAGAAATCCATGTGCGGCTCCATCTCGAGGAAAGCCTCGTGGACGGTGATGAAGCCGGCGATGTGCAGCACCCCCGTTGGATGAAGGTGCTGCAACTCTAGACCCCACTCATTGAGGAGCTCATGTAGGAACCAGGGCATGGGGTACCCTAACCCATGCTCATGGAAGGTAAGAAAGGGTACCACCTTGCCAGGCCAAGGTTGCAGGAACTCCTCCCTCCCGGGAACCCTCCAGTGCGCCACCTCCTTCGACGGCAGGAACCCCTTCGCAACGAAGGCCTTCAACACCGACTCCCTCATGGTGGACGACCTCCAGTCTGACATTTTGCTCCAGGATCGCAAAAGGATTGGTGAGTTCTTCTCTTCTCCCTCGCTCTCCCCTTTCTTTCCTAGAAACCACCACGGCTCTCAGGAACGCTCATGGCAAGAAGGAAGAGGAAAGGAGGCGGTATATGAGGAACATGCAAAAGAATGGGGCGAAAAGCCTCTCCCTTCTCCTACTTAAGGAAAAGGGAACCGCAATTAGGGAAGGGCGCGCCGATCAAGGAAGGCAAAACGGCGGAGCGAAAAACTCTCTCTCTTTCCCATTTAATGTAGATGAGACGTGCCCTGACCGATGAGGCGTGCCCTACCTGATGGAACAGCTCCTGATCGAACGGGACATGGCCTAGGCATGGCCCACCACTACTGCATGACCAACCACTACCACCACCGGGCACAAGAACCAAAGCGCCACCGCACGTGAGTGGCTCCCCGCTTCCCCAGGTTAGACCTAGAAAAACCCAAAATGAGATCTCCACCGGGAGAGACTATCGGGCTTCCTAAGTCAATCAAACAGCTCAGAAAAACACACCGAGAGATAGGTAGGAAGCAAAGGGACTCCCCATGTAGGCCATGCTGACTCCATCACGAATGACGAGCATGGGTCCCTGTTGGACGTTTCCGACTGAAGCTCTCCAAAACCCCATCACTCATGTCATCAAGGTAAAAACTACCAACCCCCTCTATTTCTTTATAAATCATTTCATACATCCATATGCGCATTCATTCCATATGCCCGTGCCTCTCGGATGATTCAGGCCCTGAACCGCCCGGGGGCTCAGGAACTAAGCATCGCACGTGCAGCGAAATGCATCACAACGCTCCGTGTTGTGTCATGAAGCGGCGGTTGCCTCATTCGACATGAGCAAACAATAGAGCCAGGGGAGCAAACGCAGATGAGCCCCATGCGGCCCTCGCCTAGTCAGGCAGACAGGGTCATCTCAACCTTCTCGTTCAATCCTAAACCTCTTGCCAAGCCCACAGAATCTCTATCGAGGGGAGGCCGTTAGGCCACCCGGGTCGGTCTCCAGAATGACCCAGGCATCTACCGGGTTGTAGGTAAAGGAGCAGTAGAATGTCATAAGAGGGCTATGTCGACCCCATCACAAATGACGGACCCAGATTCCACTCGATCATACCCATTAGCGAACTCACCGAGCGCGTCACTCGAGCCTGAGCGATCGGGACAATCGACAAAACTCAGCCCCTCCGGTTGTGAGGAACCGAGGATGGGGTAACTCACACAACTCACACCGACCCTACTAAGACCCAACAAGGCTTGGGGGCTCAAGACACAAAAACCTGAGTCTGCGACCCCGAACTCGCCCCTTTTGACTACACTCCAAACACCTGGGTCTGTGACCCCGATCTTGCCCCATCCGGCTACGCTCCGATTGCGCTCCAAACACCTAGGTCTACGACCCCGATGTCGCCCCATCCGGCTATGCTCCGACTGCGCTCCAAAACAACCTGGGTCTGTGACCCCGATCTCGCCCCATCTGGCTATCCTCCGACTGCACTCCAAACGCCTGGGTCTACGACCCTGATCCCGCCCCATCCGGCTATGCTCCGACTACGCTCCAAAAACTACCTAGGTCTATGACCCCAATCTCACCCCATCAGGATCCGCTAGCACCGCCCTATCGCCTCGCCTGATCCCTAAACTAATAAACTAACTGCCTCGAATGTGCAGGCTCCACCAAGGCCAGGATCCACAAGCACCGCCTTGTCACCTCACCTGATCCCTGAACTAATGAACTAACTGCCTCGCACGATCCCACGGCATGCACCGACGCCAAGATCCGTGAGCTTTGTCTCATCCGATCCCCACGCCTAACCGCCTCGGCTGCACAACGACGTCTTGGTTGACAAACTCCGTCTCAACTAAAAACACGCACACACGCCTGCTACCGAACACCCCCAAACGTTTCTGCCCAAACTACCTGGGGGCTTAGGGGCTACACCCGCGTGTGCGCTCGCGCGCACCCACCGATGAAACAAAAACCTCCCCCACTAACAACACAGAAAACCCCCCAGACAGTTCTGCCTGAATCACCCGGGGGCTCGGGGGCTACACCCGCCGTCAAGACAAAAATCCCCCGAACAATTCTTCTCGAATCACCCGGGGGCTCAGGGGCTCCTGTCGGGTTCATAAACCCGGGGTCCCTCGGGGACCGACTTCCCAAACAAAGGCTCGACCCAAACTAATAATGCACAACTCATGGGCCGGCCCAAGTATCAGAGCGACAGGCCGGGGGAGTGATCCATTCTCTGACCGGAAGGTCAGGCCGAGGAGGAACCGCACCCGCTTTTTGACTCTGGCCCACCTCTCCAACTAGAGCGTTCGCTTCGGTCACCAGCCTGCCTCCGAACGGCCTCTTCGATCGGAAGGCCTGGCCAAAAGCACTGCTTCCGACTATGACCCCGCACTCTCCGACCGGGGATACGCCCAGCCCCTGCTCACCACTCCTCTCCAACTGGCACGATCAGAGCCGACTAGGATCAACCGACCGAAGATGCCCGCTCTGTAGGGACCAGGAGACATGCAGAGAAAGTAGGGCAAGGCGCACAAGTCAAACCACGATACCAGGGACCATACCCTGTACCCCTACAAGAACAATACTCTGCAACTGCCCTAACACAAACAGTGTTGTAGGCGCCTACATTTCTTCTATAGTATTGTGGGCGCCATTAAACTCCCATACGGTAAGGCTCCCCCCACATGCCTCTGGGCATCAACAGTGTTGTGGGTGCCAGGATTTACTGTACTAAGTGCACATGGTGAAACTCCTCACATGGCTCTAGGCATCAACAGTGTATGCAGGTACCGACATCTGCCATACCCAAACAAGACGATGGAACCTCCCATGTGCATCTGACATCCAACAGTGTTGTGGGTGCCTACCATCATCCTGTACCCATCGACATCGGCAACAAGGCCTAGAAGCATTCATACTCTCTGCCACTCACTTGTAAGGCCATCCCTTTCATGTATAAAAGGGGATGCACTCTCTCCCAGTTAAGACAAGTTGATTGAGGGTTAGCCCATTTAGACTCATTAGATCGACCAAGTTCACTAGTCCACAACTGTAGAACCGCCAGGTTCGAACCTCAAGCGCACGCTTGAACACTTAGCTCATAGCGGAGCTCCTGTCGCTCTCGGCCCTTCCGACCGGAGCCGACCAGACCTCTTGTACACCCCATCTTTCTCCTTCTCGTTTGTAACCCCACTGCAGACTTGGAGCACCTGGGCTCAGGAATAAAGTCACCGACCGACTCAAACTGGGCATAGGGCATGTTGCCTAAACTAGTATAAACCCTGTGTCATTGAGTGCTAGGACACCTCCGATCACAACGTACGGCAAAACTACAAATATTTACGTGTTCGTCACTTTCTGCACCGACAGCTTCCGAGTTTAACCATGACACGCTCGGGGGCGTGACGGGCTATGGTCCTAGGGGTTCCCCATGAGGGTACTAATTGGATGGACCTTGAGATGGCCCATGATTTGTTCAAGGACACGAGACAAGGTGCCATGGACTTCAAGCTATTCTGATCGACTTAGTCGGCTTACTATGAAAGCTAGATTCTATAATAGGACTAGGACTCTTCTCTTGTAACCGACTAGCACTAGATACGTGCCCTTACCCTCTCCCCTATATAAAGAGAGGTACAGTGCACCCACTTGTAACCCTAACAACCATACAATCAATCCAACGCAAAAGGCTACACGCTGACTAGACGTAAAGGCTATTACTCGACAAGAGGGCCTGAACCATTATAAATCGTTTGTCTCTTTGTGTTTATTGTCGAGTTCTGTGTACGCCGAAGCCCTTTGAACACCATCCTAGGTACCCCCGTGATGGGTTGTTGGTCATCAAATACCAACACCAATCAACATCCCTCAAAGCTTCATCTATCTTCTTTGGCTCAATGAATGACACAAATGAGAAATGCTCACAAAATGATATCAATCTTGATCTTATTTGTACACCTCTAGAAATATCTTTAATTATAGAATCCAAGGGGTGATCTCTTGCAACATTAGTTGGTTGGAGCACTTGAACTTGATTTCTTGCACTTGATTGATCATTTGGTTGAGATGATGAACTAGCCACTTGTTGTTGATCTTGTACTTGAGCACCACTTGTATTAGCATGATTTTGATCATAAGAACCACTAGCTTACATATTTGAATTAGCGAACACTTGATCTTTGTCATCTTCAACTTCAATCACTTCTCTAGTCCTTATATCACCAATATCCATCTTCTTCATCGCAATGGCCAATTGAGTGCCTCTCACATCATCTAGATTCTCATCTTCCTCTTGGGAACCATTGGTGATGTAGACAAGGCCTGATCTTCCGATAGGTATGATAGCGTCGATCGGTGGAGACTCGATGTTCATGATCTAGGCTTCGAACCAAGACTGATTCAGACCCCCCGCAACCGTTACATCACTGCTCCGTTGGTTATCAACCACGCGAACGCGATTGACCTCGCCGAGAAGGCTTTCCTGCAAGCGAATCGAGAACACAAGCAAGAATGGGATGAACGCAATCTAAAATTGCAAATAATTATGAGGCTTATGATAACGAGAAGGAGTTCAAGTTTTTATTCGAAAAGACTAATCGCCATAGGCGAACAAGATCAAGAACTGGGGCCCTAGTTCACAGCAAGCAGCCTTGGCGGCACAGTTACAGCAAAACGATGTCTGTTTTACGAGGAAATCAAGAACTAAACAAAATCCAAACCCTAATGGAGGGGTGGCGGATATTTATGAAGACTCTAGGGTCATGCAAGACCCCTGGACGTGCCACTAATAGGCCCAAACATGATACATGGTCGAACAGACCAAAAGACGGTGTCGCAACACCCTAGCAGATTCTGGACACTGAATTGTGACCATGATTCCCATTGATTCCAAATAGATTTTGATGTGCGACCACTTGTATTGGCTTCCTTATCAAATTATCTTTCCATCCATATATGGATCGTTGAAAACAGAGTCCGGATGCGTCCTGGGTGACTAGTTTATGGTAGACTGATCCTGGAACCCGAGATGGGCTCAAACTTGATTTGGGCCTCCACCTTGGTGACTCGAACCTGATGAGCTTCAGGCCTCCTTCTTGCTTAGGACACCCTTGCTGATCTCCTTGGTCTCCATATGGTTCTCCAAGCATAGTCATATGTATGGAGGTCGTGTCCTCATCATCCTCCCATTCTTGATGAAAAGTCGTCCTCGGCGTCGATTTTGTTTGAAGTCGATCCTTCACAACATGAGGACAAACGAGGTTTCCAAAATAATGGGAATGGACAATGTTGTAAGAAAGAATATGACCACATGTCTTGGTTTGTAGCATGTCTTGTCCTACAGACATGTAGTCTGCTCGATTGAAATACACACGATCTTTGCCAATACTATCCTACAAAAGATTAGTACTAACAAGAAACATATGCTCCCTTTCTTTGGATTCCACTTGTGTTTGAAAAGCAAAACTAGAGGAATATGGCATAACAATAGTGTTGATTTTACTGTCCTCTAGTTGATCATTACTTTGCACAACAAAAGGAGAATTCAGATTTGTACAAATATAAACTCGTTATATCAAATATTGCCCTTGGTTGTTATATTTACCAAAAACATGATATGTATGTCTAGAGAACCATAGCAAATCAACAGATGCAAAAAGTTTCTCCTCTAAAGAACTAAGATTACACGAAACGTGAAATTTAATGTAACCCAAAGTATTTCAAGAAGACAACAATTTCAGCTCATCAACTTCACTAGCATTATAAATAACAAGTCTATTTTCATCACAAGTGCTCGATTTTAGCACACATATAGCATGATCATTCTTCAATGATTGCATGGGTATAACATAAATATCATCATGTAAGTCATCTTCGTCATAAGAAACATCAAGCAAATCATCTTGTGACAAAGGTAAATCAAGCGAAGGCTCCACTAAAATTTGCTCTATCATAGCATGATTGGTGGAAAAATTCAGCACATCAAGAGAACTCTCACCTTCTGTGAGTTTAGCATCGTGGGCATTACCTTTGCTCTCATGTTCAGTAGGAGTAATAGTTGATGGTTCTGAATTTTCACATGAGGCTGTGAGCATCTCCTTTTCTGTGATATCATCCTCGCTCTTTTGTACATTGTCCTGCAAAAGGTTAGGCATAGCAGGAGGAATAACAAGAGATTGATCTAGTTGATGCACCTCATCATTTGAATTAATTACAAGAGATGGATTAACAAAATTTTCTCGTATAAGAAGTTTCATATCATTCCAAGTTTGAGGTTTATCAAAAGGATCTAAAGACTCCCACCAGATAAGGCAGAATGTCGCAAAACACTAGCTGCATTTTTTACCTTCCTCCTTAGACACATAAAGCGAGTAGCAAATATGTTATCGATGGCAATTTCCCACTACATGTACTCATCAGCACCTATACCATCATAAGTCGGTGGATACAAACAACCTATCATTGTCAGAAGACAACAAAAGACAACACAAAAGTATTATCCCTATCAACTACTTAGGTTGTGGACAAGGAAAAACAAGACACACAACTCTCAAGCGTCTTACCACGGTCTTACAAGTGTTCTTACCAAAGCAACAGGCGGTGCAATCGGTTGATGACTGTGATACTGTTGTAGCTTGAGTGTAACAGTTGCAAGGCAAACCTGTACTTGGTTAGAAGAAAGTGGAGCTTGGACAGGCATAATATAGTAGCAAGGAAAAACAATATTCGCAACTGAATAGCAAAGCTAAATAAGTATCCCAAGTACTTGTCTTAGTTGCTGGCCTACTCACGTTCCAAGTACTAGATGTATCAAGTGATGTGAACAGTAGAAATATGATTAGAAACAAGGAAGGAATCAGCACACGCAAACATAGCTCAAATGGCGCTCTCTATGTGCTCCTCTAGATATTGTTCCTCTTTTGCCCATCTTTTTTCTATTTTTTGGGTTGTCGTTGTTTTTTTGGGAATTTTGACTTTTTTCTTTTTATTTTTTGATATTTTTCCTTCACTTAGGAGCACAAAAGAAGTAACCACAAAAAATATGAGCTTAAGCAAGTGAAAGGCGTGGCCTGTGGAAATTTCAGAAGACATGCTCAAAATCAACAAAAAGCTTGTGACCATGAAAAGAAGATCTTCTGACCACTTTTTGACCAAAATAAAAATCTCCGACCCCAACAAGATAGGGGATGGACGGATCCAAAAAAAAATCTGATCGATTTTGATATATGGAACGTCAAAATCCGAGTTCGTATGCGAAAACTAGACCAATTTTACAAACTGACTCCGAATTAGAGGACAAAACGGGAACAATGAGCACAAAATTGGTCATGGCAGCAAGGATTTGAATGAAACAGTGAAGACAAGTGTAACAAATTAGATGGTGTGAACTAGGGTTTGATGGATACAAAGAAAACACAGCAAGACTTGAAGGTGTTCATGAAGTATGATGAAAAACAAAGGAAAAACACAAACTGGACTCAAAACGATCTAAAACCAGCAACTAAAACTTGACCTAGGGCACAAACTCAACAATGCGAAACAGAGATGAAATTGCACGGCACAACGAGGCAATAGGACAGGGAATATGTGGTGGTGTATATATTTTTTTTGGCTTTTTGTGGACTATAGGTAATGCAAAAATAGTAACAATCTAAAGGGGAAAACAAAGTTATACCTAACGGGCAACAAGGTCTCTGATACCACTTGATGTAGACTAGGCCCGATCTTCCGATAGGTATGATAGCGTCGATTGGTGGAGACTTGACGTTCACAATCTAGGCTTCAAACCAAGACTGATTCAGACCCCCCGCAACCATTACACCACTGCTCCGTTGGTTATCAACCACGCGAACGCGATTGACCTCGCTGAGAAGGCTTTCCTACAAGCGAATCGAGAACACAAGCAAGAACGGGATGAACACAATCTAAAATTGCAAATAATTATGAGGCTTATGATAACGAGGACTTCAAGTCTTTATTCGAAAGGACGAATCACCACAGGCGAACAAGATCAAGAACTGGGTACTTGGTTCACAGCAAGCAGCCTTGGCGGCACAGTTGTAGCAAAACGATGTCTATTTCACGAGGAAATCAAGAACTAAACAAAACCCAAACCCTAATGGAGGGGTGGTGGCTGTCTATGAAGACTCTAGGGTCGTGCAAGACCCCTGGACGCGCCCCTAATGGGCCCAAACACGATACATGGTCCAATGGACCAAAAGACGGTGTCGCAACACCCTGCCAGATTCTGGACGCTGACTTGTGACCACGATTCCTGTTGATTCCGAAAATATTTTGATGTTAGACCACTTGGATTGGCTTCCTTATCAAATTATCTTTCCATCCATATATGTATCGTCAAAAACGGAGTCCGGATGCGTCCTAGGTGACTAGTTTAAGGTAGACTGATCATAGAACCCGAGATGGGCTCGAACTTGATTTGGGCCTCCACCTTGGTGACTCGAACCGGATGAGCTTCGGGCCTCCTTATTGCTTAGGACACCCTTGCCGATCTCTTTGGTCTCCATATGGTTCTCCAAGCATGGTCATATGTATGGAGGTCGTGTCCTCATCAATTGGTTTAATCAAATTCCACATTATGAATCTCCTCAAGAATACCACTAGCCAAATTACAAACTCTATAAGCCTTGCTAGTAGTTGAGTAACCAAGAAAGAAGCCTTCATCACATTTTTTCTTAAACTTGCTCAATCTAGTGCCTTTCTTCAAAATATAGCATTTGCAGCCAAAAACCCAAAAGTATGCAATATTAGACTTTCTACCATTCAAGATCTCATATGGGGTCTTCTCCAACAATTGATGATAATAGAGGCGGTTGCAAGCCATGTTGATTGCTTCAGCCCAAAATGAATGACTTACATTGTACTCACTTAGCATTGATCTTGCCATGTGAATCAAGGTTTTATTCTTCCTCTCAACAAGACCATTTGATTGTGAAATGTACTTGGCTAGCCTAATGCCAAACTCATCATCAATTCTTGTATTCTTGAATTCACTACCATTATCACTTCTCACTTTCTTGATTGTGGTTTCAAACTCATTGCGAACTCTCTTGATGAATGACTTGAATGTAGCAAACATATCACTCTTGTCAACAAGAAAGACTACCCATGTATATCTTGTAAAATCATCCACAATCACAAAAACATATTTGTTGCCACCAATGCTAGTATATGTTGTTAGCCCAAACAAATCCATATGCAACAACTCAAATGCCTTAGATGTGCTCATGATGCTCTTCTTAGGATGAGTGTTACCAACTTGCTTTCTGGCTTGACATGCATTACATAGCTTATCTTTATCAAATGTAACATCTTTCAAGCCTCTAACTAGATCATGCTTAACCAATTTGTTCAATTGCTTCATTCCAATATGACCAAGACTTCTATGCCATAACCAACCCATTATAGACTTAGTGAACAAACATATTGACACCAAGTATAGATTCTCATATCTAAAGCCTTTGAAGATCAAGTTAGAGCCATCTACACTTATGATCTCTACATTGTCCACACCAAATATGCACTTGAAACCAAGATCACACAATTGAGCTACCGACAATAGGTTAAAGTTCAAGCTCTCTACTAGTAGCACATTGGAAATACTCAAATCATTGGATATTGCAATCTTACCAACCCCTTTGACCTTGCCTTTGTCATTATCACACTGCTAGATATATCCACTTCTATGACGAAAATCTTAATGATGAATCCAAAACCTTCATAGAAGAGCGCTTTTTATGATGAATATTTCTATTTCATCATAGATCAATGATAATGATCCTGCAACCCTCCCTTTCTATGACAAAATCAGGCATTGTCACAAAAAAACATCATAGAAGATCACAGGGTTTCATCACAGATCACCCACGTGACTCATCTGTGACGATCTCCTTTAAAACTACGACGAACACGGCTTCGTCATTGAACTAATTACACATATGTGATGAACAATATTCAATCTGTAACGAATAGCTTTGTCATAGATCTCCACTCAGTACTTTCTCCATCTGACATGTACCTATAGGACCTGGAGTTACTCATCCGTGACACTTGCAATTTGTCATAAAAGTCTCCGCTCGATCCTTTCTCCATGCGACGTGTACCTATGGGACCCTTCTCCATCTAACGTGTACCTATGGGACCTATAGTTACTCATCTATGACACTTGCAATTCATCATAAAAGTCTTCGCTCAGTCCTTTCTCTATCTGACGAGTACCTATGGGACCCTTCAGCATCCGACCTATGAGACCCAACGGCTTACGTGTCACATGTACCTGTGGGACCGTTCTCCATCTCCATCTAACCTATGGGACCCGATGGATTGCGTGTCACGTGTACTTGTGGGACCATCCATCCTATGGTACCCAAAGGCTCATGTGTCATGTGTACCTGTGGGACCTTTCTCCATCTCCATCCGACCTATGGGACCTAACGGCTTGCGTGTCACTTGTACCTTTTGTGCCACCGGGGTCTAATAAATTTAAAAAAAAACCTCAATGCCTAGGAGTCAAACCCAGGACCCGAAGGAAGGAATGCATGGTCTTTACCACTGCGCTAGATGCCTAGTTGTATTGACATGTCTTTGGAGTCGTTATAGTATTGGCTATGGCGAACTCGCCCTTAGGCGTTTACCTTGGCTCGGTTGGCATGGCTAACTGGTCAGGAAGGTGGAGGAGGTGATGGCCGAGAGGTGCACGCGAGCAATCAGACAATGGCGTGGTGGCGACAGCAAGTGAGCTCGGTGGAGGTGCAACGGCGATGGCACGGCGCTATGGTTCCACTCTGGAGCGGCAAGAGCGGGAGCGAGAGTGAGCGCGAGTGAGAGAGAGCAGCAACGTCGCACGGTTTTGCTGCCCGCCCAGGCCTAATGCATGGGCCCAACGCTGGCAGATAGCCTCCATGTGGTGGCCGTGGCTGGACGCCAGTCGGCCATGACGTGTGTGCGGCGCCGGTTCAGACACCACTGAACCTGACTAACGAAGCAAGTTCAAGGGATCAGTCCTCCTAATCCACGGTGATTTAGTAAAAACTTCCTTAATAAAAATTGTAGAGCTACGTGAGTACTACAAGATTGCTTAAAGGAGTTTTGTCTAATTTGCAATGGTTTTCAAACTACAAAGCTCTAAAGTGAGCTACTTTGAAACTAAAATCAGCATTCTACACTTAGAAAAATTTTAAGTCACAAAACAACATTTTGTTGATACTTGTGAGCTCTATTTGGCTATGTTAGACACTGAATTAGCTCATGACCCTTAAATAAAGTTTGTTACCCATGATGTGAACTACAACTTTTATTTAGGTCACATAGCCATGCAAATAATCTAAACTACTGTTCAACTTTGGTCAAACTAGCATCATGAAAATGGCATTACAAAGTAAACCAACACTTAGAAGCAAAATTGACTTAAGTCATGAATATAAACATTGTTCAAAATATCATTCTAGATGTGTCTAAGGTATTTTGGTGACCTCACAACCATCTCATGCCTTGGTCACTTATGATCACAAGCATAATTAAGTATATGAGCAACATCACATGTGATAAAGGGAAGGTAAATGAAATGAAACTTTATATGCTCATGCTCATGAATGCTTTGATGATGCTTGTGCTCATGAAATGCAAATGCCAAATGCATTGCTTAACACTTGGGTGTTACTACCCCTCCCCCTTATAGAAATCTCGTCCCGAGATTTGAAAGACCTACCATTCTTCATAAAAAGCAGGATGGACTTCACGTAAGTAGTCCTCCTGTTCCCAAGTGGCATCTTGTTCACTGTGGTTATTCCACACCACCTTGTAGAATTGAATGACTTTGCTCTGGGTTACTCTTTCCATTTGTTCTAACACTCGGATTGGTTTTCTCTTTATAAATCAAATCCGATTGGAGCTTAATGTTGGTGGGTGCAATGGCTTCCTTAGGTATGTGAAGGCATCTTTTTAGCTGAGAAACATGAAAGACATTGAATATAGCACTCATCTCTAGGGGAAGTTGTAACTTGTAGGCGACAATTCCCTTTCACTCAATAATCTGGTACGGCCCTACATATCTAGGCGCAAGCTTCCTTTTCACTCCAAATCTCTGCACACCTTTCATGGGCAAAACTTTTAAGTACACATAGTCTCCCACTTCAAAGGTTAGTGGTCTTCTTCTCTTATCAGCATAATTTTTTTGCCTAGACCGAGCTGCTTTCATATGCTATTGAATAATGCGTACTTGCTCTACAACTTCGGTGACAAAGTCAATGCCATAATATCTTGTTTCTCTAGGCTCAATCCAATTCAAGGGAGTTCTACATTTCTGACCGTACAAGGCTTCAAAAGGAGCCATCTTGATGCTCTCTTGATAACTATTGCTGTAGGAAAACTTGGCTAAAGGTAGCCACTTTCCCATGAACCCTCGGAGGATATAACACAAGCTCTCAACATGTCTTCTAAGATTTGGTTCACTCGCTCGGTCTGTCCTGAAGTTTGTGGATGATATGCTGAACTTCTGATTAGTTTAGTTCCCAAGGCCTAGTGCAAGTGTTCCCAGAGGCGAGCTATAAACGGTGGCCCCTCATATGAGATTATGGTCCTTGGTACACCATGTAGTCTCACGATCTGAGAAACATACAGCTCAGCGTACCTCCTAGTGTGATACGTTGTGTTAACCAGTACAAAATGTGCTGACTTGGTGAGACGATCTACAATGACCCATATAGAATCATGAGCTTGTTGTGTTAGCGGGAGGCCTGTAATAAAGTCCATACTTTTTTCCTCCCATTTCTAGCCTAGAATAGATAAAGGTTGCAGTAATCCAGCGGATTTCAAATGAATGGCCTTGACTCTACTGCAATTATCACACCTAGCGACATAGGCGGCGATCTCTTTCTTCATCTTGGTCCACCAAAAATGGGTTTTCAAATCTTGATATATTTTGCTACTACCCAGATGGATAGACAACTTGGATGAATGAGCTTCATCTAAAATTAGATTTCTAAGTTCTCGGTCTTTTGGTACCACAAGTCAGTCCTCAAACCATAGCACACCTCTTTCATCCAACCTAAAATGCTTGGTTTCCTGTTCTTTCATATTTCGCTTGATGTGGAGCACACCAAGATCTATCTTCTGCAATTCTATGATTTTGCTCTCAAGTGAGCAACTGACAATGATATTGTGCATCACAACAGGATATAACAAATTAAATCCATCTTCCAACAAGGCTTTCAAGGTGTTACAATGAGATTTTTGATTAAGTGCATCTGCTACAACATTGACTTTTCTGGATGGTAGTGCACTTCCAAATTATAGTCTTTGATCAGCTCTAACCATCTATGTTGTCTCATGTTCAGCTCAGGTTGAGTGAAGATGTATTTAAGACTTTTGTGGTCAGTGTATATGTGACATATGTTTCCCAACAAATAATGTCTCCATATCTTCAATGCTTGAACAACTGCGGTGAGCTCTAAATCATGGGTGGGATAGTTGACTTCATGCTTTCTCAATTGCTGAGAAGCATAGGTAATAACTTTGCCTTCTTGCATGAGCACACACCCCAAACATGTACCCGATGCATCACAGAACACATCAAAAGGCTTCTCAATGTCGGGTTGTGCTAAAACTGGAGCGGTAGTTAACAATGTCCTTAGGGTGTGAAAAGCAGCTTCACACTCTGGCGTCCAATTAAACTTCCCGTCCTTCTGGAGTAGTCTGGTCATGGACTTAGCTATCCTAGAAAAATCAGGAATGAAACGACAATAGTAGCCTACTAGCCCTAGAAAACTCTAAACTTCATGAACCAAAGTCGGTGCCTTCCAATCCATGACCTCTTGTACTTTAGATGGGTCTATAGAAATTCCATCTTTAGATAAGATGTGACCCAAGAAAGGTACTTTCTTCAACTAGAATTCACAGACTACTAGAATATCGCATAGGGTAGTGGCTTGAATAGCACAATACAAGTTTTGGAGATCAAAACTTCGGGGAAGTGGTACTAGAAAAGCATTACTCCCCTTTAGTTCTCTCAACATAATTGTTCAAGTGGATGTGTCAATGAGAACTCCATGATCACTCATCCATCTCATGCCTAAGATCACATCTATGGCTAATCCAGGCAATACTATCAGATCCATTGTGTACTCCCTCTCTTGTATAGAGATGAGCACATCTCTGACTATTTGATTTGTAGAGATAGTAGCCCCAGCTGAACTTATACTATAACCACCCTTGTCTACCTCAATTATCTTCTGATCATACTTAGATGCAACTGCTTGGCTCATAAATGAATGAGAAGCTCTAGAATCAAATAAAACAATGGTGGGATGTTTGTTAACAAGAAACATACCAGCGGTGACAACTTCTCCCACGGGAATTTCTTCCACGGCTTTATAATGCATGTATCCAGGACGTGCTTTTGGATTGGCCTATTTTCTGATTACCCTGGTTTTGACTGCCATTCTTCTTGGGATGGGGGCACTCCTTGGACCAATGACCTAGCTGATTGCAGTTAAAGCATGGCTGGTTGTTCCTTGGTCCTGCTGAGCTTCCTTGGCCTGCATTGCCCTTAGGTATGGCAATGGTGAATGCTCTACGAAATGTCTTATAGGGGCAATTGGCTTGGGCTTTTCGCTAAGGAGGCCTATACTTAGGTGCTAGTGGATGGAACTTTCTCGTGCCTCGCCACTAGAGCTCTAGACTAAGATGACCCTAAGGCACCCCGCCTTAGTTTGCTCTTTTGTGGGCCTTTGTTGTCACAAGTGCAAGTGTTGCTCTGGTTCTCCTAGGTTAAGGCATCACCGACAAACTCATTATATGTGGTACACCTTGAGTTGGCCATAGTCTTCATTAGCTTAGTGCCAAGGCCTATCTTGAAACTTTCTATTTTCTTCTCCTCAGTGTTGACAAACTCTAGGGCATATCCGAAAGATTGTTGAAGGCATGCATGTACTCGGTAAGGGTTTTGGTCCCTTGAGTAAGTCTCATGAACTTGGCGGCTTTCATGCACATTAGCCCCAGGGGAATGTGATGTCCCCTAAAGGCTAACTTGGACTGTTCCTAGGTGACTTATGTGTTTGTAGGTAGAGAAGATAGGAAATGGGTCCACCATATCCCTGTCAGTCCCTATAGTTGATGGGACGCATATTCGGCCTTCAGATGCTCTATGACCCTCAACAGCCGAACTTACGCTCAATTGTGTTTAGCCACTCATCCGCTTTGAGTAGCTTCTTCTTCACCTCTTTGAAGATAAGAGGCTTGGTGTCTTGGAAATCTTTGAATGAGCTATATTAATTCAGTTCAGGCCCTAGATGTTACTGATGGGTGTGAGTAGTGTTCTGCGCAATGAGGTGCAGTGTATCCTCCATGGCTCTCTGATTACCCAAGAATTGTGCGAAGAATTCATTCGTAGATGGTGACGGTGGTGGTGGTAAGTCACCGTCGTTGCCACCTTGGCTGGTACCTACCCTAGCACGGGTGTGAGTCATCTGCAAAATTGAAACTATAAGTGATTATTGGTTGATGTCAAGAGATTACAGATGAATTTTGTAATCATGCCAAACTAAATTTACTAGAGAGAATCTTAAATTCATACAATAAAATAGAGGCATAATAATTCATTCTCGCAACATAACATCGTCAATTAAATCACTTATTGTACTTGCAACGCGTTAACATGCATGTCATATTTCACTAGTAAAACGAAACTAGAATTTCATCAAAGTTCAACCCATCACGGATTAACATGCAAAGTACCAATATTACACCAAAGTTACATCATGAGTACTAAAATTCAAACTACAAGTCCATTATACAAATAGCAGGGATACAACTAGGTCTTCAAACTAGTCACTAAATGGCTCTATTCTTCAACGTGCCACTGTCGAGGTCAGAGATAGCATCATCCTCATCCTCTAGATCCACTTCTTCTTCCTCCTAATCGTCATCTTCATCTAACATCTCTAGATCTTCTTCTTCCTTATCAAGGAGCAGGTGCAGTTGGTTGTTCAAATAATGCACCTCGTGCTAAAGATCAACCACCACATTCTGGGTATGTGCAAGTTGCTAATGCAAGTCCCTTTCAACACGGTCCTGCTGCGAGGTTAGGGCTTCGGCTCTTTTTTGTGCTGCTTCTGCCAAGGCTACATAGTTGTTTGCTTAGATCCACTGGAGCGTAGCTATGAGTGCCTCGGCATGAGTTACCTCTAGCTACTCTCGTAGTCCCGCTTAGCACCGCCTCGATCATCGCCTCTGCCGCTTGGGTAGTGTAGCTCTCATTGATCGACCTATTCCATCTCGAGTGTAGAGTTCTCCCAATGCTACATAAGCTTGGTCGGTGTCCCATCGAGCCTCACTTGTTATCTTTTTGTACTTGTGAACACGCTTCCTCAGCTTACATTGTGTAGCTTCGGCCCTCATGAGCCTATCCATGCAAGTGGTATAGGACTCCTGCCAGAAGTCCTGGGTATCCTGATGAGTATAGAACATCTTCATCACCGCAAACATTGCACTCATAGAGAACTAGTACTATCGCCCACTCATCTTGGTCTCGAGATCAATGCATTGCGGTTTGCGTTGTGCTCAAACCATCGTGGGACGGATCCACTCGAGGAAAAGCAAGTGGTGGCACTCGCTGATAAGCTCATCCCCATGTTACTTTGACATATCTAGCTTAGCACCTCAAAAGCAACTACACAGGCACCTTCCAGAGTTTTTCCTTGATTCACGCCTTCCACTCCTCGCCATGGGGGTGCTTGGGTATGATTTGGTATGGTTAGCTAGACCTCATACCATGGTTGTCCTTCTAGGTATACCTCATTCTAGAATAGAGAGGGTTTGGTATATCCCGCATAATGCAGGACCCTCCAAAGTAGGGCAGGGGTACCAAACATTTCTAGGAAAGTCTCACTCCTAGCTGATGCTGCCATCTGTTCTAACAAAATGGTGCAACTCTTGTGAGAACAATGTTATAATAGAAAAGAGTTACTTAACCGAATAAGAGACTTATAAGGGGTGGAACAATGCAAGTGTGTAATGAATGATTGATCATGATTCATGTACGTTTAGTGCGTCCTCACAAACTTAGGAAAATTAGACTTCTAACGACATACACGGTGGCATACATGCGGTCTCTCGTATATAACGTAGCTAGTCGGGCTACACGTTTTGCTGTTAGTGTACCTACACAAAAAATTCATTTTAGCCCAACCCCACAATTATATATGCAGAAATGAAAATCTGGGCTCTAGGCTACAAGCTAAATACTTCTATATATATATATACCCACATATATACTTCCGTATCAAAGCTACCCGAAAGTAAATATGTCCTATATATACATATAAATATGCATATACAGTCGTATCAAAGTTAACCCACAATTAAATACCTCCGTATATATATGAGACATATATATACTTTAGTATCAAAGCTAACTCTCCCAATTAGACCGCACGCTCACATCTTGCGGTCATGCCACTCATCATCTTACCTTGGGCGTAGAGGCAATTGATCCATATATTACCACTCAAGTGAATGGCATCCATACAATAGCACGCCGTATGGATGATGAAAATAAAAACCCCCAAGTTAGTACTTAAGTAGCCACCTGAAATCCTTAACTGGGCATAAAGGAAGTGATCACTGGCACACTTTAGATTCAAAGTTTAGGTTTAAACACACACACACACACATATTATATATATATATATAAGTTGCCAAAACTGGTTTTGGAAAACCAAAACATTTGTTTTCAATACACATATGGTAATTAATGTTGAATCATCCAATTTATAAGAGCACAAGTAGAATAGCAGCCCGCAAGCGGTCGCACTATCATACTTGAGCCCATATAAACCCGATAGTCCATCGAGTACCATGAAGGGTCTCGATTCAACCAACATACAACCAAGATCGTACATGATTCAACATACATGTCACACATTACATAAAGTTCACAAATATAGTTCCATGCATTAGAGTATGATTAAAAGTAATTACAAACCAAGTTCAAATAAAGTAGTAGCGGAAGCAAATAGAGTTTGAAACCAACATCTGTCACCATTGTTCAAATACGGTGACAGCTCATGATCTCAATCCCACAAAAGCATAAGAGAGGGATTAACAAGAGATGCCTTGCCTAGGGCCCTACTCCTCGTCCATGGCGGGACAGAAGCAGTTCTTACAGTAGCCATGATACATCGTATTATCTGCAACAATGGGAAATAAACCATGAGTACAAGAAGGTACTCAGCTAGACTTACCCATCATAAACCAAAAATAAAGTGACTCCAAGGATCATACAAGGTTTTATAAGTGGAGCTAGCTTGACAACATTTTGCATAAAAAGCCACTAATTCAACTATACCTTTTATAATTCGGTCATCAAGTTAATTATAGCTATTCATCTCTAGATTAGCAACTAACCTGTGTCAAACATGTGGTATATCATTTAGTAGCATAATAATAATAACCATAGCCGGTGTAGTAATTCCATGTTCTTCATAACCATCACTCCATAATACACTTACTACGATGTTGGAGCAAGACAAGTTTCTCACTGTCCAGGAGGGACGGTGATTCAAATCAATTTCAACTAGCTGGGAATTTATTCCTAACACAAACCTAGGCAGACTAGATCAACGGTTACCTTTGGTACAACTCAGGTCCACATTTCACGGGTTCGATCAGCGTCGCACAATCAGGGACAACCAGCTGCCAGGACGATTAGGACTACCCTACCCTTGGGTTCACGTTTGGCTCCCTGCACATCCTTACTACCATCCAGAGTGTGCACTCTTACAAAATGGGGCTTGGCCTGAGTTGAGCTACTCGGCTTCGCGGTCAGAATGAGTTATCTAGACAGCTAAGTGAGAGGCATGCGTTCAATCTTGTCGGCGCCCAACAACAAGATGCGGTATTTAATCTAAGATAGAGCGAAATCACATGAGTCAACCTATGCATAGACTCCGTCCGACCTCTAGTTACATTACCCCATGGTTCTTTTCCATGATAGCAAATATAGCCAACCGTGCTTCGGTATCCACCTATATCTCATAGGTGACAGGAAAACACACAACTTCTACTGGTCTAAGCATGGCTAAGCATATATTCGATCCTAGACCTACATAGGGTTAAAGGTATATATATCTGGACAAGGTGGTGCTATGCATCAAGTGTTTTCTATCAACTCTTATAACCTAATGCATCAAACATAAAAGGACTCAAGTGATATTTTGTAAAACATGGGAGACTTAGAATGCTCAGGGCTTGCCTTTGATAAAAGAAGTTGGCCTATGGTCTGGTCACTTGGGTAAGTCTTCAAGAGTTTGCTCCTCTCCTTCTAGAGCTACGGACTGAGGTGCCTCCTATTGTTCCTCTGGCTCTTTGTCGAATTCCAATAGAGTTATCCCCTCGGACGATCCTATATGCATGGGTAGGAAATAAGATATCATGGATGCATATATAATGACATGTATAATATGGTATGATGTGATGAATGCATCCTCATAAGTGTTCTCATTGCATTGCATTAAGGTGACAACAAGTTACATTTTCTTTTTACTTGAGTAGGTGCATATCTCTTCTCTAGTAACTTAAACAAACACTTATGTAAATCATTTTCTAGACTATAAGACAATGACCACTTGTTTTGATCATAACTAGAGTTATACACATCAAAATAATATAGGTGTGGACATTCGGAAAGCTTAATGTGATTCAAAGAGTTATCAAGGTCAAACAATTCAATCTTTTTAGATCTATCAAGAGAGCAAGCATTTCAGATATTAGACTTACGACCACCATAATTCTCAAAACACAAGGCCTATGACTATGAAAATTTAACACAAGGTAGATAAGTAAGTTATCTACAACTTTGTCATTAACCATCTCTACAGAAAAGATCATCATCATCTTGAAATTATCACCACAACAGAAACTACATATGCAGTCATCTAGTTGAATTATAAAGCAATAATTAACTAGTTGCCTATAAACAAATACTTCTAAGCCTCACTAACAGTATCAATAGATTATATTCATCACACACACCACAGAAAACATCATGGTTAAGCCTAACTAATTTATTTATATTCATTTATTAATTTCCTTAGATAATAAGGTGATTTACAGAGTAAATATTTTTAGTACTCAATAAATTCCAAGAAAATTACAGTAGGTTACACATGACCCTAATAGTGTACTATACAAATTTCATGCCATTTGGATAAGTATAGCCACCTCTACAAAATTGACAAGATACATATGCTTATTTTAGTAAAAATAGTTTAGCATAGTGAAAAGTATCAAGCAATAGATTTCATATTTTTCTTACTTTCAACCTAGCATAACAATATTGTGTAAAATTTTGCATGATCATATGTTATGTATTTTTACCCCATTTATTTTCACTAGAAACTAACAATTAATTAAGATTAAGTTGGAAGACCATATTACAAGTATGTCTACTATAGGTTTAGTATTTTTTCTAGCTAGAGCATGTCAACACAAGACCAGCAAAATTATAATCACAATTTTATCACCTTCCTAGCTCAAGTTATGCAATTTACAAGATAGAAACTATTTTAAAAGCACTTAACTTGCTCAATTTAATTCTCCTAGAAAAATACCCTAAACAGTATATTTCATAATTTTATCAAATAGTACACTTCAAGATGAATCCAACAAAATTTGGTTCACCCCATTTGGATAGTCCTAGCTAAAGATATAATTTTTGCAAGTTTGCTACAAAATCTATGAAAGCATATAAAGAAAATCAAATTTACTCGGGGTCTGCTGCTAGGTACACCCGGTCCATACACCCCACTGTGACTAACACGCGGGCCCCAAAAGTCAACCGATCCCACATGTAAGTGAGACAGAGGCAGGGCATCGGTTGACCGGCGAGAACTCACCGACGGCGAGATCATCGGCGATGAGGTCACCACCGACGTGTTCCCCTCCTCATTCCGCACCTAGTGAGCTAAGTGGGTGAACCCCTGACGGTGGTTGGCTATGGCAGTAGTGCTAATGGCGGATGGCGGAGGTGCTACGGTGGCGCACCCATCATTTCCGGCCATGGCAAGCTATGATAAGCACGGCTACGGCTTCCTGGTGGTGTAGCGGACATCTAGGGTTAAGTTGGGGCTTCGATCGAGCGGTGGCGAAGCTTGGCCACGTGCATGGCAGCACAACGGCACGAGCAACGCGGTGCATAGCCGTGTTCCGACACCGGTGTGCTGGCGTTGGCTCAATGGCCAGCGGCGTGACCTAGACCTAACCCTAGGCTAACCCTAACACCAGAAGAGAGAGAATGTGGGGGCTCCTATGAGCACGACCACGATGAGCGCAAGCTCGATGGTGCTCCGGTGATTGCGTGGCTACTACAAACTCGCCCTTAGGCATTTACCTTGGCTCAATTGGCATGGCTAACTGGTCGAGAAGGTGGAGGAGGTGATGGCTAAGTTGTGCGCACGAGCAATCATACAATGGCCAGGCGTGGCGGCGGCAAAAGCTTCGATGGAGGTGTGATGGCGTGACACTATGGTTCCACTCTAGAGTGGCGAGAGTGGGAGGCGAGAGCGAAAGCGAGCGCAGTGGCGCGAGTGAGAGAGAACAAGCGGCGTCAGACGGTTTTGCTGCCCGCCTGGCACGATGAGCGGGCCCGGCGCTGCGAATGGCCTCCATGTGGTGGAACACGACTGACGCCAGCCGGCTATGACGCCAGCAGCGCCTGGCCGGGTTCGAACATTGCTTCGAACCCAACTAACAAGCAAGTTCAAGCGATCACCCTCCTAATCCATGACGATTTAGCAAAAGGTCCTTAATAAAAATTGTAGAGCTACATGAGTACGACAAGATTGCTTAAAGGAGTTTTGTCTAATTTGCAATAGTTTTCAAACTACAAATCTCTAAACTGAGCTACTTTGAAACTGAAATCAGCATTCTAGACTTAGAAAAATTTTAAGTCACAAAACAACATTTTGTTGATAATTGTGAGCTCTATTTGACCATGTTAGACAATGAACTAGCTCATGACCCTTAAATAAAGTTTGTTACCCATGATGTGAACTACAACTTTTTTTTAGGTCATAGCCATGCAAACACTCTAAGCAACTTTTCAACTTTGGTCAAACTAGCATCATGAAAATGGCATTACAAAGTAAACCAACACTTAGAAGCAAAATTGGCTTAAGTCATGAATATAAACATTGTTCCAAATATCATTCTAGATGTGTCTAAGGTATTTTGGTGACCCACAACCATCTCATGCATTGGTCACTTATGATCACAAGCATAATTAAGTATATGAGCAACATCACATGTGATAAAGAGAAGGCAAATGAAATGAAACTTCATATGCTCATGCTCATGAATGCTTGCATGATGCTTGTGATCATGAAATGCAAATGCCAAATGCATTGCTTAACACTAGAGTGTTACAAAGGTGGGCCCAGGAGGTGGTGCACTGGGTGCAGGCGCGCACCTAGGGTGCAGCCACCTGGCTTGGTGTGCCTAGCCACCGTCCTTCTCTATTAGGTTGATGCTTGGGCACAGGTTGCGTCCATGTTGGTGCTTGGGCCCAGATTTGATAGTTGAGTGGGCTTGTGCTTTTGTAGAATCTACTTTATGGTTTACGGTTTTGCACTTTGACCATAATTCCCATGTATTTCATGTATATGTCCCGCAAAACATGTTTCTCAATACAAGTGGAACTAGGTCAATAGTATATGCATATGTGTCAAAAGTTTGTTTATTTCTCCTATTTTGGATAATAATTGGCGGCCATATATGTTGTCATTAGTGACCTCAATAAATCCCCAAGATTTACCTTTGCTTGTCCCGAGCAAATAGCTAAGTACTTGGTTGTTGATCAAGAGTAACTACTATGCCGATACAATTCATATAAGTGCCATCATTATAACAAAGTATTCTTCCATAATTCAAATAAGTGACATTTTATCCACCTTTACCTTGATCCCTATGGGGCGTATAAGCTTTTTCTAAGTTCTTGGGTGGTTGTAAGATAGACCAGGTTATAATAGAACTACCAATCATTCATTCTTTGATTGATCATCTATCTGGAGTTTTTATGAGTTTTGTAAAACAAATTTAAGTTCCTCAAATGTTTCTCTCGATCGCTCAAATTTGTATGAAACCTCACCAAGGCATTTGGTATTTTGCCTTCTTTTTCATAACCTACCACTAAAGGCTTTTGAGTGGAGTTTTGGGTAGGTATGAAAAGTGGGGCATACTTGCATCACATATATTGCTAAGTCGAAAACCAGACCTCAAGGAGATGCAAGTCATACACTTTGATCAAGACGTGCGAGTGTGTGGAATTTTCATAAAGTACTAATTCTGAATATTTTTTGTACTCCTTTGAATCATGAATCTCTCTCTTTTTGAATGAATGCCTTTTATTTGAAAGTATGGGCTATCATTATTTCTTTCTTTTCTTTTTCTTTTCTTTTCTTCATGCTCTTTGGCATGCATTTTTTTCTCTCATGCCCTTTTGGCATGGATATTTTTCTTTTCTTTCTTTTTTAGCATAGCCATACTATTCTTTTTGGCATATGATATTTTTTAGAGAGAGACACATGATAAATGAATGGAGCGATTATTTTGGTGGATAAAAAAACATGTTTTTTTGTAACTCTCGGTGTAGGAGTCAGCAGTTTTATTTGTGGGTGTTCATGTGTCTTGATCATGGGTGCATGATGAGAATTTCAACGAGGGTCACAACAATTTGACAAAGTTCAATGCTCAAACAAGTAGCATATGACTAGGGTTTTGAATTTGAATATCATGTCATATGACCTTGGTAAATATTCATAATCATTGAAGAACTTTGAATTTTAGCATTTTTGAAAAAGAAATCTCCAGATGTCAAGTCTCTCTTAGAACAAAGTCATAGTAAATTCTATTTGTACCATATCATAACTCGCAACAACTTAGAAAAGGAGCATGCATTTGCAACGTACAAGTTTTCAAGTTTTTAGGATGAGACATTTTTAGCCAACAAACTTAAATCTTGGGAAATACTAAGTTATAACCTAGGCACAGATGAATTATAGGCAGAGCAACTATTCATCATTTCAACTTAGGAGATATTAAACATTCCTTAAGCACATATGAGAGTGGAATTAATATTTTTAATGTTTTCCATATTTTATTTTTATGAATGAAAATAAATGTAAGAAATATAAGTGATAAATAAAAGATACATGTTACCCTTGCGGGGCCCTCCCCCAAGATAGCTTGAGGCTAGTTCCTTGGTGAAGTCTCCAAGAAGGTATATTATTCTTATTTTATTGCATACATTTTATTTTGTTTAACTCATCCATGTCTATACTTAGCAATTTCCGTTCAATGATCAGACTAATTTGATCAAGGTAAGCTAGTTAATCTGAGCACCATGCTTAAGTTAAAAAGCCTATGAAGATATGATTGATCACTAACCATACTTTTAAACCAAAACAAGCCCTTGTGTAGACATGGAAAAGTAACCAAAGTTTATTCGAATTTAGATAAACAAAAGGTGAACTAATTGTTTTGATTTTAGCATTTTAGTAATAGATTATAAAGGATAACTACCTATTTACCTTTGGCAAGGACTCATTGTTTAAAGTCTAATGAGGCGGACTCTTCTCCCTTTCACCGGCTTACTTGATGATGGTGCGTCTGCGTCTGGAGAAGTAGACGTGGATGCTAACCCTCACTTTCCATACCTGTTTGATTCCTTTACATGGTTGTTTCCTAGGCTGTTTGTTTTAAGGTGTTTATGCATGTTAAATCCATTAAATGGGCATCTTATTGTTTTCCCTTGAATTTGAAAAACAAACATGCCTGGGATCCCATGTGTAGTAATTGCATTTGTGGTGTTAAGGAATGGTCTCCCTAGGGAGGAGAGGAACTTCCTCATTGCGACCCATGTCTAGAACGACAAAGTCCAAGGGGTTGTATGTGTCTTGAATTCTTACCAAGATATCCTTGGCTAATTCCCTTCGGGTGTCATAGAAGTTTGATCCGCCATCCTGTAGTCTAAAATTTGTAGTGGACAAAGGTCCACCCAAAATCTTATTATATATTACCT